>OX421493.1:16227723-17431473 GCA_949126835.1 Anisus vortex
TTTTGACAATAGCAAGTTGTTGTATAATTTACTTTGATTTCAAAGGCATACTTTTTATTTTGTGAGTTATCCTAAGTGATTGCATTGCGGTCTATCTATTTAGAAATAACCTTTGTCTCATCAACAGTTCTTGAACTAAAGAAGAAAACAACCAATCAGATCGTTTTCCCAGATTCAAACCAACCCATTGAAGAGATTGACAGTGAAACTGAAATAAAACTTTCACAGAGTAAAGAAGGTAAATCAGGGCCAATTCAGTTTTTAAAATATAGAAATGTTGATCAAGAAGATAAATCATGGTGCTCCCTGATTGTAAAATCTGTATTGCTGGGTAATAATTTTAGAAAAGAACAACTTTAGGACAAATAATAAAGTAATGGGTTACGGTGGCCGAGCGGCAGCACGTTCAATTGACGTTCCGAAAGTTCTGGGTTCGAATCCTGGTGAAAGCTAGAATTTGTTCTTATCTTATCTTATACATTACAGACGCTCCTTCTATAAAGAAGATTATTGCTCTAGGGAATGGAGGGCAACAGGTTGTTATTGGGTTGTATTTCGAAATTAGAGTTTAATGCCGTATGTATTATTGCTACTTTACTCCCTGCCCTCCTGTCCTCCAGTGTTTAGTGATTCAACTATTTTTGTTACTCTTGTCAGTTGTGAATATGCGCTAGTATGAACCTTGCACGTATATATTCACGTAGTTATCTTTTTATTTCAAATTTCAGAAAGTTTTAAATATTCAGTTATAGTTTATAAGGACGTTGTTGAAAAGTTTACAATCAGAAACCTTACAGATAACAAAAGGTATGTAAAAATGTAAAAAGCCTATCTGGACTAAATTCACAATCATTTTTTATTCTTCTACTATTACAACAAAAAAAATATTTCTAACATTCAAATATTTTTAAAACAGTGTTTTCTTAAATCTATAGATTAGTTAGTAAACAAAAGTAATAGTTAGTATAGTGACTTAATAATAGAACAGTTTTTTTAATGGATAACTGAGCTATTTCGGACATTAATAGAAAGGACATAGCCGTTAAATTGGCTCCAAAGAGATAAAGGCCAGATTGTAGATCCATAGTTAGATTGATAATTGTTGTGGAGACCTATTTTTCTACTCCTAGAGAAGGGGTGGGGAAAGGGGTGAATGGACCAAACATGAAACTGAGATAGATTTGAGTGATGTGTGCTGGTAAAGCAAGCACTTGTGTACCCATGGGCCTCAAAGTTGGCTAAGTGTGTAAACGACCGATACGCTCCCATTAAGAGTACACCGGTTTGCTAACGCATGGGGGGACAGCCCTCTTGATGCGTGTTCGATATTTCATTACACAGACGAGAGCCACCGAGAGTCGGTGGGGAGGAAGAAATGTGTACATCAGCCAATCTCGCCAAGCCCCGTGGCGGGATGCCAAAAGCCAATAGTCTAGAATTTTTGCAGGAAAACGAGCAAGCCACCACCGCCCTATCGGTATGTGCCCCGTCTTGACCCACCCCTTTCAACGTTATGCCCTGGACGAAAGAACCGGAAGACTCGTCCGTTTTTTTAAAAAGAAACATATAAGATCGGTAAAAGCAAGCCAATGCCATAGATGGGATGTGGCGCCCCAGGGGGTGGTTGCGTGAGAGTAAATGTGGGATGTTTCTTTTTCTTTCATCTCACAAATTTGAACATCACTAACTGGTCTTCAATTATTGACGATCAATAGTTTTCTCCGAGGAATTTATAGTATGCACGGCCTCATAATGAAATGAATCCAGAAAATGTTCGTGTTGACGTATAAAATAAAATGGCTGCCATTAGTTATTAACGCTCCTGATACGTGTGCATAATGGTATCTCTTTCTTCAAATAGTTTTAAAATATTTTGTCTGTATTGTATTGTTTAGACCAGGGATCGGCAACCTTTTGATAAAAGCGTGCCAAAGTTGGATTTCTAATTCATTCAGCGTGCCACTAGCCAAACAGTCATCCTTCTTAAACACTCAATTTCTTGTAGAAGAGACTTGAATTGCGTTTTGGAAGTCTTTTGCGTGCCATTGAAAATCACTCTGCGTGCCAGTCTGGCTATGCGTTTCTTAGGTTGCCGACCCATGTTTTAGACAATTGTTGGTTGTTCTAGATGTGTTTTATTTAAGCGGAACATCATGAGATGAATCAAAAGACATAAATAAATCTTTGTTTTGCAGTGAGCCTAAGCCAGGGTCTAAGAATATAATTCTGAACTCAAATGTCGTGTCTTTCTCCGTGGAACCTAAACCAGATTTTTTGATGCAAGAACCTTTACAGTTGACGTTTAGAAAACAAATAAATGTGAGAGTAGATTTTTGTTTGTGTCTATTAAATATGATATAAAAATAAATAAATTGAAAGATGGATAGATAGACAGACAGAACATATAGATTTATAGATAGATAGATGGATAGATAGATATAGATAGATAGATAGATAGATAGATAGATAGATAGATAGATAGATAGATAAATATCGATAGATTAGATATATAGATAAATATATGATAGAGATAGATAGATAGATAGATAGATAGATAGATAGATAGATAGATAGATAGATAGATAGATAGATAGATAGATAGATAGATAGATAGATAGATAGATAGATAGATAGATAGATAGATATCGATAGATTAGATATATAGATAAATATGTGATAGAGATAGATATATATTTTTTACATTGACTTTCTTCATTTCATCGTTTTATAGAACGACACAACTAGTCAACAAATCTGTGCCTATTTACTGGATAATACGTAAGAAGGGTTTCTTCCTTACATTATAGTATATATTTCTCTGTTGTAAAACACCTAAGGCTTAATGTAATGTTAAAACTGCATATTATTTATATTTTTATATTTTTGGTGTCGGTTTTTTGTTTAGCAACGTGAGCTCCTGGTCTACAGATGGCTGTGTTACAAAGGATGAACAGGATAAAGTTGTATGTACATGTACACATCTAACAAACTTTGCCGTGTTGATGTCTCCTTTTGAAATAGATGTAAGTTGATGATGCTTTCATATAGACGTATTTGTGTGTGCATTCGTTGCTGCTGCCTTATGTGTATTTGTATTTATGTTGTTCCACCATAAAATGTCTGAATAAAGAGTTCCAGAGGTTGAATGAGGATGCTGAGATGTTTGAAAATAATTTGGTGCCGTCAATATTGACACAAAATGTGTCTGCAAAATAAATAAAATGATTAATTAATGATAGTCAGAATTGGATGGCTAATATAAGGTAAAGATCAACACCTTGTACAACAGTTTATATTATGTTATTCCGAGACTTCAGAATCTGACAAACGTGTAGTCTAGCTGCTAGTCGACCTTTGAAGTATCCAGTATTATTTTGTTCACAAGTTATTGTTAAATTATTCTTTGCTATTTAGGTCCTTGTTAATGTTGCTGTAGTCCATACTTTATTTATACCATCAGTTTTAATCTTTAGCTTCTTTGACTTTCGCTCCACTAGGAAACCAACAGGAATGTTCTAGGATTTATTTCGGCTGTTGGAATAGCCATATCTCTTGTGAGCTTGGCAGTTACCATAGCAACCTATGGCATAATGTGGAGGTAAGGAGCGGTAGTAACATGCACCGATTTGAATGGGACAATTTATTAATTGATACTACCATGAAATATCAATTTCTTAACGCCCCCCAAAAAAGTATATAATGAAAAGACCAAATACGATATTTTTTTTGTACTTTTCACTAAGTTTATATTAAAAAATATAAAATACAATAATAGAAAATAAAATCACTACTTACGATTTCAAGGCACGGTGACCTAGCGGCAGCGCCTTCGGTTGGCGTAGGCTTACTGAAGGTACTGGGTTCGAGTCTGCCCAACTCTGATGTGTACCTGACCTTAGTTGGGGTAAAGTTAAGGCGGCTGTGCATAGTGCTTGCCACACCTCGTATGCCGTGGCCACAGAAATTGATGAACGCTGCTACACCGGCCCTGTGGATCAATTTGGTCCTACGGGATACTTTACTTTTTTACTTGCGATTTACAACTAATAAATTTGTATTAGAAATTGAAACGCTGAAACTAAAGAAAGAATAGTTTATGCATAAGATCCACTGCGTGTCATAGCTAATACTTTTTCAAATAGACAAAGATATCAGGATTTTACAATATTAAAATACACAGTGCACAAGTGTCAGCTACAACAAATTATAAATTACATATTTTATATTGCGCTATTCATAATAATAATCAGTCTTCGAATTTCGCTTCTACTAGAGAGAACATTACAAGACTTGTAAACATTTTGTATATTGCCAGATATAAACATATATTACAATGTTTTATAATGTCTAATATAGGAGGTATACGGTTTTTTTTTATTTAGTTCAAATTTTGAATTAGATGACTAGGGACATAGCTGTATTAAAGAAAAACAAATGAAGTGAATCAAAGGAAAATAGTTCCGTATTTTCTTGCAGCCATATTGTATGTTTCGTTTTATTTCCGACAGGTTTGTAAAGGGTGATAAATCTGTTCTCCATATTCATCTCAGTTCCTTTCTATTCTTGGGTTACGTCATATTCCTCGTTGGCATCAACAAGACAGATAACCCTGTAAGTATTAAATATCTATTTGAAATGCAAATGGGGTTCGCTGATTAATTCCCTTGCTTTAGTTTTTCTTCTATACGCAATACATTTAACAAGAGATTAAGTAAACGCATAAAAATCAAAGGCAATGAGCAATATCTATAATATTAACTATTCATTAACCTTTTCAAATGTGTATTACTTTATTTCTTTGGGAAAACCAATATTTTAACATCCTTTTAAAACACTAATCAAAATACAAGACTAGACTCCGATAAGTCTTCTGTATAGAAGGAGCGGGTGTAACATAATTATAATAAAAGAAAGAATATAACGTTTGGTAGTTTTGATAATAAAAATTAATAGATAAATGATTAAGAATTAACCAACTCTTATTCTAATATGGCAAATGAGTGTTTATAACAGTGAAAGTTGGTGTAAGATCTATGTATTGCATATTGTGTGTTACAGATAACATGTAATGTGCTATTGTACATGTGTCTTTTACAAATTACATGTCTTTTTGTACATTACAGATTGCATGTGCTGTTGTGCATTACAGAATACATGTGCTATTTTACATTACAGATTACATGTGCTATTGTACATTACAGATTACATGTGATGTTGTAAATTACAGATTACATGTGCTATTGCACATTACAGATTACATGTGATGTTGTACATTACAGATTACATGTGCTATTGTACATTACAGATTACATGTGCTATTGTACCTTACAGATTACATGTGCTATTGTACATTACAGAATACATGTGCTAATGTACATTACAGATTACATGTGCTATTGTACATTACAGATTACATTTGATGTTGTACAATACAGATTACATGTGCTATTGTACATTGCAGATTACATGTGCTATTGTGGCTGGCTTGTTGCACTTTTTCTTTCTTGCCGTTTTCTTCGTGATGTTTGCACAAGGCATCCTGATTCTCAAATCAGTCACTTCCGTTTCTGCCAAGTCTATAAGGAAATATCTCTATCCACTGATGTATGGTATGTACTGACAGTATTTCTGAAACAGTACTTTTTGTATTGGCAATATTTAAAAATAGATTGTGTTGCATTACAAATGTACTTTACAAAACTGAATTTAATAATGTGCATTAAAAAGTGTTTGAATTGAATGTGTTAAACCTTTACAAAAAATACTTAACTCGACCATCTTATACAAGGTCTGAACTAATCGTAAATTCAATCGTTTGTTAACTTCTCTTTCCTCCAGAGTTAAAAAGAATACTGCATGTTAAGACTATAAATATATTCTATTGATGGAAGGACAAACTAAACTCATTCATTCTAATGATGGAATAGAACTGGCCCATATTTCTAACGTATATAGGCTATGTTGAACATAAACAGAATCTCATTGGCTACATATAATAGAAAAACTACGATAAATTAAAATTTTTACATTCTAATAACAGCATAGTTATTTAACTTTAGGGGGGGGGGAATCGGAAGGGTGTTTCGTAGTAATTTTTAAGGCGATGTTGTCAAAGTGGATGGTTCGATGCTTGTTTGCGCCGTTTTGATACTTACTATTTTTTTTATTGCTTTATTTACTCTTGTATGTCCATGTGGGTTGTTTATACTAATGTATACGGTACTAATTGCTGTATTTACTCTTGTATGTCCATGTGTGTTGTTTATATTAAAGTATACGGTACTAATTGCTTGTTTCTAATTCTACTTCTCATTCGAGCCTATGTCGTCGAAACAAGGCGTTGGAATAACTAAACCACACTGTCTAGTGTCGGCATTGAGCTCTATAGAAGTTAGTCTAACATTTTCAGGAAGCAATATAAGTTTCAGACAGCAAATACACACGACTATTTCGCGTTAAGAAAACAAAATGCGAGTATAAATGTATATAATATTGTAAATAAATATATTTCTATATCCTTCTACAGGTGGTCCGTCCCTTGTTTTGATTATTTCCTTGGCGGTAACACAGGGAAATGGATATGGATCAGGCCAAGCGTAAGAAAATATTTTTTAAATATAAACTCAATAAAATATATTTTTAGTCTTAGACCAGATAAAAGAAATTTTAAAAGGATCTAATAATGAAAATGTAGTAACGTACTGTTGTAACCATTCCCCCTCCCCCCAGCTCGTCATCATGTCGGCTGAGAAAAGGATACATTAATTAATGAATAATGTGTTTACGTCATGTGTTTAGGTGTTGGCTTGACAACAGAAACAGTTTGATGTGGGCGTTCATAGCACCGGCTTTCTTCATATTACTGGTAAAATAGTAGAAAAATTACTTTCTATGTTGTTATTATTATTCCATATTTAGTTTTCGACTGTCCAATAAAAACACACGTAGGAATATATTAAACACTCACACTATATATATAAATATATAATATATGAATATGTTTTCAATATCTGCCACAAGGACAGTGGATTTTTAAGCTCCTTATTTTGTTCAGCCTATTTGTTTGTATGACTGTGTTTGTTTGTTGTTTTTCTTGTTCTTTAAAAATACCATCGTTATATTCTGTCAATGTCTGTAATGTAGGTGAACGTCGTTATACTGATCGTCGTATTACGAATCATGCAAACGTCACGCGCCATGATGGATAAAAACGTAAAGACAAAAACTAAGTACGTTTTTATTTGGTTTTCTTTTTTATATAATTTACATTTAAACGATAAATTATTTTATTAAATTATGTTTTTGTTGTGATATTTTAACTTATTTTCTAGTTGTTGTTTTTTTCAAAGCGCTTTTGTTGGCGATGCAACAGACTAAAGCTAGTTAGCGCAACCTATAGGATGACAATCTGGTAGTTAGTAAACAACATTTTTTCAGACCATATTCATCAGTGGGGGCTAGTGTAGCAGCGTTCCTCCGGTTTCTTCTACATGTTGATTGTATGGCCAGCACAATGCCTTATTAGCCTTATTTACATTTATCTAACTTATTTCAGGCTAACATCGGAGTTGTGTACACACCAGGGACACCCTCCATAGCCATGGGGGGGGGGGGGGGAATAAAGCTGGAACCGATCCCGAGGTTTTAGGTTTGGTAATCCAAATGTGCTTCTGTAAGACCACCCGCCCCCCGTACTTCCACCTCTACGTTGCTATAACATGTCTCATTCGTTTCATCTAAATATAGTTTAGACCGGAAGCTGTACAACTACGGTGCGCAATATGTCCACACACAAAAAACTTTTCTCTAAATTCTCATTACCCTCTAAACAAAATAAAAAAGACCACATAGAAAGAAAGAAAAGTTTACTAATACTCAAAATAAATTTTTATAATATATAATTTGTAATATATACAAAGTTAAAATAATAACTTAAATAGATTCGTTGGTCATGATACTTCAATTCAATAGTTTTAAAGAAACAACTTGTAGAATTATCAAAATGTGTTTACTTAAGTTTACTAGATCAATTTCTATAATTCTATTCATTGTAGAGCAAAAATAATTCTGTACTATAATACAATTTTGTTTAACATTATCAAAGTAAAGAATTCGTTTTGCATTAAATACAGGTCATTAATGAGGTCAGTGTGCGTTCTGTCGCCAATTCTGGGCATCACCTGGACATTTGGCGTCCTGTCAATCAGCAGTGATAATGTTATATTTCAATATTTGTTTGCTCTAAGTAACTCTCTCCAGGTAACACTATAGAAACGTGTGTGTTTTTATTTTATATATATGATAGTATCGTGCACTCTGCGACTATGGCTAAGTTAATTTTCAGACAAAATCATTTCTTCTTATAGGTGGTTTCACATCTTAACCTAATCTTCATAATATTAAAAGAAGCTTGATTTGAGAATGTAAAATCTATTTTTTAAAAAGTGTATTGGCTACAGTCTACACTGTTACGCTGCAAACATAAATGTTACTTGTCAGATTTAGTCTAAAATTGTTTCTTATTCAAGTTTACATTTTTTTTTTTAACTCGATAACCTACAACTTAGTATTATTGAACTCTCATCAATAAGCCACAAAAGTTGTCTGTATTTAAGGGGTGTCTGTAACTTATAAGATAATGTGATTATAGTACCGATAAATTTTGACGCAGTATTATTTTAATTGTCTATCCTTAATATACCCGCACTTAGAGTTCAGTATCTTAGTTGTAAATTCCAACAAGTTTAACAAAAAAATGATTTATTTCAGGGTTTGTTCATCTTCATTTTCCAGTGTGTTCTGCAACATCAGGTACGTCTTCCTACATCCTACCTACATCCTACATATCCCGTAATCTGTTGGACCGTTGGGGCGCCACAGATGACATGTAAACCAACCTCCTCCACTCCTCCCGTCTCTCAGCCGTTCTCATTGCCTCGCACAGTTTTGTACCTGTCCATTCCTTGATATTATCTTCCCAACGTTTCTTTGGTCTTCCTCTCTTTCTGCCTCCTCTGGTGGTACCCTGCAGGATGGTCTTTTCTTTTCTTGGCTGTAGTCAGCAGGTCTTCATACTTTCCAATTTCCTGTTGTATTCTTTTTCTTATCTGTTCGTTGGTGATATGGTCTTTGTAACAGATACCGAGCAGGGTCCTGAAGCATCTCATTTCCATGGCGTTTATCTTATTTTCCAGGTACGTCTTATGTCTAAAAAAATTAAAAGATATTATTGGCTGCTCTTAAATTATATAATTTATTCTTGTTTTCTTGTTTATTTTTCTTTGGCTATTTGTTCGTTATACATCAGCTCGAAATGTTATAATGGGATTTACGTCCCACAACTAATTAATATTTTAATTTGAGGTCTTATTTCGTTACTTTATAAAATAGAAAAGTGTAAACTATTGAGATCATCAGAAAAAAATTCCCAATTATTGTATGCTTGGATAACATTTTATTAAACTTAAAAATTCTGAGTACTATAAGGGTAACGATAAATTTAAAAAATGTAGCAACATATGAATATATGAACATCTTATGAGGTATTTTAAGCTACTTGTATTTCAATTATTTGTTATAACAATTGTGATTAGCAAATGTTTAATAAGCACTGTATTGCTTTTTTTTCTAAATGATTTTTTTTTTCAAAAAAATATTGTGTGTAGTTATTGTAAAAGTGTAGTCTTTATGTCTTAACTAAATATAGATAAGATAGATATGGACATATACACACATAATGTTTACGATGTGTAGTGTTTACTTGAGAAGATTAATAAAGCTAAAGCTGAAGGTAGAAGCAGGTAGGATACGCCACGTTACAATGCATGCACTTATACTTACTTACTGTCCGTCACTCCTATTAGGGTCGGGGCCACCAACTATTGAGTCCTTGTTCCAGGCTAATTATCCTATTTCCTTAAGGCTGTAACCCATCTTTGAAATCTCTGCCACTGTGTCGCCAGCTGTTTATGGGTGCCAGTTAAGAGCCTGCCTCGTGATGTATGATAGCGGTTTTCAAAGGGTGTGTTATACCCAGCCCCATCTCATTTTCCTGATTTGTCTTCAACAAAAAGTTGGCAGGTCTTTTTTGCCAGAAATTTACATTGACAGGACAGAGAATCTGTAGAATCTTTCTGAGACAACTGTTGATGAATTTCAGGGTTTTCCCGGTGGCCCTCTTGGTTGTCCTCCAGTTTTCTTGTTCCGTATACAGTATACGATGGCACGGTGGTCAACTGGCGTTTAGAAGGTCCCGGATTCGAATCCTGGTTAAAACTAGAATTTTTTCCCGGGTATGGAGGGTGTTCCTAAGCCTACTCTGTTCTGAAGGGAACCTGACTTTAGTTGGGGTAAAGTAAAGGTGGATGTGTATTGTGCTGGTCCCACAATCATCTCGTATGCCGTGGCCACTAAAAATGGTATACGCTGCTTCACCGGCCTTATCATACTTTATTATACAATATAGTAATGTATAATGTCATTGTTTCTTTCCTTAGATCCGCAATGGCCTGAGAGTGATGATACGCAGGTATCGAGCCACATCCAGTATGTCCAGTTTTAGACAAACCAATTCTATTCAGGTAACATAAAACTTTTCTTGGCTACACATAGAACAAGTTCACTGTCTCTTATTGGGGGACTAGAAATCTAATTAAGAATAATATATGTAGATATATGAGTATCTCTATAGAAACCAATTCCTGTGCGTATTGCACATAAATATGTCAGTGTTCATATCGTGCTTATGTTGCCCGAGGGCTGTGGCTTAAGGACCATGTAGACCAGGGATTGGCAGCCTATAGCACGCGTGCCAGACCAGAAAAATGTATTGTGGCTCATGTTGACTTTAATGCTGTTGGCGCGCTGTATGAATTATAAATCCTACTTTGGCACACTAGTATCTAAAGGTTGCCGACCCACGCTTTAGACTACGGTAAATTTTACACTCTCCTAAACATCTGAACACGTATAATTTAAGAAAAAGTTATTTTAAATCAAGGATCAAAGCAGTTTGTATTTACAGAGTTTGTGTACAGCTAGTGCCGTCAGAGAAAAGGAAACAATAATTAATTTAAACAAAAATACTTGTAGATGCTATTAAAACAATAAGCTATATAAACTTGCACAACGATTGCTCGTTAAATTCTAACAATTTTCTTGTAATCCTAGTCGGATCAACGACAGACAAAGTCCGAGACGAAGACCGAGACTAACATGTGAGTAAAATGAATCAGTCTTCAACTTGTTTGCAATGTTCCATGCTAAAAATCAAAAATAAAGTTGTTTTTTTTTCATTATTTGAATTGTATTGGCTACACCGTGAAGAAAGAGAGAGAGAGAAGTACGATTTTACTGTTCATAATGTTTTGGTTCACAACAGTATATATACTCCAGTCTAAAAATAACTAGTGACGAGATCGACTTAATTTTTAAATTGACGTCATCGTAATGTGTGCTTTTATATTATCTGTCTAGAATAAAACATTAGCCTATGTTTTTTTATTTATTTATTTATAGGTCAGAGGTTTCCACCTTGGGTCTGGAAGATGTCCCTGAGTCTACCCGGCTCTGAAGGGTACCTGACATCAGTAGAGGAATGGCAAAGTCACGCTGCGCATTGTGCTTGCCGCAC
This sequence comes from Anisus vortex, assembly GCA_949126835.1. Taxonomy (NCBI): domain Eukaryota; kingdom Metazoa; phylum Mollusca; class Gastropoda; family Planorbidae; genus Anisus; species Anisus vortex. Next base: position 16,239,356 of record OX421493.1, read on the forward strand.
AATCCCTTTGCATGCCGTTGCTAAGGAAACTTGTGAAAGTTGTTTCCGTTCTCCCATAGGCCAAAATAGACTGAAAGGGATACTTTACTTTTCTGTTTATTTATTTATAATACAATGTAATGTTTAGAAAAAATCTTCTTTGACATTCTCTAGTTGGCGTTAAGTTGTTAGTTTGTACGCCTATTTATATTCAAGTAACGCGAAAAGTCTTAACATCTGAAGTTTAATAAACGATGATAATGGTTAATAGCTATGTTTTACATTTTTTTCTTTTGGGGGGAGGGGGATGAGTGGCTTTTACCAGTTTTATTAGTTCTTTGTGGTGTCAGGCTTCCATAGGTCGCGTTGCTAGCTAATTCGCTAATATTGAAACTTCGTAGATTTTTTTTTCTCTTTACCAACTAATTGCTTAGTGAAATGTCTTTAAAATGTGTAAAAAAAATGTTTTCTTTTTTTTTAAATATTATTTAACGTTTATGCTTTTGTACGTTTATGTAAATAACAATTTTGAGTTTATCACAATTATTTGGTAATTGATTAATATAAAACTAATCTTAAACATTTGGCAATAGTAAACTAATAGAATATTCTTTCATGTAATCAGTTGAATCGAAAATATGTTATGCACCAAACATCTCTATTACTAATGGCAGAGCATCTAGCAACTGGAGGTGTAGCGAGAGTTTTATTGATGACCCTAAGCTAACGGGTTCCAATTCCCAATTGTGTCTTATCTTATAATATGCAAGGCTGGCCAAATCACAAGAGCGCAAATCTAATCATCTTCTGAGACTATGGAGCCAATGATGATGTAATATTACACATGCTCCTTCTAAAGAGCAAATATTGCGCACTACGCTCATCCGTGGTTTGCATTTTAAATCGTGTTTTTTTAATGATGTTAAGTTACTGGTTTACCTGGTTTGTTCGGGTAAACCATTCCATACCCGCATGCCACTCGGGAAGAAAGAATACTTATGTGCATTTGTTCTCGCATAGGGGATTAGAAAACTATTTTTGTCCTTATGTTTTTCCGAGCATTGTAATAAATTGTTTATTGTGTTGTAAGTCTTGGTTAGAATTTAATGCCTTTATATGCATTCATAATTCATGTATTTCTTCTGAGAACATTGTATACAATCTAATACTAAGCTGTACATAACAAGGAGACAGTATTACCCTGACTACACAATATTTCCGTAAACCAGGTCCGCAGTAACTGGCCTGATAATCAGATGCTGCCAATGTTCACCTAACCTATAAATATACCTGTAACCGTTTTTCTAAAAGCAATCAAACTTTTCTTTAAAACTCAATGTTTTGTTTTCTTTTTGTTTGAATTCATTAATGAGAAGAAAGAGGCTATGTGTAGATAAAAAACAATATGTTGCAAATTCTTATTTATTTTGACTAATACAAATAGATCTAGATATTTACTTTATTTTTACGTCATTGTAATAAGTGCATTATTTCTAAATAATTCGTTAATAATACTCTATTATAATAAAAACTGTACATTTTACATTTGAATTAATATTACTTTGTTACACTTCGAAATAAAGTTACTTTTTTTTTTATATTTCAAGACAAGAGTCAAGAGTTCTATTTTTTTACGCTCAACTTAATATTAGTCTACGTTATTGCCTCTAACTTGTAAATACGGTCAAAACGTGCGTGTTTGTATTCGTTGAAAATCTGCTGCAAACTTTCTCACCCCAGAACATTTCGACAGCTTCGTACCGCCGTATCAGTGTGTGGCCTCCAAGCCCCAATTGTTATCATCCCAGCTAGCCAGCTACAGTTACCCACGTGACAAACCAGTCCGCCTTGTGGGTCTCACGTGGAAAACTTGAGCATGACCTGCGCTATTGTTTTACAACCCAGTTTCTTTTATCTCTGGGTTATGGAATAAACAAAGGTTCTCGGGTTATTTATTTCAAAAGGAACATTTCATTTTGTTTTTCTTTTGATGAACAAAGCATTTTTAATCGAGTTCATTCAATTGTAATTGTAAACTGTTAAAAAAAAACACATTTTATAAAAAGGAAATAAAGGCCTATTAATGTATGCAGGGACGTATACTGAATGATATATAAACGTAATACTTGAACAACAATAAATAATCTAAGAGGCAAATGGTATGGAACTTTAATGAAAGGGATCAGTTGAGAATTCTATTTCGGCCCTTTCTTAGTTTATGACAGCCCTCTCTCAGTTCGAATCAATCAATTTGAAAAGTTCACGGCGTTGTAATTTCGTAATGTAACATTTCAATAAAAGATTTTAAAACTATGCCTGGTAATATTACAATCAGGGAAAAAATTAAAATGTATGTTTCTAAAGAACTTGCATGCCTATTTATTTTATCTTTAAAAAATTATGAATTTTACATTTTCTATAACTAAAACATCAATTTTCGTTAAGTCTGAGTATTATGTTAGAAAAATTGAATGAAAAATGGACACGGAATGCTAATATGACAATCGCTTGTCATTTATCAATGTTAATCTTTTATCATATTATGTTAATAATGAATTCTAAAAATAAATGTAACATCTGGGGCTGTTGACGACATTCTGAGAATACTGAAGACTGCTTCACTGGTCAAGACGAAACCAGCTGATATGATCAACTCAATTACAGCAGACCTGTCTCAACGTTAAGTCGCTTGACCACTTCTTGAGAGTTCACTAATGACCAGTGGCCTATCTTTCATTGCCAAAAGGCTTTCATCGGCCATTTTAATATTATTTTTAATCCATTTAATATTCGTTTCCTGATAAAGACATTCTGTGTTGTTGTGTTTCTTATATATCTAGTTCTCTAACAACAGTTGATGGCAATAGGTTTTTATAATAAAAAGAACTGCAATACTCGTTTAGAACTTAAATAGTTTCATGCGTGTGGAAAAAAAAGACTTTGTGATTCATTGACTTTGATTTAAGGATTGCAAGAGTTAAATCAACAATGTTCTACTTGCGTGTGTTACTGATGTTGTTTTTGTTCACCTTTGATGGGATTTCTTCTGCCGATGATGAGCCAACTACCAACAAAGAAAAGCCAACTGTCACCCGTCCGTCGCCCGTCAACTGGTATTGTCCGGAGGGATGGACACCGTTCGACGACGGCCAGAATATAACTTGTCTGTGGTACAGTAGCTCCTCGCTCAACCATGCAAAGGCTCAAGGCCACTGTCGCAAACAAGGCGGATCTATGGTGAAGGTGAACACTGAGAACAAGATCAAAGCATTTAAAGGTGAGTAGTGAAATAATTTATGAAAAGAACGAGAATATACACAAATTTAGAAGATATTAGAGAACATGAAAAGATGCCAAAATAATGTGTTTTCTTTTTAGAAAATTAATCTGGAAGACCATGCTCTTCGTGAATTTGCGATTCACGCTAGAACTTATATAATAGCTAATGTATGTGCTTACAATATAATGAAGATGTGTTTTGCTAATAGATTGTTTAAGGTCAACTTGCATTTGCATTTTAACCCATTTTTTCTATTCGGGGCAATGGGATGTCAGTAAGTAACTGCATTGAAGGCTATAGAGCGCAGCATTTGATGCAGTGGATCATGACATTTTATTATCTGTGTTAGAAGATAAATTGGGCATTGAAGTAAAAGTTCTTAACTGGTTTGAAAGCTACTTAAAACAAAGTAGTTGCAAGTTTAATGTTGGGATAGCTTACTCTGCCCCCCAAAAAGTTGTTTTTTTTTAGTCCCGCAGGGTTAGTGCGCTGAGCCAGTACTATATCTTCTGTATGCTTCCACAACGCAAAAAGAAATTCCAGAAGACATAGATCTACATGGATGTGCCGATGATCATGCCTTAAAGCTAAAAATTGTACCTGCTAGAAATAAAGCCATGGCTATTTCAACACTTTAAGATGTGCAAGACAAATCAAACTTTGAATGGATGGCAACAGACTAAAAATGAACACATCAAAAACTGAATTCATTCTGTTTGGAGCAAAACAACAAATAAAAAATGACTAATAAAAATCTACTGATTAACAATGATAATATGTATAAAACAACTCAAATAATATAACTCGGAGTATATTTAGATGAAAATATAGCCCTCAAAATAAAAATTAGAAATGTAAATCTGCAATATGGAATAGGCAGAGAATAAAAAATATTAGAAGCATTCTAACAAAAGAGGCATGTGAGACAGTAATCGTCTGTACATAGGACTGCCAGAGTGTGACATGAAAAAACGTGTGTCCAAAACATGACTGCAAGGGTTGTTCTAAATTCTAAACAATGAAGAAAATTCAACAACCTGTTTATAGACATTACATTGGCTACCTATAGCACTTAGGGTAAAATTCAAAGTTTTGACTAAGCTCAATAAAAGCCTTAATGGACACTCTCCACTGACAGGACATGAGATCAGAGAAAACTAGGCTTCGTTCAAACGAAATTCATCAACAGCTCAAGGTACCAAAAGTTAAAAAAAAACACATTTGCAGCCCGCTCCTACAACGATGTAGTACCTCTGTGGTGGGACGAACTTCGAACAAAAAGTGTTGGAACGAACTCCTAAACACAATTATACAAGCGGATAACAATGACATTTTTAAAAGTAAATTGAAAACATACTTTATTTTAATAAATTAGGGTCAATGTAAAGCGCATTCGAAGACTAGCTTTTATGAATATCGCTATATAAAATATGTAATTTGTAACAAATTGAAAATGTATATTACATCTCAATATCTAGTTAATGAAATCTACAAAATCATTGTTTATCACTGTTTGTTTATCACTGTTTGTTTATTACTGTTTGTTTATCACTGTTTCAACATTTATCATGATACACACTGATGTTGCAATGTGTACAATAAAGCATAGTCTTCAGTTTGGCATAATGCCAATTCTACGAATTTTGTTTTCCAGAAACGTATCCAAAGTTTGAAAATGAAGTTTGGCTCGGACTTAAGAAAGAAAGAGGTTATGAGGCACCCTTTATGTGGGATGGAATTGACGGTTTAGAAAATGTAAGTAACTGATCTTCTATGCTTTAATCCAAAAGAATATTTCTTGTAATATCCCTAAATATATATTATATAAAACCAATGAATATATTATTTTAGCAATACCTATATTTCAATAAAGTAATGACTTTAATCTATATATTTTTTTATTCATTAAGAAGAAATAGTTTGACAAGGATTTTAGTTTCTGTTGTTCATTGATATCTTTATAATTAGTAGATAATAGTGTTGAAAAATGTAACATTACATATTATTATGTTTCTATATCTTTAGGCCAATGTATATACACCTCAATATATACATATATAAGTATACGGTCACCTATATAATTTTCATTAAGAATTTTTAAAATCGCTGAACTAATATAAAACAGTTCAAAATGGTAAAAGGATATTCTTTTATTAAGCCAGACCTGGCACGCCGAGGGATTTTCAATTACACTTGAAATAAGCCTTTAAAGTCTATTCAAATCTCTTCTACAACAAATTTAGTTCTACATCAGGATGACTATTAGGCTGTTGGCACGCTGAATGAATTAGAAATCATACTTTGGCACACTATTATCAAAAGGTTACCAGCCCCTGGTTTATATGGTGTTTTATTCTCTCTATCTATGTCTCTTACCTACCCTATCTCGCTATCATTGATCGCTATTTGTCAATATGAGATTATATAACTGTCTTCCGATGTCCATCCTACAGGCCAATATGTCCGTTATGGCTCCATCGGTCAAAGACTCGCTCCATTATAAAGTTGCGTGCGTCTACGTCACAGGTGAAGGCGAATGGGAAATAGACGAATGTGACAACGAGTACTTCTTTATTTGTGAGAAATACATAGGTAAGTGCACTCAAATTTGAAATGCTTCATGACGTCTTAGTACTGATTAAAATAAGTATAACAATGTTCATATACTGAGACAAAATGTCTCGACAATGTGTTAGCGATGTTTCCATGTCTTATTCGAGACAATTAGTTTGGGATTATAAATAGGTGATTCTTCAAATCTGACATTCACAATCCATCGTTTTCTTTTGGCGCCATCTTTTGGAAATGAAATAAAATTTAATTCTCTATATATTTTCGTACAACCAGTAACGTAGCTCATAGACATGTTTCGAAGCAAATGATCGAATAAGACCGGAAATGTTTTTCTTTTTGACCTTTTATGCATGCATAATCGTTCAGACTTGTCAATACTTCTGATACTGTTTATTTAATCAAATTGAGGAACGTTATATTACATCAGTATTGTTAAGGCTTAATTTATAATTTACTCAAGTTATTATTTCGGCCCGTTAAAAAAGCCATAAACAGAATTTTAAAAATTCAACTTGAAGTTTAATTTAATATAAGAACACCAAAGTCATTTCAAATAATTTTAAAGAAAAACTAATAACACGGTAATATAATTAATTATATCAATTCAGTTTAAATGCAATTTTATTTACATATAAAAACTAAATAAATAAATGAATACAATCACTTATAATTACCTACAAAAGAATAAACAAAGAATTTAAAAAACAAAAAGAAAAAGACAGTCTTGCAAAAACAATATCAGAAATACAAACGAAAGTAGAGTTCACTCAATGTATGATTGTATGATTGGCTAAGAACTCTTATACATCAGGGCGAATAGATTATTCTCGATGGATAAGATCTAGAACAGGCATTGGCAGCCTTTGATACGCTTGGCACGCAGAGCGATTTTCAATGGCACGTGGGAGAGCTCCAAAACGGCATTTCAATATTCTTCTACAAGAAATTGAGTGGTAGAGCTAGATGACCTTTAAGCTGTCGGCACGCTGAATGAATTAGAAATCCTACTTAGCATTTTTTTTTCAAAAGGTTGCCGACCCCTGATCTAGTCACAACTTGCCACGACGATCAACTGTGGTCAGTCGCGTAGAACATTAAGTGGGAATTACTTTGTGTTGTGTCATGTACAACTTACCAGTTGTCATTACCACAGAATGTAATCACTAATATGTTTATCATTGGTGATTACCACAGAATGCAATCCGGGCTATTTCGGCGACAAATGTTCAAGCCAGTGTCATTGTCTGGGAGTGCCATGTAACCCTAATAGCGCCACCATAGAATGTAGGTATGGGTGCCACAAAGGATGGATGGGCACAGCCTGCGATACAGGTAACACATACTCAATATTATATAGTTTAGTATAGTGTATGCATAAAGTTCTCTTCCTTGAGTTCAATACTGTTTTATGTGTCTGTGAGGAGAAAAAAGATGTGCTAAAAAAAAGGTCGTATTGAAAAGAGTGAAGAATGTGCACTGGAAATGTGCAATACAAAGCGAGCAATGTGGTATTCAATGGGGTACGGCGATCCGAAGGTCCTGGGTTCGAATCCTGGTGGCGGCTAGGATTTTTTCCCAGGACTTGAGGGTGTCCCTGAGCCTACCCAGCTCTGATGTGGAGCTCATTAGTTGGGGTAAAGTAAAGGCGGCTGATCATTGTGCTGGCCACACATCCCCTAATATGCCGTGGCCACAGTAACTGGTGAACGCTGCTTCACCAGCCCTGTGATCAGTTTGGTCCGAAGGGTACTTTCCTTTATTAAATGTTTGTATTAAAGTTAAACAAACTCATTTGAGAAATTGTGTGAAGGGGAAAATTGGAGTGAATTTTTTCTTTTTGTTTGTGTATTCCTTTGTTGTCATCTATGGTTTCCTTTTTACTGTTGTATTTTTTGGTGTGGTTCTTTGTTTAGTTTTCATTTAAGTCTAAAATCTAAAAATGTGTTGTTGTTGTTGTTTTTTTTGTTTGTTTATTTGTTTTACCCAGAAAACTAAATTTATATTCTCAGAAAAGCAAGACCCGGATGTGAAGTATTACTGCATCAACTCAGAAGAGAAAGGGAAATATGCAAACATTAGAATCTATACTAAAGGTGTTTTATACAGGTACGAACTAATAACAGAGTATAACTTATTTCTATCAAAAGTACATGCCCATGTTATTGCAGACTTTTTGTGTTCAACAAATATTTCAAATTAATAATAACGTGTCTATAAATAAATTTTACATCAACAATAGTAACGGCATTTAAAACAAAAAACAAACACATTTTTTCCTAAAATATATTGATCTATGGGTTCCGCTGAAATAAAACGTGAGGATATTTAGTTAATAGATTGAAAAACATGTGTTTATGTTTTGGGAATACAATAAAATAAGCAAGATCTCATGCTCGTGTACTAATCAACTCGAATAAGATCTTATTAGCTTAAGTGCCAAGAATAGTTATCGCCAGTAAACTTACCCTATCAAAGTCACGTCTACCTTGAGCAAAGTTCTGACTTGGTGTTTGAAGTAACGTCCACTCTATTGTCATTTCAAAGTTATGAATTGATATGAAGTAAGGTCCACTGTATTGTCATTTCAAAGTTATGAATTGATGTTGAAGTAAGGTCCACTGTATTGTCATTTCAAAGTTATGAATTGATGTTGAAGTAAGGTCCACTGTATTGTCATTTCAAAGTTATGAATTGATGTTGAAGTAAGGTCCACGGTATTGTCATTTCAAAGTTATGACTTGATGTTGAATTATGGGCTACGGTAGGGCCATTTTAATAGTCTAGCTCGAATCCAGGGTAAATCTTTTTTTTCCCGAGGGTGTTTCTGAATATCTGAGAATAGTTGGGGAATAGTTAAGACGGCTGGGTATTGTTCTGTCCACTCAATCCTCCTGTATGCCGTGGTTACAGCAACCGTTAAATGCTTCATATTCTAGTATTCTATAATTAACCTTAACTAAAGTTTTAGTTGTAAGTTCTTGTATATAATAATATGTGTGCTATCAATGTTTTACTAGATCTATATATGGGCTCAATGTCGATGACGACAAAAGTCCTTGGTGTGAAGGGACAACATTCACTCAGTCAAATGACCTTTCCCTCCCTGTGGTCATCACCATACCAGTCAAAAAGGAACTTGACGATGATCTGGAAATCGGGACATGCGCAGGAAAGGTAAGTTTAGTGATAATAGTGCCTAGAGTGAAATGGAACAGGTTTGTTGAAATTGTAAAATTGGAATATGGCAGACAATGTCACCTGACCAGGCCCTTTTTTTAATAACTTGTGTGCGTGTGTGTATTATTGAAATATTTTAATGTCTAAAATAAGGACAAAAGCACACTATTATAATAAATGATTGACTATGATGTTACTTGACATTGCTTTATTAATGATGTTACTAAATGGTGTTGTTAAATACGTTCTTAAATAATGTTGCTAAGAATAATTTTTCAATAACGTTAATAAATATCATTAATAATATCGTTACTAAGCATTGTTTAAAAAAAAAATTAAATATTACAAAATATTGTTACCATATCGTGTAATGAATATTTTGTCTAAGAATTGTGTTTAAATATTGTGTCTAAGTATTGTGTCTAAGTATTGTGACTAAGTATTGTGTCTAAGTATTGTGTCTAAGAATTGTGTCTAAGTATTGTGACTAAGTATTGTGTCTAAGTATTGTGTCTTATTATTGTGTCTAAGTATTGTGTCTAAGTATTTTGTTTAAGTATTGTTTCTAAGTATTGCGTCTAATTTTTTTTTATTTACTCGTGTCTATTGACAGCCTTTGGGCAACGACACTTACATCTGGACGGTGGTCATCAGAGAGAACGATGGCATCCTTCAGGAGCACGACCTGCAGGTCACCATCAAGTGTAACTTCACCAACGCAGGATCACTTATCAGAAGCAGTTCCTACTCGGTATCTGGGTGAGTGGCCTTGTGGGCAGTTCCTACTCGGTATCTGGGTGAGTGGCCTTGTGGGCAGTTCCTACTCGGTATCTGGGTGAGTGGCCTTGAACTTAAGGCCAATGAGTTTGGCACTGAAAATAAATGGTGTATTATTCAAACTATCTGTGTATTATTTCCTTCCCCCGCTCTCTCTCTCTCTCTCTCTCTCTCTCTCTCTCTCCTCTCTCTCTCTCTCTCTCTCTCTCTCTCTCTCTCTCTCTCTCTCTCTATCAATCTATCTCTCTCCCTCTCTCTATCTCTCTCTCTCTCTATCTCTCTCTCTCTCTCTCTCTCTCTCTCTCTCTCTCTCTCTCTCTCACGCCTTCGCATTCACTCTTTCATTTACTTCTTATCTTCATCTATTAGCAGACATATTTCACAAAACAAATATGTTTATAAACATGGCTAAACATGCATAGGTTGTAGATCGATCTAATGTAATAATAAGAAAATATTGTATGAATTACCTACGCACAAGATGTTACTGAAAATGTACATTACAGTAAATTTGGGCTGCCTTTACTGATTCCAATCACAAGTCTTATCATTTAATTCAGCATTCAATATAATGGTCTTTTTTTTATATCAATACTCTATAAACGTTAACATTCGTCGCTCAACACTTTTAGTCTACAGAAAGTTCCACCGCAAACTAGATATTTTCATACACACAATACGTTTGTATGCCAATGATATGCTTGAAATGTTTTAAAGGGAGCCAACTGAAGTGAACAAACAATCCTTGGATCCCCAGTCACTAGAGGACGATGTGGCCATGCAAGTGGTCAACTCCTACTCTGGCGAGGCGATCACCGAGGCATCGCTGGGCAGTTCTGTAGTCTTGCAAATCAAATACGGCCTAAAGAAAGGTGAAAACACCAAAAGGGATTTAGTTCATTTCCAAAGTTATCCAAATTACATCATGATAATAGTGGAACTATTAAACGCCCAAGAAACATTTTTCTTTTACTACCTATTGAACATGGGTGACGCTGTGGCCGAGCGGCAGCGCGTTTGACCGGTGATCTGAAGGTTCTGGGTTCGAATCCTGGTGAGGGTAAGGATTCCCTCCCGGGACTTGAGGGTGTCCCTGAGTCTACCTGATGGGTACCTGACATTAGTTGGGGTGAAGTAAAGGCTGCTGGGCATTGTGTTTGACACACATCCCCTTGTGTGATCTAGTGGCAGGCTAACGTCAGGGTTTTCTTTTTCTTCTGGTCTGGATGGTGTCCCTGATTTTATTCGGCTATGATAATTGCGGCTGGGTATTGTGCTGGCTACCAACACTTCCTCGTGTCCCGTGGCCACGTAAACTTGAGAATCAACTCAGTTTGAAAAAGATACTTTACTTTATACATGATCTACACAAACCAACATTTTTTGTATGAATACACATTATACAATTTTAATGTACTTCTAATAGTATTTTTAACTGTTTTAAATATATAAAAACTTGAAAAGCTAATGCAATAGTTACAGAAAACGTAAAAAGCTACTTCACTGGCCCTTTGGATAAATTGGTCTCAAAAGTGCAGTATACTTTTGTAATGAAACAAAAATCTTAATTTTGAAATTATTCCATAAGTTTTCTTCGGAAGAAAAAGTTTGAAACAAATAGAATGAAGTTCGAAAGTTGATTATACGTTGTACAGTATACTATCTAATACTCATCTATTATTACCCTTGATTAAGTAACAGTTTGGTAATATCTTGTCTTTCACACAGATTCTCTGATCAAAGGCCTGAGCCCTTACAACTGTAACGCCATGTCATTGGACAAGAAAGTCGTCAAGCAACTCATTGATCACAACGGGTTCGTTACATGCATTGTACTGTTAATTCAGGGGTCGGCAACCTACGGCACGCGTGCCAGACTTGGCACGCAGAACTATATTATATGGCACGCGGAAGACTCCTAAAAAAACTTTTCAAGTATCTTCTATTAGAAATTGATTGCTAAAGCAGGGTGATTTTTGGGCTATTGGCACGCTGAATGAATTAGAAATCCCATTTCGGCACACAATTATCAAAAGGTTGCCGACCCCTGTTTTAATTCATTGGATGTAAACAAGCAATACACACATCTTTCATTCTTTTGCTTCCATAACAACCGACCGCCTCAAAATCTGTTTCTGTCTTCCTACTTTCCTCTTCACTTGGGTGTTCCAGTCATTCCACAGTCTAGTGGCTGTCTGGTCACATTATCCCTTGTTCTTCGAAAGATGCGTTAAATCCATCCACCACTTGCCGTGTTTGATATCATTTTCCAAGTGAGGCTTTTTTGGGGGGGTCTAGTTTTATCCCTCGTTTTATGTCCATTTTTTTAATTATATAAATCTACGTCTCAAACGTCTATTTGTAGATTTCTGGAGATTGGTGCTGTTGGTTTTGGTCACTCTCTGGGTCTAAGTGGTAGAACTGCCGAGACGTTTGCGTTAGAGACAGATTGATTCGACTGATAGATTGACATATTGTCTAACTGATATATAGATTGATCCATTGATATGTTGCTAGATTTATTGAATGATTGATTTATTAATTGATTGATTAAATGAACGATCGATTGATTTATTTGTTGAGTGATTGATTGGTCGAGCAATCGATTGATTAAATGGTCGACCAGCTGATTTGTTGATTGATTAAATGATCAAGCCATTGATTGATTTGTTAATTGATCTGTTGAATGATTAATTAAATGATCGATTGATTCATTGATTTGTTGATTGATTGATTGATCAAACGATTGATTGATTTGTTTATCGATTGATTTTATAAAATGATTAATCTGTGGATTGATCTGTTAATGGATTGATGAAATGATCAATCGATTGATTGACCTGTTGATTGATTGATTAAATGATCGATTGGTTGATTGATTAAATAGGTGATTGATTTGCTGCTTTAATTTTAAATTAGGCTATATGGATGATAGAGTTCACCATGGACCAATTATGAATTATATTTATTACTTAACGGCACACGACATACAAATTACATCTCTAATAAATTTAATACATTTTCTTAAAAAGTCTACTTGAATATATATATTATATAGGCCTATAAATTAATTAATTTTTTTTTTAAATATAATCGTATCTGCTCTTCCAACAGATGTCCCTTGCCTGGCTCTCCAGTTTCAGCTTTCTCTGACACACGCAATCACACCATACATACCTCATGGTTCCCTCTGTTTGCATTCGAGGGTGAGAAGCACGTGGTATTCCAGTGCTCCTTTGACCTCTGCTTCACCGACGTATGCCGTATAGTAAGTAAAACTTGACCTTTACACTTCACTCACTTTGGCCCATAGTAACTACATTGACCGTTACGCTTCGTTGACCTTTGCCACAAAGTAATTACCTTGGACTTTACACTGCACTGTAGTAATACATTGTAGTAGTTGTTGTTTTATCTAAAATTCCTCTTGCATAGCTTTGTTTACTAATTGGATGTCTAACATAATAATACAAAATATTCCATCTACTTCAGGGATGTTTGATCACACCAAGAACTGTAAAAAGGTCTGCAAACAAACCAGAACATTTTACTAAAAGTACAATCACAGTTCTCGGCAGTAAGTCGTGTAATTTAGTTACTTTGGTCACTAGATACAAGTAAAGATAGTGTGTTATTTTTCTTGTTTTTAAATACACATGTGTTATCTAAACTCTTATTAAATGATTCCAGTGTAATATAATTATCACTAATGATCACCAATAGTGTATGAACGTTATCAAACATCTCCTTCCAAACCAGACTTTTTTTTCTAGTTAGTTGCGTTTTGTCTTTTGGATGATATTAACCGTATATTATATATTAGGTTATACCTAAATTAACATTTAGAATGTATAAGTTTAACTAACTGTTTAATAACCTTATTGTGTTGTTTTTTTTATTTCTAGACGCCAGGCCCATTGAAAATTCTAAAAATGTGTCACAAGACGAAGGTGCCCAAACCTTTGGTGGTCAAGTGAAGAACCTCCTTGCATATGTTAACCCCATCACCTGCGCACTGTTTCTTCTGATTCTAATGATGTTCATCTTGATGTACGTTTCTTTCCTGTCTGCACTGCGCAAGTCCGAGCACAACATCCGGAAGGAAATAGAACACACCAGGTCGTACGACAAGATCTATAAAAATGGCTACGAGCAACTCGTAAATAAAGACTTTACGTCTTCATAAGCTGAGGAGAAAAAGATACTTAAATGACAATTTATTTCAATGTGTGTTTCTTCGTGTTTTGTTTTTATTGTTTGCATTTCATTATATTATTTCTTTGTATCTCATTATAAAAGAAACTCGTCACTATAAATAAAGAGAGTATAGTAAACAGTTAATACACCTTTGAATTCAATTAGAATTTTGAAAATCTACGAGTTAAGTTTAAATCCTGAACATACATGTATGAACACATTATAGTTCATAATTTGCACCATTAGGTATATACAGTATGGCGTTTAGACATATTATAAATTCTAGAAAAATCGTTTAGATTTATGTAGAACTACTTTTACGACACAATATAGCTCAATATAATAAATATTGCTTAGAAAACATCGTAATATTGTATTGACCTACTTAAGCGTGTTCCGGGTTATAGTGTTCATATATTATGCCAGGATACCTATAACCGTATGTAATGTATGAATGTATATATATATTTATTATATATAGCAACTATTTAAGTAATAATGATTATTATAGTTTAGATATACATATAGTTGCTTTGTGTAATGCGGCCATCAGCAGGGATATAATACGCTGTATAACAAAGGATAGACTTCAAGAACACTGTTAATCTACTATTTTTTTCCAATTGGCATGTCTTTAAAAAAAAAAAAAATTCTGCTAAGTTTAGTTTTGTCTAGGTTTTGTAAAGGTTAAGTAAAATGTTTGGATGTTCAAACGATACTACACTATCTTCTCTGTGAAGTTTTGGAAAAAATAAATATTCCTTAGCGTAGAATGTTCTTAAAATCAATAGATCTTTGTAAGGGTGAAAAATAAATGCATAGCTTAAGAATAAATTATTATTTACTTGAATATAAATATAAACCAGACTTTATGTCTTCTTTGTAACTTTATGTCAACACTGTGTTTAATCATAATCATGTATCAGCTTAAAATAACCACGGAAAAGTCTAGGACGAAATCGAGCGTCTGAAACAAAATATTATAATGTACCCCTCCCCCATCGTCACTTGTCGTCACAAAAAATCCATTATGACGCCACAAAGCTCTGCATCTCCCACCCACCCCCCACCCCCCACCCCCCAAAAAAAAAATAATTCACCGTATGGCAATTCAAAAATGTAGGCCTACACGTTTCCATTCACTTTATTTTTTTTTTGCTTTAGTATTAGTAGGCTATTATAAATTTACGTGGATCACCAAAATGATGGTCTACAGCAGGAGTCGGCAACCTAAGGCACGCGTGCCAAACTTGACAAGTTTGCTATCAATTTAATAAATATAACAGACCTTTTAATGGCATTATATTATGCAATTGTGTAATTATCAGGACAGTTTGGAAATTATTATTTTTTTACAGCTGATATGTTTCAATTTGTGGGGAAAACAAAATCAAACGGCGATTGAATCGATCTTTATGTATAAGTATTTATAAAATCCGATGATTCAAAAAGATTTTTGCAAAGCAATTTTCTATAATGATTGTAACCTTGGTTTAACAAAATATCGTTCAGCAAATAAAACTCCTTACATCATTTTATGCGGTAAAACTCCTTGTGCAGCTAAGAAATTGTGGATGCCTTTAATTATTAGATGGGTTGATGTCGAATGAACAATTTAAGTCACAAATGCTTCTTGGACTATGATTATAATGATGCATGCTAAGGATACACTGCTCAAACCTTGTAAAACACCCGTATGAAACGACATTATTTTGAAGCACAATTTTCACCGCACACTGGGCCCACAAACTAAGCCTTGTCGTTGTTGCAGTTTTAAAGAATAATAATTTACTCCGCCGATTCTTTCTGGATGTGCAAAACATCTACAACATTGCAATTGCTTATAACAAGAGAAGAAATATGCTTCATGATATTGTCACGTGCGAAATCAGCTACTGACGTTAGATGATATTTTTAGTAATGTATTATTATATATTATTTTGATTCATATCCATCTTGGATCTCACAAGGTTGTATAAGAATTTATATTGATGTTATTGAATTAGGCCTAGTTTTGATGTTTATTTGACTCGTCGCGATATGAATCTTTTGTGTATAAAGTGATTTAGATAAACTGTACCTTAATATATATGAAATCCACAATCCTGTTTGAAATTGAACACAATTTTATTCCAACAAGTTGAGATGATAAAATATAACAATACCACAGAATACATGTACCAGTATTATAATAAAACTTAATCAGTTGAGATTCTTTTATAATGAGTAAAGCCGTAATCCTATCTTTAAGAAAGTGGTCAAAAACAGTCCTTCCACATTAGCGCCCAAACTAGAACTAAACTAAACGGTATTCCACCCTCGTGCATATGACGTATTTTATCGCTATGATGTAGTGTCTAGACATATGCATGTTTTATTCCTAACACGGAAACATTTCGGGTTTAAGGTTATTTCATTTTAACTTTAGTTAATAATAACAAAACCAATATAATATGGAAATAAATCTACTCGTAACACTCGCCCCCCCTTAAGACACAAAGGAATTACAGACAGCGTTAAGTATGGAATTCTTTGTAGAGTACCCATAAAATGAACCGAATTCCCAAACTATTCGTAAGATTTAATTGACTATTGGACAATCTTTTTAAGATTAAAATGAACCTTATATTACATATTCCTTAATAACAAAATCGCTATTATGGAATCCCTTATCACATTATTCTATCAATGATTATTAATTAAACATTTATTTATCAATTAATATTTACAATTATGATTATTGTGTGTACAACGTTGACCATAAAACTATTACCACCAATAACCAATTCCACAGAATTGATATGAATTACCCAAATAAGTGGAACCGATTAATAATTGATAGATAATTCTTTAGAAAATTTAATTTATTTATAACCGATCACTGTATCATTAACTAATGATTTTCAGTTATTATATGATTATTATGATGTCTCAATTATGACATCAAGAATATTTAAAAAAAAAATGTTATAATCTCAGCTGATTTAGCTTTTACATAGCATAAAATAAGACATCCAAATTATAACATGACGACATAGAAACAAACAATTTTCAAAACACATCAATAATCAATTGAACAAACACAAGTGTGGATGTATTCAAGTTAAATACCGGTGTGTGTGCAACTGATGTATGCAATAGTTACCTTTTACCTTACAACGTATGATTGTTTCTAGTAGAATTTGAAGTTTTGTTCTGTAATGTCTCATATTGCAATATTTCAAAACATAGTTTATTTATTGTCATATTTACAATAATATAAATGTTAATCAATACAATGAATGACATAAAAGAAAAACATTTCATGAGAAACTGACTTTATCTTCTGGTTTACCAGTTACATGCGCGACAACGTCTCAGCGACCACATTTTGTTTACCTGGTAAATATAACACATTTAAATTATATGCTTGGAGGAATAAGCTCCAGCGAATAATTCTTTGGTTCTGTTTAACCCTGGAAAGGAAAACTAAAGGGTTATGATCAGTTAAAATATCTATTGGATATGGAGAACCATTGATATAAAAATCAAAATGTTTCAATGCCAGGATTAATCCTAAAAGTTCCTTTTCTATCACACTATAGTTTCTTTGATGCTTATCAAATTTTTGAGAGTAAAAACTAATCGGGTGTTCCAGTGAATCATCACCCTTTTGGGAAATGACCGCTCCCATCCCTGTATCACACGCGTCAACGGTAATTTTAAAGGGTTTACTGTAATTGGGTGTTACTAATACAGGTGCCTCAGAAAGAACATCTTTTAATTTATCAAAGGCCTGGTGACATTCATTAGACCATTTGAAAGTGCAATTCTTCTTTAATAGATTTGTTAATGGACATGCAATGGTTGAGAAATTTTGACAGAACCGACGGTAGTACCCCGCCATCCCGAGAAAACTACGGAGTTGTTTACAGGTTTCAGGAACAGGGAACTCACGAATAGCCTTAACCTTTGCATTTAATGGTTTTACCAAACCATTTCCCACTATGTGACCTAGATACTCGATGGTTGCATGGCAGAACTGACTCTTAGTCAAGTTTATGGTGAGATTAGCATGAGTCAATTTCGTAAATAACAAATGTAGTTGATCTAAATGAGATTTAAAATCGTCACTAAAAACAACAATATCATCGAGGTATGCGTGACATTTAGGAATGTCCTGAGTAATGGTATTTATTAACCGTTGAAAAGTAGAGGGTGCATTAACCATACCAAAGGGCATGACCTTAAATTTGTACAGTCCGTCAGGGGTTACAAACGATGATATCTCCTGAGCCCTCTCCGTCAGTGGAATCTGAAAATACGCCGTCAATAGGTCAATTTTCGTCACAAACTTAGCATTACTCACTTGATCTATTAGATCGTCGATTCTTGGTATTGGATGGGAATCAGTTTTTGTCACTTTGTTTACCTTACGGTAGTCCACACAAAACCTCATGGATCCATCGGCCTTAGGTACCAATACGCAAGGGGAAGACCAGTCACTACTACTAGGTGTAATAATGTCATTGTCAAGCATGTAGCGAACCTCTTTACGGATGCATTCTAACTGGATAGGATTTGACCTGTATGGATGTTGTTTAATAGCTTTAGTATTTTCATCTAAAATAACATCATGCTTAACTACACTAGTTCTACTAGGTACATCTCCAAATAAATGGATATTTTCATTAATTAGACCTTTGATAGCGGATTGTTCGCAATCAGGTAAATGTGCCAATTTTTCATTTAGGTTTTTCAGAGCCTTTGTATTTTGCAGTTTGCTTTCTGCTACTTCACGCTCAATTTCGGGTGAATTATTCCCGACTTTAATAACAGTGTTTACCGAGGCAACAACTTTTTGTTCTTCTCTGGTAATGTATGGTTTCAACATATTAATATGGCACACTCGTTGCGATTTCCGTCTATCAGGGGTCTTTACAAGATAGTTAACCTCACTAAGCTTAGCCATAACCTCATGGGGTCCTGTAAACTTGGCACTCAGGGGTTGACCAGACAGTGGCGTCAGCATGAGAACTTTATCACCAGGTTGGAAGATACGGGTTCTTGCGTTGACGTCATAATAGACCTTCATCTTGTCTTGTGCCTGCAAAAGATTAGATCTGACAACTTTTAATGCATTATACAGTCTATTTTTAAAATTTTCCACGTATGTCAGTAGACCAGTGTCTTCAGTGGATGACAACCATGTCTCTTGTAACAGCTTTAGTGGTCCACGAACTGTGTGTCCGAATACCAGTTCAAAGGGACTGAAACCAAGAGATTCTTGTACAGCCTCTCTGGTTGCGAAGAGTGCGAAGGGAATACCACGATCCCAGTCGTCGTTATGCTCGAAACAGAAAGTACGGAGCATATTTTTCAATGTTTGGTGGTATCGTTCCAGTGCGCCTTGACTCTGTGGATGATATGCACTCGATACTGCATGACGAATACCCAGCCGTTCTAAGACTTGGCGAAATAACTTCGATGTGAAATTTGAACCTTGATCTGACTGCACGGTTTTCGGAAGACCATATCGGGTGAAGAATCCGATAAGTGCATCAGATATTTTGTCGGCATTGATGCTACGTAGAGGAATAGCCTCTGGAAATCTCGTTGCCGAACACATTATAGTGAACAGATACTGGTGGCCAGCCTTAGTTTTAGGCAACGGACCGACGCAGTCTATAATGATGTGACTGAAGGGTTCTGAGAATGCTGGTATGGGTCGTAGAGGAGCTACCGGAATGGTCTGATTCGGTTTGCCGACCATCTGGCAGACATGACATGATCTGCAAAACGATGTGACGTCACGACGTAGGCCAGGCCAGAAGAAATATGGAAGAATCCTGTCGAAGGTTTTCTGTATCCCTAGGTGACCAGCATACGGTGAATCATGGGCCATATGTAGTATGTCCTTGCGGTATACATTGGGTACCACGATTTGATGTACTTCGCTGCATGTTTCATCGTCGTTTTCTTTCCCTCTCCATTTCCTCATCAACAACTCATCCCTCAGGTAATAACCTGCGGCCATTGTTTCTAATTCTCCTTCATTCTTTGCTTCTTCTTTTAGTTTCCCGATCTCTGGATCTTTGCTTTGAGCAAGAATGAGTAGTTGTCTAGGCGACAAATTATTTTGATCAGTATGACTTGAGTGACCACCTAGAACATCCGCCATGAAGGTTGCTTGCAAGTCAATCTCAGGTGTTGGTTCTGGTTTCTTTGTCGATTCATCAGTCATCTGTTGTTTCTCCATAGCTCTGGTGATAACACATACTGAATTTCCAGTATTCTTACACTGAACAGAGTCTTTGGTTTCTTTAAGTACAGGATGTACCTGATTCTTGGCAATGTCACTTC
The DNA here is from genome assembly GCA_949126835.1 of Anisus vortex. NCBI lineage: Eukaryota > Metazoa > Mollusca > Gastropoda > Planorbidae > Anisus > Anisus vortex. The sequence goes on from OX421493.1 coordinate 16,259,682, forward strand.
CTAAAAGTAATGAAATGCCTCTGTAGGGAAATTTCTTCACTATCCCAACAATAACAGATCCAGTGAAGTAATTACTCTTCAACTGTATACGATGTAACGGTGCCGTGAGTGTTCCAGCCATAGTACTGATTAAGGCATACTGGCCTGTATGAGTCAATTTCGACGTTGGTACAGTATTCTTCAACAGTAGAGATATATCAGCACCGGAGTCACGTAGAATTTTAATCTTCCGTTCTCTAGCTTGATTATCTATAGGTGACACATAGCCCTCGCTAACATCCGATAGCATGCACTCGGGTAGTTCTCTGCCTACTGAGTTTCTTGCTACACTACTGCCTCCATAAGTAAACGTTTTATCTACTGATTGTTCATCTGTCACACTCCCTTTGGAGTTGAAACTAGAATGTTCAATAGCCTCGGTCTTCATTTCAAAGACTTTTTCCGACTTTGAGCAACTTGGACATGCGTGTTTCGCCATCTCCTCATGACTAACATCAGATGTCTTTCTTTCAGCTTTAATTCTTTTGTGGGCAGTTTTATTTATGTGAGTTTCAGTTTGTACGGCGATGTGTGATAAAACCACGTTGTTCTTGTTTTTAATGGGTCTTTTCTCTTTATGTAGACTCCAACAATTCTCTTTTATATGTCCATCTTTCTTACAGAATGTACAGGTAATTCTCTTTTGTACAAAACTTGAATTCTCTTGTTTATCGGCTTTTTGTTTACTTTTATCCTCTGTCGATCTTAACTTCCTCTCTGTATTACTGTTTTGAGTCCTCAAACTTGTTCTGTCATTTTGAACATAATGGCTATGCGGGTGAATAATGACGTATTCATCGGCTTTTACTGCTGCTTGTTCTGCTATTTCAATACCACGATCAGCCAAATGAACTTTTATATCAGTGCGAATCTTCTCAGTAAAATCCTCCATCAGTATGAGATTATATAGTTTCTCATAATCTTTATTCACATTCTTAGAACGTAACCATCGATCAAAATACTTTTTCTCTAATCTCAGGAAATCAACATGTGAAACTTCTGGTTCCTTCTTGTACTCACGATATAACTTTCGATACTTTTCTGGAGTTAGAACATAACTCAATAGTACTCTGCTCTTTATTAGTTCATAATCATTGCATTCTTCTGGAGTCAGATTCAATACAACATCTAAAGCCTTGCCTTTTGTTAGAGCTGAACGTAAAAGTACTGCTTTCTTATCTTCAGGAAATTTATAATCGATCGAGTTTCTTTCGAAGACCATAAAGAACTCATCAATCTCTATGTTCTCCATGCTTGGGACATGCTTTTTAAACTTATATAGTTCCACATTATTTGTTTCCTGAATCGTATGAGTTGACGAACGAGACTTTGCCAATTCAATCCTTTCATTACTAGCGATTCTTTCTTTTTCCAATTCCTTCTCTTTCTCTGCTTCTATTCTTTTACCCTCTAACTGTACTTGAATTTCTAACTTCTTCATTTCTAACTGGAATTTCATGTCCGCACTTAGTTCATTCACATTCATTTTAATATCATGGTTATTTATGTCTGTTTTCAGGGTTTCTGATACATTGAGAACCACTGATTCTTCATTATTCATAGTATTTTCTTCAAGCATTCTACCATGTCTTTTCAAACAGTCCTTAATATCTTGAATCAATTTACTCCTAACTGGCGTAACTTCAGTAATGTCTATTCCCAGAGAGTTTGACATCTCTTTTAACTGGGTTAGTGACATGCTAGTTAACTGTTCTGACGTGATAGCAAAAATATTCAATTGCTCCAACGTAAGATTAGCTTCCGCCATGTTTTATATTAATGACGTAAATAGAAGATAAAAAATTTCAACTTTACCTTTCATAAAGTCCTTTGAAATATTTTTACACCACTTAATATTTGTAGAAGATAAATTTTAAGATGATTGTGTACAAAGCTGAAAACAGTATGTCCGAACACAGACAGTGCCTCCCACGTAGACAGAATTTGAATAAATATTTGTTGTAAATCGTTTTCACTAAAACAGTTGTATATTCTCAATTCTTATACATACAAACTTTAGATCCAGGACTTGAGCCCCCAATCTTTTGTCACGTGCGAAATCAGCTACTGACGTTAGATGATATTTTTAGTAATGTATTATTATATATTATTTTGATTCATATCCATCTTGGATCTCACAAGGTTGTATAAGAATTTATATTGATGTTATTGAATTAGTTTTGATGTTTATTTGACTCGTCGCGATATGAATCTTTTGTGTATAAAGTGATTTAGATAAACTGTACCTTAATATATATGAAATCCACAATCCTGTTTGAAATTGAACACAATTTTATTCCAACAAGTTGAGATGATAAAATATAACAATACCACAGAATACATGTACCAGTATTATAATAAAACTTAATCAGTTGAGATTCTTTTATAATGAGTAAAGCCGTAATCCTATCTTTAAGAAAGTGGTCAAAAACAGTCCTTCCACATTAGCGCCCAAACTAGAACTAAACTAAACGGTATTCCACCCTCGTGCATATGACGTATTTTATCGCTATGACGTAGTGTCTAGACATATGCATGTTTTATTCCTAACACGGAAACATTTCGGGTTTAAGGTTATTTCATTTTAACTTTAGTTAATAATAACAAAACCAATATAATATGGAAATAAATCTACTCGTAACAATATGCTAAGATACTTGAAGCTTGTAACTTCAGACTGGTCGTGGAATGAATCAAGAACAGAATATCCATACACAGTCTGTTTTCCATTGGAAAAGCCAACTCAAATCAATTGAAAATCGAGCAATATCTACATTTTAAATATTAAATCAAGATTGCATACACTTAGAAGGGGTGAATCGGTAGTAACTATAATATTGATTTACTTTGAAAAAGGACCGGCAAAGGAATTTAGAGGTTATTAATTACTTCAATGCAAACGTCATCCCGTAGAGAAGGCCTACAAATAATCTAAAAAATTGAAATGTATTTGAAACTCAAGTAGATCTCATTTTAAACGAGGTACGGTGGACGAGCGCGTTCAGCTGGCGTATCGAAGGTCCGGTTTGAATTATGGCTAAAGCTATGATTTTTTTCACGGGTCTGGAGGGCGTCCCTAGTATGCAGTGACCACAGAAACTGGTGAACGCTGCAATTCTGTACCAATGGGCCTTAAAGCGGCGAAGTGTGGCAACCACCGATACGCTCCGTTTAAGAGTGTGATGTACGTCTGTCGTATTCGACGATGACCTTCTTCTTCAGCGTTCCATTTTGCTTTCCTTTGCTATGTCAGACTGGCATCCCTGTTTCTCTGATGAACCGGGTAGTTGTTTGTAAGAATGGCTTTTCTTCCATGGTAACTCCTTCACATGTTTGGTAAATAAAGCCTACTTCACCAAAGTTAGGTGAAAAAACCCGAAAGAGTACATCAGCTCACACAACCAGATGTACTATCCCTTCCATGGACACACCCTTTAAAAGTACGCCGGTATGCTAAAGCATGTGGGACAGCCCCCATTGTAAGTCTGAGAATCATTGCACTGCGAAAGGCTACAGGACTCGGTGGGAACCAGTCCATCTCTACCACAACATTGGTAACATTTTTTAATGCGAAATTTGCCCCCCCTCCCCCTCGAAAAAAATCCTGGCTTCGCCCCTTATTAATGTTTAAAAGATAAACTCCTTAAGGTTAAATGGACAAACAATTAATGCATGAAATGTTTATTTACAACTGTTTAACGTAAATAAATTAGTCAATAATTATTTCTTTTATTACAAAACATAACTTGTTTGGCATCAATATTGAATCAAATTCAGAAACTTTATTTTAATTAAAGGGAGATCATTAGCCCATATTTGTTGCGCTAATATTATGTTTCTCTCTTTTCTTTTAGAAAAGACTAAATGGCATACAACTTATAGCTTTATAATAACCAAACTGTAATAAGTAGTTAAAAATTAGATAAATATTATAAGACTAAAAAATGACATGCACATTTTTTAACATTACATTAACTACCCAGTTGGTATGGTTACTACGTATCAATTCCGCTGTTTGATTCTAACAAACCAACACTTATGGTTAAGTGAAATAAATTAAAGAAAACCTCAGTTAAACTGAGAACAATTATAATAATCAATATTATCAGTTGTTACTGATAACCAAATAATAATGTTTACAAAATAAATACCATAAATACCATAAATGTGAAAGTTTGGTGATAAAAGTTTGTATAAGGTATAAATACTTAAATACAAATAAAAAGGATGATAATTACAAACATGTTATTTATTTTATTAAACATAAAACGCATTAACGATTTTCTCTATAGTTTTCCTTTGCTTCTGGTCTTGGTCTTGCTACGGAGTTAAATTAATTGTCCTATAAAAAAATAAACAAGTATAATAGAGCAGGTTGACTTTTAGGCTGTTGGCACGCAGAATGATTTAGAAATCCTTATATGGCACACTGTTAGCGAAAGGTTGCCGAGCTCTGGTCTACAGGGCATGCATTCTGAGTACACTACTTTACGGCAAAAAGAGCTGGTCAACTTTCATGCTCCAGGAACACCAGTTAAACACTTTCCACGTGGCATGTCTTCGACAAATATTGGGCGTCACTTGGAAGAACCACATAGCCAACCATGAGATCCTGGACCAAGCAAATATCCATTTACTTCCTGCTATCCCAACGGAGAATGCGCTGGGTGGGTCATGTCTGCCGGATGCAAGACGGCCGCATCCCTAAAAAAAAAACGAAAAAAAAACGCAGATCTATATTGTCTAAAGGAAAATGAAAGGGCGTAATAATCAATCTTTGTCTTCTAAGTATCGAAAACCTCATTATAAATTCACTCTTTATATATTTTAAATAAGAGTCTTCACCCCCCCCCCCCTTTTTTTCACTTATTTCCATTCATGTGTCTTTGTTAGTAAATATACATTCTGACAGTAGATAAATTTAATTCTAGTTAAATAATCCCTCACAAGTGACATGAAAGCATGTTCCTTTAACTTTAAAATCCTTTTATGTAAAGCATGTTTTAGATATAGATAGACTGATAACGACAGAATGCTGGAAAGCGAATTAGATAGTTGACGAAAGAGTCACCTTGCTGTCTACAAAAGAACACCTATTTGCTTAAACAAACACCAGATTGGACAGTTTCAAACAATGTGAATCCAATTCTTTCTTTTTATGGTTTCGTCTGCGTTTTTAGAATTTAGTTTTGTTTTAATTCATTTTTTGGAAAAATTTCGTTAAGTTTTAATTTTCTTAGGCCTGAAACATCATATTATTATGATTGCCACCTAACACCACAGAGGTCTAGAATATGTATATATTGTAAATGAGACCAATCAATTCAGTATAATAAACAACGATAACGAATTCCGAGAAGAGTTAAATTGTGAGCTCGTAACACGTTAGTATCTACAGGTAACAATTTTAAGTGTAGCACATTTAGTAAAATGACTATATTTAGAAACACACCAAAAAAGGTTTAAAACTAAAGTAGAAATACTACGGTACAAAACCTTTTCTTCTGGTAGACAGACGAACTGTAGACATTTTAAAGTAGAGACCGACCGATATTCGGTTTCGGCTTCGGTTTCAGCGCCGAAAAAAAATACAAAAAAACTTTTTCGCGTGGATTCGGTTTCGGCCGAAGACAAAAGGTTAGTTTTCGGTTTGTTCATGGCCGAAATAGTTTGAATACAACCAAACTAGATTTTTTTCATTATTCGTCTACCTTTTGGATATTAAAATATAAAAGCTACCCGAAATGCGTTTAATGGCTTTGACACAAATAAGAAGAATTCACAAACTTTAACAATTAATGTTACGTTCCTCTGCTACCATTTTAGAAGGTTCTGTCAACTACTGTGTAAGTGAGTAAACTCTTCTTAATTCACACAGTTGCGTCCCTTATTGTATAATTTTAAAGCGTGTTGATATTAAAATTGTAATCTGACCCTATTGTTCGTCTGGGCTTATTCTATAAAATCTCGGGCCGTTTGTTTTGTTAAATACACTCAAACCTTCTCAGAAATTAATACCCTTTTCAAACCTTGAGTTTTTTATTTGCTCAACTTTTTACAATTTCTAACGTGCTTAAAATAGTTTTTTTTACAATAACTGACTTTAAATCGACACATTCTGTTGGAGCGAAAAAGAAATTTATGTTTTACAAAATAGTCACTCGAGGTTTGAGAATCCCTGCCTGTGGTTTCATTTAGGCCCCGCCTATTCCACCCCTTCCCACCACCTTCACCTTTAGTTTTATATGTAGATACGTGAAGACTACTTGTGTGTGTCTGTGTTAGCTGTGCACATAAGTTATAATAAAGGCTGTTGTTTTAGTCTATAATATAGGCTGTTGTTTTAGTCTATAATATAGGCTGTTGTTTTAGTCTATAATATAGGCTGTTGTTTTAGTCTATACCTAATATAGGCTGTTGTTTTAGTCTATACCTAATATAGGCTGTTGTTTTAGTCTATAATATAGGCTGTTGTTTTAGTCCATAATATAGGCTGTTGTTTTAGTCTATAATATAGGCTGTTGTTTTAGTCTATAATATAGGCTGTTGTTTTAGTCTATAATATAGGCTGTTGTTTTAGTCTATAATATAGGCTGTTGTTTTAGTCTATAATATAGGCTGTTGTTTTGCAGTTGCCTTTCTTAGTAGGGTATGTACTATGTAGGCCTGTTGAGCACTGAGTTGACATGCCCAGCTGAATTATTTTCGATTTAAACAATACTATAAAAATAAATCCGAATAACAACATAGTTTTCTCTTTACATTTTCTAACAGTGGACATAAAAATAAATTATTCTTAAAGAATCAAGGTGTGTTCAAAATTTTCTCCATCTTTAATTGTTCTTCACAAGATATGAAAAATAAATTTACCGTATATACTCGCGTATATAGTCGCACCGGTGTATAAGTCGCACCCCTAGTTTAAGATTTTTTTCCTTATACGTTGTCATTGACCCGACTTCCCGGGTTACACTGCCTTTTTTAATATCTCAAAAATGCATACCTTTTAAACATAAAAGTTACTAAATATTAACCCTAATTCGGAAACTTTCCTTAAAAAATTGTTTTAATCGTGCATAAGGCAAACATAATCAAATAAAGGCATATCCTAATAATTTTATATAACTCCAATAGTGGTTATGTAGGAAACTTTATGACAGAGTAGTGATGTTTTTCCAACTTTTCAAAAATAGTGTCGGGTTTATAAGTCGCACCCCTACTTTTTGTTAAAATTTTCTGTAAAAAAAGTGCGACTTATACGCGAGTATATACGGTAATACTTTTTTTTGTAGCAAAACATTTTAAAATATAATTTAAATATACAAATATAAATGCAGAGAAAAAAGTTGAATGATGAATAATAAATAACTGACAAACAAATGTCAAACTGATTTCTGCACCATGGAAGTATTTTGTTCCTGAATAAGCAACCGTTCCTGCTCTGCAAAAAGCTCTGCTAATTTTAATTTCACTTTGATCTGTCGTGTGCAGGAGAAAGTCTTCATCAAGCTAGCATAGCTCAGAAAGAGTATGTCCATCGTGTCTCTGTCAAACCTTTTTCTATTGTTCTCAAAATAGTTTATGTCGGCTTGCAATGTAGACGGCTGCTGCATAAGGGCTCCTTCGGATTGTACTTTCCTTTTCTTAGTGGTTAATGGCGGCTCGGTTGGTGCTGGTGGAGATGGTGGGGATGTTGTAAGCTCACTTGATTCTGAAGTTTCTGTTGCATCCTCGTCATCTGTGGGTAGATCTAATTCCTTCTTGATGTCAGAGGCATTTAACATGGTTGACTCCATGGTAAGGAATGGACGTAGAAACTCTAAATTATCTGCCCACTGATATTTTTTCTGAATTCTACCTAAATTTCTTCCTTTTAGATATCTGACAAAAATAGACCTTAAATTTTTCCATCTCTTTTTTATGTCACCACCTGGGAAATAGAAAGATATAAGGTATTAACAAAAATAACAAATTTTAAGACAGTTGAATAATGTTTTCTGCAAAATGATTTCAACAATGGGATTGTTTATGCAATTCAAAGCACAGAGAGGAAGTTGGCCTTTTATTAAAATTATTAAACTGGTGAAGTCATAAGTAAATAGTTAGCACAAATAAAAAAAATTTAAAACAACACTAGAATTTTTAGTGGTTTGGCTTGGAGATTCTACAAAATTAGAAAAGCTTATGTTGTGAAAGGAATTGGTAGTGAGTGTTGTTTTTAACCAACTGACCCTAAGAGTAAGTCTTTAAAAAGTAAATTGTGTTGAAGTTTCACTCAGGACATTTAATGATTGGAGATTGCTTACATAAATAAAATACAATAAACAAATTATGCAGAAGACACTGTATAAACTTTAGTACACAAAGACAAATTCAAAGTGTTTAGTTATACAAACATTTTATGAAAATGGTGTGTAAATTATTTAATCGATAAAAAATGTAGCTGTAAACTGTGTCTGTATTAAGACTATGACTGTTAAGGATAGACACCTATCTAATTATGCGTAAAAAAATTATTTTTAGCGAATTTGAGATTTTTACATATTGAGACAGTTTAACCATTGCTTTAATAATAAAATATAGTTGTTACACAAGATTTGAACTTCAAAATCCTGATATAACACATTCAAACATGCATGTTTTACGTTTTTTCTCAATTTTGTAATTTTTCTCATTTTTCTTTGGTTATTTTCCTATTACTCTGTAACTAATCATTGCATAAGGTTAAAACTTGGCAGTTTTCTTTATCACTAGGTTTTTGTTAATCCCATGCATGATTTTGAAGATTCGTTGATAACTTTTTTTTATTTTTGAATTTTCATGTGTCAATATGCCAATTTTATATGCATTTTTAGTAGAAAATTCATATTTTATTAAATAATAAAGCTATCAGCATAATCATGCATGGAAAGATATATAATGTAAATTCAAAGCAATAACAGAAAACAGAATTGAATTATCTTCTTTGTAAAAAAGTTTTAAGAAATTTTATAAAACTGTTAGTCGGCCATTTTTATGGTTGCTATGGCAAAAAAAGATATTTTTAAAAAAATGTTCACCCCTGGTACACATAAAGCACACAGCTAAATGTGATAGGGCAATGACAATTTTGTAGGTGTGCGAAATTAAAAAAAAGCTAGACAGGTTTCGGACCTTAAGTGCTTATAAAAAAATACAAATAATTTTCCTTACAAAATTTGCTCAAAGGGTTAAAAGAGAGCTTTTCAAGATTAAGTAATTGTGTCTAGCTTTTTAAAAAAACACTTTTCAATTGACATACTGATTAAAAATACTCAATTTTTTAGAGCAAAGCTGTCATGTCATTTGCAGTGTATGGATGTTTTTATGTTGGCTAAACTAGGCCTTTTTAGCAAATGGTGTACCAAAGGCCCTGATGAAGGCTAGGAGTTGTTCATGGTTCTGGAGGGTGTTGCAGAGTCTACCCAGCTCTAATGGATGGTACCTGACTTTAGTTGGCTAAGCTTTATGCTGGCCATACAATCCCCTAGTACAGCCACAGAAACTGGTGAATGCTGCTTCACCAGCACTATCAATTTGGTCCAACTGGATACTTTAATTTTAATCCCAACTACAAAACCTCTTTTGATGCATTAAACTAAACGAAACATATCTGTTGAACCACTAAGTTCATAAATGTTTGTAACTAATGAGGATAGCCAGAGTATTTTTCCAAAGCCTAGACATGTACTAGGCCTGTGTTGTAGCGTTAATAAATAAACAATGTCATATATTGTTAGTAAATAAGCTTTTTAAAATTTAATTACCGTATATACTCGCGTATAAGTCGCACCGGTGTATAAGTCGCACCCCTAGTATAAGATTTTTTTTTCTTATACGTTGTCATTGACCCGCGCATAGGTCGCATCCTGACTTCCTGGGTTACACATCTCAAAAATTCATACCTTTAAAACATAAAAGTTACTAAATATTCCCCCTAATTTGGAAACTTTTTTTTAAAAATTGTTTTAATCGTGCATAAGGCAAACATAATCAAAGAAAGGCATATCGTAATAATTATACATAACTCCAATCAACTATAGGGGTTATGTAGGAAACTTTATGACAGAGTAGTGATGTTTTTCGAACTTTTCAAAAACAGTGTAGGGTGTATAAGTCGCACCCCTACTTTTTGTCAAAATTTTCTGTTAAAAAAGTGTGACTTATACGCGAGTATATACGGTATATAATTATTGAAAGTGTTGAGACTTGAATACATGTTTTAAAATTCTTGCTATACAGTAAACGTAAGTTTTTGTTAACTTTGGTTTTTGTCAATTTTTTCCACAACAAATATGTCTTGGTTTTCCTCCATTGCCTCAATTGTTGTCTATTCTGAAACTGATCATGGAGCCAAAATACCAAGAAAAGCTGTGACCTTGGATTTCCTTTAGTGCATTTAATAAGGTCTTTATGGAAGTGGATTACTCTTCCAAACAATAATATCTGCACTTCTCTCCCCCCATCTCGCTGTCTTTCATTTGCCAAAAAAGAGTGTTTAAAATATAATATGTAAATGCTAAGTTACATGTTCATTTAATTTTTCATACTAGTCTTTTCTCTGTGAAAACCAAGATTTGACTCCTTTAAAATGTTTTAATAGCCTCTAAACTGGCTTTGCCTTTTGAAATCCATAAATTAAATGAGCATCTTTAGTCTTTTTAGTCTTTGCTCTAGCTATTTAACTACATTTTTTGTTAAATAAAATAGCATTTAGCTCCCCAGCCCCAATCAAGTCAGGGCCCAAGCATATCATTATAAATAAGGCTAAGGGGCTCTGTGATCTCCTTATTGAATTTGATTGCTATTCTAAAACAGTAAACAGTCTTCAGTGTAAATCCTGGCATAAACGCATGGATTTTTGCCTAATAGACACCGACTTTATTTGTCTCTAGACTTTAGATTAGACTTAAGTTTAAGACTGAGTTTAGAGGTTGGCAAGTGAGTTTTACTTACAATTTAAGGATTTAACTCAATAACTACCATGAGCCGCAAAATGTGTTCAGGCTCAGAAAACAGAAAACCATATTTATTTTTTATTTCCAAATCCAATCCAATTATTTAGAAATAATAAATCAACTTACTTGTTTTGTATCGTCTAGCCTACTTCCGGATTCGTTCTTTTCAAATGTAAATATCAGCTAGAAAATGTGGGTTTTTTTTACGGCTGGTTTATTTTTCCATTTTTTTCTCTGTTACATAGTTTTTTGTGTGTAGGGGCCATTTTTGTTATTTGTGAAAAAATAAATTAATGAAATTTGAAGCTAGTGTTTTCTTAATAGGATTTCAAAGTTTCTTTTTAATTTGGATTAATATTTGCGGAGATATTATAATTATTACACTGAAACACTGTAAGTGGAATAAATTATTATTTTTTTGTTGTTGTTTCTAAAACAACATTCTTACTTATCTTAAATATATTACAGAAGAGAAGCTCATTCTATAAAGAACTTTACTTTTACTTTCACACTTATTTTTAGTCTAGTAGGCCCTTTTTAAACATGTTACTGTTTTAACTGTTTACATGTTGGAGTCATAGATTATAAGTTATAACTTACTTATAACTTATAAGTAGGCCCTATAAGCTTTCATTTCTGCTTATTTTGATATGTAGGCCTAACAATTAGGGCTTTATTTAGGCTTTAATAAAAGATGTAAAAAAAAAAAAACCTTTGACTGCATTGGCCCTCATTGGGTAGTGGGTATTGGGCCTATTTAAAAAAAAAGGTCATGAAAATGTGCGTGGAAAAATGCCATGGCCCATTCCCATGGTCGCGCATGGTTACATTGGTAGTTTTTATTTGAGTTAAAGGACTAATTTAATACTTATTAATACTATCACTATAAGTAGGCTATAACTATAAGGCATAGCGGCATAAGTATACCATAAGCCATAAAATGATAAAAGCTAATTAAATTAGGGTTAGACCGTTAGGCCTACACTACCAGTTTCATTTATAAGAAGTCCTATTTCGTCAAAAACCTTATCTTTTTTATACACATTTTTGTGGTCGGGGTGAGATATGTCATATAAAATCGGGTAACTTCTTATCTTTTCTATTATAAACTCTGTGAATTTATACGACATTGTCTTTGTGATGTTGGTCATTGTCACTCATTGTGTATCATTGTGATTGTGTAAAAATAAAAAACAAAAACCGTTAGTGACGAGAGTTGTCCCCCTTTTCTCTTTCCACATAGAATATGATTTAGAAATCAACACAACTTTACATCTTTAAAACACAGACTGATTAGATAATTCATTGCACTAAGCTATATATATATACATGGAGTGCTCAAGCAATAGGGCGTTTGCAATCCCGTGACAAAAAGCACGTGATTTGTGTTTACTTTGAGTAATGGTGTACAATTAAATATGGCCGCTGTATTAATAAAGTTTCATATAGGCTCGAGCTTTTTTTAAATGATGTGTTGTGTTTAAAGTCTTATTAAGATTTAAGCTGTATTATGTATGTTAAATAAAATAGGCTATTTTATTATTATCATAGACATAGATCATAGACGATGTGAGCCTAATAGTGACTTGACTAGATAGCCTATTCACCAACAATATCACTTGACATCGTAGCCTAGCCTACGAAACATTAAAAGTGTAGGCCTATAAAGTGAAATTGAAAGTGTAAATAGGTCTAGCCGGCCCTAGCCTAATCACATTAATCAATTAATCTAAAGTACTACTATTTACCTCCTTATTTTTGAGTAGGATAGCCAATATTCAGATGTGAATTTTGCATGATAAAGAAGTACTTTACTTTCACCACGTTATGTTTGTACCTCAAGTGGGTTCTATATTTACACAAATACGTCACTAAATTTACACAAAAAAACTTAAGCTCCGCCTACTGAAAACGCTCTATGTAGAAGAATAATCTAACCCATAAAAACAAAGTTTATATTATACTCCCTTTATTTGATATCATACCTTATGAATTTCTATACTGAAATTTCGAATCGGTAATGTCAGCAAATACATATGCATATGTAGACTAATTATAACGATTCCTCATTCTGATTTCCGTGAACATAATTTGTGATTAAAATAAATATAGGCCCTAAGTGATATCAGACTACCTTATGAATTTCCACACACAAATTTTGCGCATCCTTTTTTTTTTCTAGCTTTGGCCCACAAAAACCATAAAAAGATCACTCGCTTTGTTTCGGCTACATTGTGTCGTTTTCATTCTATTTATTTCGTAAAAACGAACATATCCGAAATTTTTTTTACTTCCGCCTCTTCCAGTATAGGCATCCATGTTTTACGTAAAATGTTCTTCGACTCCAAATTGGTCGAAGGTATTAGTGACTGTTCCAAAGACTATGATGCTGAAAATTTGATAGAATGTATTGTTAGTCGCAACAAGTCTGCTGCCCAAGTTTCAGCCCCATTGGACGACGGGAAGTGGTCGAAAAATCGATGCAAAGTTTTCAACGCAGCAAGCAAGCAACCAACAAAGCAGACAGACAGACAGTACGAGTTAATATAAAGAGATTAAAAATTAGAGAAAATGCGGACTTTTAAATATAGATAAGGGCACTGTATGGCATTGAGCTATATATACATGGAAGTACCAAAAATTTAAAAACTTTTCGTAATTGCGCCATTGAAATTTGATAAAAATGAACTCTTTTATACTGAACATACATTATATATATATATATATATATATATATATATATATATATATATATATATACAGGCCCGGCGCAACAAATTTTGAGTGTGCGTGAAATTTTTATGTTGCCGCCTTTTTTGAAAATTCAGTTGAAAGTACATTTTCTGCTATCGTCCCATTTATGGGACACTTGATAAGAAAATTCCTATTAAATACTTATATGCATAATAAAAACAAAAATTAATTTTTTGCATTGTACGATAGTCAGACTTTAACCATAACTTTGCTACGCGAACAAATATTTCCTTGAACTTAAGGAAATAAAAGTGCTCAAAAGTAAGTACGCATTTTTTAAATATGATAACATTTTTATATATTACCACATGAAGTGTGTAATTTCATCATTTATCTATCAATTATAATAAATGAAATCATTAAAAAATAAAATTAACTTTGTTTTATCAGGTGTCAAACAAGCGTCCCACAGGACAGTAGCAATAAATGCCCCCGTGTAAAAAAAGTGCCACTTATGGCACAGGAGCTAAATGAATGCTTAGTTGCCAATTTAAAATAGAGTCGTTTTTTTTAATAAATAAAATGTATTTAATGGAATAATAATAATAGACTTGTGTAATAAAATGTATTTTTTGTTTAACTTTCATGTTGAAGCTTTGCAAAAATTTAAGAACTAGGTCATAGTTTTTGGTTAAGATTTTGAATAGAAATGAGATTTTACAAAGGTTTCTGTTCGCTATATTTATACTATATAGATATCTTATTTTAAATTTCCATGTTGTTGTTTTTCTAATACGGTCGAAGAGTCATTTAACTGCACAACTCTTTCAGATTCTGGTACAACCGAATTAATCGTTTAGATTAAACTTTCAGAATTCAATTCAATGTTTTGAACAATGTCTATTTTATTTTCGTTGGCCGATTGCTGACAATGAGGCTTGATCAAAAAATTTCCAATGATTTCTGCTTTGTTTTCGTTTGCTCCTCTTTTCGCTGTCGTTTTTGTTTATATTCCCAGTAAATTTCCCAGCCAGAAAGTTTTCTTTTTCCATTATTTGCTAAAAAAATATATTATGTATAATTATAAGATATATAATAATATTTACCGGGCCGGATTTACAATTTTGCCGCCCCTATACTTATAAACTCTTTGCCGCCCCATACATTTTAATATATTTATTTAGTTTCTAAAAAAACAAGATGTCTGTGTTATATAAAAGTGTGCCCTTCGGCGGCTCGGCCGATTCCATTAATATTATGATTACTTCTAATTATAATCTTGGAGAAACAACATGTTTATAAGTAGCCTAAATAAAAAAATTAAATAGTGATGAAGTTAAATCACGAGGCAGAAGAGGTTTAAAAAGAAGGAATTATCGCACCCTGACACCACCCTAACACCCTGATATCGGGGAATCACGGCTGCTGAGGACACACGACTTCTGATGTTAATGTCGAAACGAATGATTATATTGTCTTAAGCCGTCCGTATTTAAAAAAATTGACTAATATTGAAATTTGCCGCCCCCAAAATTTGCCCCCTAGGCTATATAGCCTACTTAGCGGCCCTGTATATTTATATAATCTCACTACATAGTATATAAAATATTAATAAAATAGTTCCGCTTCCTGCGATTTTTACGCCTTAGCGCGTAAAAGATACTGTAGTCAGAAGTTTGTAAACTCTGTAGCCCCTAGCCTATAATATACATATCAAATTATTCTATATGTAGGTCGGTGACTTTAATTAAAAGTGTGATTAATTGCTTTGTGCTGTACGACAAGTCCGTTTGAATGTGTTTAAGTTTCTGTGCTCTGTGGGTGCTATGATTTGTGAGAATGTAAGTAATGGATTTTTAATGTAAATATATTTTATTATTTGTAATATAGATATAGACTTGGGGGACTGTTTGGTATAAAAATGATGTATGTAAATATTGTTTTGTATTTTGTGAAAGCCCTGAAACGAGGTTAAGCGGCTAGGCCTTGCGTCATTTTTCGGAATTCTTTTTCTGATCATTTTAAATTGCGTTTTTGTTAGTGTAGTTTAATTGAAGTAATAGGTAGAATTTTTATTGTAGTTTAATTTAATATAGGGTTGTACATAAGGTAGATTTGTAGATATTTAGCAATTAGAGATTTAGAATAAGGATTAGCACTTTAGTCAACAGGAAATGGTCATTTTGAAATGAGTTAGAGCGAGAGTTAGAGTTGCCACCAAAGACGTTCGGTCAGCGTCTATAAATAGAACAATTAATCAATCACTTCCGTCTGAAATGGCCCATTTTGTGGAAGACCAGTGGTCAGATTATGGCGTAGTTGTGTGTGGCTTGTTCGGATATGACGTGAGTTGAGATTTAATTACTTTTTAGAATTTGTATGTTATTTTATGCTATGTTTTATTTGGTTATTTTATGCATATTGTCCACTTGTCTATGACAAGTGCATTGATGGGAATGGATTAAGTTGGAGGTTTGGGAAGGAACATTAGCCGCCATGTTGGCTTCTTCTTTTTAAATGTATATTTCTTTTTAGTTCATGTATATTATTATTTTAATGTAATGTTGCCTTTAATGGCCGGCATGGTAATAAGTTATGGTAGATGTTTTTATTTCATGCTTGGTTTTAACTGGTATGTATTAACCAGTGAGTGGCCTAACTCTGTGGTACAGAGTATAGAGCGGTGTTGTCTTGTTCTAGTCTTCATTGACTAGAGCTGGGTTGATTCTTATGTCATAATTCATATTATGTTATAAGATGTACAAGGAGTATAGGTTCATGTTTGAACTGGTTATAGTTGGGACTATGCTATGTAGTTTTTATTTACTGTATATAGTATATATATATTATGCTTATGTATATAGATGACCATGTTCTAATGTTTATTTTTTTTTCTCTATTTCTATTCTATTATATTGTAGGTCGTAATGTCGGCCTATGTTGGTTTTTAGTGGGGAGTTGAAGTTTGGTTTTTAGTGGGGAGTTGAAGTTTGGTTTTTAGTGGGGAGTTGAAGTAGTTTTTAGTGGGGAGTTGAAGTTTGGTTTTTAGTGGGGAGTTGAAGTTTGGTTTTTAGTGGGGAGTTGAAGTTTGGTTTTTAGTGGGGAGTTGAAGTTAGTTTTTAGTGGGGAGTTTAAGTTGGTTATTTTGTTTGGGTTCACAGTATGTTTAGAGTTTAGATAGTATAGGTTTATTGTTGGGGTTCAATTTGTTCTTTATGATTTTTATGTTCCCTTTAATGGGACAAGTGAATTTCCATGAATAAAAAGTAATTTGTAATTTGAATATGATTTTAGTGTTTTATGTTTAGTGTTCAGTGTTGTTGGTCTGTTTAGATTGTAATAATCCTTCTGTCCCAACGGAAGTGTCACGGAAGCCCAAAGTCCCCTCGTGCCCTAGTTTAGATGTATTTAGTAGATGATTGCTGTCCTTTACCCACAACCCTCTTTAATTTAGTAGTAACTATGAATAATGTAAAATATAACCGCCCTCCCCTCCCCCCACCCTGTTACAAATGGTGTCAGAAGTGGGATCCCGTGCTTAAACAGACCAATGATTACTGTTTTTAGCTTAGGAAGGTTAGGTTTAATGGGTTGGAGGTTAGGATATAGGTAGAAAAAAACCAACATAGGCATGGCTGGTGAAGAACAAGCCACACAGACAGTGTATGTCGTCCTGCACCGTGAGGAGCCGATCAAGCTATTCCACGGCAGTAACCACCCAGGCGACGTGGAGAGCTTCATCGAGGACATTAGAGGTGCCTGGAGGGCGAGACGAGTCACCGAGAACGAAGAGAAGAGAGACGTGCTATGGGCTCACCTCGGCGAGTCAGTGAGGGCAGAGTGTAGGTGCCACCCACCGGAGGTGAGGTCCAACCCTGAAGAGCTCATCAGGGTGTTACAGTCCGTCTACGGGGAGAAACGAAGTATCTCCAAATTAATGGGCCTGTTTCTCACAGTCCATCAACATGTCTCAGAGACCGTGAGAGCTTACTCTCACCGCTTGCAGGCTGCATTTGATGTCCTGTTAGCGCGACAAACCTGTCTCTCAGTGGCCCTCACAGATGCCGTAATCTTGAGGGACCACTTTGCAGAAAACTTGCTGGACCCCCTCTTGAGGAAGTACCTGCGAGAGGAGACCCATAAATACCCTAGGACCTCCTTCCTAGGCCTGCGGGATACGGCTATCCGCTGGTCCGAGGAGGAATGTTATGACCACTCGATGCACTCTGTAGCTACGACTGTTGAGCCAAAACAGCCGGGCCCAGAGTTGGAAAAATTGGTGTTGGCACTGGCCAAACAGGTGGGTGAGTTATCAACAACAATAGAGTATCTGCGGCGTTCACAACAAAGCCCTGATGCTCATCCTTACCCACAGCGTTCAGGTGAACCAGACCACTACGGTTATCATGCTGGATACTGTGATAACTGTTGCAGCCCCGACCACCTTGCTGGAGAGTGCCTGAAAGGGAGGCAGTCAACTGTCGGAGCGAATGGCACGATTCATCACAAAGATGAGGATTCTACTCTGTCGAGCCAGATAATAGGCACCCGCCCTGCCGCAAATGTCAGCCTCAATGGGCTATGTTGTGAGGCCACGATTGACACAGGCTCCCTGGTCAGCACAGTGACGGAGAGCCTATTCACCAACCAAACTGCCAGTGTTCTACCAGAAGTTGGGGATACCCAAACTGTTAGACCCCAGTCAGTCATGTTTAAAGTAGTTGTGCCAACAGGACCGGTAGTAAATAAAGGAATGGTTCAGGCGGCACAGTTGCATTGCTTGGAAGTGGTTAAAGAAACGGTTTCGGTGGACCCTATGATAGTTAATGTGAGATCGGTGTGCCAAACAAGACGTCAAGCTGTACCAGGAGAGGACTCTGCTCTTTTTTTATTACACTTCTGTTTACTTTTTATTTTTAACCATTTTCTTTCCTTTTTTTATGTATTTATGAAAATGATATATTTACTTTTTGTATGCCTTTATTACCCATTTCATTACATGTTCACCCTTTTGTGTAGTGTGCGTAGATTTTTCCTTTTTGGTGTACTTGGACACTACGTATATCTCATTGTGACTTTGATGTCATATGTTTTAAGAGTAGGTACAGCATTTTTTGTCCCAGTGAGACTTTCACATTTTCCACCTATCTTTAGGCTGCATGCGTTTTATGTATGTCCCAATGGGTAAATTTTTGTATTGATCTAGGGTCAGAGGGGTATTTTTTGTATGATAGTTTGTTTTTGCAGGGTCGCAAAAAGAAAGTTAGGAGATGAATGTAGGTCGGTGACTTTAATTAAAAGTGTGATTAATTGCTTTGTGCTGTACGACAAGTCCGTTTGAATGTGTTTAAGTTTCTGTGCTCTGTGGGTGCTATGATTTGTGAGAATGTAAGTAATGGATTTTTAATGTAAATATATTTTATTATTTGTAATATAGATATAGACTTGGGGGACTGTTTGGTATAAAAATGATGTATGTAAATATTGTTTTGTATTTTGTGAAAGCCCTGAAACGAGGTTAAGCGGCTAGGCCTTGCGTCATTTTTCGGAATTCTTTTTCTGATCATTTTAAATTGCGTTTTTGTTAGTGTAGTTTAATTGAAGTAATAGGTAGAATTTTTATTGTAGTTTAATTTAATATAGGGTTGTACATAAGGTAGATTTGTAGATATTTAGCAATTAGAGATTTAGAATAAGGATTAGCACTTTAGTCAACAGGAAATGGTCATTTTGAAATTAGTTAGAGCGAGAGTTAGAGTTGCCACCAAAGACGTTCGGTCAGCGTCTATAAATAGAACAATTAATCAATCACTTCCGTCTGAAATGGCCCATTTTGTGGAAGACCAGTGGTCAGATTATGGCGTAGTTGTGTGTGGCTTGTTCGGATATGACGTGAGTTGAGATTTAATTACTTTTTAGAATTTGTATGTTATTTTATGCTATGTTTTATTTGGTTATTTTATGCATATTGTCCACTTGTCTATGACAAGTGCATTGATGGGAATGGATTAAGTTGGAGGTTTGGGAAGGAACATTAGCCGCCATGTTGGCTTCTTCTTTTTAAATGTATATTTCTTTTTAGTTCATGTATATTATTATTTTAATGTAATGTTGCCTTTAATGGCCGGCATGGTAATAAGTTATGGTAGATGTTTTTATTTCATGCTTGGTTTTAACTGGTATGTATTAACCAGTGAGTGGCCTAACTCTGTGGTACAGAGTATAGAGCGGTGTTGTCTTGTTCTAGTCTTCATTGACTAGAGCTGGGTTGATTCTTATGTCATAATTCATATTATGTTATAAGATGTACAAGGAGTATAGGTTCATGTTTGAACTGGTTATAGTTGGGACTATGCTATGTAGTTTTTATTTACTGTATATAGTATATATATATTATGCTTATGTATATAGATGACCATGTTCTAATGTTTATTTTTTTTTCTCTATTTCTATTCTATTATATTGTAGGTCGTAATGTCGGCCTATGTTGGTTTTTAGTGGGGAGTTGAAGTTTGGTTTTTAGTGGGGAGTTGAAGTTTGGTTTTTAGTGGGGAGTTGAAGTAGTTTTTAGTGGGGAGTTGAAGTTTGGTTTTTAGTGGGGAGTTGAAGTTTGGTTTTTAGTGGGGAGTTGAAGTTTGGTTTTTAGTGGGGAGTTGAAGTTAGTTTTTAGTGGGGAGTTTAAGTTGGTTATTTTGTTTGGGTTCACAGTATGTTTAGAGTTTAGATAGTATAGGTTTATTGTTGGGGTTCAATTTGTTCTTTATGATTTTTATGTTCCCTTTAATGGGACAAGTGAATTTCCATGAATAAAAAGTAATTTGTAATTTGAATATGATTTTAGTGTTTTATGTTTAGTGTTCAGTGTTGTTGGTCTGTTTAGATTGTAATAATCCTTCTGTCCCAACGGAAGTGTCACGGAAGCCCAAAGTCCCCTCGTGCCCTAGTTTAGATGTATTTAGTAGATGATTGCTGTCCTTTACCCACAACCCTCTTTAATTTAGTAGTAACTATGAATAATAAAAAATATAACCGCCCTCCCCTCCCCCCACCCTGTTACATATATCTCTTTTAATTCTTTTATTATTCTAGTACTATTATTAAAAAATATATATTTCAGTACTTAGCAGAATAAAAAAAACACAATATTACAAACAAATAGCAATAGCATTTGAAAGACTGAAACTGGATGAACTTTCTCCTAAGATTTTAAATTATCAGACTATAATGTGAAAAAAAAAGCAGCGGGAAATTTTGCGCCCTTCCCAAGCCTTAGCCGCTTAGCGGCTTAGCGCGATGGTCACGCATTGTACCCGCCTTCCGCCGGCCCTGTATAAATATATATATATATATAAGCTAATCCTCTCTTATACTAGTAAAATGTGCAAGACAAATCAAACCTTGGATTTGGATGGATGGCAACAGACTAAATAAGGACACATCAAAAACTTAATTCATTCTGTTCGGAGCAAAACAACAAATAAAAGAATGCCAAACGAATTATCTCCTAGTTAACAGTGATAGTATTTTTTTAAAAAAAGCTCAAATTATATTGGAGTACATTTAGATGAAAATCTTACCCTCAAAGATCAAATCAAAAACAAATGTAAATCTGCAATATGGACTCTGCAGAGAATAACTCTGTTAGAAACATTCTAACAAAAGAGGCATGTGAGACATTAATCATAGTGCTGGTAATTTTAAACTATGAGACTACGTGCACTGTCTCTTCATAGGACTGCCATGGTGTAATTTAAAAAAAAAATACAAAGGGTCCAAACATGGCTGCAAAAATTGTTCTGAACAATGAAGGAAACTCAACAGCCTGTCAAAAAAAACAACACTGGCTACCTATAACACTTAGGATAAAATTCAAAGTTCTGACTATGCTCTATAAAAGCTTTCATGGTCAATCTCCACATTACATCAGACATTTAATTGACCTAAAAACACCAGAGAAAACGGACTACATTCAAACAACAAAATTCATCAATAACTCAAGGTACCAAAAGTAAATAGAAAAACATTTGCAGCTCGTTCCTTCAGCATCGTAGCACCTCCGTTTTGAAATAAACTTCCGAACACAATTAAACAAGCGGACAATATTGACATTTTTAAAACAAAATTAAAAACATTCTTAATCGATTTATTTTAATAACATAGGGTAAATTGTAAAGCGTATTCGAAGACTAAGTGTTATGAATAGCGCTATATAAATAATGTAATTTCTAAATATTAAAAAAACAAACGCAGATCTATCTTCTCTAAAGAAAAATGAAAGGTTAATAATCAATCTTTGTCTTCTAAGTATCGCAAACCTCATTATAAATTCACTCTTTTGTTGTGACAAAAATTGTCTACTCAACGTGCAAGCTTCAAATGTATAGGAGCGATATATTTCAAACAAGAGTCTTCCCCCCCCCCCTTTCACCTATTTCCATTCATGTGTCTTTGTTAGTGAATATACATTCTGACAGTAGATAAATTTACTTCTAGTTAAATAATCCCTCACAAGTGACATGAAAGCGTGTTCCTTTTTGCTTTGAAAATCCTTTTATGTAAAGCATGTTTACAATACACAATAAAATGGTTACAGTATTTTAGAGCCACTTTGAAAGTTTTTGGCGTAGTGTGTCATATACAGTTTAAGTTAATAGGAGAACTTAGAGCGCATGTTCTTGGTTATATAAACTGTAGACTTCTTTAACATGTTGACTAATAAATAATTGTGTTGTATTAACATTTAGCTAAATAAAATAAAATATCTACATGCTTTAAAAATGATACTATAAGGGACGCAAATGTGTGAATTAAAAAGAGTTCTCTCATTTACACAGTAGTTTCCCTTAGTTCTGAAAATTGACAGAACTTTAAAAATGGTAGCAGGGTAACGTAACTATAATCTTTCAAGTTTGTGATTTCTTCTAATCTATATCAAAGCCATTAAACGCAATTCGGATAGGTTTTATATTTTAGTAGACGAAGTGTTACGAGTAGATTTATTTCCATATTATATTGGTTCTGTTATTATTAACTAAAGTTAAAATGAAATAATCTTAAACCCGAAATGTTTCCGTGTTAGGAATAAAACATGCATATGTCTAGACACTACGTCATAGCGATAAAATACGTCATATGCACGAGGGTGGAATACCGTTTAGTTTAGTTCTAGTTTGGGCGCTAATGTGGAAGGACTGTTTTTGACCACTTTCTTAAAGATAGGATTACGGCTTTACTCATCATAGAAGAATCTCAACTGATTAAGTTTCATTATAATACTGGTACATGTATTCTGTGGTATTGTTATATTTTATCATCTCAACTAGTTGGAATAAAATTGTGTTCAATTTCAAACAGGATTGTGGATTTCCTATATATTAAGGTACAGTTTATCTAAATCACTTTATACACAAAAGATTCATATCGCGACGAGTCAAATAAACATCAAAACTAATTCAATAACATCAATATCAATTCTTATACAACCTTGTGAGATCCAAGATGGATATGAATCAAAATAATATATAATAATACATTACTAAAAATATCATCTAACGTCAGTAGCTGATTTCGCACGTGACAAAAGATTGGGGGCTCGTCCGGGATCTAAAGTTTGTATGTATAAGAATTGAGAATATACAACTGTTTTAGTGAAAACGATTTACAACAAATATTTATTCAAATTCTGTCTACGTGGGAGGCACTGTCTGTGTTCGGACATACTGTTTTCAGCTTTGTACACAATCATCTTAAAATTTATCTTCTACAAATATTAAGTGGTGTAAAAATATTTCAAAGGACTTTATGAAAGGTAAAGTTGAAATTTTTTATCTTCTATTTACGTCAATAATATAAAACATGGCGGAAGCTAATCTTACGTTGGAGCAATTGAATATTTTTGCTATCACGTCAGAACAGTTAACTAGCATGTCACTAACCCAGTTAAAAGAGATGGCAAACTCTCTGGGAATAGACATTACTGAAGTTACGCCAGTTAGGAGTAAATTGATTCAAGATATTAAGGACTGTTTGAAAAGACATGGTAGAATGCTTGAAGAAAATACTATGAATAATGAAGAATCAGTGGTTCTCAATGTATCAGAAACCCTGAAAACAGACATAAATAACCATGATATTAAAATGAATGTGAATGAACTAAGTGCGGACATGAAATTCCAGTTAGAAATGAAGAAGTTAGAAATTCAAGTACAGTTAGTGGGTAAAAGAATAGAAGCAGAGAAAGAGAAGGAATTGGAAAAAGAAAGAATCGCTAGTAATGAAAGGATTGAATTGGCAAAGTCTCGTTCGTCAACTCATACGATTCAGGAAACAAATAATGTGGAACTATATAAGTTTAAAAAGCATGTCCCAGGCATGGAGAACATAGAGATTGATGAGTTCTTTATGGTCTTCGAAAGAAACTCGATCGATTATAAATTTCCTGAAGATAAGAAAGCAGTACTTTTACGTTCAGCTCTAACAAAAGGCAAGGCTTTAGATGTTGTATTGAATCTGACTCCAGAAGAATGCAATGATTATGAACTAATAAAGAGCAGAGTACTATTGAGTTATGTTCTAACTCCAGAAAAGTATCGAAAGTTATATCGTGAGTGCAAGAAGGAACCAGAAGTTTCACATGTTGACTTCCTGAGATTAGAGAAAAAGTATTTTGATCGATGGTTACGTTCTAAGAATGTGAATAAAGATTATGAGAAACTATATAATCTCATACTGATGGAGGATTTTACTGAGAAGATTCGCACTGATATAAAAGTTCATTTGGCTGATCGTGGTATTGAAATAGCAGAACAAGCAGCAGTAAAAGCCGATGAATACGTCATTATTCACCCGCATAGCCATTATGTTCAAAATGACAGAACAAGTTTGAGGACTCAAAACAGTAATACAGAGAGGAAGTTAAGATCGACAGAGGATAAAAGTAAACAAAAAGCCGATAAACAAGAGAATTCAAGTTTTGTACAAAAGAGAATTACCTGTACATTCTGTAAGAAAGATGGACATATAAAAGAGAATTGTTGGAGTCTACATAAAGAGAAAAGACCCATTAAAAACAAGAACAACGTGGTTTTATCACACATCGCCGTACAGACTGAAACTCACATAAATAAAACTGCCCACAAAAGAATTAAAGCTGATAGAAAGACATTTGATGTTAGTCATGAAGAGATGGCGAAACACGCATGTCCAAGTTGCTCAAAGTCGGAAAAAGTCTTTGAAATGAAGACCGAGGCTATTGAACATTCTAGTTTCAACTCCAAAGGGAGTGTGACAGATGAACAATCAGTAAATAAAACGTTTACTTATGGAGGCAGTAGTGTAGCAAGAAACTCAGTAGGCAGAGAACTACCCGAGTGCATGCTATCGGATGTTAGCGAGGGCTATGTGTCACCTATAGATAATCAAGCTAGAGAACGGAAGATTAAAATTCTACGTGACTCCGGTGCTGATATATCTCTACTGTTGAAGAATACTGTACCAACGTCGAAATTGACTCATACAGGCCAGTATGCCTTGATCAGTACTATGGCTGGAACACTTACGGCACCGTTACATCGTATACAGTTGAAGAGTAATTACTTCACTGGATCTGTTATTGTTGGGATAGTGAAGAAATTTCCCTACAGAGGCATTTCATTACTTTTAGGAAGTGACATTGCCAATAATCAGGTACATCCTGTATTTAAAGAAACCAAAGACTCTGTTCAGTGTAGGAATACTGAAAATTCAGTATGTGTTATCACCAGAACTATGGAGAAACAGCAGATGACTAATGAATCGACAAAGAAACCAGAACCAACACCAGAGATTGACTTACAGGCAACCTTCATGGCGGATGTTCTAGGTGGTCACTCAAGTCATACTGATCAAAATAATTTGTCGCCTAGACAACTACTCATTCTTGCTCAGGGCAAAGATCCAGAAATCGGGAAGCTAAAAGAGGAAGCAAAGAATGAAGGAGAATTAGAAACAATGGCCGCAGGTTATTACCTGAGGGACGAGTTGTTGATGAGGAAATGGAGAGGGAAAGAAAACGACGATGAAACATGCAGCGAAGTACATCAAATCGTGGTACCCAATGTTTACCGCAAGGACATACTACATATGGCCCATGATTCACCGTATGCTGGTCACCTAGGGATACAGAAAACCTTCGACAGGATTCTTCCATATTTCTTCTGGCCTGGCCTACGTCGTGACGTCACATCGTTTTGCAGATCATGTCATGTCTGCCAGATGGTCGGCAAGCCGAATCAGACCATTCCGGTAGCTCCTCTACGACCCATACCAGCATTCTCAGAACCCTTCAGTCACATCATTATAGACTGCGTCGGTCCGTTGCCTAAAACTAAGGCTGGCCACCAGTATCTGTTCACTATAATGTGTTCGGCAACGAGATTCCCAGAGGCTATTCCTCTACGTAGCATCAATGCCGACAAAATCTCTGATGCACTTATCGGATTCTTCACCCGATATGGTCTTCCGAAAACCGTGCAGTCAGATCAAGGTTCAAATTTCACATCGAAATTATTTCGTCAAGTCTTAGAACGGCTGGGTATTCGTCATGCAGTATCGAGTGCATATCATCCACAGAGTCAAGGCGCACTGGAACGATACCACCAAACATTGAAAAATATGCTCCGTACTTTCTGTTTCGAGCATAACGACGACTGGGATCGTGGTATTCCCTTCGCACTTTTCGCAACCAGAGAGGCTGTACAAGAATCTCTTGGTTTCAGTCCCCTTGAACTGGTATTCGGACACACAGTTCGTGGACCACTAAAGCTGTTACAAGAGACATGGTTGTTATCCACTGAAGACACTGGTCTACTGACATACGTGGAAAATTTTAAAAATAGACTGTATAATGCATTAAAAGTTGTCAGATCTAATCTTTTGCAGGCACAAGACAAGATGAAGGTCTATTATGACGTCAACGCAAGAACCCGTATCTTCCAACCTGGTGATAAAGTTCTCATGCTGACGCCACTGTCTGGTCAACCCCTGAGTGCCAAGTTTACAGGACCCTACGAGGTTATGGCTAAGCTTAGTGAGGTTAACTATCTTGTAAAGACCCCTGATAGACGGAAATCGCAACGAGTGTGCCATATTAATATGTTAAAACCATACATTACCAGAGAAGAACAAAAAGTTGTTGCCTCGGTAAACACTGTTATTAAAGTCGGGAATAATTCACCCGAAATTGAGCGTGAAGTGGCAGAAAGCAAACTGCAAAATACAAAGGCTCTGAAAAACTTAAATGAAAAATTGGCACATTTACCTGATTGCGAACAATCCGCTATCAAAGGTCTAATTAATGAAAATATCCATTTATTTGGAGATGTACCTAGTAGAACTAGTGTAGTAAAGCATGATGTAATTCTAAATGAAAATACTAAAGCTATTAAACAACATCCATACAGGTCAAATCCTATCCAGTTAGAATGTATCCGTAAAGAGGTTCGCTACATGCTTGACAATGACATCATTACACCTAGTAGTAGTGACTGGTCTTCCCCTTGCGTATTGGTACCTAAGGCCGATGGATCCATGAGGTTTTGTGTGGACTACCGTAAGGTAAACAAAGTGACAAAAACTGATTCCTATCCAATACCAAGAATCGACGATCTAATAGATCAAGTGAGTAATGCTAAGTTTGTGACGAAAATTGACCTATTGACGGCGTATTTTCAGATTCCACTGACTGAGAGGGCTCAGGAGATATCATCGTTTGTAACCCCTGACGGACTGTACAAATTTAAGGTCATGCCCTTTG
Source organism: Anisus vortex (assembly GCA_949126835.1). Classification (NCBI taxonomy): domain Eukaryota; kingdom Metazoa; phylum Mollusca; class Gastropoda; family Planorbidae; genus Anisus; species Anisus vortex. Next base: position 16,287,183 of record OX421493.1, read on the forward strand.
GTATGGTTAATGCACCCTCTACTTTTCAACGGTTAATAAATACCATTACTCAGGACATTCCTAAATGTCATGCATACCTCGATGATATTGTTGTCTTTAGTGACGATTTTAAATCTCATTTAGATCAACTACATTTGTTATTTACGAAATTAACTCATTCTAATCTCACCATTAACTTGACTAAGAGTCAGTTCTGCCATGCAACCATCGAGTATCTAGGTCACATAGTGGGAAATGGTTTGGTAAAACCATTAAATGCAAAGGTTAAGGCTATTCGTGAGTTCCCTGTTCCTGAAACCTGTAAACAACTCCGTAGTTTTCTCGGGATGGCGGGGTACTACCGTCGGTTCTGTCAAAATTTCTCAACCATTGCATGTCCATTAACAAATCTATTAAAGAAGAATTGCACTTTCAAATGGTCTAATGAATGTCACCAGGCCTTTGATAAATTAAAAGATGTTCTTTCTGAGGCACCTGTATTAGTAACACCCAATTACAGTAAACCCTTTAAAATTACCGTTGACGCGTGTGATACAGGGATGGGAGCGGTCATTTCCCAAAAGGGTGATGATTCACTGGAACACCCGATTAGTTTTTACTCTCAAAAATTTGATAAGCATCAAAGAAACTATAGTGTGATAGAAAAGGAACTTTTAGGATTAATCCTGGCATTGAAACATTTTGATTTTTATATCAATGGTTCTCCATATCCAATTGATATTTTAACTGATCATAACCCTTTAGTTTTCCTTTCCAGGGTTAAACAGAACCAAAGAATTATTCGCTGGAGCTTATTCCTCCAAGCATATAATTTAAATGTGTTATATTTACCAGGTAAACAAAATGTGGTCGCTGACACGTTGTCGCGCATGTAACTGGTAAACCAGAAGATGAAAGTCAGTTTCTCATTAAATGTTTTCTTTTATGTCATTCATTGTATTGATTAACATTTATATTATTGTAAATATGACAATAAATAAACTATGTTTTGAAATATTGCAATATGAGACATTACAGAACAAAACTTCAAATTCTACTAGAAACAATCATACGTTGTAAGGTAAAAGGTAACTATTGCATACAGCAATTGCACACACACCGGTATTTAACTTGAATACATCCACACTTGTGTTTGTTCAATTGATTATTGATGTGTTTTGAAAATTGTTTGTTTCTATGTCGTCATGTTATAATTTGGATGTCTTATTTTATGCTATGTAAAAGCTAAATCAGCTGAGATTATAACATTTTTTTTTAAATATTCTTGATGTCATAATTGAGACATCATAATAATCATATAATAACTGAAAATCATTAGTTAATGATACAGTGATCGGTTATAAATAAATTAAATTTTCTAAAGAATTATCTATCAATTATTAATCAGTTCCACTTTTTTGGGTAATTCATATCAATTCTATGGGAATTGGTTATTGGTGGTAATAGTTTTATGGTCAACGTTGTACACACAATAATCATAATTGTAAATATTAATTGATAAATAAATGTTTAATTAATAATCATTGATAGAATAATGTGATAAGGGATTCCATAATAGCGACTTTGTTATTAAGGGAATATGTAATATATGGTTCATTTTAATCTTAAAAAGATTGTCCAATAGTCAATTAAATCTTACGAATAGTTTGGGAATTCGGTCATTTTATGGGTACTTTACAAAGAATTCCATACTTAACGCTGTCTGTAATTCCTTTGTGTCTTAAGGGGGGGCGAGTGTTACGAGTAGATTTATTTCCATATTATATTGGTTCTGTTATTATTAACTAAAGTTAAAATGAAATAATCTTAAACCCGAAATGTTTCCGTGTTAGGAATAAAACATGCATATGTCTAGACACTACGTCATAGCGATAAAATACGTCATATGCACGAGGGTGGAATACCGTTTAGTTTAGTTCTAGTTTGGGCGCTAATGTGGAAGGACTGTTTTTGACCACTTTCTTAAAGATAGGATTACGGCTTTACTCATCATAGAAGAATCTCAACTGATTAAGTTTCATTATAATACTGGTACATGTATTCTGTGGTATTGTTATATTTTATCATCTCAACTTGTTGGAATAAAATTGTGTTCAATTTCAAACAGGATTGTGGATTTCCTATATATTAAGGTACAGTTTATCTAAATCACTTTATACACAAAAGATTCATATCGCGACGAGTCAAATAAACATCAAAACTAATTCAATAACATCAATATAAATTCTTATACAACCTTGTGAGATCCAAGATGGATATGAATCAAAATAATATATAATAATACATTACTAAAAATATCATCTAACGTCAGTAGCTGATTTCGCACGTGACAGAATAAATAAAAACATCTAGATCTAGTTTGGTTGTATTCCAACCATTTCGTCCACTTGCCTCGGACATCAGCATCGAACTGTAAAGTGAGTCGATTCATTTCAATAAATTTATCTTATAAGTTTACAGACGTTCCTTCTAGATAGAAGATGATTACGTCCACTAGGCCCAAAACTACTGCAGGGCGACTTTGATCGGTCGGTGGCAGGGATGGAACCCGCGACGTGTCATTTGGTTTTTGGTTGACAGTCCGGTGAACTAATTGCTGGACAAGCCGGCTTCAATAAACAATATGAGATAATTATAAAAGTGCATTTATCTCCGTGTCTTTCTCGTTGTACTGCTATAAGTTGGAATGTAATGATTTATTGAGATAATGTCACTATAGGTTTATTTACTTCTTACTTTAAAATGTCTACAGTTCGTCTACCTGAAGAAAGGGTTTTGTGTCGTAGTATTTTTTACTTTAGTTTTAAACCCTTTTCGTAGTGTTTCTATATATTGTCATTTTACTAAATGCGCTACACATAAAATTGTTACCTGTGAATACAGTGCCGTTGCTAGGGATTTGGGGGGGGGGCCAGAGGAGGGGGGAGGGGCTTGGCCTCTTTAGGGTCCCCTGAAATTTGACATTCGACATTATGTCATGAGATATAAAAATTCGGACACTCCTTTGGGGGCCCCCCTAAAGTAGGGGCCCGGGGGGACTTTCAAATTTGGACCCCCCCCCCTCCCCTTCCCCTAGCTACGCCACTGTGTGAATAATAACTTGTTACGAGCTCACAATGTAACTCTTCTCGGAATTTGTTATCATTTTGTTTGTTGCTGCAGTTTTTTTTGTTTTTTTTTGTTGTTGTTGTTTTGTGTTTTTTTTTTATTGGTCTCAGAGAAAAGCTATACTTATTCTAGGACTCTCTGATGTTAGGTGAAAATTTGTATTATATATCATATGAGACCTAAAAAAAATTAAGTCATACAAAATATTCCAGAAATGAATTTTTAACAAAATGAAATTTAAAAAAACGCAGAAGAAAGCATTAAAAAAAAAAAGAATTGGATTCACATTGTTGTTAGGGGTGGGCGTCAGATGACGTTGATGTCACAAGATCATGACATTTCTCTAACTTGTGTCATCTCGGTCATTGTTCAAACACTTCCCAGTACAAACGTCTAACTCACGTTTTCTTTAATTTGGTGAGGACAAATATAGAAACAGATGTAGTGCTGGCTAAAACTGTCCAATCTGGTTATTTGTTTAAGCAAATAGGTGTGTGTGTTTTTTTTTTGTAGACAGAAAGGTGACTCTATCTTACGTCAACTATCTAATTCGCTTTCCAGCTTTCTGTCTTTATCAATCTATCTTTATCTAAAAATGATGGATTTGCAAAGTATACATAAAGCTCAAGAATATATTACAATAGGCTATTCAGAGAGTTAATTAATATAGGCCTATGGATAAAAACAATTTTATTTTGTTCCATTCGTATAACGTAAATTGATTAGAATGGGTTGCCTTAAAAAAAAAAAAGTAAAATTTAACATTACTTAAACCTTCATCAAAATGTTACACTTGACTCCTACAGAAACGGACAAGAGTAGGACGCAATAATCGTCTGTGCCTGTTATATAATAGTGTAAATCGATAGATAGGAGATAGATAGATAGATAGATAGATAGATCTAAGATAGATAGATAGATAGATAGATAGATAGATAGATAGATAGATAGATAGATAGATAGATAGATAGATAGATAGATAGATAGATAGATAGATAGAAGGCTACATAACTAGATGCATGCATATAGGCCTATATAGTGAGTCCCCACTCAGGCTATATAAATAAATAGATATCTAGATACACAGATAGGCCTACCATTGATAAAAAAGATAGATAGGCCACACAAATAGACCTACTTTGAGACTTAAACCAAAAAACACATAGGCCTAGTGTCCTCATGCAGACTTACTAAAAACTTTTCGCCCTTATATCAGACTGCAAGGTGACCGTTGGTTTTGCTGTGCTGTTTTTTTGTTTTTCAATTGAAGCTTTCTTTCATCCATCAACTCAGTGGAAAGTGATGTACCTATATGTCACAATGTAAAATATACTTTGTTTAAGGACAAACTAAGCGCATTTACATTTATATAATCATTTTGAAATTATTTACATTGGACGTATTGAAAATATTATGTTTGTAAATGATAGACTATATAGGGCCCTATAACCGACAAACTATTGACATACTACCACTCGTCTAAAGATCCATATATTACAAACACTAAGTTACTTGCTATTGATATTTCAGCCATGTTCACGGGTGGGCTATGCAAACAATTTATCGCATATACAATATAGGCTCTTAGAGATATCAACCACTGAATGGAGAAAGGGGGGGGGGATTTCCTGTTATTACTAACGAGCTTTCTAAAGTACGACCGTGATCAGGTGCTTGGGGAATGACTGCTTTCCCCATTGAGCTATTGACCTTTCTTTTATTTACTTAAGAGTATAAATGTGACAGTGTGCGGCAGAAAATGACTATCTATGGCTTCTCACGACTTGAGCTTTATGATAAGTATGGTAGCGAGAACAATGTTGCAATGCATGCATACAATCACACAATGCCATACAAAGAGACAAACTTCCTGTATATTTTTTTTTCTGTTTTTGAGTTGCAGCCAACTTGCAGCTCAATTTGTGTGTGTATGGTTTGTAACGTGTAAGGTTCTATGTTTGCATAGGTAAACATCGCATTAAAACTGTGGTCCGCGAACCGGATTTGGTATTTTAACGTTCGCTTCTTCAAAAATTTCTTTTGTCTTATTTAGAGCTTTGTGGGTTGTTGTTTTGTTTTTCTAACTTTAAGCTGTTCCACTAGTCTAATTACTTTTAAAAATAATCTAGTCAACTAATACACAGCTCGAACCCCCAGTCAATCCATCACATGTGCATGTGCTAGGCCTATATTGTTGTAATCTGACACTATTGTTCGTCTAAGACCCCAAACTTATTCTATACAGTCTCGGGTTGTTTGTTTTGTTCAATTCACTGAAACATTCTCTACAATTAAAAAGCTTTTTTTTAAACCTTGAGTTTTTTATTTGTTAAACTTTATATATTTTCTAATGTGCTTAAAATTTTTTTTAATATTTACAATAACTGAATTAAAATTGACACATTCTGTTGGAACAAAAAAGAAATTGAAATCTATGTTTTACAAAATATTAAGCTCTTAGTCACTTGTAGACAAAACATACGAGTTGGTTTGAGAATCGCTGACTGTGATTTCATTGAGGCCCCGCCTCCTCCACCCCTTCCCACGACCTTCACCTTTAGTTTTATAGGTACATACGTTAAGAATATTTTGTTTGTGTTTGCTTTGCACATAGGCTATAATATAGGCTGTTGTTATTGTAGTTTCCTTTCTTAGTATGTAGGCCCAGTGAGCATGTGTGTTTGTTTTTGGATGGCAAGAGCCACAATCAGCATTTCATTTCCACTGAGTTGACATGCCCAGAGTCAGCTGTCCAAATAAACTCAGTGAAAAGTACCCAATACAAAAGTAGAAGTGTAATAAATAAGACTGAAGTTGAAGTAGTTGAAATAAAATATATAGACTAATACAACCAAGAGACTCCTTATCTGTAATCAACAAAAAAAATCAAACACAAGCTCAATAAATTTGTATTGGACTGTGTGTGTCCAGTTATAAATTGTTCATGGGAGGTAAACCAGCAGTAGTTTTAAGAAATTGTTCTGTTTAGTTTAATGAAAAGCTCATGAGAAAACTATGCACTTAAATAATATTTTTAACATTTTACATTTTAGGACTTCAAAAATATTTACAGTTTAAGGCAGGGTGGGGGAAGAGAAAGAAGAAGTAGCTAGTTGTAATTAAAGTTCAGTGGGTTGTTGTTTTTTCAAACAGTATTTCAACAACAATTTAACTGAGATTTATGTACACCATAGTTATAGTACAGTTTAAAGTTCTTTATTTTTGTAACCGGCTACATTATATACAAATACTATTGTTAAATAAAATATTGACTAAGATGTCTTGATTTAAATAATTTATTGAAAGAAATATTTTTCTCGAATCCCAATTTCCTGGTATGAATCACTTACAGAACATTGTAGTTTTCCAGTCCTTACCGAATACCTCTGTGTAGCTGATTTTTTTTTTACAACAAGAACACTAGATGAATAATGTTTAAACAAGAATGTGGTCAAACAGACAAAATACATTTTTCAACCACTCAATTTCACTCAAGGACCTGGTAATATGAGGAATACAACAATCCAGCAATAAGGAGTTTCAAGGCTATAACAATGAGGACACTGTGCTTACATCTAAATATTTGAGTTGTAACTTCACTTGCAAAAAGTGCTAAGTCAACAAAAACAGATTTTACACAAATTATCTTTTGTTTAGTCACAATTTAGCATGTTTTGATTGGCACATTATAGTTGTTTTCTAAATGTTTTTGAGTAATTGAACTTTTTGAAGGTTGAACTAAAGATCAAAATATAAATGAAATCACATTCTTGAATTGAAGACAGTGTGAATAACTTATTTTTTTCTAAAAGTAACTACTAGTAAGCACCTTTTCAAGTTGGATTGCTGAATTATTTTAGATTAAAAATAAAACAGAATAACAACACAGTTTTCTCTTTACATTTTCTTACAGTGGACATAAAGATAAATTATTCTTAAACAATCAAGGTGTGTTCAAAATTTTCTTCATCTTTAATTGTTCTTCACAAGATATGAACAATCAAAATTAATAATTTTTGTAGCAAAACATTTTAAAATATAATTTAAATATAAAAATATAAATGCAGAGAAAAAAGTTGAATGATCAATACTAAATAAATGAGAAACAAATGTCAAACTGATTTCTGCACCATGGAAGTATTTTGTTCTTGAATATGCAACTGTTCCTGCTCTGCAAAAAGCTCTGCTAATTTTAATTTCACTGTGATCTGTCGTGTGCAGGAGAAAGTCTTCATCAAGCTGGCATAGCTTAGAAAGAGTATGTCCGTCGTATCTCTGTCAAATATTTTTCTATTGTTCTCAAAATAGTTTATGTCGGCTTGCAATGTTGACGGCTGCTGCCTGGGAGATTGCCTTTTCCTTTTTTTAGCAGTTAATGGCGGCACAGTCGGTGCTGGTGGAGATGGAGGGGATGTTGTAAGCTCACTTGATTCTGAAGTTTCTATTGCATCCTCATCATCTGTGGGTAGATCTAATTCCTCCTTGATGTCAGAGGCATTTAACATGGTTGACTCAATGGTAAGGAATGGACGTAGAAACTCTAAATTATCTGCCCACTGATATTTTTTCTGAATTCTCCCTGCATCACCTGCCTTTGTTTTTTTTCCTTTTAGATATTTGACAAAAGTATCCCTTACATTTTTCCATCTCTTTTTTATGTCATCACCTGGGAAATAGAAAGATATAAGGTATTAACAAAAAAAAACAAATTGTAAGACAGTTGAATAATGTTTTCTGTGAAATGATTTCAACAATGGGATTGTATATGCAATTCAAAGCATAGTTTTGAAGTTGACCTTTTATTAAAATGATTAAACTGGTGAATTCCTAAGTAAATAGTTAGCACAAATTAAAAATGTGTAAAACAACACTAGAATTTTAAGTGGTTTGGCTAGGAGATTCTAACAAATTAGAAAGGCTTATGTTGTGAAAGGACTGGAAGTGAGTGTTGTTTTTAACCAACTGGTATGGCCACAGAAACTGGTGAACGCTGCTTCACCAGCACTATGGATCAATTTGGTCCAACTGGATACTTTAATCCCAACTACAAAACCTCTTTTTATGCTTTAAACTAAACCAAACATATCTGTTCAACCACTAAGTTCATACATTTTTGTAACTAATGAGGATAGCCAGAGTATTTTTTCCAAAGCCTAGATATGTACTAGGCCTGTGTTGTTGTGCTAATAAATAAATAATGTCATACATTGTTAGTAAATAAGCTTTTTAAAATTTAATTATATAATTAATGAAAGTGTTGAGACTTGAATACATGTTTTAAAATTCTTGCTATACAGTCAAACGTCAGTTTTTATTAAATTAGTTTTTTGTCCATTTTTTCCACAACAAATATGTCTCTGTTTTCATCCATTGCCTCAGTTGCTGTCTACTCTGAAACTGATCATGGTACCAAAAGACCAAGAAAAGCTGTGACTCTGAATTTCCTTTAGTGCATAAGGTCTTTATGGCAGTGGATTACTCTTCCAAACAATAATATCTGCACCTCTCTCCCCCCTTCTCACTTTCTTTCATTTGCCAAAAAAAAGAGTGTTTAGATATGTAAATGCTAAGTTACATGTTCATTTATTCTTCATACTAGTCTTTTATATCTGTGAAAACCAAGATTTGACTCCTTTACAATGTCTTAATAGCCTCTAAACTGGCTTTGCCTTTTGAAATCCATAAATGAAATGAGCATCTTTAGTCTTTTTAGTCTTTGCTCTAGCTATTTAACTACATTTTTTTGTAAAATAAAATAGCATTTAGCTCCCCAGCCCCAATCAAGTCAGGGCCCAAGCATATCATTATAAATAAGGCTAAGGGGCTCTGTGATCTCCTTATTGAATTTGATTGCTATTCTAAAACAGTAAACAGTCTTCAGTGTAAATCCTGGCATAAACGCATGGACTTTTTGCCTAAGACACCATCTTTACTTGTCTCTAGACTTTAAATTATAGCAAATATGATACCAGAAACAGACTGACAGATGACCTGAGTGCTGTATCACAGTATGTGTCGCTCTTAAAGTTACGGAATATGAGCCAAGGCTTGATAAATTATCAGCATGCACACAACAACAAAATAACATTAACTATGTTAAATCATGCCAAATGCATACATTTAACTGTAATAACTGTAATTGTGTAATTGCAGTATTTATTTTTTTATTTACTCAGTTAATTGTTTTATATAAAAGACTGTTTGTATCATTCAATTTTATTATTTATTTTTTTGGACAAAAGATGTTAATTAGTTGGGACAACAGTATGAGCTGTTTTTTTTTCCAAAGTAAAACCTCAGTATTTTGTTTCATTGCTGTGTTGGCACGCTCATTTATATATAAAGAATAAGTTAGTCTTGTATTGCAATTTGGGCACGCAGCCTCAAAAAGGTTCACCATCACTGGTATAGCCGATACTTCCGGATTCGTTCTTTTCAAATGTAAATATCAGCTAGAAAATGTGTTTTTTGTGTTTAAAAATTATTATTTTTTTATGTCTTGTTTAATTTTCCATTTTTTTACTCAGTAGACCCTATTGTCACTTTACCTGTGCATAGTTTTTTGTGTGTAGGGCCTATCTTTGTTATTTGTGAAAAAAAATTAATGAAATTTGAAGCAAGAGTTTTCTTAATAGGATCACAAAGTTTCTTTTTAATTCGGATTATTATTTGCAGAGATATGGACAAGTCTTAATGAGGCGTGAACTTTTGAACCCGAATGTTCGTGAACTTCCTGTTCTTTTTTAAAACTAATAACAAAAAAAGCATGCTTTTGCTGGTGTTTGACAATTGACTTCAACCTCGACGGCCAGTTCTAGTCTTTTAGAATTATACAAAGGATACAATATTAGTTATGAGGAATCCGTTTTGAACATCAAAAGTGAACAGGCGATCATTAATACTCAAGTGTTAGTCGCGTGACGTTAAATTTTTGTTTACAAAATAAATGAGCCAAGAGTTGCGTTTTCTTGGTTATTGAAAAACAAAATGCGTAAATTCATAAAAACGAATAACAAAAATTCTTTTGCATTAAGCAATAAGTTTGATATTTTAAAAAGGTGATTAATCCCTTCTGACTTTCACAATACATTGTTTTGCTTTGTAAACATCTATTGGAAATGAAATAAATTTTAATCCCCAACAAATTTGAGTACAACCAGTAAAGTAGCACACAGACATTGTTTCGAATAAAATGATCGAATAAGAACTTTTTGCACGTGACCTTTTATGCATGCATACACGTTAAGACTTGTCCATTATAATTATTACACTGTAAGTGGAATAAATTATTATTTTTTTGTTGTTGTTTCTAAAACAACATTCTTACTTATCTTAGGCCTAGGCTATATTATATATAATATATATTACAGAAGAGAAGCTCCTTCTATAAAGAACTTTACTTTAACTTTCACACTTATTCAAAGTTATTCTTGTATTCTAGTAGGCCCTTTTTGAACATATTCTATTAGCATGTTGAATGATGTTGTAGTTGTAGATTATTAATATGTAGGCTAACAATAACTTTCAATAATTATAAGGGCTTTACTGCTTTACTTTATTTATAATAAAAGCTGTAAAAAAAAAAGCTTTGACTGCATTGGCCCTCATTGGGCCTATTTTTAAAAAAAAACATGAAAATGGGCTGGCCATATGGTGGAAAATGTCATGGCCCATGGTAGTTATTTGAGTTAAAGCACTAATTTATACTAATTAGTTTAATTACTAGTCTAGGCCGACTAGGCCAAAGCCTAAATAATTTCCTAAATTAATAAATTTAAAATTAGGCCTACCAGTCTCATTTATGAGAAGTCCTATTTCGTCAAAAACCTTATCTTTTTTGTGAATATTTTTGTATTCTGGGTGAGATATGTCATATAAAATCGGGTAACTTCTTATCTTTTCTATTATAAACTCTGTGAATTTATAAGACATTGTCATTGTGATTGTGGACATTGTGAATCATTATTGTGATTGTGTAAAAAGAAAAAAAACGTTAGTGTCGAGAGTCGAGAGTAGTCCCCCTTTTTTTGTTGCACACAGAACATAATTTGAAAATCAACACAACTTTACATTATTAAAACTTAAAACACAGACAGATAATTGTTTCCACCACTTTCTTTTTATAGATCAGTGGTTTCCACTGCGAGGTAGGCCATATTATAACTATATAGGCTAGGCCTAGAGTGTAGACTAAATTACTAATAAATGATTTGCATGATTAAATATAGATTCCACTAAAAGTTGTTCAATTTTTTTGAAAATTGAGAATATAATTATAAACGAAAAGTGCGGATAATAATCATTGAAATTAGAAAAGGTGAAGGCCTATATGTATAGGCCTACGCCTATATAGCTAGGCTATATTATAGCCTACTATAGGCCTATAGGCCTAGGCCTGTAGCATAAAAAAATATAGGCCTATAGGCCTATCTGAATTCGTTTGTCTACTGTTTTTCGGTAGGCAATCTGCCTATATAAGTTCAAATGCATATTCTATATTATTGTGTAGGCCTAACCTAAACTATCTTAATTATCTGTTGTTGTTTGTAAAGTAGGCCTAGTAATAGCCTATATTATAAAAGCCTACATAAGGCAAGGCATTAATAGCTCTAATTTAGAAATACAGCCCAATAACAACCTGTTACAACGCTCAGATAATCATAAGGGAAAAAATCCTTTCCTTATAACCCTTATGCGAGAACAAATATTGCATATAAGTAGGCCCTCTCTTTCTTCCCAAGTGGCATTCGAGCATGGAATGGTTTGCCTGAACAAACCAGGAAAACCAGTAACTTAACATCATTTAAAACATTAATAATGATACAAGACTAGACTGGGACCACGGAGTCGGATGAGCGTTGCAGTGGCGTAGCCAGGGGTCCCCGGGCGCCACGATGGGGGCGCCAAAATGAGTATTAAAACTAATTATTAAATTTTATTTTGATGTTAACTAATGTATCCCAAATACGTTTGCAAGATTGAATTTTGGAGCTCTACAAATATCTTCATTACAAACCAGTTGGCAACCATGATTTTGGCGCCCCCATTGAGAATTAATATCAATTAAGGGGTGCCATTCTACTTAATTAAACAAAGATCAGTTCGGGTTCAAATATTATTCTTCATATACTGAAAGTGACATCTGGTTTTAACAATTATATAGGTTGGATAATTTCGAGTCGAATACCGGTTTAGAATTTTACGGTATCTTACTTGACTCAACCTCTGATCTAGGACACCGGGAACAGCTTTCTCAAGTCATCAGATTTGTGGATGTGGATTTTCAAACTAAAAAAGTAACCATCAAAGAATCATTTTTAGGTTTTGTTCGGATCCATTTCAAAGACGCAGCAAGGCTTGAAAGAGTTATTGTAGACTATGTCTATTCCAGTCATGTATAGTCTAGATTAGTGGTCGGCAACGTAAGGCACGCGAGAGGCCTCCACGAGTTTTTTTCTATTGATAAATAAATCAACAACATTTTCCGGTTCTTAATGAGGGAAACTGATTGTTGAAGCCGATGTTTCTGAATGACAGTTCGACACATTGAACGCATTTACAAGGACGGGGTCAAACAGCTCTTGAAATTTTAGACTATTGGAATGGATTTGTATATATCTTGAGTGAAATCAATTTCAAAACATTTAACTATATGTACGCTCCTTTATAATGGCATATATTTAGATAGATAGTTGGGCTTTTTCAGTAGTACATTGAAGCACTCAAAGCGGAGTTTTCTAAACAAAGACAAGACTTTGAAATTCATGGACTCATGTTTTCATACCTCAGCAAGCCTAACTGGCTTGATCTTAGACCTTCTTAGATGTAGATGTCTTTTTTCTTAAATTAACTGGAGGGATATTGGAGATTTTAAAACGCATTTAGTTGAATTTTAAACATTTAAAAAATGGACATCAAAATGTGCCAATTTGCTGGAAAATCTGAATAGAAGCTGATTAGGAAAGTCACAACTGACAGGCATTCGCTGTACTTTCAACTTACACGTGAGAACAGTATTTATTGCACATGAAAGCTGTGTTTAGAATTCAAAGAGGTCTTTTACAATACACTAGTCAGAACACACAGAAATTACTAAATATGTATCTGCCATTATAAATTAGCAATCACTCATTAATTATTGATACAGACTAATTACATTTAAGAGTTTTTATGCTCATCTTCTATAATTTAACATAAATATAAGTAATTCTAAAACAAATTTTGTTTTTATCAATTTAATAAATATAAGAGACTTTTGAATAGCATTACATTATGCAATTGTTGTAATTATTAATGTTTTATTCAAAGATAAACTCCTTAAGGTTAAGCGGACAAACAATTAATGCAGGAAATGTTCATTTGCAACTGTTTATGGTAAATTAATTTTATACCTCTAATAATTAAATCTTGTAATGAATACCTTAATGCTGGATTTATATAAAGAAAAACAAATTTGTTAAAATTATTTTTTTATTTTACAAAACATAATTTGTTTACCATCACTATTAAATCAAATTTAGAAACTTTATTTTAATTAAAGGGAGATAATTAGCCCATATTATTTGCGCTATTATTTCTAGTTTTTATGTTGTAGTTTTTTTTTATTACAAAAACTAAATGGCCTGCAACTTAACTTAATGATGACCAAACTGTAAAAAGTCGTTAAAAATTATATAAATATTATATGATTAAAAAAAATTGTATGCACCTTTTTTAAACATTACATTAACTACCAAGTTGGTATTATGACTACGTATCCATTCCGCTTAACGATATTGTAAACATGTGTATAATACCGGTAACATATTAAAGAAAACCTCAGTTAAACAGAACAAAATATAATATATCTGTTGCTAGATCCTTATCTTGATAAACCAAATGATAATGTTTACCAAATAGTTATCATAAATATGAAAGTTTGATAATAAAATATTGTATTTGGTATAAATAAAAAGGATGATAATCACCAACTTGTTATTTATTTTATTTAACATAAAACGCTTTTTAACTTTAACAATTTTCTCTATAGTTTTCTTTTGGTTTTGGCCTTGGTCTTGCCACGGGGTTAAATTAATTGTCTTTAAAAAAATAATAAAACAAGTATAATAGAGCATGTTGAATTTTAGGCTGTTGGCACGCTGAATGATTTAGAAATCCTAGTTTGGCACACTGTTAGCAAAAGGTTGCCGACCCCTGGTCTAGATTAATTAGTAGAGTTTTTTTTTTTTTTCAAATAAATTGTTTACAATCGTATAGAGAATTATTAGTCTGTATTCTATTTCATTAAAATACCAGATGCTTCGAAAATGAACCATATAAACCGTACAATTTCAAAATTTTCTTGGGGGCTCAATGAGTCCCCAGACTCTGTCGGTCCGAGAAGGGGTTTAGACTTTGTGTCATGTCCCCGGGCGCAGTTGACCCTAGCTACGCCAATGGAGCGTTGGGCGCAATAATCTTCTTAAATAGAAGGAGCGCCTGTAATATATAGCCTAAGATAAAGATATTATTAGACCGGATAATTGAGAGTAGCCTATTTTAGGCCTACCCTATGCCTTAATTACAACAGTATTGGTAGGCGCCTACACTGTCTTGTCCTCCCCCCACCTCCATCATTCTGTCTGTCTGTAGGCTATGTATGTCTATGTCTATCTCTCTATTTCTCTTCCCAAAATACAAAGAAAAACTTAGATCTATGTGGAGAAACAAGTGCAACATCCACCTGATAAAAATACGAAATGATAATAAACTGATAGTCAGTGATAGATCGTCAACATTAATATTAGACTAGTTCTAACTTTGACCATTTAAAACTGAAAATAAAACAATAAACTCCAATCGGACTAAAAGAAACAAATTCTTTTAAAGAACAAGTATAAGAATTTTTAGGTATTTTTTACACACAGCAAAAGGGGTTTGACTAATTTAATATTTCCTTAATGCGCCAACACTAGAATTATAATAGGCCTACACAGGCTATATATATAGGCCTGTCTATAGATCTAAACCTATTCAGGGAAATATTCTCCTTATCCATTAAACTTTCAGATTCATTAACCCATATCATAATATTTTAGTAGCCGAATCACGCGACTTATGCCCCTTATTTATGCACTAAGAGATGGGTGATAAGCAAGATTTCGTATGTCCTCCCCCGGCCCCCCCCCCTTATTTTACTCCGTCCAGAAAGCATTTTAGGCCTAAACGCCGGTTAAAATATTACATCTTTTTTAAATTATTGATTGAAGGGGTGGAGGGGTTGGGGTTATAAAACAAGTTACCCAGACTTTCATTCAACAATATACCCTACTACATAGTCTACTTTGTGTTGTTATTTCTTGCTGTTGACAGAAATAGCTAAGAAAACATTTGAGTAGGCCCTATTAGGTTTTATTCTTGTTATTTGTTTATTTAATAGGCCACAGGACTGAATATATATATATATATATATATATATATATATATATATATATATATATATATACCCATTTTATTAGGCTAAGTAGGCTAAGACTACAAAAATTTTTTTTTTAAATCAGTATGAAATGGGTTGCCTACTTATATCTGCTCTTTAAAAAAGAAAGGAACATAAATCAAATCATTTTCAGTCAAAACAAGGTAGGCCTATAGGCTACTATAAAGCTTATATCTAGGCCTTGACAAAATAATATGTTGACGATCGATCGGCTAAGTTACAAATACAACCCTTTGCAGTGACTCACGCGTTAAGTAGCAGACACATATAGCCTAGGCCTACATGTTCAAGGTGGAGAACGAGTGAAAAGAAAGAAAGAGAGAGAAAGAGATAATGTTATAAAAAAAATACGTAAGCAAACTTTAGATATGAGTTGTTGAATGTTTTTTCTCTCGTTTTCTTAAGTTTGTAAACATCGTATCAAACTCGTAACGCTAAGGGCTGGACAGAAAATGGTATCGCTTCATTTTTATTTATTTATGTGTTTCTGTAATGCTGATTAGGTGGTGAAATTTTGACTTGGTTCAAATGTTAGGTATCTCCCTTTCGAAATGTTTCTCATAAATTTTTTTTAGGCCTATTGAAATGCTTGCGAAAAACCATAATCGTAAAAATGAACTATGTACAAAGACAAATGTATCAATCTATATATTCTTTAACATGTCCACTACTCCTCACTCCCCCTTGTCACTTGTCCATCATCACATACAAAAATTACAGAAAAGCCTTCAGTTCTTTAATTTTTAAAAACTTGTCAATGCAGTGTAGCGTTAAATGGCCATTAAATCAGAAAACGGCACGCGAAAGAGGATGGGCAATAAGCTAAGGCGTCCAAGCGACGCCATCAGAATTATCCTTCATCAGTTTTGGGTCCTAAATACCGAAAAGTCTCATGTACTCCTCGGTGGATGCGCCCAGGAATATAGATGTGGGGATAAAACTAGGATACCGATACCGGTTTGACGGGAAGCTCTTCAATTTTAAGAAGGCTCACAACCTATTCCAAGACCAAGTTTGAGACAATCCGGAACTTTCAGTTCGCGTATGATTGTATTAACAACTCAAACACAGATGCAGAAAAGAAACAATGCATGCACACAGCAGACACGAACTTCGGCCTCGAAATCTTCACCGAAGAAATGGAAGTTTTACAACCCGCTGCCACTGGATGTGACTATACCGAATCGTCAATTCGCGATCAACAGTCAGAAGCTAAGCAGCGTGAACATAAGCAGTAGAGCCTACTCTCTCAAGGCAGTTTATATAGATGAAGAAGCAAACCACAAGGATCGCCAGCTGTTTATTTAGAAGACTCTGGCCTGACGTCATCATGCCAGATGAGCAATGCCAAAGAAAGGAAAGAACTAATGCGGAGGGCAAAGGAAGAGTTTCTAAGTCACCATGAAGAGCTCCTTGAAGAATGTTGATGTCGACTCTTAAAATTGGGAGAGCTTAGCCGCCGGTCGCTCTTCTTGGCGTATCATGATACATACCGGTACGGTAGCTTATGAACAATTTAGACATAGATACGTAGTCGAAAAGCGTCAACTCCGTCCAGTCCAGGGCCAACAACTCTACTTCTCCAGGTCAGCAAGCCGTCCATCCATGACCTCGATGCATTTCAGGTTTCGGATTGAAGTAATTGGCCATCGCCGAACCCACCACCACCGACACAAATAACATTGGACTGTCCTCATCGACCCCGATAGCGAGCAGCAACAACCGAAAGACCATTTCGGCTCCTTAATCATTTAATGAGTGGCAGGATTTTAAACGCCCCGAAGAGTGGAGAACCATCTTCTGTATGGGGAAGGCCGATCTAGCATATCGTATACTAAGGCAACGTCTAAATAGTGGGTATATTGATAACATTACTTAGATCAATCGAAAGGAGTCGAATACATCGAATTCCTGTTATTTTACTTAGAACTCCGGGCCATCATCGACAATGAACCCGCCTGAACCTGGGTAAGGTAGTCGCTTGGCCACGTTATAAATTCCGTCCACCACCACCACCGTAACAGAGACACATTCAGTTGAATGACTTCGGAGACCACAACGGCTGCTCTGCCCGCCCCTCACCCCGCCTCCCTATTCATAATCCCATCGTTTTCCAAAACTTTTCATTTCCATGATCCGGTTTTTTTTAGACTTCTAGTCCGTGATCCAATAATATTCATTTCTCTATACTAGCCTAGAGATAAATTATAACTGATAATATACATTTCTACATACTTTTGGACAGGGCTGCGGAGTCGGTAGATAAATGTTCCGATTCCAACTCCGACTCCTCATTTTTTTTTACTTCCGACTCCCCGACTCCGACTCCTCTGTATTAATATGCGACTGTATTTTGTACATTCCTTGAAGGAAAGAAAGGCAACATACATCTACGTGTCATTACCACAGGACTACTGGCTGGAAAGCCAACAGTCTACTGTATTTAATTTTAAATATTCATGGGCCCCCCTAAGCTCTTGGGGGCCCCGGTACGGCGTACCGGCTGTACCCCCCTCTCGTGGGGCCTGATCAGTAGAGGTGACGATCGGCGACTCCAAGGGGCAAACGGTTAATTCCTTACCAGTGAGAGGCTAGGTTACATACGGGCGCTGCGTTCACTGTAACAGCAGAACTAGGGATGTTAAAACCGGTTATCGGTTCTATAAAACCGGATTTCGGTTTTCCCCTCCCCCCCCCACCACCCGCGCAATGTCACAAGTCACATGCCGGAACAGCCAAATGTGCGTAGTTTTGTAGGCATATTTGATAAATACTTCAAACTTAATTAGTATTCAAGGGGTTGATTTGTGTGAATACAATATGATTTTGTACTCTTTACCATAAAATTCTTTAGAACTAAAAAAATCTGGGCTAATTGATTAAAACCGATAATAGTTTTTAATTTTTCAATAGTGATCATCAAATTACCGATTATTGTTGACCATAATATTTAAAAACATATGAAGAGGCATATATTTATGGTAACTTGTAAAATAATGTGTTGAAAGAGAATCAAAAGAATAGTGCCATTAATAATAAAGCACAGACGCGGTGTTTTGAAAATCAAAACCGGTTTTCGGTTTCAAAACCGGAATCCGGTATTCCGGTTTCGTTTAACATCTTTAAGCAGAACACAACATTATGAAAAGTATGGGCCTAAATATTGCAATTTTCCGCTCCTAATTATGCGTTGCGTGCGTAGCGCATTTATAAGTCGTAAAGGCGGCATTTTTTTGTAGGCCTATTGAACGCAAATTACATTATGAAAAGAATCGTAAATGTGTAAAAGCCTCTCTAGGCTTCTAATAAAGGTATGCTTGTACACTAATAGCTTAATTAAGATGCGTTTTATTTAGGACCTATGGCATAGGCCTAAAGCCTACTAAGGCAGTGTTTAGCTTTACAAGAAAACCGCGCGTGCCATGTCCTAGCATTTGAAATCATTACAAACAATGTGAATGGTAATTAGTAATTTGAGCACTTGTATAGCGTCATCAATATCGGTGCCGAGCAGTCTATATGACGTCCAGTCTAATGACGCATTTCAAATTAGTTCAAAAGACTTTTTTTGTGTGTCGACTCGCTATAGTATGACAATAGGGATAGGATCTTGAGTAGGGATGGGGACTTAAAGGAAGAAACAGATATTTTACTTTCTCATATCACTAATTTCTGTAGGCCTATTGATCGGTTGTTTAAAATAAATGAAGCCCTATCTTTTTCCAATCTAAATTTAGTCGGATTCGGTGCATTATTTGCCGACTCCGACTCCAGGCACCCAAATTCCCTCCGACTCCTCGACTCCGACTCCACAGCCCTGCTTTTGGAGACTAGTTTAGTATATACTCGAGTAAAAAAAAAGGGGTCAAAATTAACAAGCTAACCCTTTTGGGAGATGTATTCTGTGTTTTAGATCTATCACATATATAGCTCAGTGCCCTACAGTGCACTTATCTATATTTAAAAGTCCGCAATTTCTTCGACAATTTAATTGCTTGAGCACTCCATATTATATATATATATATATATATATATATATATCTATATAGCTCAGTGCTGTAAGACCCACTGGTGAAGGTGAGATCCGCCCTCAAACATTACCTACCTACTATAATACGTTGCACGAGATATACATCCCCCTGTTTGTGTATTTGTCTGAGTGTATATATGTTTGTTTATGTGTCTGAGTGTATATATGTTTGTGTATGTGCCTGAGTGTATATATGTTTGTGTATGTGTCTGAGTGTATATATGTTTGTGTATGTGTCTGAGTGTATATATGTTTGTGTATGTGCCTGAGTGTATATCTGTTTGTGTATTTGTCTGAGTGTATATATGTTTGTGTATGTGTCTGCGTGTATATATGTTTGTGTATGTGTCTGCGTGTTTATATGTTTGTGTATGTGTCTGCGTGTATATATGTTTGTGTATGTGTATGCGTGTTTGAGTGAGAAAGCGAGAGAGAAAAGTGGAAAGAAATGACTTGTCAGAGAAAACGAAGAAAATGTTAAATAAACATTTATACATGTTTTATCTCGACTTTAAAAACTGTAGACCTATTTCAAATTATAATTGTTTATTTTCAGCTCTTGGTTTATAAGGTGTATTACAAATGTTATATAAAGCGATTCCCCAACCCAACTCTACCAACACACACTTCTTTTAAAAACTAGGAACTTTCTTCCTTTCTGTCTTACTTTCTTTCTGTTATCTGCAATTCTGCCCGTCTGTCTTTCTGACTGTTGGTCTTTCTGACCATATGCACGTCTTTATGTCGATCTGAACCAAATGCGCCTGCTGCTGCAGCAATCACAACTCTGACAATCTTACAGTCACAGCGAATATTCCACAGACTTCTACTCATATTTCCATTTTCCATCTACCTTTCTTGCGAGTGTAATCTAGATTCTAGATTAGAAGATAAATTCCAAATTCGACCCAATTCTTTACGAAAGCTAGTTCAAGGCGTTGGCTGGCATCCTGGAAAGTTTAGCGAGCTCCCCCGCACCCGACCCTCCTTGCCATTTCTATTCCCTCCATTTCGTGGAATTTATTTGTCTTAGCCCTGAAGCACTAACAACTGCTCCCATTACATAGGCCAGTGATAATACACTGGTATCGGTTTTAAGAGAATAAATGCACGTGGCCGTATGTGCACGAGCCATGTCATGCAGAGTGCCAGGACAGACGAAGAGCTTTAAATATTTATTTATTTGTCATCCGCAAACTGCATTTCGTTTTGATTTTGTTTGTTTTTTATGGTAAAGTGGAGGGGGGGGGGGCAATAAAGATTTGGTCAGATTTATATTTTAATCAAGATGAAACATTTATAGTGCGTGTGTTTGAATGTGCTAGCACGTGAATGTGTGTCTTCTTATGTAAGTGAGTTTGAGTCACATCGTTTTGTACTGGGTTTGAATCGTATCTTTCCTCTAAGAATGTGTGGGTGCAATAAGCATGGAAGCACATCGGGGGCAACCTTACTTAAGTGTAGTTAGAGCTTCTTGATTTCGGGAATAAAACTCCTAAGAGACTTAAATCTAAAAGTATTTTACTTACTTTGTAAATACGGGAAAAGATTTTCAGATCTAATGAGACATATTCAAACTTGTATCCTTATTAGGCCTATCTTTTTTTTAACAAAAGAGAAATTAAGAAAAACCTTTGCCACTACATTGTCTCTAAATTCGCTAAATCATAAAATACATTTTGAATGACTTTTTCCGGCTTATTTTAAAGAGATTTTACTGTAATTTTACCGTCATGCGCGAAGTCAAAACAGGAAGAAAAAAAAGATTATGTGATTATATTATATTAACAATGATTGATTTCAAATCATTGATCTAGCTTTCTTTTCTTTCATAATGGTACTATCTCACTTAAGTGCTTTTGTGATATGTAATACAAATGTATGTAATTGTTGCTATTAAGGCTGGCAAGTAAATGAAGGAATTAATTGGCAATGAATAACAAAGAAAAGTTTGTATCGCTTTGGAAATACACAATGAGAGATAGGACATATAACAAGATCTGTTTGTAAATCTCCATAATGCAAATATAATTTCATTTTTACAGCTGATGCATTTGAACGATAAAAACTAAGTTTTGCCATAAGACAAATTTGCAAGTAAATTTGTTAGTGCTTTTAGGTTTAAATATTTCTGTATGTAGGTTTATGTACTATACAGAGAGAGGTGAGAAAGAGAGGAGAGCGAAGTATAAAAGAAACTGAGCTAGAGAGTAAAGTATCCCCCACCTTGTAAAAAGTCTCAAAACCCGGACGAGCCGAAGCTCTTAAGCCGGGGCGTAACGCAATAGAAGTGAGTTATCTAAAACTCTGTCCGGGATCCAGCCACCCCACGGCACGCCAAAGGCGTGGCGTGCCATGTAAAAGGGAAGGATTCCGCAGGCCAGCGACCGTTCGCTGCGGTTCCCCTAAGGATCATTATCGTGGTGGCTCTCCCGTATATCTGCAGTGTCACCCGGTAGCACAAATCCTGTACTATAGGCACAGGCATCCAGGCACCGGGCGGGTCGTGTGACGGGGTTGCAGCATCCATTGATTCCTCCCCACCGAGACCCCGTGGCCTCTCGGCAGTGCAATGGATCTCGGACATGCTGCGGGGGCTGTCCCCAATGCGTTAGCCCTCCGGTGTTTTCAAAGAAAATTACTGGCGGTTTACACACTACGCCGCTTTGAGGCCCATGGGTACAGTAGTGAGTATCCCTCACCAGACCAATTTGACCTATATGGTTATGTTTTCTTGGCCATGGCATACTACAGGATTGTGTGGCCAGCAATTCTTTCTCCAGTTAACTCTACATTAATCTGTTGTTGTTTTGTTAAAAGACTTTAAATATTTTTTAATCTGTACCAAAAATCATATAATACAAAAAAGAAATCCTGCAAGGACAAACTCATATAAATTATCTTTATTCCCAAGTGGTCATCGGGCGTGAAATGGTTCATCCTAACAAAGATAAACAGCTTCTTATCTTTAATTTGATCGCTTATCAAAATGCAAGACTGAAATCTTTTAAAAAATCGTATCTTAAAATGAAACCACGAATAACCGTAGGACGTACAAATGTTCTCTGAAGATGGAACGTCTGTAGGCTAACCAAATCATTAAGTAAACGGATGAAATCCCTTTGTGTTCTGTTCACATTTAATTTATTACCAGAACTAGAGTTTAGATTGTTCAAAATGACAATTGCAGTCTAGGGTACCACAGACCGGACAATTCAAGAAAGAGAAATCGTTTTTAAAAGATAGGTCTAGAATCTAGATTAATTGTCAAAAAGCATTGTTGCGATCAGTTTCTGAACATTAAATGTACCGGCAACTCAACATGGACGGCTCTTACCTTTACGATTTCTGGCATCTAATTTGGCGCATGTCAACATTAATTCTAAATGGTGGCCGGGAGTAGAAAACTTGGCTCAATCTCTGGGATACATGACCAAATAACTAACTGAGAATGCCCACAGCTGTTTACGGTGAAATAGTAACACAAAAAGGAACCAGCCTTTAGAACAGTAAATGTAAGAGTACATCTTTTTGTAAAACGTGTTTGTGTTTTTAAACTAAACCAAATGTTGATGATCATTGGCCAAAGGCAGCTTTGATAACCCACGTGATAGCCCACATGATTCGTTATTCAGAGTCATAAACAATTTGGTTTTTTACACTCTTTCGGCGATCTTCTACTTCTTTTAGCATTTATAATGTAAAACCATTATTCCCCCCCCCCCCCCACATACATTTAAAAAAAAATTTAGCACGATTTGTATCTTGTTTGATAATGTATCAATCACGTCTTTGGGTACCTGTCTGTATTTCGCCGCATTCGTACGCTTTTGCTACCTTCAGTACGGTATAGGCGTACCAGTAATTAAAATATTACAAAGCCTACATGTTAAAATTATTGTGTTTTGTTTTGTCTGCCAGTGGCTTTTACTTTACCTCAACTAATGTCCGATATCCATCAGAGCTGTGTAGACTCAGGGACACCCTCCAGACCCTTCGTTGCCAGTATTTTTTGTTAATTGTGCGTATTTGTAATGTTTTAATTGCAGGTGGGCATATATTAAACTCTATATGTTTTGTAATATTTTAATCGCAAATACCATTTTCAACAAGAAGGTTTTATAACACAGGGCCAGCAGAGGATTCTCGTAATTCGAATTTATAAATTATAAAATAATTTATCTCGGGTACATTTGGTTTAGGCTGCTTTGTTTCTTTCCGGCCTTTTTATTTCTTTCTTAACCCTTCCCGAACCGACCTATTTCCCATTCATACCTTCAGTCCCGCTATATACGCGCCCGGGACTGTAAGGGTTAATTTGTGTTCACCTTCCAATCAGTCATAGAGGGCCTGGACCTACAACTTACAACACATTGACTTTGTTGATTCCCTGCCTATATACGGCCCTCAACCGACACAATTGCTAGTTTCCTTTGTAAATATGTCTTATCCTGGTGTTAGGTTTACGATTTAAAAGATCAAACGTTCAAAACAAAAACTGTATAATGTTTGCCCCGCACAAAGACACACAAAGCCCGTAATAAATGTGTTTGTTTTTTTACTTCGTTATATCATTCTAGTCCCTGTACGTACTTTTGAGTGTACGCTATGTATACGCGGGTGTGTATATTATGTGTAGTGTAGTCTAATCAATGCCCTGGTATGCAAAGGTGAGGAAGAAATAGACATCTGTTGCGGGTTTGTACAAATAGTTTATACTAAAAGAAATTATGAAAAAAATTAATATATATAGGCTATAGCCTAAATCAATGCATGCCGTTTTCATGACCTTTTGATGTATGCATAATTAAAAGGTTAACGCGGGGAACTTTTTTTTATATATTGTTTTTGTTTTTCCAATTAAAAAAAACAATGAGAAAAAAAAACACATAAAACATCACGTAAACAAGTAACAAAGATAGGCCTATTATTTAAAATCTACAAACCGTGAAACAAAAAAAAAATAATACACACACACACACACAATTATTATTACACTCATTTATATTTGAAGAGAAAATATGACTGCACTAAACCATGACTCATGATTTAGATTTACTGAGATTCTGAATACTGGGGAAAGAGCGGGGAAGGATTGGAATGAAAGGGGGGGGGGGGGAGTTAGTATTGCACGTGAGAAAAGAGAATATTAAAAAAAACTAGAGAGAAGAAAGGAAGCTTGAGAACGAGGTTAAAGGTTAGCTAGCGTACAGGTAAATTCTCTGTCCGCAGTCATTTTTTCTTGTTTCTTTCTATGTACTTCCAACACGGTTAGGTTTGGTAGGTTTAGCTGAAGATATATTTACTGTACCAGTATTAATATATACGTTATATTTACTTTTTTGTTTGTTTCGAAACTAGCGTCTCGCGATCTGTCCAGTTTTTTTTAATTCCCAAAGTGTGACAGTTGTATACACAGGCAGTGCCAGATTTCGTCAAAGAGTGAGGATACATTCTTTTATTACTGTTGTGCTATTTTAGTTCTTGAGTACGTTGCAACGATTGTGGATTGAGCTGTCCAACTTCAATTTGCATTCAGGTGAGGACTTCAGCTTATACACTTATACCTGTACACTTATTCCTGTACAAATATATAAAAACGTATTAGACACGTCTTAGTCACGTTCTGCCCTTACTGTAGGCGACGTGAAGACGCCGTCTATTTGACAACGGGCTATCGATGCATCCGCTGAAACAGGCTCGGTGGCAAACGTAGATAGCGAAACCGGTAATTGAAAGTATATGATGCTAAACAAAGACTAGTAAGATAGTCTCTACAGACATTATGCTGCTCCACAATACGTGTATTCTTTAGTACATGGTGGAATGTATGTTTCTGGGGATTATGGGAAATATTGTGTTGGAATTTGATCTCATTGCGTGTTAAATAAACAGTGTATTATACATTTCTATACATTTCCTGTTGCGAAATTGAGCACACACCCCCGTCACACGTTTTCCCACAAAGGCATTGGTCCACAAGACATTAGTCCACAAGACATTGGTCCACAAAACATTGGTCCACAAGACATTGGTCCATAAGACATTGGCCCACAAGACATTGGTCTACACGACGTTGGTCCACAAGACGTTGGTCCACAAGAAATTGGTCCACAAGACATTGGTCCACAAGACATTGGTCCACAAGACATTGGTCTACAAGACGTTGGTCCACAAGACATTGGTCCACAAGACAGTGGTCCACAAGACATTGGTCCACAAGACATTGGTCCACAAGAAATTGGTCCACAAGACATTGATCTACAAGACATTGGTCCACACGACATTGGTCCACACGACATTGGCCCACAAGACATTGGTCCACAAGACATTGGTCCACAAGACATTGGTCCACAAGACATTGGTTCACAAAGACGTTGGTCTCAAGACATTGGTCCACATGACATTGGTCCACAAGACATTGGCCCACAACATGTTGGCTCATATGTCATTGGCCCATAAAACGTTGGGCCACAATATGCTAGTCTATAATTCCTTATCCCCCACAATACGTTAAAGCCAAAATACCCCTCCGCCAGGACGTATGAACACACTACGTTGCCCCACAATATTCTTGATCTTTTACCCACCCAGGACGTAATTCCACAATACGTTAGCTTATAAGGCCCACAAGAATTCGGTCCGCTATAGGGCGTTTGCAATCACGTGACAAAAAGCGCGTGATTTGTGTTTACTTTGCGTAGTAGTGGTGTACAAACATAGATGGCCGCTGTATTAATTATTAGGCCTAATTATAATATCAATAAAATCAATTCAATTGCAACACTTACCGGTCGGATAGAAAGATAATCAAATGGGCGTAAAATGTTGAAAATCGTTCTCTTGGACTAGGAAGATTATATACGACTATTTACCTCCTAATTTGTGAGTAGGATAGCCAATATTCAGATGTGAATTTAACATGATGAAGAACATCTTCACCACGTTACGTTTGTACCTCAAGTGGGTTCTATATTTACACAAATACGTCACTAAATTTACACAAAAAAATTAAGCTCCGCCCACTGAGAACGCTCTATACTAGCGCACTTTGCAGACTAAAGACGATCAGAGCTTGAAACATTTCTATAAACAGTGCGCATTTTACTAAAGCTGAAACCGTAACTTATTTGTTCTTGTCAACAACAATTAATTAAAGCTCTTCATTTATCTCTTGATGTCAAACATCTTTTATAAAAATCCGTTTCCCCATAAAAACGCATTCTACTAACTATACATTCATCTATGTCTCTTTCCCCCCCCCCCTTCCACGCAACATACCTACTTCTAATGTTCAAACCGACGAAACTAATTTGTATATAGTCTATATATTATTCTAGTATTTGTCCCTACCACCCACTTTACATATATTGCCTACATAAATCCCTATCTACACACCTACTAAGTTACTAACATGCCTAGAATGACTTAATACTTACCTACCTACACATACCATACCTACAGACTTTCCTACCTAACTGCCTATTCACCCGCCTGCTAATATTTCAATTTCTAATATATTTGTCTTATCTTATTATCTATTTGAATATCTATATTTTTGCATTCATTAAAACTACTAAAACGTTTTATCATAGACTATAATAAGATGGACCGCTTATTTTTAGAGCTTATTATATGCACTTTTTTTCCGTGCGAAACCAATAAGGCTGTCTTAAATTACTTCTACGCACCTCCTTGTTTCCACCGTATAAAACTTTCGATTTTTAGGGACCAAGTGAAGAGGTTTTTCTCAAAGGAACGAGATTTGGAATAGCCTCATACGGCAGTGACGTTAGAGAAAGGAAATAAATAAATAAAACTCGATGCTATAAATCTATATTTAGCCATTTTGTTCAAAATAAGTACCGGGAAAATATTCAAAACATGTGGCAATAGATTCAAAACACGTGACAATATTCATTTTTCCTAATCGGAATCCTTTCTCTTACGTCACTTTCCTATGTTGCCGGAAATAAAAACATCTCAAATGACTACGAGATTTGGATTTTTCCTCCGAAAAACACACATTTCAGCGCAAATATTGAACTAATTACTTAAAATTAATCTTTGATATTTTGTATAAATGATTTGTATTAACATTCAGATGTTGAATACACTATTTACTATCAAAATCAAATGTTAACTCAATTTTGATAAAAAGCTCTTCAATTGGTCTTTAATTTTAATTTTTCATTGAGAAAATCAAAGCGATTCAACAAAACGGAAGTGCAACGTACTATACGAATCGGGAATATAGCAGAAATACTAAAGCAAGCGGTCCATGTGTATTATAGTCTATGGTTTTATCTACACGGCTTTTCTCGAATCATAATCAGTTTTCTGTGTGACGGTCGTATGGAGCGATACTCGTCTAAAGATAGAATATATCAAGCAAATCTCTTTCCCATTTTTTTTCTAAGATCTTGTAGCTTAAGTTCCCCTTTAATATTCTACGCCCATTTTAAAACATCCGTTGGTCCATTTTGCACTTTCTCCTCAAACTGTTAATTCACATATTTTCCAATATGTTCAGTTGAAAACGTAAATAGGCACACAAAAAAACTATTTAAAAAAAAAGAAGAATCAAGCAATCCTTCAAAACAAAAATTGTGTATAAATTTATTTTTTTAATGCTTTTTTTATTATGCAATAAAATATGTTGCAATCTATGTATCAAGTTTGAGCTTGATAGAATGACGATTGTGGGTCAATTAGCCTTCTGAAGATCTGGTATGTCGACGCCATCTATCTATCTATCTATCTAGTTAGCTGGCTAGCTAGCTATCTGTCTGTTTATCTGTCTTTTTCTTCCCTCGCTCTTGATCTCTCTCTATATTTGTACATATTTGTATATTTTGTTACATTTATATTATGTCTCTCTGTGTATTTATTTGTCTGTCTATTTATCTCCTTCACTCTTCAGAGGCCACATATTTCCCATCCCTCCGTTGCCCTCTTTTGTTTACGTTTCTAAGTGTTTACTTCGTTATCGCTCGAAGAGGAATATTTTTATCCAGAAAATTCCAGAGAGTGTTCTTGGAGGCATGCCATGAGTATTTAAATCCTCTAACGTAACAACTTGGCATCATATAAAATGGTATTAATTAAGACAGGTATAGAGCAAACACTCCATTTACATTTAATTTTTAATCTATAATATTTTTTACCATCTCTCTCTTAGCTTTAGCCCCGCTGGGGGATGATGGTGGGGGGGGGGGCATGCGTGCACCATTAACCTCTTCAATAACACCTCTCCCCACACTACCCCCCCCCCCCCCCGAAAAAAAGAGAATTCTTGATAATATTTATTTTTTTAGAAATAATATTTTATTTACCTTTTTTTTACGTTTCTATAATTAAATAATTAGATGGAAATTTTTTGTTTCATTTGTTCAGGTCAAAATTATACACTAATTAATATAGAAATAACTTGCTCTGACCTATTCTCACTTTAACTAGCACTATTCTCCCTCCGCCTATCCCCCCCCCCCCCCTCTGCCTTTTCTGAACTATTGGCCCCCTCTAAACGTTATATTATTTGCCCTCCGCCTCACCCCCCCCCCAACCAACGTGCACTATTTACCCTACCCACCCATTTTTACCGTGCAGTCCTGGCTATTATCTATTTTATTTATGAACTAAAATATTTTTTTTAAAGTTTAAGTACCCGTTGGACCAAAATGATACATAGGGCCGGTGAAGCAGCGTTCGCCAGTTTTTGTGGCCACGGCATACTAGGTGATTGTGTGGCCAGCACTAAGCGCAGCCGCCTTTACTTTACCCCGACTAAGATCAGATACCCATCAGAGCTGGGTAGACTCAGGGACACCATCCAGATCCAGGGGAAAAATTCTAGCCTGCACCAGGATTCGAATTCAGGACCGTCGGTAGGCTACACCAGCCGAACGTGCTGAGCACGGCCAACTTTCCACCTATTAATGGACTGGGTTTGTAATATTCCCCTAGAGACTGAAGATGATTGACGAATACATTATTACAGCGTGTGACTTGAATATATCTGTATAGGATCCATCAAGTAAATAAAACTTTTAAAGAATTAGAACAAGTTCAGAAAAGAGCTACAATGTTCATTACTAGCACTTATTCACAACTGACAAGAGTAACATTAATAGTTAAATCACTAAACCTAGAAATACTAGAGCAGGGGTCGGGAACCTTTTTGTCTGAGAGAGCCATGGACACCATATTTAAAAAAAAGTAATTCTGTGAGAGCCATACATTATGTTTAAAACTAAAAATTCAAGTAAATGTGTGCATTTTGTGTAATTCCAACACTAAATGTACAATAATTATGTCTCTGAATTCTTCTGATGCTGAGCTGCAGTAGACTTTAGCTCATTTGTAGAATGAAGTATTGATATCTAATTAATATGTAGATCAAAAAGTCTAAAAACAAACATTTTTTAAATAATCGAACATTTGTTTGCGAGCCAGATGCAGCCCTCAAAAGATCCACATCTGGCTCGCGAGCCATGGGTTCCCAACCCCTGTACTAGAGGATAGAAAAGTAAAGAATAAAGTAGTAATGATACATCTGGCACTAAGTTCTAACGTAGAAATACAAAAGAATAACAACCTATTGCAATTCTGAGAGAAACATAAGGACAAACACACTTTCCTTATCCCTTATGCAAGAACAAGTGCTGGGTAGACTCAGGGACAAACGCCATACCCTGGAACAAATCCCAGCCTTAACCAGGCCAATCGGCGAGCGTGCCCCACTGCCCACTACGCCTTTAGGCAGACTTTTATGCTACCTCAATGTAATATTAGTTTGATTTTGACGCGGCAAGTTTTAAATTTATTCAAAATATAAATATACTTCCCACAAGAACAGGCTTGAATTTATGAAACAAACCCTCAAAAATAAATACATTTCTCCGCGTTCGTTCACTTTACAAAAAAAAAAAAAAAAAGAATAGAAAACATAAGACTCTAAATTCTCAAGGCCAAACTGTGTTTACACTGTTTGAATAGATACAGCGATTTAAAAAAAAATAACATGTTAGTACCAGAATGATTGCACTTGAGGTAACGTGCTCCAATTCAACTTTATACACAATTATAATATACACATTTCGACTACCATTACAATAATGAAAGTGGTTGTCGTGTGAGGGGAGGGGGTGTCACAATTCACAATCAATACAAGACATTAAAAAAAATTAAATCTCTATCAAAATATAAAGTAGGTAGGTCAAAATCCACGCCCCTCCTCTCCAAATGGGCGGCCCTTCCCACCCCGGAAGTTCCTAATCCACAGTGTTGATATCACTAACCACAGAACGTCTTGATGAAATAATTATATAATATTATCAAATGATACACACGTCTTGTCAGTAGACCTACACATGCATATACCACACACATACATGTTTACGTGTTAATCATTGCTATTCTTGCACAGCATGCAAGCTTTATATTTTTGTAGTCCATGGTTCTTTTCACAAGTTGGTGTTTTGTTCATTTTATCCCTCCGTTGTGTTGCCTGTGTGTAACCTTGTGAATCGGACACATTACAAAAATAGTTACATTAGAACTTAAAACAATTTAGAACGGACCAACAGCAGGGAAGGCATTAAACCGGTTCGACTGATTCAGTTCTTATATTCATATTTATTTATTTTTATTTATGAATAGGTATAGTAAAACCTTACGTCAAATAAAAGTGCCCGCGAATGGAAACAATTTTAGAACCCCTAAACTAAGCAGTAGATTTGATTGCTTTAAGATTACCAGGAAAATATATAGAACCGGTTCTTTAGAGATTATCGATGTCATGATGTCATATCACTGGCTTACAGAGTAGTCTAGTAGTCTAGTAGTCTAGTCTAGTAGTCTAGTAGTCTAGTAGTCTAGTAATTTCTATAACTGTTTAAGTCTTCAGATTGTTCACAGTTTTCTTGTGTTCAGAATTGGGTACTTAACCCTTCCCGTACGGACCTACTTCTATCTATGCTGCCTTCAGTTCCGCGATATACGCGCCCGGGACTGTAAGGGTTAACATAAGCTGAAGGTAATGATAGACTGACAGATAAGCATTAAAAAACGTAAAGGGCAATGGTAA
This sequence comes from Anisus vortex, assembly GCA_949126835.1. Taxonomy (NCBI): domain Eukaryota; kingdom Metazoa; phylum Mollusca; class Gastropoda; family Planorbidae; genus Anisus; species Anisus vortex. The sequence continues at coordinate 16,318,884 of OX421493.1, forward strand.
AGGAAAAAAAAAAACTACATTTTTATACACACAATCAAAACTACACTTACATCTTCTACTTCAAGTAAATACAAAGATTAAAAGCGGTTTTTTTAAAGCGCAACAGAGACAGACATATTAGGGCCAAGTAGAGGAGAGGGCTCAGTCGATACATTGCTTTGTCGGCTTCAGGGGCCCTTGAAATTCAAAGAGGGTCCATAAATAAAAACAGAACAATGGCTTAAAATGGGCCCAATGTCAGCCTTGCTAAAGCATATTATAGCCTTTTCAGTGGCCCTTAAAATAACTTTTTATTAAGTGTTTAAAGTGTGCATAAAAGACTTTGTTGTAGTGTAAACACTTAAATGCAGTGTGTGGACCATGTTTTATTCATATCTCTATGCATTTTGCACTAACTTCAAACTATCAATGGCAGGCTTGTATTATTAGCCTATTCCATATTATTTCAGAGGCTTGTCCACGAAGATAGATAGTTGGTGGTGCAGAAATGTAGGATGGGATAGGATATTGCGTACATCTTCAGACTATTATCTTTTGTTATATTATAAGTTATTAATTGTGAATACACCGTTTCCCAGATGCTCAACCCACGTAGGTCTATGTATAATATTACAAACTTTACATGGAAAAAAGTACGTCAAATGAGCTAATTATCTGTTGTTATTTTAATAAGGCGCTCACAGTAGGCCTACTGATTGCCGAAAGTAAAGACAAGAATCAATTTTATAAATTAATGTGATCAGACAGTCATAGGATTTTTTAAACTTTATATTTGAAATTTGTAGGACAAAACAAACCATTCTTGAAAAAAATATTGTTAGGGACTTTTAGTTTAAATGAATTAGAACCAAGCATTAAATTTAAAAAAAAAAATCACTCAGATACATAAGCTTTATGTTTAAAATAACATCTTTAAATGGATATTTGATTCATTTTTTAAAGTTAATATATTGTTAGAGTATTTCTCTCAGATGCAAATACAATGAAAATGGCGGGAAACACAATGATAAAAATCAATTTCGCTTTGCTTTGTTTATTAATATAGGCAGTGGCGTAGCTAGGGGAGTGGGAGGTAGGGCCAATTCGAAAGTCCCCCCGGGCCCCTACTTGAGGGGGGCCCCCAAAGGAGTGTCCGAATAGTTTTTTTGTCATGTCATAATGTCGAACGTCAAAATGCAGGGGCCCCTAAAGAGGCTAAGCCCCCCAGGCCCCCAAATCCTTAGCAACGGCACTGAATATAGGCTTACCGGTTGTTACCTGAAATATGGCTTGATGCTATTTTTTAAGGCAAAATGTCTACATGTATCATAAAAATGTGATATAATAAATACATTATACAATTTTCTTTTGAATTTTAAATCATTTATTGTGCAACTGAAACAATGAATATCCAGTGTTCGGAGATTTTATGGTTAATATGTTAATAATATGTTGACAATTTTGTTTTGTATGAATAGACAGGCGTTTACTGATTCATTTAAAATTAGAAAGAGCGCAGATTTTCTGTACTCTGTTGCTAGGGAGGGTTTAGTCACATATGAACAAAAAGCGGATAAGCGGAGGAAGTGGGAAGAAGAAAGGAATGGTGGGTAATTTCCGTGGCCTTTCTTTAAGAACAAGACCTTGGAGTAAAAACACACGCCAAATAGTCGTGACAATATCTCTATAAATAGGAAGATACATTTGGAGAGAAAAACAGATAGGGAGGTCTCTTTACCTACGTGTAGCTCCCACGGAAGTGTATAACACTAAATCTAGAGGCTAGGAGGGCAAAGAGTAAGGTAGTAGACTGTAATAATACATACGGCATTAAATTTTGATTTAGAAATACAACACAAAGACAATCTGTGATAATACTCAGATAAAGATTAGGACACAACCACTTTCCTTATCCCTTATGCGAGAACAAAAGCATATAAGTACTCTTTCTTCCCGAGTGTCAACCGGGCATGGAATGGGTTGCCTGAACAAATCAGGTATACCAGTAACTTAGCATCATTTAAAACAGTAATATAAATGAAGGATAAGACTCAAACCAAGGATGTGCGTAGGTCGCAATAATCTTATTTATAGAAGGAGTGTCTGTAATGTATAAGATGCGATAAGATAACCGTGCAACATATTGCACATCCATTCACACATAAATTAATGACTGCGACTGAGGGAGAATTGTGTTTTACAGAAGGGAACAAAAGGAATGAAAAGAGAATGATGGGTGTCTTTTGACCGTTAACTTTAAGTAGTAGTTGGGCACTAAAAGCCGAAGTAATTATGCCTTGTGTGTACTCTGTGCACATTTCTACTAAAGGCCTTAACGTGTTGTAGTTTGTTTTCTATGATTTATGTAGCTGGTACTCTATCAGTACACTAAATTGGCCAAAACATTGGCCCTATATTGTGCTAATTGTTACACATTGGCAAAATGTCGGGCAAATATGGTGCCAATATAGTATGTTGTTAGGGTAATGTTCTCCAGCTTTTTTTTTATATTTCCTAGCTTGGACTACGTAATACGATATGCAATATAAGTTTTTGTTTTGAGGAAATCTATGAAAAAAACAAAGACTAACGCAAAAAATGCACTTAAATGCAAAACTATTGAATTAATAGTCAAACTGAAGTATAGGGCCAATGAATTCGGTACGTGTACATGCGGGTGAGGAGCGGGTGGTATTAATTGAACTGTTTTCTCCTTTTTTTTCTTCAATTTTCTGTTTTTTTTTGTTGTTTTTTTAATTGTATGTTCTAAGCAATACGACTGTGCGTATTTTAGATTTATTTTCTCTTATGGAACTTAACCTACTAAGCTTATATCTGACAAGAGTGAGATGAAAGAATCCCCCTACATCTGTCCGTAGTCTCCCTCACCATCTCCCTCCTTTCAAGCATCCTCTCCCCCCCCCCCCCCACATACCGCCACCAGCGCTTCACATTAACGTAATCCTGCAAATATGATTGTGTTATGTTCGCTATTTAAAGCCCATCCCCCACCATCTATCATTCCTTTACCCCCCCCCTCCTCTCCTTCCCCCCCCCCCCAAATCCCCCACATTTAATCGATCACAATATTATAAATAAATCACTGCGACTGTCTTTTTTACAACAATAAAAAAAATTAAAAAAAATAACAACACTTTTCAGAAAGATAAAATCAGTACGCTATTATCATAGGTATAGAAGGAGCGTCAGTAGCATACAATATAAGATGGAATAGATAAACTAGTAGCTAGGCATATGCACATTCGTGGCAGCCAGGGGCAGATTTTGGATCATGTGAAGTAGATAGGGGGCTCCTGTATTTTTCGTTAAATATAGATTATAGGTATTAGTAAAACAACTTGTCAAATGTATATTATTATAGAAATTCTTTCATTGGCAAATGGGTGTAGGTGGGGGCTCGCGATCAGTCCTTACTAAATAAAAGTAAGTAAAGTACACGTCGGATCAATTGACCAAAGGGCCGGTGTAGCAGCATTCACCAGTTTCTGTGATCACGGCATACTAGAGGATTGTGTGACCAGCACAATGCCCAGCCGCGTTTACTTTACCCCAACTAATGTCAGGTACCCGTCAGAGTTGGGTAGACTCAGGGACACCCTCAAGTCCCGGGAAAAAAAAAATTCCAGGATTCGAACCCAGAACCTCCGGTACATCAGCCCAACGCGCTGCCACTGGACAACGGTATCAGCCCTGAGTATCAATCAACTTTTTTTTAGCAGCATTCACCAGTTTCTGTGACCACGGCATACTAGAGGATTGTGTGACCAGCACAATGCCCAGCCGCGTTTACTTTACCCCAACTAATGTCAGGTACCCGTCAGAGTTGGGTAGACTCAGGGACACCCTCAAGTCCCGGGGAAAAAAAAATTCCAGGATTCGAACCCAGAACCTCCGGTACATCAGCCCAACGCGCTGCCACTGGACAACGGTATCAGCCCTGAGTATCAATCAACTTTTTTTCCCCAAATAACTTGCAGCTCAAGCTATGGACCAGCAAAAAGAAAATATTTAAAAATAGCTCAAAGATTTCACAGTCTCAACGGTGTTTACAGGGTCGTAACTCTGCAAGGAAACGGAGTTGTACGTGATCTAGTAGGTCAGCGTGACACACATTGTGGACGTTCCTAGCCAGTGAATGTCAATGATTTCGTAAAATGTTTGCGACTATACGACTGGTTCTTTGTTTTCTTAGTATGAATACAGGTAACCAATTATCACCTGCATGTGAATGAAATTAATTAACACCCAAACTAAAAAATGCTTGTAGTTTAATTATTTTAATTATCTTTTTTTCTTGCAAAACAAAATAAAATCAAGGAAAATTATAGTCTAAATGTCAAGTTTGAATTGACAAAAGTTTATTTTTGATGCATTGTAAAAAAACAAGTTGATGTTTTTTATTTTAAAGTTTTTAATTTCACTTTTAAAACAAATGGAGAATTATATTTTAGTCAGAAAATCAGATGTGCTTTCTATGTAAGTACAAATATATATATTATTGATTAATTAAACATTACAGTGATGTAACTGTTAAAGTAAGTTAAGTACCCGCCGGGTCAAATTGATCATAGGGCCGGTGAAGCAGCGTTCACCAGTTTCAGTGGCCACGGCATACTAGGGGATGCGTGGACAGCACAACGCCCAGCCGCCTTTACTTTCCCCTAACTAATGTCAGGTACCCATCCGAGCTGGGTAGACTCGAGTACCAGGAAAATAATCCTAGCCTTCACCAGGATTCGAACCCAAGACTTTCGGTACGCCAGCCGAACGCGCTGCCGCTCGGCCACTGTGTCCCATGTGATGTAACAGACTTCATTTAGTCGTGTGACTGTGGTCTGTGTGGACTTCCTCTAAGCATCAACATGACCAGTAGATTCTGTAGATTGTAGCTCCTCATTTCTCATCGTTGGTGGCGTGATGCTAACATTAGTAGTAGGGGCAATAATAATCCCGAGGGAGAAGAGTACTCTCCCCTTCATCAGCTCAATCTTCACTTACTCATTCATTTATCAACCCAATTACCCACTCACTATTTCAATCGCTTATTAACATAGAGAATGGGTTTAAAAAAGAATGGATTTAACCCTTCAGACTAGTGGGTTAAGATTCCAGACAATATTAAATTAAATTAAATTGGTTACTTATATAGCGCTTCTATCCATGCTATTTCAGCATGCTCAGTGCGCTCTGTAAACACACTGCTGCCTGCTGGCGCAAATATGTTTACAGGCCCAAAACTCCTGCAGGGCGACAGGGATCCGTCGGCGGCCGGGCTAGAACCCGCGACCTGTCAGATGGTTTTTAGTTGACAGTCCGGTGAACTAACCGCTAGGCCAGCCTGTCTTGAGCAATTAGTTACATTAAAGACACTCCAGTATCGGTCTGGTGTCTTGTTTTCGATGATGTATTCGCGATATGATTACATGGTGCATACATACTGCTGAAATTTTATCGGTGATGTAACTTGTTTATATGATTACATGGTGCATACATACTGCTGACATCTTATCGGTGATGTAGCTTGTTTATATTATTACTTGACACAAACATGTAACTTTAAGTGGAATCGCGTGCTCTGCTTTTCGAAGTACCAACCTGTTGGATCACTTGGTCCCGTGATTCCATATGAACATTTACATCAACAGGTGCTGAGTGTTCCAATATGTATCATCAGCTTCCTTAGTGCCAGAGCTAGTGCACCCTGGGAATAAACAGAAAAAAGTATTTCAATATTAGTCTCAGATGGTTAAAAAAAAATTATGAACGAATCAACTTACGAAAGTGAAAATCAACTTTTATTTCATCTTTAAAATGTCTGCTTTTTTTTTAAACATCATTTAAGTTTAAGACCTACACCCTCTCTAATCATTAAGTTCTATACGTTTTGTGAAGGCCCTATCCTGTAGGCTACTTGGTGGAAGTCAGTATAGTTTGCGTTTTAGCTATCACTGGTAAGTGAATGAGTATTTGCGAGGCTGGGGGAATTTATGTACTGCCTGAATGGATACACTTATGAGCGAGAGAATACATAAATAAGCGAGAACATGGGTTAGTGTATGATAGCAAATGAATAAGAGGATATAGGCCAATTGATGAATGGACGAAAAAGTGAATAGGTCTTTATCAATGAATGAGTGCCTAAATCAGTAAGTAAATGAATGAGTGATTCTATGAAGGAAGTGAAAAAAAAAAATGAGAAAGTGAAAAAGTGAATGGTTGTGTGAATAAATAAATAAATATGCAGAAGATTGGGTGAATGATTGATTAATTTGATGAAGAGGTGAATACGTAAATGAGTGGCTGAACGCTTGAATGAATGAACTAGTTAAAGATTGACTCATAAATGAGTGAGTGGATGGGTGAGTTGTTGGGTGAATGGGTAAGTGACTGATTAAGTGAGTGAGTGGATGAGTAAGTGAATGGATTAGCGATTAATAAATGAGAAAGTAAATTGTTGAATGAATTAGTGAGTCGGTGAATGATGACGTGAATGCGTGAGTAAATGATTTCGTTGATGAAATATTGAGTGAATGGTTGGACTGATTAAGTGAACGACATTTTTTTTTTTGGAAATCCGAGAAGCGTTAAACTACACTCTACCACTCAGGCGTACATCTTTACCTACTAATGTGTATGCTTGTGGCATTCACTCCGCCTTCATTATCAGGTCTTCATTAATTGGTCTGGTCATCATTAAAACTATCAACACTTAACGCTGGTGACGGGTTGCTTTGAAATGTGTTCATTGCAAACTATAGAATTTTATTCACACCGAGCAGCCTGTCCACATCTAACGTGAGAAAGCGAAACAGATTGAGTGTTATTATGTTATTGTGTTACAACTAATGTTTACATATATATATTCATTTGATTATCCACCCCCCCCCCCTACCATTATCCATTAAATTCTATAAATGTCGATTATAGTTGTTTTGTATTGTTTATCCTCTATGACTCTTACAAATCAAGCAATCAAATCAATCATTTCTTATTATTTCTAGTTTATTATAGTCGTAAAATTTTAAAATGTATATGTCTTATTACAGGGCATAGTTTTTAGTGTGTCTTTGGAGAGGGAAGAGGGCAGTGAGGGGTACGTGCACATAACATCACACTTAAGTTCCTATTGCGCAATTTTTACTTAACATTAGATATCTACCTACTTACCTACCTACCTACGTATCTATTTAGATATCTATCCAGGGCCGTATTTAGGATTGTGGGGGACCTGTTCCTAAATTTAGTGGGGGGCCCCTCGTGGACTCGCCCCTGCTTCCATTTGGCATACCTCAGAAAAGTGCCGTTAATTCATGTTACATTCTGTAGAATCAGAAATAAATTTTATGTTGCGCTTAGCTGGTTTATACTGGAGCACTTAAAATTGTAGGAGAATAATACATGAATTTTATTTTACATTTTCAACGAAAGAATGGGGATATCACTAAAAAAAAATCTTTTTGGGATGTGTGGGGGCCCTTTTATGTGGGGGCCCCCTGTTCCAAAGGAACATGTGGAACATGCCTAAATACGCCACTGTATCTATCTATGACCAATCTCTCTATGTTGTTTGGTTGTTTACAAAATATAAGTGAATCCCTGCATGAATCTTTATAGTGGTGCACATATTTGATAACAAATCATTATTAGTACCTGTAGTATCTATTTTTATCTGACCCTAATATGAGTCAGTGGCAGACATGGTGACATTGGTGAGGCAGAAATTGTGGAGGATGTTTGCGATATGTGACGTTTACTTTGCAGCCCCCGTCCCCCCATAGATAGTGAATTCTATCTAAAAAATGACGTGCTCGGTGGTAGGAGAGGATGGGTTGGGGATTCATGCTCTAATCAATCAGATCAATGCCTGATAGTTAATCGCTCTTCAAACACTCGGTTTTTTTTTCCTCGTGTATAGGCAGTCAGTAGTTTTATCTTAATCCTTGATTTCACCCTTAAATAGACATACATAGCTGTTTAAGGCCATGCTATATTATGCATGTTTAGGCTGTGGGGAAAAGAGAGAGAGAGGGGGGGGGGGGTAGGGGACGAGAGAAGTGAGTGTGCGTGTGTAAGAAAAACAGCTACCCACACAGATTGAAGGTTCGCCGAGGGATCAATTGAAACCCCCCCCCCCCCCCCCAGTTTTTCCGTTGCTTATTTAGGAAGTAAACTGACAAGCCTCACACCATTGGGTCTGACTAGCCAAGTGTGATTAACACTGTCGCAGGAGTGTGATCTTTTATACCTGTATGTAGTGGCAGCGTGTACTTTTATTGGGACGCACATGTGTGGTACTAATCTTTTTCTGTACATTTCAATGTGGATGTCATTATTTACTTTGATTTGTGTAAATTGTGTTTTCTTGATGCTCTCTGTTCGGATTAGGGAGCAGGATTTAAAGTTAAATACCGGTACAGTTATTTTTTTTTAAATCTATTTCTCTAATGTCTTCTTTTTATTTATCTATCTGTCTATCTATCTGTCTATCTATCTGTCTATCTATCTGTCTATATATCTGTCTATCTATCTGTCTATCTATATGTCTATCTATGTCTATCTATCTATCTATCTAACTATCTATCTATCTATCTATCTATCTATCTATCTATCTATCTATCTAAGCATCTACCTATCTATCTAATCTATATGACAATACGTCTGCCATACTATCTATATATTCTTTCTTTTATATAGCCTTTGTATCTATGTGGCTGTCGATATGTATATCTATTTATCTATCTATGTATCTATGCATCTATCTATTTATTTACCTACCCACCCTACCACTACCTACCTACCGACCCACCCTACCCGTTCTATCAATCTCTTTATCTATATGTCTACATATCCAGATCCACCTATTTAAGTTGATATCTATCTATCTATATTTTTTATCTTTGTATATATACCGACCTACCTATCTATCTACGTATCTATCTTTCTATCTATCTGTCTATCTATTTATCTATCTATCTATCTATCTATCTATCTATCTATCTATCTATCTATCTATCTATCTATCTATCTATCTATCTATCTATCTATCTATCTATCTATCTATCTATCTATCTATCTATCTATCTATCTATCTATCTATCTATCTATCTATCTATCTATTTATCTATCTATCTATTTATCTATCTATCTATCTATTTATCTATCTATCTATCTATCTATCTATCTATCTATCTATCTATCTATCTATCTATCTATCTATCTATCTATCTATCTGTCTGTCTGTCTGTCTGTCTGTCTGTCTGTCTGTCTGTCCGTCCGTCCGTCCGTCTGTCTGTCTATCTATCTTTCTATCTATCTACTTATCTAACTATCTATATAGGCTACAAATCTATATATCTATTTATCAACCTTTTTCTCTATCTATTCCGTTATATATATGTGTATCGGTCTATCTGTCCGTTTCCCTAAATAGTATAGTTCTCTCTTGCTAACTATGTTCTACGTGTCCTCTTTGCGTATTTAAAATAACAAATAACGAAAACATATTCCTAACAAGACTGTAGTCATGAATGTCATCGTGACCTCTTTTCATATAATTGTATTCGGCCTATGATATTTTCACCACTGCTAGTTGAAGGTGTCTCTACAACTTATCTCATACGATCGAGATCAAATCCTCTAAAATGTTTTGTTAGAAGATTGCTTTGTTGTCTGTCACGGATGACTAGATTTGTTATGATGATATAACCACTTTTTTTTATCAATATACATCTATACATATCTTATTATCTATTGATTTTTTATCTAACCTTCTAGTTATCTATCTATCTATCTATCTATCTATCTATCTATCTATCTATCTATCTATCTATCTATCTATCTATCTATCTATCTACCTATCTATCTATCTATCTATCTATCAATACGCCTGCCTGACTATCTATTTATCTTTGTATCTATATATACGTCTGTATGGTTATCTATCTTTCTATTTATTTGCCTATCTACGTATCTCGAAGTCTATCTGATGATATGTATGTATACGTGTATCTATCACTATAATTATATATCTAACTTAAGATAGGCGTCTGCCTGACTATCTATATATTTATTTATATATCTATGGATCTATATCTGTCTATAGACATATATTTGTCTATTTATTTATCGATCTCCGATCTATGTAACCATACATATATCTATATATCTCTATCTATTTTTTCTCTGTCTCTCTGTCAATCTATTTCTCTCTTTCTACCTATCTATCTGTTTCGCTTGTTCTTGTAGAATTTTAAATATTTTTTTATCGAGGTGGTCTATCCGGACATTTATACACTGAATTTTAACATTTAATAGTACGGTAGCCCTTATGTAGTTAATCTTATATTTACAAATAGTTTATCCGGTAGAGTGTAGTCTTTATTAATAAAAACATTAAAATTAATGAAAATATTTAATCGAGAACTGTGCCTTATAGTCTATATGCGACTATACATAACCTAGGCTATATTTTTTAAGAATTGGCAATTAACTCAATAATAATTTACAAAATATTTTAATGAATATTGAATATATTTCGTAAAAACAACAAACAAATGACAAACAACTCATTAAAAAGAAAAGAATGAATTCTGAATACAGGGCCGACGCAATCAACGCATATTGTCACTGTAATTCTAATTTACGCTCCATTGTTGTTGTTTTTATTGTACAATATAATTTTAACCACTTGTAGTAAGATAATTCGGCGAAAAAAAAAACGACTGTTTGATTCTCACACTAGGATGTCACCCAATGAAAATGTTATTGAATAACATATGCAGAAGCGCAGACCAATCAGACAGGGCTTTACATGTCCGTGACATTATCGATTACGTATCGATTACTTTCTCTCTACGTTTTTTTCTGGATAATGACTCATCTAAAGACTATGCAACCATGACTAACATTTTTTAACAAGTATATAAATAGATTTGGGATATATTTTACATTACTATAAGGCTCAGAAGTTAGCAAAAAATGTTTTAATGACAGTAATTATGCTTAAAAGAAATTAGGTTAAGGTTGAATTATTCAAGGGAAGCCACTCTAATAACACATTGGCAGCCATTTCTAGCATAAATTGTCTAAATATTGATAGAAATTTCGGATGTTAATTTGCATACACCTGGAAATTGGTATGAATATTTTAAGTAATAGTTACTAATATTTCAATAATCTGATTTCATTTGTTTTATCTAGTATTTATTTTATACTGTGGACGATCGATAGAAAATACTATGAAATCAGCCGGTCATCATTAGTCATTTTGTTTAGTCTACATACAATAGTCAATAGACTCAGACTCAGTAAATAAAGTCAGGCCTAGTCGTAGAGTCCAGTCACAGTCACTAGGACTAGGCCTACAGTCCAGTCTAAGTAATTTGTACTTTATATAGTAAATGTAAATCTGCCTTGGACAGATATTTATCTTCGTTTCATTTTCTCAAATCTTCCATTCTTCAATACATGCCTTAAAACATGATTATTTGTGTTTCGTATTCATGCAGGTGCTAAAAATATTACGGCATTACGGGACTGTGTGTAACAAGTTACAAGCACAAGGGCCCACTTTCTCGTTTATGACAATGAAGCAGAACAAACGGAAAAACAACAATGTTAAATAAGTGCAGAGTTATATTTTTAAAAACTCAACAATGTCTATAGAAAGCCCCTGGAGTGATAAAGACTGGCAGTATCTAACGGATTACAGTGAACTACCATTATGTATTCTACAGCTAGACCCGGCAGATAGGGCAGTAATTAGGATAGCAGGTAAGGATTCATTTCTACCTGTTGCTTCCCTTTAATAATGTTCTGCTCCCACCTTCTTAATTCTTAAGGCTCAAATTATATAGTTAATATAGGCTTACCCTGTACTGTAAGGCCCTTTCTACACATATTTTAGCTACTACAATGGCTTTATATTTCTATATGAATGTGATTTAGTCTAACTGAGGCCTAAGTTGTATTTCTGCAATCAGTCTTTTGGGCAAATTAAAAAAATATATTTTCTGCTTAAAAAGAAAAATGCCCCTTTTTGATAAAAAAAAAGAAACAAAATTGCCTAATACTCATTGTATCCTATAAATCCTATACCTTAATAAGTGAAGGCAAGTAGGCCTACACTAAAAAAAAAAAAAAAAAAAAATTTCTACATTTCTGTAAATAATATAATATGTGTTATAATATATCTTGTAGTAAAAATAGATATAGCCTAAGTTTTATTTGTCGCTCTTGCAGAAAAAACGTTTTTCAGAAAAAATCTTTGTCAGGGGAATAATTTATAATTTTAAAAGCTATCTAGATTACCTTCAAAAAAGCTGATTAATGCTTTCAAAATTGATAAATAGATTTTCTGACTATAATTTAACATAAAATAAAGACTGTGCAACACCGTGTCAACTTCAAGTTGTTTATAATATATATTCTTCTAAAAGATTTGAAAGAATGCTTTTCTAACGTTTTAGCTCGAGGTAACCTTAGCATTGTGACCTCCTTAGCCATATAGATAGATATAAACAGCCCCCTCCCTCCAGATGTTACAGGTTGTGTTGAATGACAAAATGTTGTTTTATCTATATATAAAGTATGATGTGTATGTTTATTCCGTTTCCCAGTGGTTAATTTAACAACATGTGACCATATTGTCTCATATTTTACTTTTGCAATCTCACTTTCTGCATGTCTCCTCCCTAGCTCAGTGATTAGTATCCTGGACTGCCATACGGGTGACCTGGGTTCTATTGTCCACTAAAAACTTATTTTTTTCTTTTTCTGTAATTTGCAATAAATATTTCCATAAATATTTCTTTTTTTGTAAGATTGTAAAAGAATTTCAGGACATAAAGCTTTCCTAAAAATGTTTTCAGTAAGTAAAATCTAATAATTATATTATTTTAGACATGCGGATGGTGGTGTTAGATTCCCAGCCTAGGATAATCCAAATTTAAAGAAAAAACATAGTACATCTAGTGTTTGCAAGACGTTTAATGAATTTTTTACTGTGAATCTAGACTGGTTTATTAAAAACTGTTTGCTTCAGAACCAATAAAATTGTGTTTTATCACATATAAATGATTAGGCCTAACATTCAACAAAAGCAATAATTTAAAATTTATTAACTGCTTATTGATTTTGAAACCAATAATCAGATAACTGATTAGTGTTTTACATACTTATTATGAATACTTACTTTATACATCGTCTTTGCTTCTGATTTTTACAACAGCTGATCTTCTTTCAGCATTCTTGATTAAAAGAGTGTGCCAGGTGATTTCATACTTGCTTTAAGATCAGGTTAAGATAATTTTGGTTGGCCTTTCACATTTTTCCTTTTCCTTGCATGGTCAAAAGTTTTTTCAAGCAATTTTGAGGACTCTCCTTCTGTTTAGAAACAGACAAAATATTGAGAAATAGATCTATACAGTTCCAAAAAAAATAACTTGATTAGTGAAAAAATAATAGTTAGTGATTTAAAAAAATTTGGATTGATTAACTTTCTATATGCATCATCATCCTTTTCATTTTGTATGGCATGCTGAGCGATTATCACATGTGTACTGAGTGTGAAAGGAAATAAGTGACACAGACATACCTTAAAAATTAATTTTACACTTCACCCAAAAGGCTGGGTGTACACTTACAGCTGTAATTAATTGTTCATTGCTGTGTGAAAGTAAGTGTGATAGGAGCCAAGATGATAAACAGAGCTAGAGTTGAAGAAAAAAAGTAGGCTGTTAGCTAGTATCATGGTATACAGTTACTTTAGTACAAAGAGTATAGTAAAGTACCCTTCGTACCAAACTGATCACAGGGCTGGTGAAGCAGCGTTCACCAGTTTCCGTGGCCACGGCATACTAGGGGATGTGTGGCCAGCACAATGCCAAGCCGCCTTTACTTTACCCCAACTAATGTCAGGTACCCATCAAAGCTGGGTGGACTCAGGGAAACCCTCAAATCCCGGGAAAAAATCCAAGCCTCCACCAGAATTCAAACCCAGAACTTTCAATTCGCCAGTTGAACGTGCTGCCGCTCGGCCACCATGCCCCATCACAGCGAGTATAATGAGTGTCAATATTGTCAAGGCTACATTAAATATAAAGACATGTCAGGTTGTTTTTGAATGACTTTGTGGTACTATTTGAGGGGGGGGGGGGCATTTAAGATTCCCAAAGGGTTGTAGGCTGTTATATTTTGCCTGTCTTATGATAAGTTGTGGGTTTATTTGACAAGGAGTTAGTGAGTATTTATAAAATGCTCACAATTGTGTGATTGACACATGTTTTAGGGCATTTTAGAGCATGTTTTTAAATACATATACCGGGGTACTCATGAGAATTCTTGAGGCCTTTGCTTGGAGTGGTTTTGGTTTAAAAGTGAATTAAATCATATTACTGATAATCTTAAGTATATCATGTTGTTGTTGTTTTTTGTGGAGGTTGGGTCTTATATATTTAAATGAAGCTATTATTATACTTTTCTTTGGTCATATTATAGGATCCTTTTTGATATAAAGCTTTTTTTTTATTAGGGGTCAATGTTGTCTTTTTTTATTAGGGTCAATGTTGTCTTTTTTTTTTAGGGGTCAATGTTGTCTTTTTTTTTTAGGGGTCAATGTTGTCTTTTTTTATTAGGGGTCAATGTTGTCTTTTTTTTTTCTTTCTTCTTATCAATAAAAGTTTGTAACATTATATCATGCAGGGGCGAAGCCACAGGTGGGGCTGAGGGGGGCTAAGCCCCCCCTGGAATTAAAAAAAAATATTTTCTTTCAATAGATTTTTTTAAAAATAAGTACTAAATTCGCTAAAAATTTGGTAAATGTTTATTAGGCGAAAGTTCAGCCCCCCCCCGGTATTTGGTAAATATTTGTCACTCGAAAGTTCAGCCCCCCCTGGAAAAAAATTTCTGGCTTCGCCCATGATTATATGTATAATTTCTTTCTAAATGTCTTGTTACTGTAAGATATAGCGGTATTGAAGACATGAAATTGTTGCGTAATGCAAGGGCTAATGGGAAAATTCCCTTTCTCACTTTAGAATTTGAGATGTAGGCCTATTGCCAACATTATTTATAGAGTCTATACAAATACAGAGTCAACTCAGCTCTGGGCCATTAGATGGCCTAATAAATTCCACTGAAAGGGTCATTGTACTGGCCACACAATCTCTCAATGAGCCATAACTTAGCTATTGAAACAAGAGGTGCAGAGGTACAAATACATAATTTATTGATAAGAACTAATAATAGAGATATATTTATATGGTTAGAACCTTAGGCCTATATTTTATATGAAAGTACTAAAGTCCAAATGAATAAGTAGGCTATCACCTAAAAATAAGATAACTTAACTTACACTTTTGATGTACAATTTAAGTGCCATAATATATATTATATATAACACCTCAGTGTCACAGCCATAATATATACAATATAACAGGCGAGAATTCCTTAAGTCAAATCAGAAAGATTACTCACATTTACTGCATATATGTGTATACAAACATTGAGCTTGCAGTTTTTATTTCCACTAACAGCAGATAGAGTCCTGTAACATACACTCACTGGACCTGGGGTAAAACATGTAAATGATGCCCCCTTTTTCTTTTGCTTGTGGCAAGAAAAAGAAAATGTTTGGTCCTAGATATGACTTATACCGCGTAGTCATGACTGTGACTAAAAGTATTCTGGTTACCAGGCCAGCTCTCCTAGCCCGTGACATACTTAAAATTCTAGGCCTATACTATTGTATGCTTGAGAGAGCAGTGTAAAAGAATGCCCTAGATATGAAGGATATACATTAGCCTACTCGACTAGCTCTCCTCTTGCCAACCCCCCCCTCCCCCGGGGCCCATGTCTCCAACAAAAAAGTAATTTGTATGCAATTTATACAAACTTTATGTTTAGGCCTAGACTCTACCTGTAATATTTTATAGGCCCAGAGCTCATTTTCAGGGTTGTGAGATTAATAAGAGTTGGTGGTTCTAGCGGTAATAATTCATATTGTTATAGCCGGTCATTGCACTTTTTCATTTAAACGAGATGTCAGTGTGACATTTCAGTTCTACAACGTGATGTCAGTTATGACATTTCAATTACAAATAGAATTATATATATATATATAAAATTATTTCGTACATATATATATATTTATAATATATATATATATATATATATATTTTATATATATATATATATATATATATATATATATATATATATATATATATATATATATGTGTGTGTGTAGTCAAATAGAGAGTTTTAGAAACTTCGGTACACTTTATAATTACTTTGTTTACTTTAGCAATAGTACCCCCCCCCCATCCCCCCCTTGTGTGTAGGGGCCCACTTGCTGCTACCTGTGCACAGTAATGCATTTATGCTGAACCAACAATGCTATTCATTTTTAACGACAACAAAAAAAAAAAACAATAACAAAGACAATCTCCCCCCTCCCCGACCCCACCCTCTTTCTGTCCCTAATACCTCTATAACGCAGCACAGTGTTTGAGTCCGGGTGTAACCGGGGTGTCTCTCTCTCTCTCCTTTAAGTCTCTTGTATAGCGGCACACGGCTGGGGGAGAAGGCCTCTGTGCCGTCACAGACTTAAAGGCTTGGCGTAGAGCCCAAAATATACCCACACCGGCCCACACCCCGCCTCCTTATTCCTCCTCACCAACATTTGAATAACTACGTTTCATTGAAGCTCTTCTTTGCCGCCCCTTCTCCCCCATATCCTTCTTTTCTTTTTTATAAATCCCCTCCCTCCATTTACTCTCCCTCTCTCCCTCTATCTCTCTCTCCCTCTATCTCTCTCTCCCTCTCTCTCTCTCTCTCTCCCTCTCCCTCTCTCTCTCCCTCTCTCTCTCCCTCTCTCTCTCCCTCTCTCTCTCCCTCTCTCGTAGTATAAAATGTATTTTTACTGAACAGTTTCCCTGTGACGGCTGTTGCGTGGAATGTTTGGCTGGATATTCCGGGTGGTTATTTGGCAGTTAAATAAGTGTTGAGGAGGTGGGGGGCTAAAAGGGCAGAGAGAGAGGGAGAGAAAAAAAAGGGGGGGAGAGAGAGAGAGAGAAATCGTAGATTCGTCTACCTGGATGTTGTTGGTGTTTTTTTTTATTATTATTTTAAAGTGGAGCTGGCGGTCTCTTCAGTGAAAATCTGACGGTCGTTTGTGCCTTATCCACACTAGTGTGAATTGGATCACATTTAACCATATTGCCATACAATTTTTATTTCATTACAATTTCAAGAGCATTGTCCGACACTATTTCGTTCACTATATTCATGGTGAAACTATTTTCAGGTTTTTTAAGCTTTTTTCTTTGTATAAGGTGTTTATTGTGGGATTACTTCGGTTGATATTTGTTGTTGAGTGTTTTTTTTTTTTTTAGAGATTTGCCTTTTCAGTTTAAGGGAAGGGGGCGGATAGGGGTAACGACGTGTATGTTGCGTAACAGGTTTGTCGCTTGGTGTCGGCATCGTGTGACTACGTCGTAGGTCTTCTTGTGGGATTGCTTCGGTTCTTAGATGTGTTGTTTACACCGCCAAGTGTGCAAGTTTTACGGTTTAGTGTATGTGCTGTGTATATTTTAGATTACAGGATTAACGCTCCGCGAGTGGTGGTGTAGCTGTTGTTGTACCTATATCGCGGCAATGTGTTGTAATAGTTTTCTCAATACAGCTGCTGTATTGGCGGTGACCCGAGTGGGCGCTCTTTGACTCTCGAGTGACGCGCCCCCAACGTTTATTTTTTTTTTTTTAGATCAGGCCCTATTTTACGTGGACTCGGGTTAAAGGTTAAATACCTAGGATTAGTGTGTAACGCTCTGATTGTTCTAGGGATTTACTAACAGTGTGTTTTTTGTATGTAGATCTTGGTGATTTGTTTTACCCATAGACACAGTTTAAATTCGTTGTCTATGTGTGCGCTTATCTTGTGTATACAATTCAAGGATTAGGCTAAACATTTTAAAGTAAGAAACTCATTATCATAGAGAAGATACAATTCAGGATTGTGTAGGCTACGGCGTTATTCTAAAATGTATGAAGATTCCATAAGAAATTTCAGTAATGATAAAAATATCAAAATACTTAATAATATATAGGGCTAGTATAGGCTAATAGTTTAAACGTAGTTAGCAACTAGCCTGTTAAATAAAACGTGCATTACTACTTCTAGATCTAAGTGTTTTCTTATAGTTACTGGTCATTCAGGTCATTTCTTTTCTTCTTATTTCGTAAAAAACTAAATAACCCCCTTGTTTAGCAATAAATGTTAACTGTCTCTGTTATTACGCCCTTTGGCCAAACCTAATGCAGGGCGACAGGTAGGCCTACTGGATGACATAACAAGGTTGTCCCGTTGACAGTCCGAAGTTTAATCGTATATTCAACAATAAAGAAAAACAACACGTACACACACACAAAAGCAACAGTTAAAAAAAGAAAAAGCAACAACGAGCAATTTTTTTTGTTTACATAGGACCACAATCTGCTTCTAGCTTGATTGACCACAGGTGTGAGGTTACCGGAGCTGAAAAGAAACATAGGTGTGCGTGCGCGCGCATATTTGTTGGTCAGTATTGATTAGGAGTGTGTTTTTCTTTGCCAGTTTTCCCAAAATTGCAAGTCAACGCAAATATCATTCTTTTTCTTTTCTCTATAAATAAAACATTATTTGAATAGTAGCATTCAAATTACATTAGCAGTCATACACTGTGCTCTTTACCACCATAATAACTTTAAGGGGAAAACACTCCCCATGAATGATGACTGTATACATTTTTACTTAGGTTTTGTTGACGTTGTCAAACTGTTTCTTAGCCCTCTGCCACTCTCTGTATGGGTCCCAGTGTGTCACTATGGACAATGCACTTTTGAAAAAGGTTCAAACGTATCGGTCGCTCCGTGCCAGTCAGTACGTGGTGTTTAGAGACTGCTCTCTTTAGAGTTTCACAGTTTCACCTTAGATTGGTATCAATGCATTTTGACAGGTTATATATTGATCGATTGAGACCACATGTGCTACGATTGAGACCGCATGTGCCTTGAAATCTTCTGATATTTCTGTTCGTTTGTTGACATACACTCTCTTACAAGAGCTGTATCTTACCGGATCAGTAAATCGTTACCTATTATATGATGGACTATATAAAAACATGTGGGCGGTAAACATGTTTATCTTTCAATTAAGAATGCATTGCGCGTAATTATCTATAAAAGGGCACTTTATATAATAATAACTCTGTGGTGAATTCCTTGTCAACTGACAACACCCTACCAAGGCCACTCGGAAGTGTGATATTAATTAGTGTTGTGGATTGATTACTGATAGCCTGCAATTAATGAAATAGCACAGTCTCTCCGCCCAACTGTCTGACTGGCGTTTTAATCATATTTGTTTGTAACTATTGTATGCCAGGCTTTATTAGATGCATCTAAAACGTATCTGCTTGTGAAGGGTATATACGGTATAAGGAATTGTATATGTATAGCGAGCGGCGGCGTAGGACACACAATACGTATTTCTATTCTGTAGTGTAGAAGGCGGTGTGGGGGGGGGGGGAGGGGTATGGTGACCACTACTCATTGGTAAAATTATGAATCTATTATGTAGTAATCCATACTCTTGATATTCTTCACTTGGGACACGATATCATTTCATATTGACAAGTAAACATTAATCTAAGCTCAGCAGTTAAATGTTTCTTCCGTGAGATAAAAATGTTTGAAAAAATCCCGTAATCTTATCTTCACATAAAACCGGCATGAATGTTTGATTGAATTCATTGTTCACGGGGTGTTTTATTCTTTTCTCTTTACAAGTTCAGTAGCTTTAAAGTATATATTATGTATAGTGTTGAGGGAGGGGACAGTAATAAGCTTTCCAACACCACTGCTATTGCAGTTCAAAATTTGCAAAACAAACAAACAAACTGCGACTTACCTTCTAGTGTTTTCGTGTTATTTTCTTGTTGTTTGCGTCGCCCTGAAGTTTAATTGTAAAGTCCCACGCTTTTTTTTTTTGTGTATGTTTTTTTTTATGGGAGTGTATACGATTAGATCTATATGTTTATAGCTTTGTGGCAAGTACTTTGTCCCCAAGTAATCATGGCTTCTCCATCCCTCCCTACCCCAGTGCCATGGCGACTAATTGGTATGTCAATAGCCCGACACGAATCTTTGATTATATGAGCGAATGGACCTAGCCTTAATTAATAAAGGGCCCAAACTAGACCGTTATGGGCGATGGGGTGTTAGAACGTGCGTGGTTAGCATCTATGTCGAAACTAAGGAAGTTAAGAGCCCTGCCATTGTATCCTTTAATTTAAACAAAATAGTACAGTGACAATATTATTGTTATTATTATTGTTTGTAGACGCTTTAACGTCTTGTATGTTAAATCCGTAAATGTACTACGAACGTAGATTTATGAGGTGTGTGTGTGTGTGGAGAGGTGTGTGTGTGTGGGGGGGGGGGAATGGAGGTGATGTTGATGTGTGTGTGTGACAGCGAATGTGGACATTCTTCAGCCCGGATGATGTCGACTCGTGTCACAACTGTCGTGTTAGTTAGGAGGCATGCAATAAATTAACTCCGGCTTAATTGGTTAACTCACCCTTCCAGTTTTGTTTTTAGGGGGGCTTTTCTGGCAGATGTAAAGTTCTAGTACCAATTATTATAGACTTAGTGTTATCATTTCATATTTTTAGGGAGCCACTTCCCCATATAATGTAAGTTTCTACACAATGAATTGAGTCGATTTACAGGGTTTAGTGTAGTTATTGTTTTGCTACTAAAAGGCATCCGATGAATATTATACGTAAATAGAAATATAATAAAGACTTGGATCCTTGTATTTTTTTTTTAAAAGGGATTTTCACTATTGAAATGTAGCAAAACCTGATTTACTACTTGTTTCTAGTAACAGTGCACGGCGGCAATAGATGAACTGTGTCGGTTTACTTAGTGTGTAGAAGAAAACATTGGTTAGAAGTAAGGCATTTGCTGAAAGTTATTATTAATCTCGTGGCATTTAAAGGATTAGGATAAATTGGCGTGAAAGAAGAATTTAAAGCCATTTATACAAAGGTATGACCGTGTCCCCCCATCCCATTTCTCTCGCGCATCTCCTGTGTGTTGATTAAAACACGACAAAACACACGACACGCCTACACACTCACACATTCACCGCGACACACCCACGGCCTTCACACCCATACAGTATAAATTAAAAAAAACCTTTTTATATCCTTCTCCCCCCTTTCCTGTTTTATGTGTGTGTGTTCAATTTGTGTGTTGGTATATATTGTTAACGGTATGAAGTACTTTCGTTTTTAATTGATACCGGTAGGTCGTAAAGAAATAAAAAAGCATACAACAACAGAGAGCCGTTTCGCCCGTGTTTAGTGTTCGATACGTCACACAGGGAAACGGCTGACAACAACTCAGTGTTAAATGTGCCGATAGATGCAATCACGCTAACTGCTTGTGTTTCTCTCTCAGTGGCGAACGTCGCGGTGTTTGTTGTTGTTTTTTCTTTTCTTCATAATGTTATATACAAAAATGTGTGTAGCCTTTATTGAATTCTTTGACGGATAACTATTTAAGTACACACCGTGTTTAATGTGTTTAGAAATGTTCAGTGTGGGTATAGTAGTAAGCGTTAAGCAAAAATGCAAGTGACGTGTTCACACGCTTGTAGTCGGCGCCTCGCTATTGATGTGTTCTTTGATCTTGTGTAGTACGTTTTATAGTAACTGTATAGTGTAGCCTGTCATAGAAATGTCAATATATTTTCATTACAAATGTTGTTTACCTCTTCGATAAAAGCATTGGATGTCTAAAAGGTTGTTATATTGTCATTGGGATACACTTAAAGGGTTCAACTTTGGTTAATTGCAGGCCTAGCTTACATGATTTTCGGCTGTTTACTTTCAGACACACATTGGGAGTATAGAGATCTAGATTATATCTAAATACAGATGCACGAGATCTTTGACTCCGGAAATAGGCCTACAGCCGTGTTTACATTAACACCACAATATGTATGCAGATGTTAGAATTACATTTGGAATGAAGTTTTAAGTTCTGTGTGTACATTAGAAGAAAATGTGGTTTTAAAATTGTATCTAAATAACCAAAACTGATGTGCTAATAACATATATACCTTTTTTTAAACTGTGGCCCTATAATATATACGTCAGTATATTAAGCTATTGGCGACTATGTATATCTGATTTTTTTCATGTTTGTCGTAGCTTTTGGTTAGTTGTAAGTTGTGTGTCAGGTTCATAATCGTATGTAATAATGCTAAAGGAACCACAAGACAATGTTTTATATTTTTAATAATCGTTTTTTTTGAATTAGGCAACTAATAAATGATCACCGAACTACTTGCCAACTAACCCATACAATTTTTATTTAGGAACGTTTCTGGGAGTGTGTTAAGTTCTGGTAATTTTCTGTCAGGAAAATTGTCCCAAACGTATCTATATATAGTCTATCTGTGTTGTATTTCTAGTGTGGCCGTGTGGCTATTGTATTTCAATAAGTTTTGGCCGTTTGCTAATGTGCCTTTGTTTAATATATTTTTGTGCTATATTTCTAATGTGGCTTTCTGTTTCATCGATATACCGTGTAGATCTGGTGACGTAGTACATTATGTGAAAGTGTTGATTTCGATATGTACTATAATGGCATATGAAAATGTGAACATTTCGAGACAAGACGCAATGCGCCGGATAATGTAATTGGTACTCGGGATTCTTTGGATTTTTATTCCCCTCCCGTATCCCACAAACCTCCTGGCTACCTTCTGCCATGGATCCGAGGGCAATGAATGGATTTGAATACCTGGAAGAGGAGTATCCCAAAAGCCCGATGGTGCAGTATGAGCAGAACAGAAGACGTGACACAGGTAATAACAATCAGTTACATACTCTTTTCTCTTCCCATATTTATTTTTTTGTGGGGCGTATTGGGGAACGTACATAGTAAATTATCAAGGTTAGACGATGTTCGTCCATAAGGCTAGCGAACACACGAGTTTCCGTGGACACCGTTTGCATAAAGATTGTGTGACCAGCACAATGCCAAACCTTTTTCCTTCATATCGGGTACCAATCAGCTGAGTAGACTCTGGGACCCAATGCCTTGAAGCTTAATTCGAACCAAAGACCTTCGGAACGGTGCTGCCATAAGACCAAGTAGAGCTGTTGGGCTGACTGGGAGTGGTGGTCTAGTGGTAGGGTGTTAGTCTGTCGTTCTGGCCACAGTAACTAGTTAGTTATTAACTCTGCTAACCATATTGACCAATAAATGAGTATGGTAGTAGTCTTGAGTTTTGGGCCTAGTGCGTACGTAATAATCTTCTATCTAGAAGGAACGTCTGTAAAACTTGTAAGATAAAAAAGTGACAGCACCTTATGTAAGTGGACTAGGCCTACTCAAAAAGTCTTTAAAGTGCACTATAGCCACTTACATGATGTGTGACATTGTGGGTGTCATTAAAGGACATAATTTAGTGGTTGTATTCATTCACACGTGACTTTTTGAACCCGACTTTATGGTGGTGGGAAACCATTTGCAAGGGGGCGGGTGATATTTTATTTAGCCTATAAAAAACAAACTGTGGTTAGGTGCATTAGTTATTTCCCCTGCAGTCTGTTCCTAATTCCTACAGGATCATACAATTATTATTGAAACAACGTATTTTTAATCCTGTAAAGTAGTTGTTCAATCAAGGCTCTCAAAACTACATTATATGGGGTCAAATCAAGCCCAACCTAGACTTCAAGGTCGTGTAGTATAGACTAGAAGTTTAAAGGTTGCTTAAATGGATTCTTTCTTGCACCCCAACAGTGACTGATTGCCGTCGCCGCCCCTTGTAAAACAAAGTACTCGTGGATACCCGTTGTTAATGAATCAATAGTCTCGTGTACTCTATTAGCGAGCAATTTGTGCATCTGTCCCGTTGAATAATTGATGGGCTTTATTGTATTTTGTATTGACCGATGCCGTGTGAGTGCTGTATTACAGCTTGTTCTCGCTACGAACGTAATCATCTCCTACTGGCAAGTGTGTAATTTATTTTTTAATCATTACTAGATCCATACGTTGAGGGCGACCTTATATACATACACTCAAAATCTCTCATGTTTTTTTTTTTAATGTATGAAGTAAAGTAAGTAAAGTACCCTTCGTACCAAACTGATCATAGGTCTGGTGAAGCAGCGTTCACCAGTTTCTGTTGCCTCGGCATACTAGGGGATGTGTGGCCAGTACAATGCCCAACCGCCTTTACTTTACCCCAACTAGTGTCAGGTATCCATCAGAGCTGGGTTGACCCAGAGACACCCTCGAGTCCCGGGAAAAAAATCCTAGCCTCCACCAGGATTCGAACCCAGAAACTTCAGATCGCCAGTCGAACGCACTGCCGCTCGCTGTACGCGAAGTTCCTCAAAATAATGTAGTATTTGATCACCCCCGACATTAACAAAACATTGTTTTTGTGTGTGTGTGGTTCGAACGGATTGAGGATAATCAGGCCGCTGTTGTTTACTATTCCCTTTGAATTTCAAAGCAAGTCTCAGATTAAAATATGAGTCATCGATGTGGAAGTCCATAGTTTATTTGTGGTCACATGTTGCTCATTCCAAGTGAAACTTTGCTCCGCCTGCCGATGAAATGTACGAAAACTGTGCATATAACCTTCCAACCAGCCTGCGTCAGTGTTTAAATTTCTGTCGTTTATTTTTTCAGCCATATTCCTGCCCACTTCTATCAACAGCGTTTGCCAGGAAAAGTTTAAAGATAAAATTAGAATTTTTATTTTGGCCAAGTTTTTTTGTTTTACCTGTTTAACTGTCTGCCCCCCCCCCCCCCCCCAAAAAAAAAATTAACTCCTTTCTCCTTTCCGAAAAAAAGGTTTCCGCTGGTCCTGGTGATTAAATCTATTGTTCGTGTCATACATGGGAGGTAAGGATCTCAGTTGTGGTGACCCGGGAAATCGAATGTGACCTTATTTCTTTTTAGCCTTGTCTGTTTGTCTACTGTTAAAGTGCTTTGTGGGCTGTAGAATTTGGTTTAATGACAGATAATCAAATATATTATGCTGCCTGGTGGGATATACAGCACTTCTAGATGTTTTGATACCTGCGGCAATATGCAGTAGTCGCGCCATTCATTGTATACTACACAGTTATAGAAGAAGTTAATCTTAGTGTAATTTGAACAGACTTACTGTTAACAGTAGGCCTTCCTAACTTTCGTCCCATATTATACAAACAGTATTGACAAGTCTTAACGTGTATGCATGCATAAAAGTTCACGTGAAAGAACATTTCCAGTCGAATTCGATCACATTATAAAAAAAACATGTCTGCCATAAGTGCTATGTTACTGGTTGTAGGCTACGAAAATATGTAGACAATTAAATTTTATTTCATTTCCAAAAAGATGGCGCCAAAAGAAAACGATGGATTGTGAATGTCAGATTTGAAGAATCACATAATATTTAAAATCCCAAACTAATTGCTTGATGCAAAAGAATTTTTGTGTTGTTGTTTTTTATGAATTTCCGCCTTGTGTTTTTTTAATTACAAAGGACGCAACTCTTGACTAACTTATTTTATAAACAAAAGCTAAATTTAACCAAACGCGACTAACACTATGAGTATTAATTATCGCCTACTCACTTTTGATGTTAAAAACGGATTCCTCATAACTAATCTTGTAGCCGTTGTATATTTATAAAAGACCAGAACTGGCTGTCGATGTTGCATGGTTTTTATTTACGAAAATGGCGGTAAATTTCACCGGAAGTTCACGCTCATCCCAGTTCAAAAGGTCACACCTAATTAAGACTTGTCCATGTCCGATACGGTTTATTTCTATAACGTATATTTCCATGCATATAGCTTTAGTCCGCTATTGTTGAGTCGTATATCGCGATTCTCTACATGTTTTTATCATTATTCTAGTGCAGTCCGAATATTTAAAAAAAAGCTTATATAAAACTGTCTCGTTAACTCTCCATGTTTTGTCCTTGTCTAAACATGTTTTCCCAAAACACATGAAACGAGATAGCGATAAACACAAGGTGTCAGTCAGCCCTTCACACATTCACCTTTTTGCATCGGCTGGTTGACATTGATGGGCATGATCTTCCTCGTATTGTTAGGCCTGCCTGTCAATTAAAAGTAATTAAAAAACTAGACATGTACACACACCATCGCTGCAGACATTAATTATCACAGACTTCCGTTAGATTTTCCCCCATTAATTTGTAGACATACGCCAGTATCAATTCTGTTATGAAATAATTTCATAACTAAACAACTAGATCTATATTGGATTGATAAATGTGTAGAATGTAAATTTAAGGGGGGCTTGAATAATAGATTTTTGAAACTTTTGTATATTAACTATAAGGCCTAATCTTGTTCTATTTCCTGACTTTAAGATGTTTAAATACTTGATATACGTTTGCTTGCCGATGGTTCATTTAATATATTACGTAAAAAGTCTGAAATATCGATTTCGCTAAAATGCTGATACAGCCATAATTTTGACGATAAATCTTTGATAAATTCGACGTGGTAAATAGTGTTTGTTAATTACAGTGAGCAGAGCTATTACTGATTGTTCCCAACATGTGGTAGCCGTAACACATTTTTGGACTAGGGACCAGAACGGTTTGAGTAGGCAGTAATAACAATGGTCATTTCGAAAAACGCCCCCAAATCATGGATTAAAACAAAAACGAATCTAGGAATCGCGGAATTGTGAGATGTGTGCGTGCGTGAGTGGGGTGTGTGTAAGGGTGGGAGCTAAAAAAGCAGACCCTTAAAAAAAAATCTGTGAAAGGGTATTCTAATCAAGCCTTAATTCTAAACATGTTCCATATCTTATAACCATTAGAAGGATTTATTACATTCTGACACATACAGGGCATACACCACAGGATTCAATGATAGCTGATAAGATTTTAGATTTCTACTTATCCTTGTCATCCCCGACACGTTTTTCCAGCACTTGATTCGTGACTGCAATGTTTGATTAAATCTCTCTTGAGAATTCTTCCGCCTTGATCAGGCTGGCGGCATCATTGATTTCTGCTAGGTCTTAGTGAATTGATGTTATAACAGTTACATCTGTCTAGATATTCTGTGCAATTGATCTCAGAGAACCGCCCTACCCTTCACCACATCATTCCATCCTTTTCCCAATCAACTTTAAGGAGTCTCTGACTCTCCGTGACTTATACCTTTGTCAAGTTTTCAGCTATAAGTCTACAAATGGTATAGTTTATTATGAAAAGTAATGCTGACTTTATTATCCACTTATGATGCACTTTTTATGCACTTTTGATCATCCTAATTCTGTTTTGACACTGATCAACATGTCCAGATGGTCAAGTCTTTACTAATTAATTTTCGGACCGGCTCGAATTCATGCAGACTTTAGTTCCGAGTTGTATTTTTCTAGATAGTTTAGAACTAGATTTCTGTTTAGCCCATTTTCCATTCTTGTCAAGTGCTGGTATCTTACATAATCTTACATGAAAGTTTACCACTGGTAGACTATCATATTTACTGTATTCCAGCGATGATCTTTCTTTGGGTCATGTATCGTGAAACAAGATCTACTTCTTTGCTACCCGAGATGGTTCCACCATCGATATATAACACACTAAATGGGTTTAAGGTGGGTTTTTTTTTGGGTGGTGGGTGTGTGTGTGTGGAAGGGGTGCAAAATGGGAAAAATAAGGGGGGGGGGAGTGGTTGTAGTTGTAAATGCGGATAGTAATATGATACAAGTAAGTGCATTGAAAGCTGATTGTAGTTACTGCACTGCAAACTGATCTTCAGCGGTTCTAAAACTGATGACCCGTGCTCCGTAAACTCACATTTTTTCGTATCGAAGATAAATAAAACCATAACGACCGCAGGTCAATTTGTTAATCTGCTTTAACATAAACATCGCTGACATAAAAAGACAAGAAATAGCATTTTTTGGCAAGAATGATGTGTTGGCCTTGCGTGAGAAAACAATGTTTAGAAACGTTGTATTTTGATCACAATAGAATGTCAAATATTGTAAGACAAGGCCTTTAACTGATGTAGGTGAGGGATAGCAATAGTGGAAGCCTTAACAAATCTTCTTCGTTCTCAAATCTCAATATGGGTCAATGGAGGGGTTCAAACAACAAGGTCTATAGCTATTGTAAATTGCGCGGTGGTTTCCAGGTCTGTATCTCTTGCATACAGTTTTATGTTGGTTCAGATCTTCTGTGGCCAGAACCTGTTGGCGAGCTGTTTTATAAAGATGGTTGGCTTGGAGTACATGTTCTGTGTTCTCAAGAGACATCCTACATGGGCAATCTTCACTGGTTCCAATGCCTAGCCATCGGTACATGTAAAACAAAGAAAAACGAACAATAATTTACAAAACATTGGCGAATTAGATTGTATGCTCTGTGATACGAAGTGTAAAGTGACACACAGTGTAAATAAACTTCCCGTGGCAGAACTGGCAGATCTTTGACGTTTATACAGCTCATGAAGTTATGATTACTATTTTCTTGACCACGGCTTAAAGTAGGATGTCATGTACCCATCGGTGCAAGGTAAGGGACACAGAGACAGACGGAAAAAGTCTTCGCTTAAAAAAAACAACACTTGATTTTGAACCCAAGACCTTCAGAACGGCTGTCCCGGTGATCTACAGATGTATTACAATGAGTACATTCTTTGGCCCTCAACCGCATCTTTTCACTTTAGTTTGACAACCTTTAAAACTTGATTTATGGGAGTTTCGTAACTAAGACAAGTAGTTTTTTGTTTGGTTTAGACTATAGCATTGCCTGTAACTGTTTACATCTGCTTTTTGTAAACACTGGTCCACATAATGTTATCAATGGCCGTTTGTCGCCTTTATCGGGCTATCTAATTGTGGTTATTGTCACTTTCTATCTTTTATCGTCTTTTTCTTTGTTTCTTTTTCCTCATGAAGAGCCACTTGTACATGTTTGAGTTTGTATGGATGAAAGCCTACGTCAGGACTTTGATTATTATCACTCAAAGAGCATGGGTACGAAGTGCGATGAGTCATCAGATAACAAGGTTTAGTTCAAGCCACGCCTTTGATCTCCTTGAGATTATTGTATTCATTTTATATAGATCTAGACCGTGTGGAAGATGTTCACGGGAGACTCTTATATATCAAAAACGTCTTTCCACACATCACAATAAAATGTCATATTATTGGTCATTCGCTTGAGTTATGGGGACACGCTTAAGGCTAAGCCACACTAGAAACAAAATCAGCGATTCGCTGCGATTCAATTCAAAAATCACGGTGTTTCTCCCCGTTTCAAATGTGGCATAGCGCGAAACTTGATTCACCAGAATCAGTTTCAGTAGTGATTAGCGATGATTCACAGATTTAGAACATGTTCTAAAATTTGGAATCATGATTTGTGATTCAAGCTGTGTCAGCCAATGGGAAGCGCAAACTAGATCAAGTGATAATTAGCCTAGTTAAAAAACAAAACAAAGATGGCAGCTTCGTCTTCCAGTTCGCTTAAAAGAGCATGGTATGCTCCATAAATCTTTCTTCTTCGATCCAAGGTTTCACTCACCATTTTCATTTTCGTTTTACCTCTTTTTGCTTTAAAGTAGAACAGACGCAGCGGCACAGACCAAGTTTACTTCGTCGTCACTCTTAGAATTCATGATTCTTGAACATAAAATGGCGCGTCAAGAACAGTCACTCTCAACACTTTCTTGATTCTTTTGAAAATAAAATTGCGCCTCGTGATTTTCTGTGAATCGTGTTTTACGTGTGGCATGGCTGATTGTGAAACAGCGTATAGCTGATTCGCTCTGAAACAAATTCTAGTGATTCGCTGAATCATGATTCCAGTGAATACGTGATTCCTTGAGTATAGTGTGGCTTAACCTTTAATAGGGATGAAACTGTTGCCAGAAATGATACTTAGTACATGCTGTGTTTTCAATGTTCAATTCACGATAGTTATCCTTTTGTTTCCCTCCTGTTATTCGACTATAGAATATAGAACCAGCAGATAATTTTTAAAATACCAGAAAAGCATTGAAGTGAAATTGGAAAAAAAATATGTATTATGCTTGAAATTTAAAAAAAAAGTAAAACTACTCATTGATTGTAAAAAAAAAATATAAAAAAATCGTTTTAACCAGAGCTTGTATAGACTGTGCTGGAGGTTGTATTATTGTGCCTTTCGCTTGAGTTTGCTTAAATTGTGTGAACATTTTCTGGTTCCAATCAACACTGCGGCTTACTTCTGTTTAAACAAAAAAAAAATAATTTCGGAGTCGATCAGAATTTCTTACACTTTGCAATCTGTTGATATGGATTAATTATGTATTTTGATTTTGTTATTTACTTGTGTACCTAATTTCCCCCCTACACCTTTCCCACCTTCCAGCCTCACCAGCACTGGCTATCGCGACTGTCGAGAGAAATGTTTAGTGTTGAGATCGATAGAATAACAGCTGAATGCCTGCAAATAAACCGGTTTGTCGCGAAGACCATTCATTTTGTGGTGGTTGTGAGGAATGTTTAAACTAACCCTTATTGAACACACACACAAATGCCGTATTGATGTATAGTTAGTTAGGTTTTGCATAAACTTTAGATTGAAACGTGGTCTTTCTGTACAGTCTTAACCCAGGGAATGGTGAGGAGGGGGTGGGGTAGTGGGTGGGGGGCGTATGTCAAAACTTGAAGGTAATTGTATTAATGATTGAGTGTTCTGCTCCTGTTTGCAATGGTTTCCCCGCCAGTACAACAAAGGAAAGGATTTAAGCACTAGAACCTATTTAAAAAGGTATTGAACCCTGCATTGCTATGATTGATTCCCATATTTAGCTTGTCATTATTAGTCGTTTATTTTATGCTACCCTTGTAGAAGTGGTACAGAATAAATGGGATGAGGCGACTGGTTGGGGTGGCGGGGGTGGATGTTCTGTACCCCGTGGGTGTTATTTTCTCCCTCTTTTCGTGGGCGCCCGTTACCTTTAACCCATGCCTGCAAATGACGTTGATCAAATAAACGCAGATGGAGACTTGATAGACGCACCACTGTTAATTTACACATTTGCCTTTTTGACAAACAAATAAGTGGCTCAGATATTATCTTCGTGTCATATGCCTTCCCCCCCCCCCCCCCCTCCTTATCCATTGTGACTATACAGGAATCTACTGACATATACTGTGATTTATTAGGTACTTTTTCAGCTCCATGTGAACTATTAACGAGAAATCAAGATAGTCTATTTTAATAGCCATCATTTCCATTACGTATAGGACTAATACATTTTACAATCTATTACACTCTACGTTTAATTAAAGTACTAAACAAAAACAACAACATGCTATCCTACAGACAGTAGGTTCGATATAAAACATTGCCTGCCGCCAGTTGGTTCAATATTATATAAAACACTGCCTGCAGCCAGTAGCTTCGATATAAAACACTGCCTGCAGCCAGTAGGTTCGATATAAAACATTACCTGCAGCCAGTAGGTTCGATATAAAACACTGCCTGCAGCCAGTAGGTTCGGTATAAAACATTGTCTGCAGCCAGTAGGTTCGGTATAAAACATTACCTGCAGCCAGTAGGTTCGATATAAGACACTGCCTGCATCCAGTAGGTTCGATATAAAACATTGCCTGCAGCCAGTAGGTCTATTATAAAATAACAAACACTGCCTGTTGCCAGCTTTAAGTTTACTATTAACATAACTTATTCACGAATGACAGCAGTAACCCGTTTTTCTTTCTTTCTTGAGACCTGTGCTTTATTTTGCCTGTTGTCCTTGCAATGTTTCGTATTTTTAGAAACCTGTTTTTCTTCTTAGATGGCATATAGTCAAACTATATCCTTTTCTTGTTTCTTTTTTTTTGCAGATGAAAGAGACGCTGTTCAGAAAAAGACATTCACTAAATGGGTCAACAAACACCTATTGAAGGTAGGTAACCTAAATAAAAAAAAAAGAGAGAGAATAAAAAGATCTCTCCTATAATATATTCACGCATACATTTATACACGAGATAGTAGAGGAAAAAATAGTTTCTATTTCAGATAAGAAGCTAGTTTCTATTTCAGATTACCTCTCGGGTATAAGTGATTTTTGAGGTTTACGCCAAGGTCTTACAATTGGTTATGCTGGGCCTTTGACTCTTGTCAATATTTCCAATTGTATTACAAGTATTGTTTCTATATCTTCTTGTTTTAGTAATCTCATTGACCGTCCACCAAAACAAAAGAAAAATACTATCTAGCTGTTATGTGAGTTCCATGTTCATGGTATTGTTATCATCATAGAAGTGGGCTTACTAGTACACCGAAGGCTTACAAACGGTTCATAGATCTGGTGTCAGTTGTATCAACTTGATAGAGTATAGACATAGATCATTATGATCCTTATCAGTGAATGGCCGATAATTTCGGTGATTATGAAAATCGGTTTGAAGTTAGTCCAGTTTTTATTATTAATATTAATCTCATGACGGGTGTTTGAAAGTTGAAACGTTTACTACAATCAGGAGTAGGCAACCTTTTCTGATAAATAGTTTGCCAAAGTAGGATTTTTAATTCATTCAAAGTGCCAAACAGCATACGCGTCATCCTGACTGCTCTAGCACTAAATTTCTCGTACTAGAGACGCGAATTGCCATTGGGGGGAGGGGGGGGGGGCTCCCGCGTGCTATTGAAAATCGCTTTGCGTACCAACTATGGCACACGTGCCTTAGGTTGCCGACCCATATACTAGAACAGTTGCGAGAGAAGGAATTGCTAGCACATTTCAGCGAAGGGTAATGTGCTAAGTCTTTGAAGTGATTTTCCTAGCCCT
Organism: Anisus vortex; assembly: GCA_949126835.1. Classification (NCBI taxonomy): domain Eukaryota; kingdom Metazoa; phylum Mollusca; class Gastropoda; family Planorbidae; genus Anisus; species Anisus vortex. The sequence continues at coordinate 16,351,790 of OX421493.1, forward strand.
CTTTACGCCTACATCTCAAATTATAGTAGCCGTATCACAACTTTACCCCCAAACACAAATACGTGATCTGATCAATATTAATATGATGAATTATGATTATGTTTAATACACATTAGTTTTAAGTTGGGCATCTTTTTTTTTCTGGTGTGTGTGAAGTTTGTGTTGCGGCATATATGCTGAAGCTGCCTTCTGGAGAATTCAAAGAGTAGGCCTAGTGGATATAAATGCACAAAAGATATAAAATTTTCTCCGAAAAGATAGCTTTGGCTATTTCAAGAGTCGTCATGACCTAAAGGTGTTTCAGTAATATGAGATGCTGTCTGGTACCTTATGTGCACTTCTGTACCCTTGGGCCCCATGGCTGGCGAAGTGTGTAAACCACCTATACGCTCCCATTCAGAGTAGACAGGTGGGCTGACGCATGGACGGCGTCTCATATTTTTGCATCCGAGGATCATTGCACAAGCGAGAGCCGACCGAAACTCGGTGGGGTAGGAAAAAACAGGGACGAAAATGCCCGCCTCGCCAAGCCTGGTGTCTGGATGACCAGGCCTATATTCGAGTATTCGTACTACCGTTACTAGTATTGGATGAAATGTAACCGCGTTAATGATCCAGGGGAATTTTGCAAGAAAGGGGGGGGGGGTGTAGTGTGTTGTGCATGTGCCTGCGAGATACCTAACGTGCGGCGTGTCCCATCGGCAAACCTCGGACAGGGTCTTGGACCCATCGCTTTTCGTTACGCCCTGAACGTAAGAGACCTAAGGCTCTTCCGGTTATAGACACTCTTATTATTCGTATGTGATACGCCAAGTTTTACCTTGAATATTCAGGGATACCATATAAAGCAGTAATGTATTTTGTGCATTCAGATTACATTCCCCTGATATGTGGAACTATTATCTAACAAATCACTCCCTCGTACCCAGCCCTATCTTTTCGGTGTGTTTTCTTTTCATGACATCGCAGACTGCCGCCATCGCCAAGTAAACACAAATAGACTAAACTTAGAAGAAAAAAAAAGAAAAGTCTTTAATGACACAATCTTGAAAAACCTGAAATGTGCAAGCAACTCGAAACCTGGCCCAACCTGAACTGGGCCATAGACTGTTCATCCCGTTGTGTCCGTCCCCTCCATTGATTCGATGATTCACTGTCATGTCATAAGACCCCAAGCAAACTTTCAGTATATGTTTAGATGAGAAAAAGCGTGAATGTGTGGGCTGGTGTATGGGGGGGGGGGGGGGCGGACACTGGGGATGTGGCGTAGGTGTGGAGATGGGGTTGGGAGGAGCGCGTGCCATCTGCATAAGACGTTCAGTGGAGCATTTCAAGAAGTTATCAATAGTTTGCATTGGGTGTATCCTCCAAATACACAATCCATGTTTTATTAAGTCAACACTGAGACGTTTCCCCCTTGTGTACATATTGCTATTCAAAGATAATGTGGGAGATCCAAAAGGTCAAGTGTCAAATTTTTTTTTCGTATTTTTTTTTTTTCAAGTACCTTACAGACTTTAATTCCTTAAGAAATCGGTGGACCCTTTTGTGTAAGGCATAAATCTAAAATGTCACTTTCGATGAATTGAATATATGCAAGATATGACCGTGACTTAGAAACCAAAGCTTTGTCAAAACGAGGGTGTTAGAAGTAATCGTTAAAACACCTTACAACTCTCCTCCACTTATCTGATAGTGGTCTCGCCCCGTGGAATAATGACACTATTCCCCGCATTAGATTAGCGCATAGTCACTGGACTTTTTTGTAACATTGAGGTTATATCTTTGGCTTTAGAATACTTCTTTTTTGGAGTTTATATTTCTTTGCTCAATATTTTCTTTAATTTTTATATACACGGTTAGCAGTGATCTAAAAATAAATAATGCATTAAGTTGAGCATCATTGTGATCATTAGCAGTTTTAGAAACATAGTAGGCAGTAGTACATGTACAATAAAAAAAACGATTTAAGTCCGGTCAAAAACGATGTAATTCCAAGACACAGACATGTATTTTGTTTACAATTATTTAACGTATTAGTTGTAAGTTTTAGATTCTGTTTTTGGTTAAAATTTTATAAAAAATATATTGATCTAACTTAAAATATATTTGGTTAATGACCTTTTTACTATATGACTTCGGGTGAGCGTTTTAAACTTTAAATTTGCGTTTTCTCAAAATGCGAAAAGTGTGACTAAGACTTTCTTCCACTGGGGCCGTCATTAGCTTTTCATTCGTTATTCTTAAAAAACAAAAAGAACAATTGTTGTGCTATTTCTGTTACTACAGTGAATACTACTGTAAGCAGTAAGCAGTAAAGTGGTTATTTATAGTTCTTTCAGAGACTAAGTCCGCAAGCTTTATACACATTGAATAGAGCACATCGATTGTAAAATTCTATGACAAAACTATCTAAAGATACATATTTGTATCGACACACAGAGCCGTGATTGATTCCTAAAACCTATCGAAAAAAGTCGAAGATCTGTTGGGGTTCGTCAAATCGAGTCTTGGGTTTGAGACTGTCAAGTGTTCGTTGCCCTCTCTCTTTTCTTGGACTCTGGAGTACTTACTGTGACCAGGCATAGCAGTGATAGATTGATTTGAAACAAAACAACAAACAAACAAGTTCAAGAAGCAGTTTGGTGTTCGGGCAATGGTTTTCAGTGTGAAGACATTTAGCTTCACCATTTTGCTACTGTCTGATCTTGATGGTTGCACACACGTAACCCCGCGTTCTTCGTAATTCATTTACTTTTGCAAATACTACATCTACCGCTTGACGTAAACTTTTTATTTGACAAAGAAGGACAACTTTAAACTAGTCTAAGCCCTTAAAAAGTCTTCATTCCTTGGCCTAGCTTTCTATCTTTGACGTCATTAATGGTTTAATCTTACTCAAGGGAAGCACGGATAGGTGCTAACGTTGGCCGTTTTAAAATCTACCAACCCCTCTCACACACACAAACACACTTTTTTTTTTTTTCTAACAGCTGATTGAAAGGGAAGTGTTTGTGTGTTTGTTATCCATGATTGTGTGAATGACTAACCTGACATATTGATTGATGTTCCAATAGGTCATTCATTGATAATAATATAAAAGATAAGTCAGCTTAAAAATTAAAACTAAACAACAAATATTGTGGACGATAGTGTGCATTTGTTTCTCTATCACATGTACAAAGTAACATGTCTACTGGGGAAAAGAAAAACATGTTACATTTCTGTTTCTAAATTAATTCAATTTACTAAATAACTTTCGACTTTCTCTAGACTCTAGATTTTAGTCGGTTCAGTCTTTGTTGTTAAAAAAAAACACGTTGAACTTGTAGGCCTATAACAGGTTTGCACGATGGGCTGGTCTCGATTAGTACAAAGTTGTGCGACAGGGCTCTCCAGGACTTGGGGATAAACTGACGTGGCTGTCATGTCTGAAAGGAAGACTTGTCTTGAAGTCGTATTATGCTGGCAATTCTTGTCTTTTGTGTCACCCTGACACATTGACTTACAGCCAGGCTTCTCTCCCTTAGTTCATTTTGCATGAAGTCTTTCGTGGAGACATCCTGGGGGAAGAGGGGGGGGGGGAGAGTAGATTTTAGATTTACGGATGAACACAATACAAGTAGGGCCTAACATGCCAAGTGTGTTTGGTTTAGTGCAGTACAATACACATGCCATGTTTACTTTTAAATGTGGTATAGAATGGAATGATTTGACAAAAAATATCGAAGAACAACATTCATAACCTTAAAAGGCATACATTTGAAACGCATTTCCCTACAATAAAACATACATTGTTTTAAAAATTAATAAATTATTCCAACCACTTCATTGGTCCTTTTACTAATTTCCACATCAACAAGGCTTTTATTCGCCGCCATACTTTTATAATTTATATGTATCATTAGAGCTCCTAAATAACTTCATACAAACACAGTGTAAAAAAACAACAACTAAAAACACAAGCAAAGAAAACAAAAAAATGAAGTTGTACAAAGCATAATAGTGTTTTTGAGTAATCGAAACTTTAGTTACGTTACTCAAGTTACCTGAAACATCTATACATTAAATTCACCGTATCCTCATATTATATCAGCCTCCAAGTGTATACATTATGTTCACTTTGTCTCGGATATTACTGTTGCATTCAACTACAGTCATAGGTTCTCAACCTTTTTTGGCTCACCGCCCCCTTTAACAATTGTGTCCTTCTCATCTCCCCCCCCCCCCCCCCAACGTTCTTTTCGCGCGCCCACCTTTCCCTTCCGCCCATCTGAACTATAGTTTCCTCAATTTTTTTAGGCGGACTAGACTTTTTGTGTGATTAATTATCTTACAAAAAACTGAAAAGGAAACATATTGTAAGAAATAATAGAGAAAAAAAATGCCTAAACAAAAGGTTTAAATAAATCAATGCGAATCGTTTGCCTGGTGTGTTGCTAGCAATTTGTCTATTTTTGTTTCAATTTTGGTTGCAAAAGCCTTTGGGTTAATAATAAGTAATATTTGTTATATTACAAAACAGAACTTGTTCGGCATCACAATTGAATCAAATGTGGAAAAATGTTTTTTTAATTAAAGGTAGATAATTAGCCCGTTTTATTTGAGCTAATATTTCTTTTTTTTTCTTTTATAAAAAAAAAAGGCTTACAATTTATAACTTTGACATGATCAAAATGAAAAAAGTGTTTGAAAATTATATAAATATCATATGACTAAAGAATGCATATGTATATTTTCAAGCATTTCAATAACTACCCAATTTGTATGATTACTACTTATGTATACTGTTAAACAATAGTTTTTCAGCTTACCACAATTTGAAAAACATGAAGGACCAGAATATCATTCATATTAGCAGATGTTAGGGCGACAGTCCGGTGAACCAACCACAGGACCACACTATATTTGCCAAATACTAACCCCTACTTCATCGAAAAGTCACTGCGATTCCTATTTCTTATTAATATAATAATATGTAGGCATACTGTTGGGGGATATCAGATATTTAGCAGCACTTGCGTTTACATCACAGTTCATCAAAAAACTAATCGATTCAAATAGCTGAGGTGTTAAAATATATCAGGTACGTTTGTACCGCCCACTTGCCCTTCACCGCCCCCCAATCGCCCCCGGGAATGTTAGCGCCCCCCCTAAAGCCGCTCACCGCCCCCCTAAAGCCGCTCACCGCCCCCCGGGAGGCGATATCGCCCCCGTTGAGAACCTATGAACTACAGAGAGTATTGAACGATTTATCGTCAAGTGCTGCACTGACTGTCATGATTAAGGGGTGCGTGTACAGGTCAGAGAAGAGAGAATGACACCTGCAAGACTGACAGGTCTGTCACACGGTCACGCGTCTTCAGACTCGCAAACTATGGTCCAAGATGGTCAAGACGAATCAAATGTGTGACCTGTCCTGATCATAGACCTTCTGTGTCAACCAAGTGCAAAGAGGAAAAAACAACAACAATAAACATTGCATTGGAAACTGAATACTTTTTTTAGTTGCCCTTTAAATTCTTTCTGATTGTATTCAGAGGTAGCTCCTAACGTACTGAATCTTTCTTTGTTCCCAGTGGAGCATCAATCACCATCAAGACATCATCGTGCTGACCTGGGCAAGCTGACGAATACGTTGTCCATAATATGCACATATAAATAGGAGCACATTGTTCAGATTGTTGCTTCGGCCAATATAATATTTACGTGGAATAAAATAAAACAGTAGTTACTTCACAAAAGAAAGTCAGTGGTGACCCCTCCAATCAGTGTTTCCCCAAATGTCGGGTCGTGACCAGGTACCGGGACACAAAAGAAAACAATCACCGGGTCGCCATAATAAGGAAAAAAGTTCAAAATTTAGATGAGATTATTGTGGTGTACTATAACTGTGTCTTTCTCTACAAGATAACTCTTTGTGATACTCGAACCCTAATTCATCTACATACTTCAAATATAGACGTCACTAGTCTTAACGGGATATGCGCTATACAAGCACCATTATTATTATTAGTCTCGAAAACTGTCAAAATTCATGTCTTTTCTATGTAATTCATAGGCTGTGTATAAGTCTGTAACAATGTTTGTGCGTCACAAAGTATCAGTATGAAAATAACACAAGTCACGAAAATATAAGTTTGAGAAAACGCTGACATATTTTCTTGGAGAGATGAAGTTTACTTACACTTAATAGTTCCCCCCCCCCCCCCCCCTTCCCTTCGATACACTTGTCCACTGCAGAGTTAGCGACCGTGTAGAGTGTAGAACATATTGAAATGCAATGTTTAAATGTCAGACAAGTGAAAGCTTGAAAATTAAAAAGGTAAAAAAAAAAGGGTGGGGGGACTAATTTGATTAAGTAGGCCTACATTAAAAATGGTTTAATAAATCAAAATGTTATTCAAATATTGAATGCCATTTAAAAACAATATCTTCATTTCAAAGTCAAAAAAAAGGTTTATTAATTCTCAGCCTCTTGATATTGTAGAAAAATAGTTATTAATGTGAGTAGCAAAAATATCAGCTTATAATGATAGCAATTAATTAAACAAGCCAAGATTATAGATGGTTTTAAACCCTAGCCTGACTCTGCACGCTTGGAAACTATCAGATAGTGAGGTAAGACAGTGACTTGGCGAGATTCCTCCCAGAGTTATTTGACCTTTAAAACCAAGATGCCACAATCCTGCTCCTGGACCCTGTCCCTCAATGCGCAACGACATACTTGGCATAATTTACTTGCCCTGCGTTAAGGTGATCTGGCGAGAGTTGCGTCTATGCTGTGGTAATGAGTGCTCACTTTAATAGACATTATAATTTTTTTTCCTCAAGGTTTTCAGAAACTACTCTTATTGATTCATCTTCTATTTAGTATTACCTCATTCTAAGACAGACGCTTGTAACAGTTTCGGTCATTGGGTCGTATTAGGACTTTGATACAACAGAATGGGCCACGCGTTCTCATAATTAATTATATAATACGAAGAAAACAATTAATTTTAATACAATTTAAAAAAACCTGTCGTTAGAAGCTCTGTGGGGGCGACACTGAAAGACTTGGCGGGCCTTGTTGTGGCCCACGGGCCGCCTGTAGCACACCTCTTTTCTTCTAACAGAAGAAGAATTCATTGATGTAACCAACTTCTCCAGTTATCTTGTCTGTGTCATAATGCTCTTAAAAAAAAAAAATTTGGCGTGGAACGCTGGTTTGTGAACTTTGACCTATTGCATTTCCTTTGGCACTCGCCGTCTGTGTTTTGTTTATATAATGGTTTCTGTGAGCGGAAGGCGTGTCCCACATCTGTGTAGAGCTCATGTCGATGTCTGTGTGTGTGTTGCTAGTGTGTAACTGTCGTTCATTTTAAAAAAATAAGATTACACACGTATAATAATAATTGGCTGCTATGCTTAAGTTTCGACTGGAATAACTTGTGTTTAACTAAAAAAATGGCAAAATATTTCAATAACATCTAGTTAGAAAAAAAAGCACAAATGATTTGAAATGAAATTTCCTGTTACAACCAGCATACTACCAACCACATTTTTGTTGCAAAGGCTGAATTGAATGACAGCAACGATGTTTTGTGTGTGTGTGTGTGTGTGTGTGTTTAATTTGCCATGTTTGAAGTTTGAAGAAATACAAAAAGTTAAGAGGTGATTAAATGCTATTCTCCAAATGTTATCTCGTAATTCTCTGTAAACTTTACTACTCTCCGAGGCTGACCGGTCATTGCAATGGAGATGAAATACTTGGTAATTTTAATTGTAAAACAAAAATGACGATAATATTTTGTCTCCAACCAAGTACTCTATTCCTCAGTCTGCACATAACTAAATTAAAGAAAAGAAAAAAAATTCGCATCAATATAACATCAGTAGATTCGAGCAATCATTTTTTACATATAGATCTAATAAAACTTGCATGAAACAAAATATCATTTTACTCCTTTGAATCCCGAATTACGATTTAGTGAAAACAGCAAAAAACCCTTCCACCCCCTCCCCAAAAATCAACAACAAACAAATAAAAAAAACAAATATACAGAGCATTTAAAAAAATGTAACTAATAAATAAATATAAAATTAAATTGGGAGTGATGAAAACTGTTAGGGTTTTCATTGCGTGTTTGTTTGTTTGCATAATATTATTAGATTTAAGTAATAATAGTAATATATGTGCTTCAATGTAAGACACGAAGAAGACCTAAATGTTCGTAGAAGTAGATCTGTGCAAAATCTCTACACCTTAAGTTGAAATATATAGCCTGCAGATTTTGATCGACTATATAGATTTCGGTTGCATTGGTTTTATAAAAAAGCGATAACCTCAGTGTTCCCACGGATCCTGGCAAGATGCGGGTACTTTTAATGTAGATCCCAGATGGACTAACATTACACATTAGGGGGGTGGGTTATCAGAGTTCATTCGCGGGGTACTTGAGGTCAGGTTAGCGGAAAAATTTTAGCTGGAACACACACACAATCACGAATGCTAGTATTTTAAAAAAGCAACGTGTGCCTTGAAGTGATTGGATCACTTGTAAGACTTAAAAAAAAAAAAATGCACTTGAATATGTTCTTGGAAATCATATTGATAGAGTTAACCAGAGTCGGTGATTCGAATAACTGAAATGTAAAGGAATAACGCGTACTATTGCATTTTGTTGTTACCTTTTTTCCCAACGAGGTTATTATTTCAGTAGATGGGGATAGGGAAATAAGCATTCCACATCTTCTTCTTCGAAAAAACATAATGTATTGCGTCTCAAACTGTCAACTAAAGCATCTGGTCGTAGTTTTACTGCTAACAGGAGAAGGGATCAAGGAGAGACACTGGTCAGCTGTAGATTGGGACCGTCGGGACCTTTAAACCTTGGGTGATTCATTTATGATAGGAAAACTTGTGTAACTTATCTATGATAAGGAGACTCCTGATTCATCTAGGAGAGGGCATCGGTAGTACCGTAACTCTGCTAAGATAATAAAGTCTTGTAGCTTTTCTGGGATAGGGAAACTTGTGTAACTTTTCTAGGATCGGGAAATGTACGGTATGTAACTTATCTAGGATATCGAAAGTTCTGTAACTCAACTAGAATAGAGAAGGTTCTTGAACTCGTGTAGGTTATGGAAACTCTCGCAACTCCTGTGGGGTAGTGGCTCAGTAGTGAGTCTCCTGTAGGCTACTCATTTAGCATATGGGAAACTTGTGTAACTCGACTAGGATTGGGAAACTCCACTGTCGACGGGTGTGGTAAACCACTAGAAGCGCCAACCGCTCAGTCTGGTGCCATGGCATTTATTCACAATGGCTCCAACCTATAAACTACAATTAATCCTGGCTCATTGCGGTGCTCACCAATGAATGAAGAATGTGTGACTGTATTTGTATCTTGTATCTTTATTTTTGTATATGAATGTACTTTCTCTTTTCTATAACTGTTGTACATGTATCAATATATATATTCTTTATATTACTATACAAACTTAGTTATCTGCCCTTGTATAATTATATTTAAGATGCTTACACCCCCCTTGTATGTACAGTCTAACCCCCCCCACCCTCGCCAAGCCCTCCCTTTGATCCCCCTCTCGGCTACTGACCACTGGTCAAGATAAGCAAATTGCGTCTACACGCGAAATCTATTGCAGTCGGCCCAGGTGGCCAGGGAAACTCTTCCCCCGTAAACTGACACATACGCAACAGCCCTCGTCGGGATGTATGGTATCAAAGAGCTTTTGTATCCCTCCCCCGACCGCCCTCTTCTCCCCCCTTCCTTTGCCCCTACCCCCACAGAGGGCACGTCTTGGTTTAAGATAGAAATAAGAAACGGGTATTGGGGCCTTAGACTCGGAACGAAACAGTCCAGTCTTCGGTCGATCCAAATATATATACTGTTTACACTGTAAATTTGTGTTACGGATTAACTTCTGCTATCTATCGTTTATGCCTAAATAAACAGGATTTGAAACTCATCCCAGCATTGAATCAATCATTGTTCTTGTGTCTGCTCATATACTAGCACTCGTGTCATATAGTAGTAAAAATTACTCTATTCAATAGGCTTACAGCACCCGCCAGCCAAGCGGGATAACGGACTAAAATATAAATAATTCTAAGGCCCAAACTTCACTGTGACATCATAATAATCAGCCTCTACTCGAGCCAAATAACCACGTAGAGTGCCCGCCACGCTACACCTGAGGACCTCGCCGGGATCAGAAACTCTGCAACACCCTGCAGGCCTGGGCCTATTGTCATCACATTGAACTTGGCACCCTTAGATGGGGGCTCACTCCGTTTGCTGAAATTCCAACAGGACACCGCTACCACAGTACAGAATTCGACACTCGATATCATCTGCTCTTTCGCCATTACAGCTCTGACACTTGGTCACCTGCTCCTGCGCAACCATAGACCTGACAATCGGTCACCCGCTCCTGCGCCATCACCGCTCTGACGTTTCCGTCACCTGCTCCTGCGCCATCACAGCTCCGACACTCGGTGTCGCCTGCTCCAGTAGACTATTCTACTAACTGTTCCAGTGTTCCAGTGCCTGGCTACCGTACATCGCTAGCAAAAGCTAGCGACGGGGCAACGCTCGCCCTTAGCCGCTTCAAGACGCTTTGTTCCAGCGTCCAGATTACCAGTGTACCAGACACGCCCCTGTGTCGCTAGTGCCTAGCGCAAAAATAAACAATAACATTCATTAGCACTTGAACTTCTATTCACTCTGATTAACCAGTGCGCTATAGGCCGCTCCACCATCAACACTGTTACGAAACGTAAATTCCCTACATTGTAATGTTAATAAACCAACTAAATCATTTAAGCGAATTGCGTTTAAACGATATAAAATATTTCTCAGCTCACGGTTTTCCCCGGGTTTTTCCTAACCTAATTTGAGCATTATTGTTTTTTTATTAACCTCGATAAAAACATGAACTGTGCACGCGAATACAGCATGTCAAGGTCGTCCGGTCTCTCCTTATTTTGTTAGGGCATTATTGTTTGTTCTTAATAAAAAACAACCTGATCACGCAGTCAACATGCAGGCTTGATTAAAATATTCGTGTCACTAGGCTGTCTGGTTTTTCCAACGATTGACCCGTAATATATTTCTACGCGATTCGACCTTTTAGTCAGTTCTTGGCTTGCATTCGAGTTAGTAACATCAAATATTCTCCGCTCTGAGTATCGTTTCTATTTGATTTGTATGATGGAAAATTTATTGTTCTACTATTAACTACAATGCTATATGTTCATTGAGGATATTCATTACTAATTGGAATATGTGTATTTCTTGATTGTGTATATAATATTATTTGGATTCCTACTGGATTGATGTTGTAAATTAAACCAAATTTATCGTTGCTTTCTACACAACTTGGTTAACGTCAATATTTCAAAGTTATCTACATGTGTGTATGTGTAATATTTATACAACTATTTTAATAATCTACACTACCACTCAACATCGAGGTTCTTGCTGTATAATATGAGCCACATAAATAATTATACATGAAGTAAATCAACTGAAAACTCTAAAACTACGCTATGTGAATTGCCAGGGGATACTAAGAACCACGGAATACTCTAGACAACTACAAATAAACTTCAGAATGATATAATAAGATCTTCACTAATACAAGGATACTCACACTAATAATAACAATACTATAACTATTATTTTTCATAAATTGAATGGGGGCTCTAGCCGTAATAACATTATAAATCATAATTATACTTGTGTGATATAAATAGAAGGTCTCATCCATAATTTATTATGATGAATAAATTGCCTTGTAATAAAATGGGTTTTGCTCGTCAGTGATTTACTAACAAACGTTTGGAGGATTTACTTCAACTTCAAGAATCGTTATACTATTTACACAAACTATTTACAACTGCCGTAATAAATACTCGTAACTTGGATGGATTGTGTTGGAAAATATGAACAATATACAATATACTAAAGATTGTGATTGAATTGAACATTGCTATTGAGAATCGGAAAACGTAACTATTCAGCCTGGAAAATTATCTGGTGTATTACCTTATCGAACAAAGTAACTCTAAGAAAGTATTATTTTTATGACCTTGTTGTGACAAATCTGAACTGTGTGGTGTAGTGAATTATTCAAAGGACAGAAAGTAAGTTGGACACTTTTATTGTATTATTAACAAGATTTACAGTAACTTTTAATAATATAAAATGGAAGCCACAAATAATCTTACATTGGATCCAGAGATATTTGATCTAACCTCAGAACAGCTTAATAAAATGTCAATGATACAATTAAAAGAATTGGCTAAATCATTGGGCATTTCTATCACAGAAACTAGGCCATCAAAAACGAAATTACTTCAAGAGGTAACTGAATGTTTAAGAAAACAAGGTACACTAATTATTGAAGAAACTACTGCTAATGATAACATTAATGATGAATCAGATGATGAATTACTTTTTCCTATAACACAAAGAGTGAAGCATACAACTGGTGACTTAAGTGAAGAATTGAAATTTAAACTTGAGATGAGGAAGATGGAGATAGAATTGGAAAGAGAAAACAAGAGATTAGAATTGGAAAGAGAAAACAAGAGATTAGAATTGGAAAGAGAAGACAAGAGAATTGAGATGGAAAGAGAAAACAAGAGAATTGAGTTAGAAATAGCAAGAGAGAAAATAGCAAGCCAAGAAAGAATTGAGATAGCAAGGTCTCGTACGTCAAATCATTCGAATGTAAGCTCTGAAGCAGATGCAGAACTGTATAAGTTTAAGAAACATATTCCAGTTTTTGAAGATAATTCGGTGGAAGAGTTCTTCATGATTTTCGAGAGAAACGCTAGAGACTATCAATTTCCCGAGGGCAAGAAAGCTATACTCCTACGCTCAGCTCTGAACAAAGGAAAGGCACTTGATGTTGTATTAAGTCTTACTGAAGAGGAATTGTATGATTATGAACTGATCAAGAATAGAGTACTGCTAAGTTATGCATTAACACCTGAAAAATATAGAAAAGTGTTTCGTGAGTCTAAGAAAGAACAGGAACAATCCCATGTTGATTTTCTAAGACAGAAAAAGAAATATTTTGAAAGATGGATTCGATCCAAAGGTGTAAACAAAGACTTTGATAAATTAGCTAATCTTATGCTAATGGAAGACTTTAACAATAACATCAGAGGTGATGTAAGAATACATTTAGCAGACAAAGGTGTAGAACAAGTAGAAACAGCAGCAGTGATGGCAGACGAATATGTTATTATCCATTCCAGCAATAAATTTACAACAGTTGATAAATCTAAATTCCAGAATCGAGATATGAAGGTAGAAAAGAAAACCATGAATCCAAATGAATCCTATCAATCAAAGAGACATCAGCAGAGCAATGAAGGTCCAACAAATTCCAAGCCAACCTGTAGCCATTGTAAACGAATTGGACATACTAAGGAAAAGTGCTGGATATTGAATGGGAACCCGAATAAAAAGAATGTTGTCTTATCGTATGTAGCAATGCCAAAACAAAGAACTCATGAAAATGTAAAGAAGGATATTAGAACTCAAACAGAGATACCTAGTGCTAATGCAGATAACCTGACAAAACACACGTATCTTGGAAACTTGAAACCAGAAATAGTTCCTGAAATAGAGACAATGGTTTTCAATAATTCTAATTCTAATCTGAGCTCCAAGGAGTCTATATCAGATAGAACCACCATGAGTACTAAACATACCTCTTACAAAAATAACTTGGATACAGATCTCATCGATACTGAGATACCAAGTAATTGTTTACCATTCATTGAAGAAGGTACCGTGTCATCCAGAATAAATGGTGTCACTAGTGAAAAGAACATCAGAATACTCCGTGATACAGGGGCTGAGGTTTCACTACTTTTAGAGAATACTGTTCCTACGTCACAATCGACATATACAGGACAGGATCTTACTATTCAAGGTGTATCAAGGAAAAATGTACAAGTTCCTTTGCATCAAATACAGCTGAAGAGTGCGTACTTCACTGGAAATGTAGTTGTGGGTGTGTACAAATCACTTCCGTTTAAAGGCGTTTCTTTAATACTGGGAAATGATATTGCTGGAGATGTGGTGCATTCCATATCCAAGAAAAAACAATACCTCAATAAAAGTGAGAGCTTTATCAAACCTATATGCATCGTCACGAGAGGTATGGCCCAACAACAAAAGTCTGTCGAAACCATGTCAAAGTCAAAAATAGAACCAGAAATTGACCTACAGGCAACTTTCCTGGCTGACATCTTGAGTGGTCCCTCAGTCAAGACTACTGAAAGTAATTTGTCACCTCGACAATTACTCCTATTAGAACAGAATAGAGATTCAGGAATTAAACACCTGAAGAAAAAGGTGATAACTGAACAGGAGGCAGAAATTAAAGGAAATGGATTTTTTCTGAAGGAGGGAATATTAATGCAAAAATGGAGAGATGTGAAATGTGATAATGACAATTGCAGAGAAGGAAGTCAGATTGTGGTACCAGCCATATATCGTAATGACATCTTACACATGGCTCATGACACGCCATATGCTGGTCATCTAGGAGTGAACAAGACTTACCGTCGAATTCTTCCGTACTTCTATTGGCCTGGACTACATCGTGACGTCACAAAATACTGCAAGTCATGCAATACATGCCAGATAGTTGGTAAACCTAACCAGACTATACCGGTAGCACCTCTAAAGCCAATACCCGCCTTTGCAGAACCATTTAGCCACTTGCTAATAGACTGTGTAGGTCCTTTGCCTAAAACAAAGACAGGACACCAGTACTTATTCACTATAATGTGCACTGCCACGAGATATCCTGAAGCTATTCCGCTACGCACCATTAACGCAGATAAGATATCTGACGCACTGATTGCATTTTGTTCAAGATACGGTCTTCCAAAGACTATACAGTCAGACCAAGGATCTAACTTTACATCAAAGCTGTTTAACCAGGTCTTAAAGAAACTAGGCATCCAACATGCAACTTCAACTGCGTACCATCCGCAAAGCCAAGGTGCCCTAGAAAGATATCATCAGACTCTGAAAACCATGCTCCGCACATACTGTTTTGAGAACACTGAAGACTGGGATCGCGGTATTCCATTCGCTCTTTTCGCGACTAGAGAAACTGTGCAGGAATCTCTTGGATTCAGTCCGTTCGAGTTAGTGTTTGGACATTCAGTTCGAGGACCTCTAAAACTGTTGCAGGAAACCTTGTTAAATTCTGATGAAGAGACTGGACTCGTAGCTTATGTGGAACAATTTAGCAATAGAATCTATCATGCTTTTAATCATGTTAAAGATAATCTTTTGCAGGCTCAGAAAAGAATGAAAGGGTACTATGATGTCAAGGCCAGATCCCGATGTTTCCATCCTGGTGATAAAGTCCTCATGTTGACCCAATTGTCTGGACAACCCCTGAGTGCAAAATATACAGGACCATATCAGGTTTTAGATAAAATCAGTGATGTAACATACATTGTAAAAACCCCTGATAGAAGGAAAACACAGAGACTGTGCCATATAAACATGCTAAAACCTTATGTTGTTAGGGAAGAACAAACTGACATTAGGCCAGTGAGTGCTATCAAAACTGTTGAAACACCCCCGCCTAAATTTAAAAAGACAATCATAGAAAGTAAACTTCAGAACACTGAAGCACTTAAAAACCTCAATGATAAACTGGCACATCTAGACTCAGGTGAACAGACTTCTATCAAGGGTTTAATCTATGATCATGTAAATTTGTTTAGTGATGTTCCTAACAAAACAACTTTGGTTACCCATGATGTAGTTTTAAAAGATGATAATGTTAAACCTGTCAAACAACATCCGTATAGGGTTAATCCCATACAACTTGAACACATCCGTAAAGAAATTGATTATATGCTGAGCAATGATATAATTACTCACAGTAACAGTGATTGGTCATCCCCATGTGTGTTGGTTCCCAAATCTGATGGTTCACTACGCTTTTGTGTAGACTATAGGAAATTAAACCAAGTGACAAAAACAGATTCATATCCCATACCACGGATAGATGATTTAATCGATAGAGTAAGCACTGCAAACTATGTAACTAAGATTGACTTACTAACAGCTTATTTCCAAATCCCATTAACAGATAGGGCTCAGGAGGTATCAACTTTTGTTACTCCTGATGGATTATATAAGTTTAAAGTAATGCCATTCGGAATGGTCAATGCTCCAGCTAGTTTTCAAAGACTAATAAACACTATTATCCATGATATCCCACAATGCCATGCATATCTGGACGATATCGTAGTGTTCAGTAATAACTTTAATGATCATCTACATCAGTTAAAACTATTATTCCAAAAACTAAAACAGGCTAATCTTACTATAAACCTAGTTAAAAGTCAATTTTGCCATGCAGAAATTGAATATTTAGGTCATGTAGTGGGTAATGGCAAAGTAAAACCAGTGAATGCCAAAGTCAAAGCTATACAGGAATTCCCTGTCCCTAAAACGCAGAAACAACTTCGAGGATTTCTGGGTATGGCCGGGTACTACAGGAAGTTTTGTAAAAACTTTTCTATTATCACTTGCCCTTTGACAAATCTCTTGAGAAAGAAAAATCAATTTAAGTGGACTCAGGAATGTGACCAAGCCTTTAATAATATAAAAGACATACTGACCAAGGCACCAGTATTAGTCTCACCTGATTATACTAAACCTTTCAGAATAACGGTAGACTCGTGTAATACAGGAATGGGCGCGGTAATCTCACAAATAGGAGATGATTCACTTGAACATCCCATTAGCTTTTGTTCAAAAAAATTTAACCCACATGAGGTAAATTATAGCACAATAGAGCAGGAATTACTAGGACTTATCCAAGCATTGAAACATTTCAATTACTATGTAAATGGTTCTCAGTTCCCAATCGAGATATTCACTGATCACAATCCACTAGTATTTCTTTCCCGCATCAAACAAAATCAGCGCATTCTAAGATGGAGTTTGTTCATTCAAGCTTACAACTTAAAAATAACTCACTTATCTGGAAAAGATAACATCGTCGCGGACACCCTATCGCGTATGTAACAAATGTATAAAGGGATAACTTCATGTATATATTCTGATAATCCTAAGAGAATTGGATCATTTAAAATATTAATGCATGAATATATGAATATGTTGTGATTATTTTATGCAATATCTTATGCCTTATTTTATGCCATGAATATTTCCATTTGCTAAAACAAATATTATTATTGTTGTAGAAAAAAAAAGAAAGAACCTAATAAGTTACTTATAAATATTATGGATTTATGAACATAATTCTTTCTTTATTAATAAGATAATGAATGAACAGAAATGTACATCCTTATTTTGAAACAATCAAACTATAGTTGTGATTATGTAAAAACCAAGATAGAGTAATGTGCATACACTTCACATGCTTACACACTTAAGATTAAACTCTTACTTTAAAATTTATTTAAATATTAATTTCATTTAAGTTGAATTAATTAATGATTAAATTGTTTAATATGATAACATTAGTTATGTTGATTTTTACCTTATAAATAAGATGATGATGTTTATAAGGAATGATATCTCAGAGAGTATAATTTTTTTAGAATAACGCGAACATGTGTTATGGTCTAAGGATAACTTGAGATCCTATATGATGAGGGTTTAATAGAATAAATTATTTCCCTTACTTGTCTTATTTAACGGACTACCCAGGTGGAGTCAGTTTTTTTTTGTATATTGTTTAGAACTAAAGTTAAGTGCAGGCGGTTCTAAAAGAAATTGCACACTTCTATTGTTTAGTATGCAATGTTCTTTTCCTTTTGGTACGGGCGACTGTTACGAAACGTAAATTCCCTACATTGTAATGTTAATAAACCAACTAAATCATTTAAGCGAATTGCGTTTAAACGATATAAAATATTTCTCAGCTCACGGTTTTCCCCGGGTTTTTCCTAACCTAATTTGAGCATTATTGTTTTTTTATTAACCTCGATAAAAACATGAACTGTGCACGCGAATACAGCATGTCAAGGTCGTCCGGTCTCTCCTTATTTTGTTAGGGCATTATTGTTTGTTCTTAATAAAAAACAACCTGATCACGCAGTCAACATGCAGGCTTGATTAAAATATTCGTGTCACTAGGCTGTCTGGTTTTTCCAACGATTGACCCGTAATATATTTCTACGCGATTCGACCTTTTAGTCAGTTCTTGGCTTGCATTCGAGCTAGTAACATCAAATATTCTCCGCTCTGAGTATCGTTTCTATTTGATTTGTATGATGGAAAATTTATTGTTCTACTATTAACTACAATGCTATATGTTCATTGAGGATATTCATTACTAATTGGAATATGTGTATTTCTTGATTGTGTATATAATATTATTTGGATTCCTACTGGATTGATGTTGTAAATTAAACCAAATTTATCGTTGCTTTCTACACAACTTGGTTAACGTCAATATTTCAAAGTTATCTACATGTGTGTATGTGTAATATTTATACAACTATTTTAATAATCTACACTACCACTCAACATCGAGGTTCTTGCTGTATAATATGAGCCACATAAATAATTATACATGAAGTAAATCAACTGAAAACTCTAAAACTACGCTATGTGAATTGCCAGGGGATACTAAGAACCACGGAATACTCTAGACAACTACAAATAAACTTCAGAATGATATAATAAGATCTTCACTAATACAAGGATACTCACACTAATAATAACAATACTATAACTATTATTTTTCATAAATTGAATGGGGGCTCTAGCCGTAATAACATTATAAATCATAATTATACTTGTGTGATATAAATAGAAGGTCTCATCCATAATTTATTATGATGAATAAATTGCCTTGTAATAACACCAATCAACGAGACCAGTGCTGTCACCCAGTCGACAACGCAACGAGGGACAAGAGTGCGAGTGTGTGAAAGACTGAGAAATAAACCTGGTGAGTACCGCTTTTTGTCTGGATTAAGGGACAGTTTAGGTTAGGAGCCATTTAGCGCCACAGCATACCATGGCAGAGCTGGTTAACTTTCGTAAGGCCATTAGGGAAGAAGCGATAGCACTGAATCTCCAAGGGGACGAGGTGTATAAATACGTCCAAGAGCAGTTAGAGAGAAGGGATAGGGAACTAGAGCGAGAGAGAAGGGATAAGGAACTAGAATTAGAGATAGAGGGAAAACGTCGACAGGACGACTTGAAGAAACTAGAATTAGAACTAGAAGATAGAGAGAAAACTAGACAGGCAGAGCTAGAGAGGGAGAGAGAAACCAGACAGGCAGAGCTAGAGAGGGAGAGAGAAATTAGACAGGCAGAGCTAGAAATAAAAAAACTAGAGACCGACAAAGAGATTAGACTAGCAGAAATTGCAGGTAGAAACAGGCAATTAGACGACCCACCCCTTTCCCCACCCGGCTCCCTTCATAGCGGTTTCGCAAACGGGCGCCATGTGCCCGTCTGGACTGACACCTTCTTACCAAATCAAGAACAATTCGATACCTACCTCACACGTTTTGAGGAGGCTATGGCGTACCACGACGTGCCTCGCGAGTCCTGGTGCAGGAACCTAGTACACACCCTCAGGGGAGACACCTACGAGGTATACGCTAAACTAAGCCCCTCCGATCAGGACCCATATATACAACTCAAAAATGCCCTGCTTAACAAATTTGAGCTGAACGCACGGGCGTTTCAGAGTATGTTCAGGTCAGCCAGACTAGAAGAGGGGGAGTCAGTCAGAGAGTTGGTAGACAGGCTAAGGAAATACCTTAACAAATGGATTGAATTAGCAGATCAGGATAGGACATATGAAGGCCTAATTGATCTGATCCTGTCAGAGCAGTTACAATCTCTCATGCCCAGAACCGTAAAAACGTTCTTAGCCGAATGGGGTTTAGAGGGGCTAAACGAAATTATCGTGGCCGCCGATCGATATATGTTGGCCCACAAAGATGAGTTTGCCAACCCCCCCTCTCACCCACCTCACAATAGGCAGGAGAAAAACAAAGAGGAGTCGTACAGGCACAAAACCCCGAAAGGCCCACCCGCTCCCCAGCAACGCACGCCCCATTTCGGCCAACATCGGCCCCAAAATCTACGTGGAGAACCCCGTCCCACTGGGCCCACAAATCCGTCAGCTCACGAGAAAAACAGAGGCGGCCCCACCCCTTTCTTCCCCGCAGGAGCGTTCTGTGCTCTGACACCTACCATGCATTCGGGACAAGACGCTACTAACGGTCTGTCGGAGCAAGAGGCAGAAACGCCCTACCCCCGCTACTTTACACCTGAGTACGCCGAGCACATAGGGCGCCCCGTTACGTACGAAGACGGGCGCCACCCTACACCCCCTCGAACGGTAAGCCAAGAGCGGCCGCGAGGAGAACTCAACACCCGTCAGCCCGCTCTACTGGGTTTCGCCGCCGCGATTTACCCAGGTGGCGCCCCAGGCTCCGGGCCCTTGAACCGGACCCATAGCAACTCTACGGAGAAACTTAAAATCAATAATCAATTTGCCTCATATTTGTTCGACACGGGCTGTGAGTCAGAAGGCATAGCCAAACGGGCATATATCCGCGACTCCGATTTCACCGGGGACACTGTCCAAATTCAGAGCATATGGGGCCAAGTGGAAACGCTCCCCACGGCATTAGTGCACATTGAATCAGCCCAATTTACCGGGTTAGCGACATTAGCAGTGCGAGAAGACCTGCCGTATGATGTCATTCTAGGCAAGAGGTACTTTACCCCATGTCACTATGGATCCCCACCTTCCCACGCGTCGGTGGCCGCCCGCACACACCCCGAACCTAGCGCCACCCAGCCGACCTTAAACCCGTCCCATCAAGAATTCCTGAAGGCACAACAGGAGGACCCTACCCTAAAAAGGATGCTAAACGAAGCAAAGACCTATCAAGGGAAACCAAGATCAGCAGGCCACTACTCACTCAAGGGACAGCTGTTATACCGACAGGTGCCCCTACAAGATGGGACAATAAGAAATCAATTAGTAGTCCCCTCCCCCTACCGTAAGCAAGTGATAGAGGCCGCTTATGACTCCGTCGGGCGGAGTCGTCGGGGCCAGAATGCCGCTCTCAGTAAGATAAAACATTACTACTTCTGGCCAGGCATGCATGTGGGAGTAAACCGCCACCTGCGCAAACTCACGACACGGCACTACGACACCCCACCCGTACTGTTATCACAGCAGCCGGAGGAAGGAACTCCATTTCAAGGGGTCCCCATAGACCTCGGGGGACCCTTCAAACGGACATGGGACAGAAATAACAGACTGGTAGCCAATAGACAATAGACATACTTTTCTCTCGTTGGTTTCGCCTAGCATATGATTAATACCGTAAGTTTATAGTAAAACAGACAATTGCACGCCTGATCAATTGTCTCGTAAAAGGGGGGATGGTGTGGTAAACCACTAGAAGCGCCAACCGCTCAGTCTGGTGCCATGGCATTTATTCACAATGGCTCCAACCTATAAACTACAATTAATCCTGGCTCATTGCGGTGCTCACCAATGAATGAAGAATGTGTGACTGTATTTGTATCTTGTATCTTTATTTTTGTATATGAATGTACTTTCTCTTTTCTATAACTGTTGTACATGTATCAATATATATATTCTTTATATTACTATACAAACTTAGTTATCTGCCCTTGTATAATTATATTTAAGATGCTTACACCCCCCTTGTATGTACAGTCTAACCCCCCCCACCCTCGCCAAGCCCTCCCTTTGATCCCCCTCTCGGCTACTGACCACTGGTCAAGATAAGCAAATTGCGTCTACACGCGAAATCTATTGCAGTCGGCCCAGGTGGCCAGGGAAACTCTTCCCCCGTAAACTGACACATACGCAACAGCCCTCGTCGGGATGTATGGTATCAAAGAGCTTTTGTATCCCTCCCCCGACCGCCCTCTTCTCCCCCCTTCCTTTGCCCCTACCCCCACAGAGGGCACGTCTTGGTTTAAGATAGAAATAAGAAACGGGTATTGGGGCCTTAGACTCGGAACGAAACAGTCCAGTCTTCGGTCGATCCAAATATATATACTGTTTACACTGTAAATTTGTGTTACGGATTAACTTCTGCTATCTATCGTTTATGCCTAAATAAACAGGATTTGAAACTCATCCCAGCATTGAATCAATCATTGTTCTTGTGTCTGCTCATATACTAGCACTCGTGTCATATAGTAGTAAAAATTACTCTATTCAATAGGCTTACAGCACCCGCCAGCCAAGCGGGATAACGGACTAAAATATAAATAATTCTAAGGCCCAAACTTCACTGTGACATCATAATAATCAGCCTCTACTCGAGCCAAATAACCACGTAGAGTGCCCGCCACGCTACACGACGGGAAAGGCTAAAAGGGGGTTCAACACAGAAATAAAGTCAGGAATTATAGTCCCTAAAGGCAGTCTAATGGTGACCACGTTATCCCTTTGAGCAATAATCTGGGGTGCCGACGGTTCCAGTCTGTGTAGCACAAAGAATTCTCTTTGGCATTATCAGCGGCGTGCCGAGGGAGGGTCGGGCTTCCTTGGTAACTAACTACATCGTGTAGCCTTTTAACGCCATCGTCCTCGTCAGGACGGATGGATGCCATTACGCACAACCAGCATTTGACTGTTTATCCGTTTTGTGGTAATCTACCTCTTCCTTGACCTTATCACGCTTATGCTCTACTTCAGTGGATCTCAAACATTTACCACTCACGATGTCTTTATTGTAGTCATTTTTTCCCCATGGTGCCCTTCCATTAAGTCGTCGCAGTCAATCACATCGAAAAAAAAATAAAAAAAACTGTACACAATCATAAAAGCCTTTGCGCTATAGGTGACGGGCCCTTATGTAAAGACTCTGCGTCTTCCCAGGGCACCGCTACTGTTCAGTATTAGACGCATGTACGTCACAAAGCAACACTTGAAACTTGATAAGATCTGCTCACCATTTCATAACACACATTTCAAAAAGCCAATTATTTATAAAATATACCACTTTATAAAATTATTTTTTTTTTACAAAGGGATAAACGAGGAGAAACGACTAAACTGTCACTGACTGACAACGTGTCATTATGTATGTACAAATATCTATGTACTTGGTCTTCTTTAGAGAGCCCTCCCCCGCCCTTTTTTCCCTGAATATCTTTTATCAAAGACGTTTAGAAAGGACTAAGTTCTCAATAGTTCTCAATCGTGTGTTTACATCAGCAAAGAGTCTAGAGAATACTGGAGATAAGACGAGGCATGTCTATTGACCTTCTTCTTCTATGTGCAGGCACAACCAGCTCCTCCCCATCAACCCCCGCGCATTCTTTCTTTGTACTCACGTGCCTGGGTGTAGCCCCCCTCCCCTCTATGTTATTCAACGCTTAGGGAAGGAAGGTCGCGTGACTGTATGATCAGAATCATGCACCTCACGCACACACTCACACGCACGCACATACGTCTGTGTCATGATGGTCTTCCTTTCTTTCAACCCCGATCTCGTTTAAGTATTTCAACTCTGGCATTTTGACCCTTGACCTTTTTTTGACGTATGTATAATAAGCCATTTGTGTTTAAAGGAACAAAAGATACATATGAAAGTATGCGTCTGTTGTCTATATATAGATTATAGGACTATATATTTGCATAGTCGCTTCTAACTTTTTGACATCTGACGCTATGATAATAAATAGATGAGGGAGACGATAGGTTTATTCCCTCCCCTCTCCCCCCCCCCCCCCCAAGCCAATCCCATTATCTATTTGTTTCTCCAAGAATAGGCGTAAGCGTTTTAAATGTCTGCACGTGTTTCATGGGTGTATTAAATGAACATCAAGTATATACAGTGTGCCCGTGGAAACATGGCAGGGAAGGAAAAGACAAACATCGACCGACCATAAGATTATTTATTTATAAAAACATCATCTGCCCCACATCAAATTTCTTTCATTTTTTTTACCTGTTTTAATGTAGATTTTATATTTCCTCTCACCCCCCCCCCTCCCCTTTTTACGTTTTATTTCAAATCATCAGTTTTAAAACCGAGTGTAGTTCGTGAAGTAGGAGACAACATAATAATATTATAGTGGAATAAAAAATATTTATAGGTGTAAATTGCCGTGTAAAGTACCCTTCGGACCAAAGTGATCATATTGGTGTAAATGGCAACATTTGTTAAACCTTTTTTTAAATGTTCAGTCTGTCTATTGGGCTCTTTTTGGGACAGTAACATAAGTGTATTATCGTGTTGGCCACACAACCTCTGTTCATGCCGTGTCCACGGAAACCGGCGAACGACACTGCTTGGCTAGCCCTATGGGTCAAAGCGGTCCAGTCCTTTTATTTAAAGTGGTACCAACGACGGTGTAGTACTACTACTTATTACTTAGCCGTGCATTCCTTTCTTAGAAACATTTCATAATTGGACGGTATTGGGGGGGGGGGGGGGGGGTGTCAGTAGATATATTTAGAACCATAGATCTATCCATTGAAAAACAACAAAATTAGGTTGAGATGATTCGTTCTATGATTTTAAGTTAAAAACTTTGCCGTGGGCTCCGTGTTGCCCAGGTATTTCAATAGTAGATTGAAAGAAAGTAAAACAGAAATGAGCAAGTGAACTGCCGGTTCCTTTTGGTGGATGAACATATCATCTTCCTTCATCTCGTGGTTTCTTATCTCCGGTACATTTGACTCGCTATGCAATCTTTTTTATTTTATATTTTTTTTTAATTTATTGTTTTTTAGGGTTCCAGATCTCACGCCAGGAAATCATTTCTGGATAAACGAAGAGGGGGGTGAAGGGGGTCGGCTGGGTTTAAAAAAAGCCAGGAAGACAATATGCCAGCACGTGTAGTTCGAATTGCGTGTGTTTCTATTTATAGATCCCGTTCCACGAATACTGCCGGTAGTGTGAGTCACAAGGGATTGTTTTGTTTTTTTTACTTTGCCTTTGAATTATTATTATTGAGTACTCACTCGATGGTTTCTCTCTCTCTGCCCCTCCCCCCTTCTCCCCCCCGCCTCTTCCTCTTTGTCCCACTCTGTTGCGTGAGGTGAGGGATTGAAGGAATGTTATTAGAATCTATTCTATTTTGCGATGGTGTCCTCGTTATAGGATGAATGTTTCTCGTTTCCGCAGTTCATCACTCTCTAGCATATCCTCTCTCTCTCTCTCTCTCTCTCTCCCTCTCTCTTTTTCTCTCTCTCTCTCTCTCTCTCTGAACACTTTATAACTTCATCAATGGCAGTAGCAAGTCATTAATTAAAAATAACAACAAAAGAACAAAACATGAAACGTTTTTAATTAGTGTACATTTTGGTTGGTCGTTGTATAATGACATGTATTCACCCATTCTTTCCCCCCCCCCCCCCAACACACTATCAGAATTGTCTTACATTGTAACAAAATAACTTATGTTATGTGTTTTGGCTTTATACATCCTGACCCTTGCTAATTAATTTTAAAAGTTATACACTAGCATAGCACCTTTTTGTGAATCTGTTATATTATAATATAATTATTACCTATACTCGATTGGAATCACACGTATGACAAAAATCAATTCAAACGTGTAAGTACTATGGGGGTGGGTGCGGCTATACTATCAAGAGATCTACATGAGATAGCAGCTAGTTCTTCGCCAATTAAAGGAGTCGTCGCTTATAAAAAATAGTCCTTGTTTTGTTTGGACTGCAATGGTTGATATACTTATATTGTTCAATGTTGATACTGAATGTGTATTTGATGCTATTTTTTGTTAAATCTCTAGTGGTGTCCTTTTCCTATTGATTACACGCAGCATTGGAGGTTCACACAGGTTGGATATACTACACGTTACATTAGACTGGATGTTGTTGCATGGTGTCTGCCCCACGGCAGCATGTTGCTGCATGACTAAACTTTCATCTTTAAACCTGCACTGCGGGCTCTATTTATTTGTATCTCTTCCATAGAGCCTTACGTCAGTTGTCATCACTATTACAATTTCTCTTTAGTTTGCTTGATTTATAGACCTATGTAAATCTGTGCTAGTCTTGTGCTTGCTTTCTTTGATGTGCTCCCATCTCCAGGTTTTATGACTGTTTTGTTTTTACATTTTCGCTTTTTTCTTTTATTATAAAAAAAAAATAAAATAGAGCCCTTGACTTTGTGATCTGACAAGGGGGAGGCAATACGTGGCTTAGAGATAGAAGCTTGACCTTCTGTTCCAAACAGAGTTTAATAAAAGCATCTTGGAGATTGTTGATGTTGTCTTTCATCGTTTGTTTTCCAAACGAATGGGGTACTTGTTTATTGTGGTGTGTGTGTGTAGCTGAGTCTGTAGCTCAAAGATTGACATGCAGTGTTAATTGAAGTAAGGCAAGAAGAGACACCTGCATCCTTGACCAGCCCCCATGTCTTGTTTGGTTATCCGTGACGATTATAAATCTGATGTTTTTTAGAAATACATGTATATCCTTTTCTTTGGTGTAGTTATTTCGTTTGTTGTTGTTTTGTTTCAGTTTTTTATGTTGTTGGTTAAAGCAATAGCTGTTCATAGTTGTATTAATGAGATTATAGATTGTGTCAGTCACTGGTTTCCAACTATTTTGCATGCACAGTCTATAAATAAAGATTTAAAAAAAGTATCATTACATACAAATTATTTGATGTTTCACATATTAATTTATTCGTCTATCCAATAATTTTTAATGGTACGGACACTTAACATATTTTTTGTTTTTAAAATTTCGACCACATCTACGATGGTCTCCAACCCCAGCCCTTTGCTTCCATTGGTCACACTGGGAATCTATTTATAGGACAATATTACCTTAATTGTGTCAGTGGTGTATGTTTTAGTCGTTGTTTTTTTACAGATAATTTTGTTTTAGTGGTTGTACAATACAAAAGTGTAGCCTATATAATATTAATTTTGGTTTTCAATATAAATGCAGTTTAAAAAAAAAGTTTTGTTGTGTTTTCTATTTTAATGAAGGCGTCGATTAAAGAAAATAATCCTAATAATATTCTTTATTATCGCATTGTAATACTTAAAAAAATAAATAAAACGTTTTACAGAATAGAAAAATGTTCGTTTTATAAGAGAAATGAACACATGAGCTTTAATAAGGCAATGAAAAAAGTAATTAGTAATGATGTGTATCTGTGTAAGCTACTTTCTAGTGTATGTGTATTTGTATTTTTTATGTGCAATGAGCCAATGCATGAACATAATATCACGTGGGTAGTAATTTTAAACTAGGCTAAGGCTACATGGCTGATCTTCAAAGCGCTTTACCTTCATTTTATGTTTAAAAAATCCAATTTCTATAATCCATGATTTCCGCAAAACCCAAAAATATATTGATATATTATAAAGATAATAAAAGCGAAATTAATAAAATCTATACACGTAGGCCCTACAGTGTTTCCTTATGTTGCAGTTTTTTTTTTATTTTTATTCCCTTTTATTTTAATTTGCAATTTCTGTCTGGATGGTTGAAATCATCGTGCCAGAATTGGCTTCGATTTTTCGACCACTTCCCGTGGTCCAATCGAGTTGAAATTTGGACAACAGTCTTGCCCCGACTAACAATACATTCTATCAAATTTTCAGTTAAAACAACTTAATTATACCATACTTATGACAATATCCATTTCTTAAAAGGAAAGTATAAGTAAAATTTTGGTTTCACTTTAAAAATGCCTGTGCAACTTTTTAAAGTTTTTCGGCGCAAAGCTAGAAAAAAAAATTATGCGCTAAGATTATTTTTAGAACAATTCATACGGAGTAAGGAGATATTTTTGAGATTTGCGACACATATATTTTTCTGTACGTTTCATTTCCAGTAGTCAATCAATTATTTAATTACATGATGGTAAACTTAGTTTGCAAATAAAGGGAGTTTTCTTGTTACTCCCTTTATTTTAAGTTGTAATTTCTGTCTGTCTGGATGGTTGCAATCATCGTGCAAGAATTGGCTTCGATTTTTCGACCACTTCCCGTGGTCCAATCGAGTTGAAATTTGGACAACAGACTTGCCCCGACTAACAATACATTCTATCAAATTTTCAGTTAAAACAACTTAATTATACTATACTTATGACAATATTCATTTCTTAAAAGGAAAGTATAAGTAAAATTTTGGTTTCACTTTAAAAATGCCTGTGCAACTTTTTATAGTTTTTCGGCGCAAAGCTAGAAAAAAAAAATTATGCGCTAAGATTATATTTAGAACAATTCATACGGAGTAAGGAGATATTTTTGAGATTTGCGACACATATATTTTTCTGTACGTTTCATTTTCAGTAGTCAATCAATTATTTAATTACATGATGGAAAACTTGTTTGCAAATAAAGGGAGTATAATAGAAACTTCGTTTTTATGGTTTTCTTGTTGTATAGTGTTATAGTGAGTAGGCATGTTGTAAAACCTTTAAATTCCACTGTAAAGTTTGAAAGGCATGCTCAAATGTTCCCGGCTGCTTCCATGCTAATTGTGTGAATTTTTTAATTTTATTTTGTAACTCCCATGCACTCTGCATTGTGTGTGTGTTTTTGTGTTTTGATATTGTTATCTGTATTGCTTCTGAAAATGTTAAAACAGTATCCAGTGTCTGTAGCCTTGACCCAGTGTTGCTCATGTTATGTAAAAAAATGTGTATGCTCTGTAGACGAGTTATCCCCACCACAGGAATGTGTTCCTGTTATTTGATCGATGCTGGTCGGAAGCAGCTGTTCTAATGTTTCACACACATTTATTATACATTTTACTGTTAGCTTTATTTAAAGCTGTAGATTACTTCTAAAGAAGAAGTTACAACCATTGATGCTTTTGTAAATTACCTTGTTTATATTAAAATTTACAACGATACGATAATTTAAAGTAACATTTCTTATCAAGTTTATCGGACATGATAATTTAGTAGCAGATCGTTGGGTTGCGATCTGGAAGGTCTCCGGTTCAAATCCTGGTAGAAGAACCATGAGTTTCCCCTGGGTATTGAGTGGGTCCCTCAGTCAGTGACATGTTAGAAAAGTAAAGGTGGCTGTGCATTTTGTTTCCCACACAACCTCCCTCGTATGCCCTTTAGCCATGTGAACTCGGCTTCGCAAGTCCTGTTAACCAAACTGTTCTGAAAGAGTTACATTGATTAAAATAACAACTGTTAGAATATTGATACATTTTTCGATACATTGATAAATTGTTATGCACACTTTATAAGCAGTAAGACATAGAATTTTTAAAGAAAAATTATAGCAATTTTTTTTTTAATTTACTCTTTCCAGGCTGGACGACGCATTCTCGACCTTTACGATGACCTCAGGGATGGGCACAACCTTATATCACTCCTGGAAGTGCTGGCACATGACATACTGGTGAGTAGTTGTACAGATATTCACTTATTGAGACCAGCTGATGGAACACACTCATCAGAAGTCCCATGTAGAATTGACATGTGTCTGTAGGGGGAACTCCCCAAAACAAATATATCATATTTTGTTGTTGTGGTTTGTTATAACATTTAAACGAGGACGTAGTCCGAAACTAAATGTTTCAAGTTATCAAAAAGCAGAAATATCAAAGCAAGTGGGCCATCTTATTATAGTCTTTGGTTGAACAAAGAGACAATACTTTTATTGTTCAACACCTATTCATGTGTCTGACTAGTTACTTTGAATGTAAAAGGCTAACTATGAAACTGAATGTGTTTATGTCTGTTCTTCTTTCTAGCCTCGTGAGCGAGGTCACATGAGGTTTCACAAGATACAGAATGTGCAGATAGCCCTGGATTATCTACGATTGAAAGGAGTAAGTACTTTCAACCTGTTACCCATGATTTTAAATAAAGTGTTAACTTTATAGTGATAAATAAGGTGCTGACAGACATATGATATGCAGCAATATCCCAAATTTTTGCTCTCTCTCCAAATGTCTCTCGCCCTCTCTCTTTCTCATACTGACCTCTCTCACTCAGACCCTCCTCCTCTCTCATTTACTTTCACTGACTCACTGACTGATTCACTCACTTACTTAGTCACTCTCTTTTTCTTGAACAATGTTTCTTTCTATTAATAATTTCTCCATGTCTCTCTCATACCAATTCACTCCCACTCCCTCTCTTTCATACACTAAATATGATTATCTATCTCTCACTCGCACTCTCTGTCTCTCTGTGTATTTCTCTCTCTCTCTCCATTACTCTATTTCACTCATTTGCACTCTCGATTTCTCGGTAGCTCTCACTCACTTTTTATCACCCTAGTCTCACTCTCTCTCACTCTTTCTTTCTTTGAAACACTCTCTCCAATTCTTATTCTCTGATCTTCACTTTCTCTTTCTCTCTATCCCGCTGGGGGAAGACCCAAACAAATGTGTGTAACAGGGATGCCAGTTTTCCGGCTAAAGCCGGATTTCAGGCTTTTTGAAAATTTCCGGCTAGCCCCGAAAATTCCGGCCGGATCGAAACTTTGATCCGGCCGCCAGTCAGCACTTTTAGAAAATCTCCGGCTAGCCCCGAAAATGCCGGCCGGAACAAAACTTTAAAGCGATCGCCGATCGGCACATTTAGAAAATCTCCGTCTAGCCCCGAAAATGCCGGCCGGAACAAAACTTTAAATAAGCGATCGCCGATCGGCACATTTAGAAAATCTCCGGCTAGCCCCGAAAATGCCGGCCGGAACAAAACTTTAAAGCGATCGCCGATCGGCACATTTAGAAAATCTTCGGCTAGCCCCGAAAATGCCGGCCGTATCGAAACTTTGATTCTGCTGGCGGTCGGTACTGTTTCGGCGATTTTTTTTTCTTGTTTCGTGGCCGCCGGCCGGCGACTCTAGTTTTTAGCTAACTAAATCAAGCATAGCCTCAGCATAGGCCTATAAAAATAATGGATTTAAAATTTAAGCGGAAAAACGAACATCCATATATATATGCAATGTGAATAGCTGTTTTGTGGTTGTTTTCTTTAAAATCATTCTTATTACTAATCAAGACTTGGAATATTTTGTAAAAAATTTTATATTCATAATATTGTGATATACAAATAACTGATAGTCTACTAGTTCTGACTAATGAGTTAGTAGCCATTTCTACGGACTAAATAAAAGATAGTGAATAGTGATCATTTAATCATATAGATAGTCTATTATTTATAGTGGCTTGTACTGGTTTATGAAATTATGAATATGAGTTAGTAAGTTAGTAGCCATTTTTATGTCTCTACGGACTTAAGTCTGCTAACTGCCATCAATTCAAGAACTTTATTGTCTACTAAACTAGATTATATCATGGCAAGTTTAGAGTTTATGGACAGAAAAGAAAGTGAGTTGTTGTTGGGAACCTTAATTTGCCTTAAAAAAAATGTTAAGAACAAGTTTAAGTTTAAGTCGGCTTGGCTTGAAGAAAAGGATCAGTTGGGACATTTTTTTTTCTGACTATATTAGAAAGATAAAGGAGCCAGAAATTGTTTGGTGCACACATGAATGTAAAAAAGAGAAAGGGAAGCCCTTTAAAGGGCAACCCTCTCAAGAAATAGACAAACAATTAGCTGTTCCTCCCCTTCATGCCCTTCTTTTACACATGCTGCTTTTATGTAAAGTTTGTAAGTACACCACTATTTGCATTACATAATAGTTAGGCTAAATTGAAAATAATGTTTATGGTTTGTGTCACTATACGTATTGTCGCGCGTTCAAGCTTTCGTATTAGTTTTGGGAGAGAAAAAAATTTTCAGGCTTTTTTGTCTAGGCCTGCTGGCATCCCTGGTGTAAACCCGGCACGACCCATGACATTTTCAAAAAAGAAAGTTATGTAGTACTCAGGTGTAGATGATTTTCCTTTCTCCCCAAAAGAAGCCCCAACTGGGAATTAGATTGATCCAGCTTTGCAATAGATCACTGGGCCTGTTGCTCAGATGATACTTGCAGTTTAAAGGTAGCACTTTTTTAGTCGTTTCATTCTATCTGTGTACATGACTGGGGTCCCTCCCCGGGGTCAATGAAGTTTTCTTCAAGGTAACTTTTTTTTTTAAATCGGAAGAAAGGTACAAGTAACCAGGCAGCACTGTGCCAGACAAGCAATTCTCTGGTGTGCCGCAATTCTCTGGTGTGCCGGAAACGCATTTATTTGCTTTTGATGGAAACTGTCGCCAAACGGACACATTCATTTTATAAACTCTTTCTTGTATGCTAGTTTTAAGAGCTATAGACTAAACTATCTGACTTAGTGAATCTGACTCTTAAAGAAGTTATCTAGTATAGTGAATCTGACTCTTAGTATAGGGTCTAATAATTATGATTCTTTAAGTAATTGTCTGCTATAGTAAATCTGACTCTTTGAGACATTATATATTCAAGGTTAACATTCATTACCTGGTCTCATCACACCATGCCAAGATACATCTACACTATTTTGTCATCCACTACTTTCAAATTGTTTCATTTGAAATATACACTGAACATCCTGCACATTGACACCATAGAAGTTTTAAAACCACTATAAATAGAACTCAACACTCTATTAAGTGCATACCTGGACCTTTCTGCGGTCAGTAGGACTGGTGAATCAGAGTGTATCAGCTTCAATGGTCTTGGCACTCTTGGGATTGTTGACCTACACAACGCCCAACCAGTTACATTTTCACAAATTTAAGTATAGCTTGCACACCTGGGTAGATTTGATATTTAAGTATATTTCGTTAAAAATTAAAGAGAATAGAATAGAATACAATAAGTATTAAATATATAAGAGGTGAATAGCCTTTTTAGTCACGAATGCCAATGGCTGCTTATACCTTGTTTCTGTTTTCTTTTCTTAACTCCTAAAACAGTACTTATCATAAATTGATATATATTATATTAGCACTTATCCCTATAAAGATTAATATCTAAATAAAAAATATAATTTATCGCTCAGTTTGTTTTAATAATATTATTATGTGTTAGCAATTATTGGGAAAAGGGCGAACACTGTTGTGAGAATGTATGGATTTTTCTGGTTACTTCCCTTACTTAATACTCTCAACAGGATTGAACAAGATTTTTTTAATGCATTTATGTTCCAAATTGTTCTATTATTTATTTCGTAGACGAATATTTAAAAAAAAAAAATCTAAACATATTTGACCTGAGTTACAATTTTATTGTTGTTGTATTTCTGACCAACAGATCAGAATTGTAAATATTCGTTCAGATGAGATTGTTGATGGCAACCCCAAACTTACCTTAGGTCTAATATGGACTATAATCCTGCACTTCCAGGTAAGTGGAACTAACATTGTCCACGTGAAAGGTTTTCTCTTTGTACATATTCCCTTATTATTATTATTTTATTTTGGAACATTTCATGCACAGAACATTGTGGACTTTCAAAATCTCGGGAACAGCATTTTGTTTATTCAACTTATGATTTGAACATTTCTTGTCAAAGTTTCAAATGAAGAAATACAGAGAAGAAAATGGCTTGGTCGATGGCATGAATGGCATCGAGTCAGATTTTTTCTACTTCGTGTGTATGGAGAATTAAAGATAAACAATAAAAAAATTACCTTTATCTTGCGAGTAAGGTAAAATGAAGGCTAAATGAAGTATTCAGCTTTGAATGAAATAAAATGCTGTTCCCCAGTCTCTTCTTTTTTGTGTTTATCACCTTCCATTTAGGGCTAGTTGAAAAATTACTTGATGGTGGCTTCAACTTTTCCATGCATCATGTCAGTAAATCAGAAATACAACATCACAATCCATATGTCACCAAGTCATAGCTACACATGTCACATTGACCGGTACTTTTATAGCTTCTGAGTAAATTAGCTTTTTAAAAAACAAAATCTCAGTTTCATTCAAAGAATTAAAAGAATTCTACAACTTCAACATTATTTTTTTTACTAATAAATATCTAAAAATTTCCCAAGTGAAAAACAATCTAACTAAATATTGAGACCAAACTAAGTACCGAATCTCAAAATGTGAATTAGACAGGATTGTTAATTGGATGGGAGCAACTAGTGCAGTAGAAGGAGGAAATAGTCCAAGTTTGGGAAGAGGGTAAATAATTTAAAGTAGAGGGGAATGGGCATTTAAAGTATTTAACTACTCATATTTTATCTTATTTTAAAGCTGTTAAATTAAAGTTACATTGTAATCCCCCCCCACACACACAAAAAATATTTCATTTCGGCGAAGGTTAATGACCTCCTCCCTTTCCCGGCTACGTCACTACCAAAATGATAATATGTCAGCTTGTATTCCCATTCAGATATGTATTAAAAGCCTCAAATAATCTATCATTGATTAAAAGTACCCTAAAAGTACCGGTCATTTTGACTTGTGATAAAAGCTAAATGCTCGTGTAAGTCATATGTTCATTGACATATTGTGGTTTAACTTCCTAACAATTTATTTACTAACTCTATATCTGATTGCTGACTATCTTCCCTTATTTCAGTCTCCCCCTGTCAGGACTCCTAAGGTACTTTTCTATTCCCTGTTTTATTAGTTGAACAAACAAACTTTCCTCTTCCTGATATTTTTTTTTTAATTTGACACTTTACAAGCATTGAAACATTTAACCATCGGTATTCATTCATCCATCAAAAACCAATGTTCATTCTTCAACAATCAGTATCCATTCTTTTGTTATCGGTATCCATTCATCAAAAATCAATATTCATTCTTCAACAATCAGTATCCATTCTTTTGTCATCGGTATCCATTTATTAGAAATCAATATTCATTCTTCAACAATCAGTATCCATTCTTTTGTCATCGGTATCCATTTATCAGAAATCAATATTCATTCTTCAACAATCAGTATCCATTCTTTTGTCATCGGTATCCATTTATCAGAAATCAATATTCATTCTTCAACAATCAGTATCCATTCTTTTGTCATCGGTATCCATTTATCAGAAATCAATATTCATTCTTCAACAATCAGTATCCATTCTTTTGTCATCGGTATCCATTTATCAGAAATCAATATTCATTCTTCAACAATCAGTATCCATTCTTTTGTCATCGGTATCCATTTATCAGAAATCAATATTCATTCTTCAACAATCAGTATCCATTCTTTTGTCATCGGTATCCATTTATCAGAAATCAATATTCATTCTTCAACAATCAGTATCCATTCTTTTGTCATCGGTATCCATTTATCAGAAATCAATATTCATTCTTCAACAATCAGTATCCATTCTTTTGTCATCGGTATCCATTTATCAGAAATCAATATTCATTCTTCAACAATCAGTATCCATTCTTTTTGCAATTAGTAATCTTTTTTTCAACCACAGTATTTATTCTTCTACCATCAGCATCCTTTCTTCAACCATCGGCGTTTATTCATAAACCATCAGTATTCATTCTTGATCGCATAGTTTCCATTTTTTTTGCATTGAGTATTCATTCCTCAAGAATCAGAAATCATTCATCGGCCATTAGGTAATATCCATCGCTATCAGGCAAAACACAAATATATTGGACTCCTCTAAGAGACAACTTCACCTACCTTCAACAACAGCAATAACCAATATTTTTAAAATACAAAATTGCCTGCCTCTGTGTATTCTTCGGTATCTGTCCAACTGCTTCCAATTGTTTTGTCTTATGAAAGCATGGGTGTTACTTTTGAACTATTACACGAGTAATTCTAATTATTTTGATATAAAGCTAAAGAAAGGTTGGGTAATGCTTTTTTATATAGAGTAAACATTTCATTTTTCTTCTTCAAATTAGTAAATATTTAAAGTGAAACAGTATTGTCTTTTTTTTCAACGATTTTAGTGGGTTTATCGTTTTTGTTTCCTTTTTTGACGGAGCCAGTAACACCCATACTGTTGTATATATTTGCTTTTATCGAATTTCCACAAAGTTCCGTGTTTGATGTTTTTTGACTGTCTTTCAAAGATCTGCTTGTTTATTTTTTTCACCCATTTATTTTTTTTTTTTTAGAATTAAGATTTGATTAAGCTTTAATGTAACATTGGTTCATTTCTGTTACTATGGTAACTGGGATCCGTAGAGATGTTTTCAAAACTTTATGAAGAAAAAAAAACAAACAAAGATAATAAAGATAGAAAATGAAATATAAGATTGTTTCCTTAACTAGGTGGTATAAAACGCCCACTCATTGGGAGGGACTATGCATGCTGAAATATTGTTTCAAGTTCTCTTGTATTTTTTTAAAATGTTTCTTTCGTACGTCTCTTTGTCTTTATGTTGCGTCAGTATTACAATGTGTCAAACAATAACAACAAAAACAGCTGCTTACACATTGCATGCTCTACCACATCCAGAAAAAAAAAGGAAACCAACATGAAAGCTGTTACCCAATGCCCAAGACTGACCAGAACGTGTTCGCGCTAATGAAATATATGTCAATATGTATATCAGCTTGTCATTTTCACAGACCCGCACCCTGTAACTATTTTATCCTTCAATACTTGGTGAAGCGTACATGTCGGTAATGACTCAACAAATTACCTGAACGGTGATATTCGTGCTTTTCGGTCTTCTTTGACAAAATGTTTTTTTGTATTTCACTTCAAGTATCTCATTTACAACGCACGTACTGTAGCCTTCATTTGAACCTGATCTCACCTGAGCTAGACAAAACGAAAGACTCCACATATAGGTCTGATAGGGAAAGGCTAGGGATGGGTGTGTGTGTGTGGGGGGGGGGGGGGGGGATGTAATGGTCTGGGGGAAAGGGAGAGGGTTGAAAAAAAAAACTGAAAGGCTTGCTGGTTAATGTCCTACACCTTTAGCATCTGGTGAAATTCCTTTATCCTCGATCAGTTCAACATGTGACATGATAATTGCAATTACGCGTAGTGCGTGACATGGCAGTTAAGCATTTGACGTGACATGGCAGCTCAACATATGGCATGAGTCGCCGAATGACATGGCAGTTAAGCATTTGACGAGGCATGGCAGTTAAGCATTTGACAGAACATTGCATAATTATAATACATGACATGGAGGCTGAGCACATAGCAGTTCAACATATGATATGATATTACAGTTAAGCATTTTATGACATGATATTTTTTTGCAAAGAATCATAAGAATTCCATTCACCATAACCTAGGTATTGTAAAATTATAAAATAACCATCTTTTTGCTAATAGTTTTTAAATCCTTTTTGTAATTTTTTGTTGTTGTTGGGACATTACGATGGAATTACACTTTTCTTTTTTTTCCTTCTAATTATTTAACAAGATTCCTGTTTGAGATTCATAAATAATAAATGTGTTGTTTTGAAAGCCCGCACATTTTACACAAATTCAAAGCAAGCTTGCTCTGTTGACCAGTTTCCTATCTGTTCGGAGTTATTTTTTTTCTCCCATGACTTAACGATCATATAGCCAATGAATGTACACAGAAAGACCAAAGAATGCACACAGACAGTCCAAAGAATGCACACACAAAATGTATGCGCACGTGTGAGAGATTTGTCTGGGTCTTTAATTTCAAAAGCATCCAGCTTTAACGCCACCCAAATCGTTTCCGCGTGCAATCTCGTCTGCTTGTCATTACGTCAGCACATGATCCCAATTCCTTTTGTTGGCCGCGTATAATGTAATGCGTTTCTGTAACAGATTATTGGGCACACTGTTGAAGCGTATAGAGCTTTTGTGGTGGAAAAGTAAAATTTTTAACCACTATTCTGAAAGCAAATATTGTCGTTTTAAACTTTATTTAATTAATGCGCATTTACTAATTATTTTAAATGAATAGTCATTTCCGAGAAAATTCAAATCTATGCTATAAATCGATATTAAAGACAAAACACTATATTTATATAACGTTACACATTTCAATAACATTAATGCTTTAAATAATTATTTTCACGATTAGATCTAAACCGTAGAGGTTAAATAAAATGGCGATCCAGAAGTTGATGTATAATGATATAGTTTCCGTTATACGTTTTCGTTTTATAAGCGTGTCTATAAATATGCAGGCTACAGTGTTGTTGTTTTTTTTTAAAGAGGAAACTCCTATTACTACCTGAAAGTTTAACAAAACACCCCAGAAAACCATTGTGTGAAAATGGCGTTTAGCATCATTGCCAGCTCAACCTTTTGTTGACATAGCTGAGAATGATAGGTTCATAGTCTGTGGCGTCTGTGGTAATCTATCTTGATGGGATGAGCATTCGACCTTAGAAAATGGCGAGGGGCAGACAGAAGTTGGCAAAGAAGGTGTGGCATTATGGCATTTTTGTTTGTTGGTTGTGTTCAAGCCGCTCAGTCCTTGTTTCCAACCTTTAGAACTGAGGTATCCGCGTTACACCCTCGGCCTTTGTTTCCATTCGTTTTTTTATTATTTTTTTGTGTTTTTTTGGCAGCGATGTCAGCGCATTGAGCATGGAACATGTTACGAGCACGGTATGGAAGAACAAACGTTTCTGGTCGCACCATTGTGGATGTCCTCAGATCTAACTTTTCTCTACATTGATGCACTGCTGTAGTTTGCGTTTCGCTCATTTTCTTATTGGAACGTAATACTTTCAATGCTTATAATAAAAAAAAAAAGACCCATGTAAAACACCATTGAAAACCATGGATTAATTTGTCAAGAGGCGCGATGATAGAACGATCATGGCTGGCTTTATTGTACAACTTACCTTAGTCTCTAGGAGCAGAACAATTTGTCAAAATAATAGCTTTGTAATCTGGACATAACACGAAGCAGCGAGAACTATCACAGCATATAGTAATGCCCATTAGAATCCTACAGATTAAAATAATCGTACTTGATCGACTCACCGCGTGAATTCTCACGGCCCAATCTTGACTTATGAATAAGCCTGCCAGAATAAACTCAACAGTAACTTGAAACACACATTTGGCCAATGTAATAATAGTTTTTTGTTGTCTATATTATATATATACATACTCCGTTGTCTATATTATATAATATACATACTCCGGACAGTCTGAGTCAGAGGCAGACATCGTAGCAAGCTGTTCATAACTTCAAGTTTAAAGGTGAGCTTGCCTTTTACACTGAAAACGAAAAAAGTAGAACTGTTTATTGATAAACAAGGTTCTCTGTATCCTCAGGTGTAAGTTCTAGTTTCTACATGCAAGTTACCAGCTACTGCAAGATGGAGGCTATACTTAGATACGATGGCGTTTGTTTTTTCATATAAACATTCAAGGGGGATGGAACGATTATGTCAGTCATCAAGTCATTATATCTATTTATAGAACCATTTTTTGTGTGTAGACGTTGATTACAATATAAAGGTTACTGTGCCCACGATGAGGCTGCTCTACACATTTTTATTTTCGCTCTCTTTCTTTTTTTTCTTCTCAATTCGAAAAGCTCTTTTTAATATTTTAAGCCCCCATTGTTAAAAAGTATTTCCTTGTGAAATGTAAGCACAAGGCCGCCTGGATTATAGTTTCGGGGAGATCTCATGGTGATAGCCTCAAACCAAGCCCCACTACTGGGGTCAGGGGATGCGTTCGTTACTTCATTGTAGCAAGTTAAATGGCTTGCTAATCGTAGAGACTGTTAATGGCATCAGAAATATATCCCTTATCTGAGTAGCTGGTGGCACTAACTCTTATTCCCATCATTTTTGAGGCACACACACATAAAAATAAGCCATAACTTTTATCTTCTTCGCTCAGCTTGTTGCGTTGCGGCTTTCTCTCTCTCTATTTCTATTCTGTATGCCATAAGTTTATATTTATCGTTAGGTAATTAGATATCATATTGATAAGGTCACACGTTATTGTGCAGGTGCAAGGGAGAAAAATGCCTGATAAAGTGAAATGGCTGTAAAAACCCACCCATCCCCATTCAACGGGCGCTGCTCTATCTTCAACACTATCTCATCCTTATCTCCCTGGGGGCCTCTTTACAGAAGGTGAAAAATGTTCCATTTCAGGAGCAGCATGACATTCTAGTCTGGAAAATGAATGAGGAGTGGATACCTTTTGGTGGAATCTTTTCTTTTTCTCTTTTTCTTCTCTTTTTTTTTTTATCCTTCTCTCTTTCTCCCCTTTTTACCCCATCCATGTTGCCAAACATCTATACACTCCTGTCAAATTGTGTTTTTGTGTTAAATGTGTTGTTTTGTTTGTGTTATTTCGTACATTGAACACATTACAAAAGTCGCCATGGAGTATATATTCCTTCTTAGCCTGGCCGTATCTGATTGTCTGCTGGGTTGGCTCTGCGGGCGTTCAACTTCTTTATTACACTTTCTAATCGGGGGACGATAGTCAAAATTGAATGAAAGACTTCCCAATTCCCTCTCATCTCCTCGCCCACTCCCTCACAGCGTTTTCCCCTAAAAATTGATTATGTTGTGTATTATTATGGCGCTTAATTGTTATTTTATCTACATATTTAAACAAAATAGTATCTTCAATATACACAAAACAACGTAAAAAAAAAAGAATAGTTTGCATTAAAATAAAGCTCACACTCACATAACAATATTCAATTGTACAATAATAACTGTTTACTTTTAGCCTGGAGTTATGTCTAAAAGTATGAAGCTAATTAAGTAAAAACGTGTTACAAAAATGCGGCTATATTAGTTAGTTTTTTTGGTGATCATTCAAGAATGATGTGTAATTTTTTCGTAATTTCAACCATTTTGTTTTTAAATGAGTTTTCTATATTTTATAAACAGCCCGTATAAAGTACATGTATTATAGTAATTATAGTTATGAGGTATATGTATATATGTCAATAACGCATCTCTCTCTCTCTCTCTCTCTCTCTCTATCTATCTATCTATCTATCTATCTATCTATCTATCTATCTATCTATCTATCATTGTATCTAATGATCTAATATATCTATATAATTATAATCTATCTTATAGATATTTGTGTGTATGTATATGATGTATGTACGTATACCATAAATTCGACTTTTCTTTTTAATTTATTTTCGCTAGTTCTTCCTCTCTGAAAACTAAAACTCCTTTATTCTTTCTTTTATTTACTAAACTTGACTACTACAAGTAGGCCTATTTGATGAATAAAACAACCCCCAACAACCACATTAGCTTGACTCCTGGTTGCACGCTAAATTTAACGTCTTTCATTTACCTTGGTGTGTGCGTCTGTGCGCGCGCCGGCGCGCGCGTGTGTATGTGTTTGTTCTTGTTGCGTCCAATGGGTGAAAGAAAAAAAAGGGGGGGGGGAGGGGGGAGTTAGGCTCATAGGTATCAAGACAAGTGTCTATGATGGTAGTAGGCCAGGCATTATCAACTCGGGAGAGCCTGCCGGCCCGCTGGAACTGTCGGAAGAGCTTTGGTGAGCTCTGGTAGTTGTTGTGTTTTGTTTTTTTGTAGTGGTTGCTGTACTTCTGGATTCTAGGTGTAATTATTAGCGTCCAGAGGGTGTTGCTGTCGTGGATTTGGTATTGCGCTCACTCTGGGGAAAATGTAAACCGTGCAGTTAGTGACGCCATTCATTTCGCAGAATAAGGAAGCGTGAAGCTTAGTTAGTGAAATTAATTTGTATGTAAAAATTATTTTGATGTTTATTTTCATCGGATGAATTCTGTCAAACACAGTTTGTACGCTACCTGGAGCGTGAGTTGATTTTTTTTGTGATCTTTTTTTTCACGTGCTTTTTTAAAGTTTTTATTTACCTGAGTTATCCGATGCGATGAGAGTTGTCTGCGCTTAGCTCCACCGTCTATTCCCCCGCGATTAGATCAAATGGGTTAAACTGGCATCTGATTAGAAGACAGGGGGAGATAAGTCTGGAGAAATTAACACTCCAAGTCCGACTACTATTCCTCTTTGTTGTTTGTTAGTGAGCTGTTTGTTTATGTAGGTTTACAATTTTTGTTTTCGTTGGGGTGAATAGTGAGTTTTTCTATTCTTCAAGGAGCGATTTTTGTGACAAAGACAAATTTTGTTTACGAATTAACAAAGGCAATAGTTGTTTTTAAACATACGATTTTGTGTTGTTAACAAATTATCTGGAAACCGGTGCCTTTAAAATGCTATAAAATACATGTATCCATTGTATTAATTGTGTGCAAATATATTTGTTTAAAACTCAATTTGAATCAGCTTTAGATAATACGTTGACCTATAGAAATATGTTTTTCTCGTGTTACTACATTCATTAGTGTTTCTGGCATTAAAAAGGACGAAATACATGTTGGCCATTGTTTTCTTGGAATGTTCGAAGGGCGAGAAGTTCTTGGAATGTCGACTGTTGGTCCGCGTGACCATGTTCTTTTGGTTTTCTCGTTCTTTAGGGAGCACCTCTTGACATTTTCAGTCTGCTCACCTTATACCCTCCTTCGAACCCCCCCCCCCCCCCCTCCCTTCCACCACATATCGTTTTGTAGGTATCCTCACCTTCAGGTTGGATCATATAGCCAGCAGCTTTAGAGTAAGAAACCCTGGCGTAGTCTTGACTTGTTTGTTTACAGGATCATCCTGAAGTGCTCGGTACCTGTGTAATTAGAACTTCATTGACTTCTAGAGTGACCTACTTTTAAAGTGTAGTCTCTTTGTTTTTGTTTTATCAGCCATATAGATGACATTTGGTTAGAAGTGTTTTGATAAATTTGTTTAAAAATTATTATTTTTTAAACTCAATATAATAGGCCTACTTATTGGTTATTAGGAGTAGTCTCACTAAGTGGTTGTAATCGTTTGTAAACGAAATAATTTCTGCTATTATATTATTGGTCTTAGTTTAAGCTTAGCAGACTCTGAACGTTTCAATGCATTGGTGTTATCGGTTATAAACTCATACCTTTGCCAAATCTTTATTGATTGATTATGTAGATGAAGTACATCTATTTGCCAAAGGGAAATAGTGTTTAACTAAAACATAACTTTTGAGAACGAAGAAGAAGAAGACTTTATAACGCCCAGTTAACGCTGGGTGAGTATTAATTACACTAGTATTTGCAAATATTTTATTTAAAAAAAAAGTGTTTAGCTTTGCACGTGAAAGTGTAGTTTTGACCCTCCGCCAACCACATTCAATGTTGTCAACACAAGTACCGCTTGCTAGTGAAGGGCGATCAGCTCACACTGCCATAGCTCACACTGCCATGGCA
The DNA here is from genome assembly GCA_949126835.1 of Anisus vortex. Classification (NCBI taxonomy): domain Eukaryota; kingdom Metazoa; phylum Mollusca; class Gastropoda; family Planorbidae; genus Anisus; species Anisus vortex. The sequence continues at coordinate 16,394,893 of OX421493.1, forward strand.
GTCTCTGTTCACCTGTTGTTGATATTTCTCTACAAAAATGAAGATAAGGCAAACTCCATTTGAGTGCCGATGAAATTCGCTGATGTTATTTTGTGAAGATTTCGTTACAACATCACTTGCCGTTATGCGTTTGTGTGTGTGTGAATGTTGTCACTTTCGTTGAACACGTTCATTGGCTAACAAGAAAACTAGGAACTGTTTTGTTTGGTGAGGAATTCAGAATTTGTACTTGTGTTAAGCTTTATCAGTTCAGTCGTCTAGACTCTAGAATACTCTAGACCAATGCTCGACAACCTTTTGATAATAGTGTGCCAGTGTAGGATTTCTAATTGATTCATCCCTGTCTAACATTCTATTTCTTGCTTTTTCGTGGGTTTTCCGCGTGCAATTAATAATCGCTCTGTGTGCCAAACCTGGCACGCGAACCGTCGGTTGCCCAACCTTGGTCTAGACCATTCAAAATATTTTTTGGGTATCATTTAAAGTTTTGAAATAGTTGTGGGAATCATTGATAGTTACGTTTGCAAACAGTTTTTTTTGTGTGTGTATCGTTGATAGTTTTGAAACAGTTGCGGTTATCATTGAGAGTTTTGAAACAGTTGTGGTTATCATTGATAGTTTGGAAACAGTTGTGGTTATCATTGAGAGTTTGGAAACAGTTGTGGTTATCATTGAGAGTTTTGAAAATGCTGTGATTATCAATGAAAGTTTTGAAACAGTTGTGATTATCATTTATAGTCTGGAAACAGTTGTGGTTATCATTTATAGTTTTGAAACAGTTGTGGTTATCATTTATAGTTTTGAAACAGTTGTGATTATCAATGAAAGTTTTGAAACAGTTGTGATTATCATTTATAGTTTTGAAACAGTTGTGGTTATCATTTATAGTTTTGAAATAGTTGTGATTATCAATGAAAGTTTGGAAACAGTTGTGATTATCATTTATAGTCTGGAAACAGTTGTGGTTATCATTGATAGTTTGGAAACAGTTGTGGTTATCATTTATAGTTTTGAAACAGTTGTGGTTATCATTGATAGTTTTGAAACAGTTGCGGTTATCATTGAGAGTTTTGAAACAGTTGTGGTTATCATTGATAGTTTGGAAACAGTTGTGGTTATCATTGAGAGTTTGGAAACAGTTGTGGTTATCATTGAGAGTTTTGAAAATGCTGTGATTATCAATGAAAGTTTTGAAACAGTTGTGATTATCATTTATAGTCTGGAAACAGTTGTGGTTATCATTTATAGTTTTGAAACAGTTGTGGTTATCATTTATAGTTTTGAAACAGTTGTGATTATCAATGAAAGTTTTGAAACAGTTGTGATTATCATTTATAGTTTTGAAACAGTTGTGGTTATCATTTATAGTTTTGAAATAGTTGTGATTATCAATGAAAGTTTGGAAACAGTTGTGATTATCATTTATAGTCTGGAAACAGTTGTGGTTATCATTGATAGTTTGGAAACAGTTGTGGTTATCATTTATAGTTTTGAAACAGTTGTGGTTATCATTGATAGTTTGGAAACAGTTGTGGTTATCATTGATAGTTTGGAAACAGTTGTGGTTATCATTGATAGTTTGGAAACAGTTGTGGTTATCATTGATAGTTTTGAAACAGTTGTGGTTATCATTGAGAGTTTTGAAAATGCTGTGATTATCAATGAAAGTTTTGAAACAGTTGTGATTATCATTTATAGTCTGGAAACAGTTGTGGTTATCATTTATAGTTTTGAAACAGTTGTGGTTATCATTTATAGTTTGGAAACAGTTGTGGTTATCAATGATAGTTTGGAAACAGTTGTGGTTATCATTGATAGTTTGGAAACAGTTGTGGTTATCATTGATAGTTTGGAAACAGTTGTGGTCATCATTGATAGTTTGGAAACAGTTGTGGTTATCATTGAGAGTTTTGAAAATGCTGTGATTATCAATGAAAGTTTTGAAACAGTTGTGATTATCATTTATAGTCTGGAAACAGTTGTGGTTATCATTTATAGTTTTGAAACAGTTGTGGTTATCATTTATAGTTTTGAAACAGTTGTGGTTATCATTTATAGTTTGGAAACAGTTGTGGTTATCAATGATAGTTTGGAAACAGTTGTGGTTATCATTGATAGTTTGGAAACAGTTGTGGTTATCATTGATAGTTTGGAAACAGTTGTGGTTATCATTGATAGTTTGGAAACAGTTGTGGTCATCATTGATAGTTTGGAAACAGTTGTGGTTATCATTTATAGTTTTGAAACAGTTGTGGTTATCATTGATAGTTTGGAAACAGTTGTGGTTATCATTGATAGTTTGGAAACAGTTGTGGTTATCATTGATAGTTTGGAAACAGTTGCAGTTATCATTAATAGTTTTGAAACAGTTGTGGTTATCATTGATAGTTTGGAAACAGTTTTGGTTATCATTGATAGTTTGGAAACAGTTGTGGTTAGCATTAATAGTTTGGAAACAGTTGTGGTTATCATTGATAGTTTTGAAACAGTTGTGGTTATCATAAATAGTTTGGTAACAGTTGTGGTTATCATTGATAGTTTGGAAACAGTTGTGGTTATCATTGATAGTTTGGAAACAATTGTGGTTATCATTGGTGGTTTCAAAACCGCTATGGGTAGCATTGGTAGTCTGGAAGCAGCTTCAAACACTGTAGAGAAAGACTAACCCTAGTCGTGTCGATATAAAAGAAGTAAGTTTTAAAAACAAAGCCGTCGTTCTAATCTGTATATTATCTCTTGCCTTAGTCCTTTGTTTTCAAGCCAGCTCTCCTTTCTGGTGATTTTTTTCTCTTTCCCTCCCTCTGGCACCAGCCCTTGACTTCATGCTGAGTTTGCCGGTCTGTCAGGTCAAAGGGTAAGTTATTTACTTACCAGGTAGAGCAAGTTGACATGTTTATTAGTAGCGCTAATCGTTTATGTACTAAAACCCTGGTTCATTGTTCGATTCTCTTACATATCCTGTAATAATTTCATAAGTTTATGAATGAAATCAATCACTGCAGTGTATCAACTCAGCATTGTGTGAAATATTGGTGCCCATTGATGTGTATGGATTGTAGCCTACAAGATAAGGAAGAAATAAAATGAGTAACATCTCTTATGACGTCAATAGTGTGCAAATGTCGACGGTAAACTAGTGGGGAGAAGTTGTTGTTTTTTCCCCCACTTAAGTGACGTCATATAGATTGACAACAAAATAATGTCTATTCTCTTGTTTCTAATGGAAAGTTCACGAAATAGGGATAGTTTCGCAGATAGCTGCAGGAGGTGATATTCCACGGATTACTCATTTAACTGCACTTTAGTTTTTATACCTATGCATTTAAAGCTTCGTGTTAAATTAAATTTTCTGTGATTAAAACTAAAAACGTAGTCATTAACTGTTCAATAGGCTTGTAGCCTATGCTTCATAATCATTTAGAAAGCAATCCTTACCAATGACATCAGAACAATATAAACTTTACATAGCATCCCTGGCCTCGTCCTTTTTTTGTTTGTGTATAGAGTCAGATAGACGTCTATATTGTACGTATAGAAACATAGGATGCGATATATATAGGCCTGTGTGTTGCGCTCGGGAACTTCAAGTACGTTTTGATTTGATTTGAATTTCCGGCCCATCAACATCGATGGTTATATAGGGCCTTTTTGATAATATTGTTGTCATGTTACTCTTGTATCCTTTTTATTGTTCTTATATCTTTAATTTCTGTTGTACGGTATGTCTTTAATATAGTTTATTATATGCTTTGGTTTAATTTTGGTGAAAAGATCATGAAGAGTTCTACAGCAATAGAACCTACGTCGAATTTCATCAAATGTATTACACTCCAACAAAATGTGAGACACTGTTAAGTTGACATTGCAGAAAGCACACATTGGAGCCGTTTCTCGTTTTAAGAGAAAAGAATGTGTTAGTTGTGTATGTCCTGTATGTAGTCTGCAGAGAATAACTGCGTCTTTTCGAACAAGTTGGCCCGTATCATGCCAGGTTTTTTAGTTTTCCACCGCTCACGGCGCGTGTTGCACCAGTTGACAATGGGCTCGGCGTGTAACATTCCGCAACTAATGTAGTGCCAAGATGTAGACTGGGTACTCACTCAACACTGAGAGCTCTGGCATTCACCTTTTTGTCGTCTGCCTTGCTTCTACTTGATGTCTGTTTTTTTTTTTGTGTTCTTTCTCCTTGGAGGGTCGGCTTGGTTTGTTCTGTCACAGGTTTATGCCCCTTGACCTTATCACCACCATTGTGATATTCATACCAGTTTTACAAACATTATATTATCTATATATATAAATATTTTGCGGATTTCCACCGAGTTTATGCAAAAATCTTCTTTACAAGCGAAAATATAACAACTATGTAATGTGTTGTAAAAAAAATCTGAATACAGAAGTATCACGTCAAGTTAAAATATTAGCTCTAATCCAGAAATAGCATGTTTTATCTAAACATTAATCTATAAACATAATGTTTACTAAAAACAACAACAAACCAACAAAAATACAGAAATATTCTCTCGTGTTTATTTATTGTTTCTTTGGTGAACAATTTAATGAATAAATAATTTTAGTGAAAATATTTATTTTCAAAATACATATATATCATATTTAGTGGAAATAATAAAACAGAACTAGATTATATTATTTTAAAACACTACATAAAAATAACATGAAAGTAAGACTTTATAGCTAACACATCATTAACGTTAATGTAATGCCTCGAACGGTCTAACCAGGTAGGATTCCATTGCCTTTTACCCAAAGAACTAGACACCGACATAATTCATTTGGCGTCAAGTTATATGGAGCCAATGTCGAGCCGTTGAAGAATATCTTGTAATGACTTTACACGTCAATTTGTAAAAGAATGTAATCATTTACACCAGTAACGTTAATGAACACATCATTATATAGAGAACGCATTGTTCTTACTATTTTACAGGTTTTAACGGGTGGGGTGTGTTACAATCTTTAGGTTTTTCTAATTAAATGAAAAAATATAAGCATTACTGGAGATAAGATGGCATTACCTTTCTCTTTTCACGTTACCCTATGGACTTAAGGGAAAACGTTTAAATTCGGTGTGAATAGTCTACTGGCTTACCAAATCCTTGAAGTACTATGTGTATTAAAAGCACAGCGCCCGACTAATAGAGCAGGCTTACAAACAATAGATAGCAAGTTTTAAGTCTGGCATAATCATAAATGTAAAAATACAGGTTGTGAAAAGTGCAAGATTTTCTTTTTATTTATGAAGTTTTATGGCGTAACGATCAATAGTCGTAGTCAATTTAAAGATTACGTTGGAAATAAAACGTTGGCATAAAATTATTACTAGTGCTGCTTTATCGATTTCTAGATGTATTCTAAGAAATAATCATAACATGGAGATTTAGTATCTTGTGAAATGAATATTTGTAGAGTCTGGATAGTTTCTATATTTCCTTGACGTCTGAATGTACAGGAGTGTGAGAGCATAATATGTTTATTTAATTTGATGGGAGAAAGGTTATTCAGAATATAATCACCCTCGCCCTTCCCACCAGTTTATCTGTGGAAGATAATTCGACACTCACCGTGCCCTTGACAGCTAGAAGTTATTTAACGTCATGCAAGATGAGCTCACCTAGACTTGCTCTACAGACACTCGCGCGCTGATATGTAACTCAAGAATCCGAGGTGCTGTGAATGTTTCTTTTCTTTTTTTTTTTTTGTGCGTTTTTTCATTCCCGCTTTGCCTTTGTTACAGCTTTTTGTTGGATTCTATCAGTGCACTCTCTAATTCATGGCACTGCGTCGATGTCAGTTGATTGCATGCATGTTGGGGCTTTTATTCAGAGATAGACGTTTGGAGGAAACGGCAACTTTGTGGTTCAGATAGGAATATCATAATTTAAGAGGAATATACATTTGATAGGAATATATTTGGAGATGAATATATTCTGCTTTGTGCATTTTTATTTATTTCTTTTCATATTTCATGTAGATTTGAGACTGCAAAAAAAAACATGCTAAATTAAATGTTCATGTTTTTTAGTTTTTAAAAAGTGCGTACTTACTGGTGTTGTGGGGGGGGGGGGGGGGGGGGGGGGGAGAAAGGGGGTAATTATATTTTATTCTGTTATGCACACGCGATCTAAAGGGATGAAGCCCTGATCTAGCTTGTTAAGCTCCAAGGCTAATAATATGGCAAAATAAGCTAGCTCTTATGTTTATGTTTATTTGTAAAGAAAACGAAATTTTATTTATAGTGAAATTTATTAAAACGGTTGATACCTAAGGATAGTTTATGTGGCATATCAAGAAGATATTTCTATGATCAGTATTGCTTTTCTTGTGGATAGTTTGAAAAATCTACATTCTTAAAAACACACTTCCTTTTAAAGATAGTAATATTTTTTGATAGATGTAGATATAGTGTCTTGTTTCTGTAAATACTTTTACTAATGGGCGATTTTGATTTCACGTAAATTATAGAATTCTTTTTGATCTATACTAATTCAATTCATTGACTTGAATGTTATTCCTCCAAAAAAAAAAAATATATTGTTTGTGTTAGTGCTGAGCTAAGAATGTTTTTTTAAAAGTTTCATTGCGTATTATTGAGCTTAAAAAGTATATAGTTCTCATTCTTAATAATTATATAATGACATTAGTAAATAACGTTTTAAACTTCTTCAGTGGACAATGCGATTGAATGTATTCTCAGACAATATATCACAGCCTTTCTATTTTCTTCCATTCACGATTGTGCTCACCTACATTCACACATTCTGTCGTTTTGAGAGTTGGGGGGGGGGGGGGGGGGGGCTAGCAGAAAGGCGAGTTGATTGCTTGCATACTTAGCGTCATAGGTTGTAAATGACATTCGCTGAAACAGACATAAAAGGGCGTTGTCGCTCATTCATGTTGAGTAGTGTGAACCCTTGTGTTTCACTGACAGCTTACTGCGAGCACTCGTGGTCACGTGAGTCGTGGTGAATTCTTCACCAATGTGCTAAGTGGAATGGTCATCTTTTATGCTACTGTTGTTTTTTTTTTTTGCATTCGTCCATGCTTTCACTCACTCATTGCACTTTGTTCATATTCGTGAACGGGATGTTTTTGTAGTCGCCCTCTTCATCATCTTCAGGTTCCTTTAATGAGAATTACCACCCTTTGTCGTGGGCTCGTCGAAATCCGTATCGGTACCATTTGTGTAAGTTCTTGTTATGTCGTGCATTCATTGTTCCGTGTATGTGCTTACCTAGGAAATTAAACAAGGAAACTTGTCCAGGCTGACTTTTTCTCGGATTGCGCCTAACGTCCGATGAAATGTATTAGCAAGGCCATGTGTTTGGAAATACTCCTTTCGTGTAATAGTGAAACTTATTGTAACATTGTATATTTAAGATGGTGATGCAATATTGTTTATTAACGTGGGAGCTAGAGAATACATAATTTCAAGAAACTAAATACAGTTGCTGTAGTGTATTTTTTTTTTCGTTTTATTCCATCAAGAAGAAATGAGTTATGTCCTAGTTGAAAAGATATTTTGGCACCATCCCGTGGGTTTTTAGATTTAATGAATGATACCAGTGGAGTCTTTTTGTTCTTAAAAAAAAAAGTCTCTTAATTGCCAAGACTGTGCTATCATTAGACAATGTTCGGGAAATTTTGGTTTGGAACTAGGAAAAAGTCAGAGGATAAATCGTTATTCGGCTCCGTGAGGCAGACAACTGGATTATTAGCGGGAGTAGCTGGAAAGGTAAGTAATTACAGCATGCTTTGCTTTCTTTTAGTTTAAACTAACTTTGATGGAACATGGTAACTTGTGTGTTATATTAATTAAACAATGTATTAAACTAAACTATCAATAGCTTGATTCATGTGAAAGTTGGGAAAACTTTAAAATAGACTAATGACCATGTTTGTTTATTGTTTAAGTTAATAAAACGTCTTAAATAACATACTTAAACTTTATGGAACAACTTTATGCCTATATACACTGTGTGACGAATGGAAACGAATCGGTCGTCACATAGGCCGAATTTTATAACTGCCAATGTTTATAACAAATGTATTAGCATCACAACCATGTATGGATTAGGAATATATGTACATTATTTTGATTAAGCGTAAGAGAGAGAGAGAGAGAGAGAGAAGGTTTAGAAATATAAATGTTGTTTGTAAATGTTAGTATATTACCTTGTTCCCATATAGCGGGGTTTCCCGGCCAAGTAAAATGATACTATACCGCCCTCCCCCCCCCACCTTCCCGTGTCACCTTTTCCACCCGCGACGTGGTTATCCCCCCTTACCTGTTAAGATAGGAATCATCTCCCTCCAACTTTGAATGGCGTACGAATTTAACGACCAGTGTCCAGATTGCAATTAAGGGTCACATAGTCTCGTGAATATCGCGCCCTCTCGCCCCCCCCCCCCTTTTCCACCTTCCTGGGTGACCATATATTTCCTACCTTATCTTGTCACTGTTTCAGGAAATATAATTCCAGTTGATATCATTTTTTCTGATCGCCAACGGTGGACATTGACATTTTTATGCATAGCTCTGGCCTTCTGCAAATGGCCCATAATTGGGCGACTTTCTAAGGCCAGGGAGATCCTTCTGTTGATCTCAAAATTTAGTAGCAGATGTCAAACCATTGGTATAGTTTACACTCCCCCGCTTCATGTCCGCTATATAAGTTGAAACTGTTCGCTGTAAATGTAGTCCTAGCGCCAGTCTCTTAAGCAGACACACTTTCATTTTAGTTAGAAGTCAGATCTAACTATTGTAAATATTGTTCTACTCAGATTGTTTGATTCACCATTTTATGCCAGTTTAGTCACGAAGTTTTGCATTTTGTTGATGAATTGCCTGCATCTGCTAATAGTTCACTTTCATCATTGTATTATTACTGCTAGCCATTTTCCGCTACCATTGAATAAAGTCATACAGTTTTCTATCATAAGACAACAGCGTTGGTTACTGTTTGGTTAGAACGTGACATTGTTTGTTAGACTTAGACGTTTACGAAGCCACGTCTGAGGAAAGGTGTCAAATATAAATTTGCAAAAGTACAGTAGAGGCTGCCATCCGACTTCAAAAGATACCTCCAGACCAACGAAGCCAAGGGTGTGAGTTGAAACCTCCACCACACGTGTAACCGAGTCGAATCCACAACTACCGGGTTACATAATTGAGGTCTCGTCCGGTGATTAAAATCTGGGCACCATTTGAAGCGGTCCAGCTTGATTGTATTTTTGCTGGGGGCTCTTATTCACCTCTAACAGAAAAGCCACTGTCCTGACAACCCGGTGACAACCTGTATCAACCCCTACACAAAACACTGCCTGTCTCCTGAAGAAAGTCAACTAGACCTACCCTGCTCATTTCATTGAACATTGCTTGTTACCTGAAGAGTGTCAACTGCCAACCAGACAACCCTGTAGACAACCCTTTGCTACACGTTTATCCACCTGACACCGTAGATCAGCTTCAACGCCGCCGTGAGACAACACAGCTAATAGTTACCGAAGTCCACAAGACAGAATTAAAAACATTCTAACATTCTAGTGACATTAGTAAATAGTTTATAAGTGTGTGTGTGTGTGTTAGTGATATGCATTTCTGTAATTCAAATTTGGAAGGCTGAAGGGTAAGTGATCCTTTTACTTTTGTTATATCATTGGCATTTTAGCATAATTTAGAAGTTATAATATCATGGCCGATATTGTAAGCATTAAACGTGTTGCTAGAGAAGAGGCTGAGGCCGCTAACCTCACTGGTAATGAGATGTTAGAATATATTAAGCAACAGGTCGCTGAGTTTAGGGAGGCAGAAAAGTTAAAAATTGAGTCCGAAAATGAAAAGTTAAAAATTGAATCAGAAAAAGAAAAGTTAAAAATTGAATCAGAAAAAGAAAAGTTAAAAATTGAATCAGAAAAAGAAAAGTTAAAAATTGAATCAGAAAAAGAAAAGTTAAAAATTGAATCAGAAAAAGAAAAGTTAAAAATTGAATCAGAAAAAGAAACGTTAAAAATTGAATCAGAAAAAGAAATGCAAATTAGGTTGGCCCAAATTGAGGCTGAGAAAGTAATACAGTTAAGACAGGCAGAATTAGCGGCCCCCGGTATGTGCACTCCGAATTCTCCTTCCTCTCAAACTTCAACAGAGCACTCAAATGACTCATTTACCCCCCAATACTACTCTTTCACACCTGACATTTTTGACCCGTCATTAGAGACCATTGACGTCTACCTTAATAGGTATGAACATTTAGCTGTAAACCATAATGTCCACAAAGAACTATGGGTTAGACATTTAGTTCAGTCTCTAAGAGGCCAAGCTTATGAGGTTTACAACAAACTTCCCTCTAATGACAAAGGCAGTTATGAAACATTGAAAAATGCGCTACTGATAAAGTACGAATTGACGGCTAGATCATACAATAGGAAATTTAGAGAATCACAAATAAAAGAAGGAGAGACGTATGTTCAGTTTGCAGACAGGCTAAATTCATATTTAATCAAATGGGTAGAACTCGCATCGCATGAAAAAACATTTCAAGGACTAGCCGAGCTAGTCCTAACAGAACAAATGAGACATAATATGTCTTATAAAATGAAAGTGTTCCTGGACGAACGTAAGGTGGGTACCTTTAACAAATTGGTAGAGTTAGCGGATCGCTACGCCACAGCTCACCAAGAGGAAAATCTGACAACCCACCCCCCACGCCCACGCCTTGATAAACCCCAGGTAGGGCGCCCCAACGGGCCTATAGATAAGAAAAACTCACATCGCCATCCGCCCCAGCACGAGAATCATCAAACGCACCGCCCCTACCATCAAACAAATGGAGGGAGCAACCGCCTAGAGCACTCAAACCCGTTTCCGAGTGATAGGAGGAGAGACCGCCCCACACAGGCCCACGTGTCCTCCGTTGTAGTCCAAGCCGACTCTTCGGCGTCGGAAAACTTAATGTCACCCATGAATAATGTGGGAACCCTAGCCACTTGCACCAAGGAGTCCGAAACTCAGGTGACTTTGATTGATGAATTAGAAACCCCGCCTACCCCTGGGAGCCACAATGGCCCCAAAGAAACAGACACGGTTGAACTGAATGGGGAACCAGCAATCTGTCTGTTTGACACTGGCTGCGAGTACGATTCCATAGTTAATGAGTCGCGGATAAGGCCCGGCGATCTCACTGGTCAATTTATTAACCTTCGAGGGCCATCCCTCTCTGCACCCGCACAGAATCTTCCCATTGCGCGTATTCACATAAATTCTCCTTTTGTGCGTGGCACAATTAATGCAGCGGTCATGAAAGACCTAGTTTATGATGTTATTTTGGGATGCAAGTATGTTTTTCTAGCTACCCCACAGACCCCTATGATTGTGGCTCCGGTCATCACCCGAGCCCAACACGAGACAGTGGACTCCACAGTAGAGCCTCTGCCCTCTCACCGAGATTTTGTTAAAGCTCAGAAGGAAGACCCTTCCCTAAATTCAGCTAGAGAAAAAGCCCAAACAAATTTGCGCGAATCAGGGAAATCTTATTTTTTCCTTAAAGCAAACATTCTTTACAGACAGCCTTGCGCTGATCAAGATGAAAAGCCCCAGGTAGTGGTTCCCGCCGCCTTTCGCAATCAGGTAATGGAAATAGCTCATGACTCTCCTATGGGAGCCCATCAAGGACAGACGTCGACTGTTCAAAAGGTGAAGTACTACTATTACTGGCCCGGCATGTCTGAAGACATCAAAAGATTTGTATCTTCGTGTCACCACTGCCAAATCACGGCTCCAAAACACCTCACTCCGCCAGTACCATTGGGTGAGACCCCAGTAGTTGACATTCCGTTTAAACGGGTGTCAGTGGATCTAATCGGTCCCCTCTCCCGGACGCGGAAGAGGAACGCTTATATCCTTTGTGTAGTGTGCCAATCGACTAAATGGCCAGAGGCAGTAGCATTGCCTAGTATGGATGCTAAACACGTGGCGGAAGCCCTGTTCACCATATTCACTAGGATAGGTTTCCCAGAGTTCCTCCAGTCAAACAATGGCACTCAGTTTACAGGTACATTAATGAAGGAAGTGTTACAGCTAATGAACACACGACACCTTCGAACCTCACCCTACCACCCACAAGCAAACGGGCTAGTAGAAAGGTTCAATAAAACCTTAAAAGAAATGCTTAAGAAAATCACTCTCGAAGACCCCAACAATTGGGATACCTACATACCCGCAGCACTTTACGCATACCGCACAGCCCCGCATTCTAGTTTAGGTTACTCTCCCTACGAAGTGATTTATGGGACTCAACCTCGCGGACCACTCGAACTCCTTCGTCGCTCTTGGACTAAAGAAAGTACTCATCAAGAGGAAAAAACAGTCCATGCATATGTCCAGCAACTAAAAGCCCGCCTGGAGTGTGTCCGAAACATTGCTCACTCCCAACTTTTAAAAGCCCGCCGTAAACAGGCGAATCATTACAATCGCCGGGTCAAGGAACGCGAACTTGCCCCTGGCGACAAAGTGCTATTATTACTCCCTTCATCTCACAATAAATTGCAGATAACGTGGAAAGGACCATATGTGGTCACTGACCAAATCTCGCCAACCAACTATAAAATAAAAGTGGGAATCAAAGAAAAAATGTACCACATCAATCTACTCAAAAAGTATCTAGAACGCTCAACCTCTGATATTCCCATTTTGGCCTTGGCCATCGCGGAGGAAACCGAGCCTGATAATACCCTCACCTCCTGCCCTCTTCAAACAAATGAGACAGTAGCCGATGTCACCACATGTCCAAAATTAATTCCACAGCAAGTCGGTCAAGTGCGCAAACTGCTAGTCAAATATGCCGACGTGCTGACAGACAAACCAGGTCGCACCAACCTAGAAAAGTTTTCTATGAAACTAATAGACCCCACCCCCATTCGAGTCAAACCCTATCAGATTCCTCATGCCAAAGCTAAACTGATAGAAGAGGAGATCAAGACCTTATTGGAACAAAAGATTATAGCCCCTTCTACCTCTCCCTTCAATGCCCCGGTGGTATTAGTTAAAAAGTCAGATGGTTCGCACCGTATGTGCATAGATTTCAGACGTTTGAACAGTGTTGCGGAGTTTCAAGCGGAGCCCATGCCTGACCCTGATACCTTATTTGCCAATTTAGCCAATGCTCGCTTCTTTTCAAAATTTGATCTCAGCAAAGGGTTTTATCAGATTGAAGTACGTGAGAGTTCCCGCCCTTTCCTCGCATTTAGTACACCCCAGGGGCATTTCGAATTCCAGACTGTTCCCTTTGGTCTGAACAACTCCCCTTGCGTTTTCACCCGCATGATGAGGAAGTTATTGCAACCGATACAGAGACCTGGAATTTCTAATTTCATTGATGATATCTTAGTGGCAACCGAAACATGGGCTGAACACCTTGAACTCATTGAGCTTCTCTTAAAAAGGTTGCGGGAAACCGGTCTCACTGCGCGTCCCTCCAAATGTATGATAGGATTTGACAAGTTAAAATTTCTAGGCCACATGGTAGAATGTAACCACCTCATGCCAGCTGAGGACAAAATAGCTAAACTCAGAGACGCCCCGAGGCCCACCACCAAATCAGGGGTAAGGTCATTTCTTGGTTTCTGTGGCTATTATCAAAAGTTCGTAGCCAATTACAACACTATAGCCGCCCCGTTGTCAGACCTCACTAAGAAGGGACAACCTGATCCAATATTATGGGATGACAATTGCGAACGTGCGTTTACCACACTGAAGGCAGCTCTAGTCGACAAACCGATCTTACGACTCCCTGATTTATCAAGACAGTTCGTTATTAGGACAGACGCTAGTTTTTCCGGGCTGGGCGCAGTCCTTATGCAGACCGACCCAGACGACGACAGACTTTACCCAATAGCTTATGCTAGCCGGAAATTGACCAAAGCAGAAATGAACTACCCCATTATCGAGCTAGAATGTTTAGCTGTAGTTTATGGGATAGAAAAATTCCAAACATACTTGTACGGAAAACAGTTTACTTTGCAGACAGACCACCGACCCCTCACATTCATGGCTTCAGCCAAAAATCTTAACCGCCGACTAATGCGACACTCCCTGACGTTGTCCCAGTATTCTTTTAAAACCCAGTACATACCAGGTCCAGAAAACTGCCTATCAGATTTCCTCAGCCGCCATCCTATTGCGGAAGAAACTGGAGAGAACTAAGAAGCCCTCCTTGTTTAATGTGTACATATTCTGCCATTATCATAAATCTGTAAGTATCTCAGTTTACCTCTTAGTTTTTTTTTGTGTTATAGACTTGTAACTTTTGGGGTGTATAATCTCGCGATTGTTCTCGTAATAGCGCTTATTAACAGTTCTTATCATAGATAAGAACTTTTGTTGGTGGGGATATTGTGACGAATGGAAACGAATCGGTCGTCACATAGGCCGAATTTTATAACTGCCAATGTTTATAACAAATGTATTAGCATCACAACCATGTATGGATTAGGAATATATGTACATTATTTTGATTAAGCGTAAGAGAGAGAGAGAGAGAGAGAGAAGGTTTAGAAATATAAATGTTGTTTGTAAATGTTAGTATATTACCTTGTTCCCATATAGCGGGGTTTCCCGGCCAAGTAAAATGATACTATACCGCCCTCCCCCCCCCCACCTTCCCGTGTCACCTTTTCCACCCGCGACGTGGTTATCCCCCCTTACCTGTTAAGATAGGAATCATCTCCCTCCAACTTTGAATGGCGTACGAATTTAACGACCAGTGTCCAGATTGCAATTAAGGGTCACATAGTCTCGTGAATATCGCGCCCTCTCGCCCCCCCCCCTTTTCCACCTTCCTGGGTGACCATATATTTCCTACCTTATCTTGTCACTGTTTCAGGAAATATAATTCCAGTTGATATCATTTTTTCTGATCGCCAACGGTGGACATTGACATTTTTATGCATAGCTCTGGCCTTCTGCAAATGGCCCATAATTGGGCGACTTTCTAAGGCCAGGGAGATCCTTCTGTTGATCTCAAAATTTAGTAGCAGATGTCAAACCATTGGTATAGTTTACACTCCCCCGCTTCATGTCCGCTATATAAGTTGAAACTGTTCGCTGTAAATGTAGTCCTAGCGCCAGTCTCTTAAGCAGACACACTTTCATTTTAGTTAGAAGTCAGATCTAACTATTGTAAATATTGTTCTACTCAGATTGTTTGATTCACCATTTTATGCCAGTTTAGTCACGAAGTTTTGCATTTTGTTGATGAATTGCCTGCATCTGCTAATAGTTCACTTTCATCATTGTATTATTACTGCTAGCCATTTTCCGCTACCATTGAATAAAGTCATACAGTTTTCTATCATAAGACAACAGCGTTGGTTACTGTTTGGTTAGAACGTGACATTGTTTGTTAGACTTAGACGTTTACGAAGCCACGTCTGAGGAAAGGTGTCAAATATAAATTTGCAAAAGTACAGTAGAGGCTGCCATCCGACTTCAAAAGATACCTCCAGACCAACGAAGCCAAGGGTGTGAGTTGAAACCTCCACCACACGTGTAACCGAGTCGAATCCACAACTACCGGGTTACACACTGTATACACCTTCAGCGAAATATACACCGGCTCAAACATTAAGATATTTCACACACGCCAAAAATTAATTTGTTAACTTTTTGTAAAGTTTCTGAAAAGTTTGTGAATTTTAAAATGTTTAGGAGTAAGAACTCATTACGTAGTTGCGATTCATAGTGATAGCTTACTAAGCTTTCCTTTTCATGTTTTTTAAGTGTTTATATGTACAGGTCATGATTAAATTATACTGGATCCTTCACCATATTATATCCCATGATTGTTCTAAGTTCTAAGGCAGGAGTGTGCAACATTTTTCTGCTTTGGGCTGCATATGAAATTTTATACAACAAGACGGGCTACACAGTCTGAAAATTTATTTGCATTATCAATGTAACGAATTTTTAAAAAAATACCGTTAGGAGCTCTTCGGGGGCCAAACTAAAAGGCATGGCGGGCCGTTTTGTGGCCCGCATGCCGCCTGTTGCACACCCTTGTTCTAAGGCAATGTAAGGGCACGCACTTTCAATCTTCATCTATGTAACCTTTCGTCGGACGTTTTGTCGTCTTCTTCATTTCACCCTGTCGTAGGGGTAGTACATCCGGGATACCTATCGCTGTACTGACAGCCATTGTCATGGTAGTGTTGAAACGAAAGTAACAGTTCTACACACACACAGGTTGGACAGAGCACCCATTTAAAAGTGTGTGTTTTCTTTTCACTTTAGAGCAGTGGTCCTCAAACAGGGGGCCATTGTTTCTGAAGCACAGTAAGGGCCGGACCTTATTTTGAAAATGTATGAGCTAATTCCAATGCACATTGCTTTTATCTTATAGTGGGCGCTGGTGGGCCGGGTATGGGCCTTTGTAGACTGGTTTGGCCTCCCGCAGGTTGTATTTTGGGGGAACCCCTGCTCAAGCTCTTGTCCTCATCACAGCAAACACGTCTTGTTTGTAGAACCCTGCTGCTATTTTGAGAAAATTACTTTGGACCACTTTTTTTGTGCGTGTCATTCTCTTTTTTTGTCAGTATCTCTTACAATGAAAATGTTCGGGTCCAAAAGCAACATTCGAGGGAGATGCAGTGTTGATACACATGAAGACACGGGTAACAATGGCAGGGGTTTTGGTCTGGTAAAAATATGTCTAATGACCACTAAAGAATTGTAAAAAGTAAATAAAACTTATACATTTAATTTAATTGATGGAAAGAAGTTCGAATCGCCTTGTATTCTGACTCCCCCATGTTGACTGTTTTTGTATTCAAAAGGCGTGCTTTTAACAGTTTGTGTTTGTATTCGTGTGTAATTAAAGCTGCTTGTCTGTGTGTGTGTCTGTTTGTACATATGCTCCAAACTAAGATATTTTTAGCCCAGGCCTTTCAACTACTAGCCACCAGTGTCAGATGTTGAGCTCATATATTGGCGATTAGTTGAGTAAAAGGGGGAGGGGGAGAAAAAAGGTAGATTTTTCGCTTTCTTTCTTTCTTTCTTTGGATGATGAGGAGCAAAGAGAAAACAAGAAGAAGAACGTCCACGTGACTTATTCTCTCAGGAATCCTTGGAAAGTGAATGTTGTGTCTGGTTCAGATTTCCGCTCACGGATTTCAGTCTGACCAGGAAAATGATGCGTTCATTTTTTCGCGAGGCATGTTTTTCTATGATTTGATATTTCTGATTTGTGAAACGATTATGTTCGTTTTTTTTAGACGTTTCCAGCGGAGTTCTTCCTGTGTTTTCTTATATTAATTCAAGCATCTGTGAATAAGCAGCTATTGCGTACACCAGTAAACAATTGCATCTATTGAATGTATTGCATTGATTTTAACCAGGTGTGCCGTGTGTTTAGTGGTTAAGAAGTAAGGTTTGTGGAAGAAAAAGAAGAAGAAGAAGAAGAGAGAGCGGGGAAGGGGGAGGGGTGTTAGATTATGTTAACAGATGGTGGGGTTGATGTTAGACGTAGTCGTAACTGCCAGTGCTGTCTTGGTGCTCTGTACCGCCAGAATTCAATGTTTTGGTTTTGTTTACCACATAGATTTTCACATAGAAAAAGACATAGAAAAAAATAGTCTTAAGGGAATTCGATGCTTGTTTATTAATTAATTTTCTAAAACCTCTAAATACATATATTATACTCTATACGCGTACAGATAAATATGAATGCACCTTATTATCTTTTTTTTTTCTTAAGCTAAAAATCTAAATATTGAATAATTAAAAACACATATTGTTCCTGGTATGCAGACATCCCTCGGCGCTATACAATCAAGTCGCAAAAAATGATGTTTTCTAATGTAGATAGAAATTTATGTGCGTTGCTTTTTCTGCTTTCTCGGATATTGTACGCTCTTTCTAAAGTGGTTCTCTACAAAGTTTTAACAATATACAATAACATATAAAAGGCGTTTTTTAAAATAAATAAATAAAAAAAACAACAACCACACACATACAGTAATAATAAGAAATGTAAAGATTCGCATTTTAACCAGGAGAAAAGACTTAGATCTATGTTTGGAAAAACCTAGTAGTGGCAGCCCTGGTGTTGAGGAAGTTTACTAAAAGTAAACTAAAGGAGAAGGGGGGAATACTTTTTTTATCCTCAGTGGGCGTAGGTGTCATGTGCATACAATTTACATCTGAATGGTTTGGTGTGTAGACATTTACTCACAGGCAGTCTTGTTGAAATCAATGTAGTGGTCAGACTCACTTAAGATTACTTGTAGTGTACTGTGTAGGTGTGTAAGTGTGTGTGTGTGTGGGGGGAGGTGTGAATAAGTAGGCCTATTGCTCAACCCCCCCCCCCCCCCCCCCCCTCCCGTCATTTCGGTTCTGTTTTTTGTTTTATTTCCTCTCTCCTTTTCGAATCGGCGCGTACTAGTCCTTTGGGAGGGGGGGGTATAAAAGGGGCGGGATGAGTTTTTAAAGAGGGGTGTAACTTTGCTGATTTGCATTACGTCATAGATGCACATGTGACGTTTTCTGATAATTTACTGGTTGGTGTGTAGGCTGTGTGTGTAAAGTGCGTGTACTTATTTGTCTTATTCTTCTTCGCGCGCTTTTTTTAACTTCGTTTTGACGTATCATTTAGTGGCGCAGTGCCATTTTATACTATTAGTGCAGTTGTGTTCTTTTTAAACTCTTGACTTCGGCACTAGAGTTACTGGCGATCTTGATAGTGACAAAATGATTAGCAGATACAACGCTCGTATTTTGGCTTTATTTACTCTGTGTTTGAGCGTATATTATTAGTATAGTGGTGTTTGTGCGTTTTTCAAGTTATCCAATGAGACGTACAGGTTTGGTTAGTGTGTTCAGGCATGATCTTTTTGATTGGTTCACTTATTCTGCCTGCGGATTAGGAAATTATTATTGCTAGTTAAATGTAAATTGCGTGATATTATTTTGTGTGCTGAGTAAACTAAAGAGGCTTTCGCCTTAAAAAAAAATGATAGTGGCTTTTGCAAAAAAGACTTTTGTTTAGGTCAGGGAGTTAGGAGCCCAGGGGGAAGGGGAAATTAGGGCTGTATTAGTTGCAGTCTAGTGGTGAGGGTAAGGGGTGGGGAGAGCTTGCGCGTCAGCTTTCTATTAGCCGCTATGCACTTCAGACATTCCAGAAAAAGCATGCACGGTGCTATAGAGATCGGTACAAAGAACAGGAAGTGTGAGCAGTATTTTGGATGTGCTCTCCTACATAGCGCCCGTTTTGTCGTTATTGTTTTATTGTTGTTTTTTAAAATACATACATAGATCTAGATCTGCAGCTCGTTGAATTTGTTCCAAAAAAACATGATGCCACACACGGGTTTTTATTTTGATGGTAACCTTTTTTCTGGTGGGTCTTTACAGTGGTCTTCTCGGTATTTTTTTGTTTTGTTTTTTTATTTGTTTGTAAGAATCAATGTATTGCATTTATAAATGTATATAATCTAATAATACCCACCTCCATCCCATAAAATTATAGTCAATGAAGATATGTCAGAAAGGTTATTTAAGAAAAAAATCACAGTGATGTTATTTGTTTGTGTTATGAGACGATGACGTCAAAAACTTAGTATGTGTCTATTGCGTATGTCATATGTCACTCGTGTAGAAAGATCTCCGTGTTACTGGAGGATTTGGGGCGAGGGAGGGGGTGCATTTGGGCTATTGTATAACTATCAGCTGACAGATAGGACAGGCAGAGAAGGGTCACCTTAGAACAGATATTGTCATTAGCGCCCTTGGTGGCGCCGTTTAGCATTCACTTCACAATGTGAGCGAACGCTTAGCCTTTTTATTTTTATTATTATTCAACTGCATATTATATTAAATAGAATAAGTGTCGTGTATTTGTATCTAGTGAATAGGCTCGTCAGCGTGAAATAAATGTATCATATGAATCAGAGTTTAATGAAAAGTAATCAATACTAAATGCATTAAAGCTGAGTTTTTCTTTTCCATTCCTTTTTGTTTTCTTTTGGACATTTTTCTTTGAACTGAAAGTTACACTTTTGTATTGAGGTAGACACTGTACACTAACGTTTGTGTTGTGGGAGCCGCGGTTGAGGTGGTGGTTGAGGACGTTGAAGGTTGAGGAAAGGTGTAGAGTGGGTGGGGGGGGGGGGGGGCGGCGGCTAGGAGAAATGTCTAAATGTCGTAAATAGAAAGCGCCCAAACCGACTTCCGAATGGCACACGTTCCTCTGGTGCTCGGGAGTTCAGTTTCCAAATCTAATCTTGGCGAGGAAGGCAATGGTGGTGGGGGTGCCGCGGGGGGTAAAGGTTGTGGCTATGGCGGCATACCGTTAATATTTCTGCTGGTTAGCTTGCGATAGGCTGTACACCTGAGGGGCTGCCTTTAATCACACGCACACACTTTTTCTTGGCTTTAGAAATACTACGATTTTTTGTTTGTTTGTTTCTCTTAATCGTTCAAAGTAATTTTCGCACCTTTAACGCGTCAGATTATTTTTTTCCCAATGGTCTGGAACTTCCGGTCTATATTTTGACTTCATTAGAAATACGCAGTGTAAGATTACGTTTCGTTTCTTCTTCTTCCGTGTAGACAAGGCCGTAGTGTTCTGGGAATTCCCATTTCTCCGTGACTCTATTATGTGTGATATATTTACTTATCAAGACGTGTGATAACCTGATATTGAATAGTGTTTATCAACTGCTGCGCGCATTATGTCATCCAGAGACAAATAGCTTTGTTTGTGAGCTGGTCACATGACATATTCCTACTTGTTTCCATTGTAAACAATGGTTCAGACATTGTCTGGGCACTTGGATTCCTATTTGAAACGTCACCGGTGCCAGAGATGCGGGCACTCAGTGTTTTGCCCAGCCGCGCCGGCGTCTTTGCTAGCCAGGACCGATTGGTACAGAATCTGGAGAAAAGCGGACGCCTTCATAAACGTCGGTCCCGTGGAGGAGCCCCACCCGTCCGCCCGGGGACTCGTCGTTCACTTCTGGCAGCGCAGGCTGGCCGTGCTGGTCAGTGAACCGGCCTGGAGGATCGTGGTGAGTCAACAACGGGTGGACAAGACAGTGTGTTATGTCCCTCCTTCTTCTTCCGCCGGTTCTGGTCGCGGGCCCTACTACAGGTGCCGGCTTCACGTTGTTTTCAGCTCGGATAAGCCGTGCGCGAACGGCGTGACCTTATTAACGCCTTGCCGGTCGTGCGACACGGCTTCTTTGTGTCTCTGCAGAGACCGGAGAAATGATCTCTACGTCACACTGCCGGAGCGGAGGATGTATTTTGTCAGAGATTCTCACCTGGGTGCTCCTGGCCACCTGTATCCGTGTGGATTATCTGACGCTGCTCTCAGAATCGTAAGTCAACAGGAGAGATGGAGGCTGATTCTAAACAAATTGTTTTTGTTAGACCAACATGTGTTCTTTGATGATTCTGATGGAGATTTAGGAAATGAATCGACAAGATCTTCTGTCTCAAACCTTCTTTCGGATTTACCCCCTTTTTCGGTGTTCAGTCTTCGGGATACTGGCGTAAATGTCCCTTTTAGTGGAAATGTACTTAAATCGTGCAGGTCCCAATACTTGACCTATCAAAGCGTCTGTCCATGTTTGGTTCATTTACTGAGACTGGGCCGGACTTATAGAGATTCCAGTGGAGAGATACAAATAATAAAAAACACTGTCCAGGATGGAGCAGAGCTTTCGACGACGCGGTTGCATCCTTGGGATAAAATTCGTATTTCTGCCGCCTCAGAATCTCAGACCCTGGTTACAGCTAAAAGGAAATCCCTCCAGGTGAGATATGTGTAATGGCATGCTAGTAAATGATGACCACATAACAGTAGATACATACACGTCTACATAACCTCTCACTGTCGCTCTAGGACTGCTCGACGACACGTTTCCCATCGTATTCTTGTATTTGTGGTACTGACAAACTTCTCCCTATGCTGACAGTACCGAAATCATGTACAAGTACACCATATTATAACTCATGGTAATCTTGAAGTCTCTGTATAGGACCACTGTATAGGACCACTGTATAGGACCACTGTATACATCGTGGTTTCCCTTGGCCTTGGTACTCTTATAGTTTTTCCATAGCTGACTACTTCCTTATGGTCTTATGGTTTCCCTTTCATTTTGAAAGATACCGCTTTGAGTTGTTGTTCTGGTCCTACAGATATCATATTATAACAAATGTGAATACGTTTATTTGTGAAGTTCTTCAACTATTAAAGTCCCGATTTAGTATAGATCTAATAATAGTAATCCTGACGATATGGTTTTACAGTAAAGAATGTTACTGGACTTTATCCAAATGCACATCAATGGTTAAAGCTAGTTTGTGTACTGCTAACGTTATGCTTTTTTTAAGTTAGGTATCTCTCTGTATATGATCCGTTCCATTGTTTTACTAGTAGTACATATTCGACCGTTTCCTTATATTAAAAATACGCACGATTTAGTCCCATACCCTTTAAAAATGGTACCAACATTGGCCTGTTGCTGATGAATGCACCACGGCTGTGGCGTCCACATGTGAAGACAGGTGTGATGATAGCACTGAAAGCCAAGACATCAAAAATGTCATTAGCTCCGCAACCCTGTCAATTGTCACATCATTGACATTTTAACTATGATATGTTCTCATGTTAGGGCTTGCTTTCCGTTTTTACTTTCGGAGGGGACGGGGTTGGGAAGGGGCGGGGTGGAGGGGGCGGGGGCGGGGGCGTAGTCCTGGCGGCCATTCTGTCAGTGATGACTTTTTCTTTCATTAATGAGAACGCGACCAGTGTGTGAGTGTCATCGTCAGTCTTAGTACTTCAAGACTCTTGTGTACATTCTTATAGAACTAATATAAACGTGTGTTGTTTTATTTTTCATAACGTAACAAAGTAGTTTTGATGTTGTACGGCGATAGTGATAATACTTAACGCTAACGTAAGCTAACTTAGAAGTTAAGTAAACATATACATGTAATCCTCTTTACTCGCCGTATAGAAAATACCGGTATAATGATAAGGTTAACCACAGGAAGGCATGTAACAGAAAGAAGCATTGATCTTTAATGAATGGTTATCGATTAGTAAGCATGCAGTTGATGTGTGTCTTTAAGCTGTCAGCCGTTCACTGCGCTGGAGTGTCACGATTCACTTATTCCAGTTTTCGATTTCCGCGCTGACCAATCAGTATTAGCTGACGCTCTCCCCTCGCCTCGCCCAACCACCATCTTCCAGGCCTGGCACCCCCCCCCCCCCGCAACCCCTTGCCACATGCCATGGCGTCGGTACTACTGTTGATCTTGGTGACTAAACGTCAGGCACTGTTAGAGTGTCGTTCAGCGCCATTGGAAAGCCCTGGTTTCTGATAACTGTAACGGGTTGCTTGTGTTCACGTTGGAAAGAATTCCTAGTCCGCCTCACTTAACCGTGTTTGTGTGAGTGTATATACGCGCATATTACAATGGTGGTGTTTGTGATCTGATAGTCTAGTGTCGCTAATGATACATCCGTAGTGACTCACGTTTATGCTATTTAACGTACCGTTTGTCACTGTAAACTCGGGATCTTTCAAGTTCTGTTTCCGTTTCGGGTGTGCACGTGATATGTAATTCACGCGAAAAAATGTTTGGTTTTTAATTTCCCATGCTTTCTAAGCTGGATTTGTAACATTACAAGTATATATGTCCTGCCTTGTCTTGGTATACAGTCTTCTGTATTGAAGGAGCTTCCGTAACATATACGATATATATGTATGGCTTGTGTAGTCTGTGCGTGTAAGTCAAACCCTGTGTCATTGTATGGCACGCCAACAATGCCAAGATTGTTTAGACATTTTCAGCGTTTACTTACTTATTCATCGTCGCCTTTCTTCTTGTGTATTCCGGCTAAGCGTAAAACACGTTATTAAAAAATTGCATTGCGCTTTTAATCCGAATGTTTTTTTTATTATAGTTTGATGCAAAATCTTTCTTGCGTGAACAAGACGGAATTTAAGAAGTGTGTTCTGATTGGCATCTTTACTAGGTACGTTTGATGTCACTACTGCAGCCAGTGTATATATATATATATATATATAGTGAGATTTATTGCTGTTTTGAAACAGCCTGCATGTTCTTCTCCCTCACCCTGCGCCTGCTTAGTCTATTTATAGAAGTCAGGTTCCCCTTCTGTTATTGATCTGGTGTGAGTCACGTGACCCGTTCTTCTTACCCTAGTTATTTCAGCCTCCCCTCCCCCCCCCCTTTTTTTTTTTTTACATTCTTTTATCGTTTCTGCTTCTTATAAGATTACGATTATTTTATCGATAATCTAAAGGCATCTTTATTGCGCCACTTATCCAATACTAGAACATAAGGCTAGCGTGACCTGAATTCCCCTGCCGCCTACACTCCCTCCCACAATGCGTTTAGTGGTTATCAATATTATGAATAAATAGAACTTACTTATTAGGCCCACAACATAACAACTAACAAAAATCATTAAAATTCACACACCTACTCTAGAATTATTAGAGTCGTCCTTGTGTAATCGGATTAAAAGTTAAGAATAACGCCGATTTAGTCTGTGACGTCACGGGAGAGGGGATTCCTTCTTCTTCTTCATAGCCTAGTTCGCGAGTGTTTCAAAACGAGGCATTGACCAGGACCGGTGGCAGGCGAAGATTCGTAAACATTGAATATAGAGAAAAGTGAATAGTGGTTGAGAGACTTGTAACTTTCGGCATATCGTAGGAGCCGTAAGCATGAGTGCAAGAGTGGCGGCCAATTTAAATTTTCGAAAATTGTTTGCCGGCCGATCGCAGTCAAGATAATTTCGTAATTTCGAGTACCGGTAGAACTCTTTGTACGAAAATCTTGACTTTTTCCCCCATAACAAACTAAATGATCGCCATTGTCTTTGACTAAAACGGGGTTTCATTAGCTTTTGTTTTCGGGGCACGCTGCGCACTACATCGTGTTTAAGTATAAGTCTTTTAAATTTTGGACGTTTTATTATAGTCCTACTTGTGGAGATATTAAAACGGCAACGGCATGTTTTCATTTAAAGTTAAAATATAACTTTTTTTTTTTATCAGCCTTTTAAAACAAAAGCAACGAATTATTTCTGTTAGTAATAGACAATATCTCGGCGCGACGTCACGGGTTTATTTCTATCAATGATGTAAAATCGTCACTGTAAGCTTGTAGAACTCTGAAATGAGGTCACTGTCTGCCCTTGTTACATTGTTGCGCGGCGACTGTGACCTGAAATTTTTTTATAATTTTTTTCGATCGTATTTATTTTTAAAAAAAAGATACGATATCGTTTTTTCCCCCTACGATATCGGAGATATTAGGCGAGAATCAAATTTTAAAAACAATAAGAACAATAAAAGTATAAATAAAAAGAAAAGCCAAACGATGTTTTATTGCTTGGCATTCTCATCCATCCTATTTTTAATGAAAATTCCTAGCACTGAACTAGTTGTGGTTAGTACGTTATTTGATTTCAACACTGATCTAGATTATTTATTCTATGTAAAGAATGGATTGGGCCCGGAAATTGTATTCTTGAAGCCCAAATCAAAAGGCTTTCAGATGACTTTCACTTGACTATAAAATTATATTTGCTAAACACTAACCTATAAATACAGTTCAAGTGACGTAAGACTTCCTTATTATCGTATGGATTTGTTCTAATAATAGGTGGTTTATTCCTATAACTCGCTTATATGGATAAGTGAATAGTGTAAATAGTGTAATCAATTCTAGCCTCAATTAGCGCAAACAACTGTACTATGGAGGCGCTATTTGTTTTTTTTTTTTATAGATCAGTGGATTTAAAGCCTAGAATAAGGAGAGGTTAAGAGTTAATAATGAAGTTACCCTTAACCCTTTGTGGCCGGAACGACACGAGCCGTGTCGATCGGTCTACTCAATTTTGACGGAACGACACGAGTGGTGTCGTTTTCGGTTATAATTGTTTTTATTGTTTTACGTCTAATCCATGTTTTTAAAAATAAAAATAACTTCCGTTTCCTTTTAGCAGAAACCAAAATAACATTTCGCATTTGATTTTCGTTGTGAAAAGTGCTGTTTTATATACTTTTATTAATTTTTTTTTGTGGTGACTTTTTTTTTCTCCTTTTTTTCTTGTTGTTGAATTTGTAATGGTGACGGATAAAGAAATGGCAACTACTAGCAGACTAAGTACTAGATTATTATGTCTTATAGTAATATTGTTAGAAAAATGGAAAGTGTTTGATAATTTAATAGTTTTGTGGATTATTTTTTTAAAGATTGTTATTTAAAGTATTTCAAAATAAAAGTTATACACTTTCATTAAGCATCCAATTACCTTTAATTTGATATATGACACTTAAATATATTTACAAAATTTGATGCAGAAAAAATAAAATTCTGGGATATACAAAATAAGTTGAAAAAAAACTCCGTCAAAACAGCTAAAAAAACTCCGGCCACAAAGTGTTAAATTAAAGGCCTTAATTAATTAGGTTATATCAGGTATAATAGTTAGGAATACACTATTTTATGAGATTTATTGGTAATTGGCCTATAATTAAGACAGAGTAAAGTAAATAAAAGTAAAAGACTGAAAAAAACAAACAAACATCTGCACAATTAGGCCTAGCTCTATATGATATATGACAAGAAAGTATTATTTATTTGAATAGGCCTGGTGTAATTAGTTTAAAATCAGTTTAAAATATTATCCTGGCTTGTTTTACTAAGTTTCAGATTCTTGTTAAGTAATGTTAAGGCCATACTATATGATATATTTTAGAAATAGAACTAGCCTAGATAATAATAAATGAATTTGGCCTACACAAACATATATTTCCAAATCACAGTGTAAATTACATGCAGGAAAAGCAATACATTTTGGTGAATATACAATATTATATTTAGTCATAAAGGGCTATAAATGTAATATACATAAACCGGTATTAACATCCCTACTTGTCACAATGCCTTGTCTCCGCCCACCCGTACGACCCGCCCTTCCTCCCACACACCCCCCCCCCCCCCGTTCCCCTTACCTAGCTGACCCTGTCAATGCGGGATGGTACTAGCGGGTCATAGTGTGGGACTAAACGACCACGACCTGTGGCACGTCGTCGTGCTGGCTCTGTGTCAAGCGGAGGTGCCCCCCCCCCCCCCCACCCACTCCCCGACACTCGCTACCTTTTACAAAGTAGAGTACGCGCGTGTGTATGTATGTGCGTGTGTTTGTTGTGTTCTTCAACTCGGATTACTTTCACAATTCTTGGGACTACATTGTGCTCTAGAGTTGCCTTGTATTTTTATGTTTATTAAATTCCAATTAGTTTCATTAGTTACAAAATATATGGGCCACAATGGGGTGTAATATGGGCGTCGTTCTTTCAAAGTAGAAATAGAGTTGTATTTTCTCTCCTGTGTATAGATCTAGGCGCGCTTGTAACGTAAAAAGTGTTTCGAGATTTTTAGATTGGATCAATTGACTTGTTTCTTTAAAACTAAATTAAAACAGTTGCTCACACATCGTGTACTGTTGCTCACTCATCGTGTACATTTTTTTTTAATCTCACGGCCCTGTAAGCGATAGTTAATTGGATAATAATTTGCTGTTGTTTGATAGTTTTTCAAACTGTATTGTTTTTCTTTCTAGCTGTATAGTTTTTCTAACTGTATAGTTCTATCTGTGTAAACATGTTAAGATAATTCAGCAATTTCAAAAACAATAACAACTAGGCCTCCTAGGTTTTGACATTTAAAATAGATAACGAAATTAAATATTCTTCTTTATTATGTATTCAGAATTGATTTCTGTTTCGTTGAATTGATATTTCCTTATGGCACGAAGACAAGGTAGTTAGTTCACTTTTCACACCTCAAGTGTTCTTAGTTTCAACTCGCTAGAATGACTGATTTTGCCTCCTCCTACACTTCTCGCCTGTGTTAAAAAAAACGTGCCCATGCCCTTTTGAAGTTGTAAGGTTTATCCATTTACTTGCATTTCCAAATCCCATTGCCAATACTGGGTCTCAGCTCTCAACACTGGGTCTCAGCTTGTGTAATGTTGTCACAGGAATGACGAGAGTTTTTGTTTGACTGACACCCACCATCACTCGGTGGCAGTTCTCTTGTCCTTTGGTTGACTCTCTCTTCTTTTTTTTTAGTCTTTGGGGATGCAAACGTAGAGATACTAGCCTAGAGATATCCTTTGAGAGGTCTCGTCATAGAGATATACTTGAGAGATATCCGATATCGTCCTGGAGATTTTCTTTTAGAGATATCCTGTTAGAGACGGTCGGCTGGCCCTCCGGTTAGTTCACCGGACTGTCAACCGACACGTCGCGGGTTCTATCCCTACCGCCCTCAAGGAGTTGTGGTCCTAGTGGACGTAATAATCTTCTATCTAAAAGGAACGTCTGTAAAACGTATAAGTCAACAACTATAGATAACAGCTGTGAGATATGCCTGCCACCTTTTTGCAAGGCCTTTTACACCATTTTGCATGGCCTTTTACACCATTTTGCATGGCCTTGTAAGCATTGGCATTTAAACCATCGTTCTAAATAATAGCCAAAGACCAGTGATAAGTTATTTGCTTTCTTTGAAAATTGTTCTATGATAATGCCATATCGCCCATATCTATATTATCTTTAGGAATATATTATCATTATCACGTCTCTGACGTCCTTTTCGATTGTTTCGTTGTTTCCGAGAATGTAACTTTTCTTTGCTTATGTTTTATTCTTATCTCCCTTATCTGGATAAATGCGCAGTTATAATATAGATATAGATGAAACGTAAATGTGTGTGCGTTGTAGATACAATGTGGATCTTCTGTTTATTAAACAAATAGACAAGCTATGTCTCCCGTCGCTTGTGTCTCTCATCATTTACAATTTCTTCTTGTGAAATTAACCATGCGTTAATAATGTACTAGTATTGTATGTGAGTAAGTACGCCTGAATGTATCTATTCTATGAAAGAATTGAAAGAGAACAAAAAAAAACTTGAAGAATAAGAGGGGGGGGGGGGGGAGGCGCGTATAGTGTGCTTGTGTACATATTAATTGTTCCCCCCCCCCCACCCGCTGGTTATTTACTATGCATACCTTCGCGTCGCCGTATCCTCCCGTCTTCAAATGGTCTACGGCCCTACGGGAGATATTTTTGTGTGTGAATGACCCTGTGAGAAGTTTAACACTGTATAAATCCTTCTCCTGTTTCCTTCTTTCTTACCCCCCCCCCTTCCTCCCTCCCCACACAACCACAGTTCAAACGCGATGGTCCTCTACTTTGGCCATATTTGGGCACACATTTGTAACCTTTTTTTTTCTTCTTGAGAACAATCAATGTTTCTTCTTCGTAAACTTATGCTTTTTAAAAAAAAATAGTCTGTTTAATAAGCAATAGTTGTTTCGTGTTCCGTGGTATTCCATTAGGCTATGTCATATTTCCATGCAAAATGCTAAGAAAATGAGCTTCTACGTTCAGTCCAAATGAATCATTGTACGCGACAGAATATCATAACAGTCGCCCCTCAGAACTTATTTGATCTCATTCCGTTAAGGTCAGTCAGTACGACCTTAACTGTAGGCAAAAAAAAAAAGTTCTTGTCCTCAATTATGTTCGTCTGACCCTTAGGACGGTAGTATTGACCAGCCTATTATTATTATTTTTGGGTTCAAAGTTCAAACCTGCATTTTATTGTGCTGTTTGTGTTGACGTGCGTGTGTATCTCCAGGTGCGTGCAGTGTGTGATGAAACCTGTTCAATGGTACACGCTGGTTTGTTTAATCAGCTGTTGCGTGTACTCTCCCTTACAAAACGGTGATTAGGAGAAAGAGAGAATGAGAGAGAGTGTGAGAGAGAAATGCCCTAGTCTCATTAAGGACGTCATTCCCAGTGACTCATGGATCAAAGGTTTTTCATTATTTGGTCCAGTTTCATGCCATCTTGGCTTTTCTTCCCGATGTGTCCGTGTATAGACTCTGTGTGTCTGTGTGTAGACTCTGTGTGTGTTCGTATCTTGTAAAATGGTCTTCTTCTTGTCTTCCCGGGAAGGCACGTGAGGATTAGCATGTCGTGGATTAACATGTAGTTTAATTCAGATTAGTGGAGTTTACTGTGTAACGGAGTTATCAATAGTTTTATTGTGTTTGTGAATGTGTCGTCAGTTTCATTTTCATAGGCGTGGCCTTTATATAAAGAGTGAGTTTGTACCTTGTAGGCCTACTCACTCGTTGAATGATATGTAATTTTAACTGTGAGTGGTAGTTTAGTCTAGATACACAAGTTCGTTTTAATTCAATATTTGTGTTATAGTACTCTAACTAACCTTACATTTTTGCTTTTGTTTGGGTGTAGGATTTATTTCACGTTATTCCCATTATTAAAAAAAAAACAAAAAAAAATTCTCAACAATTGCATTTGAAAGGTTTTTCTCTTAAACTGGTGCGGAGATAAATAGTATGATTGCAGTTAGCATTCCGTCACATGAGAGGTGAGATCTATGCAATAGTGCTAATATCAATTTGGAGCTATCGGTAGGGTCATTGTGCCATCGCCTGTGTTTGTATGGTTAAATGGTGTAGTAAATACTTATTGCTAGATTCAGACGACGCAAGCTGCTTGTTCATCAGCTTTAATTAAAACATCACCACCGGAGATTTGTCATCACCCTTCCCCCCCCCCCCTTCCTCCTCCTTCCTAGTCGCTTACTACTACATAAAGTCGATTTGTGCATGTAAACAAATCGATATTTAGCACCCAGTCTCCTCAATACGGTGCACGCCTGAAAGTAGGTCTTCCGCGTATTCACGCTGTGCTGTGTGTGTGTCGCGATGTACCATTGACAGTTGTATCCAACGCGTAAAATATGACAATGTGGCCAGATAAATCTGCACAAAAAAATAGTAAATGGTAGAGCGCTAACCGCTAAGCATTATTTTTTGTTTTATCAATGTCAGTTGTGTGTGTGATAATATTTTGCTGTGTAAGCCTGTTTTGTATGTGTGCGTGTTTGTGCCTGTTTTTTTTTTGTGCGTGAGTAAATGAACTGTATAGAACTCAAATGCTGACGTTAAAACGTTTGGGCGTCTCTTATCTTTCTTTTTTTTTTTTGACTCAGCAATTTTTGTGTGTGTCCATGACATTCTAACTTGATTGCGACGACAAAAAAAATAAATGTGCCGACTAAATTGAGGACATTTACGTCAGTCAAATCAGGGCCATCCACTTGAAATAAGTGTAAGAGGATTCACACGGTGAGGAAGAGATTAAATACAGCCGGTTGAATAGAACGCCCAGCAGTAAAATGGTGGTTGTGCACAAATTGGTCAACCTGGCGTTGACCACAATGGGGGAACGCAGACTCCCTCCCTCCTCCTGATGGGCTAACGTGGTATTGTGGCGAGATAGAAATAAATAAAGATAGAAATTGGCGAGGCTCGGTCGTGTATTCTCATTGCGTTGGGTGTGCGGGTTCCAATCTATGATTTAAAAAAAAAAAAGACGGTAGGATAACATGATTCTCAGTGTTCTCAGTAATGATGGGCTTTTTCTCCTTGCTTTTTGGAAGCAAAAAGTAAAGTTGGGGCTTTGCGTAAGAGAAGACAATGTTGCCAAACACCTTATGCAATTTTGAGCCCTCGATAGATAGAGATTTCGGAAGAGTGTGAGAAGGAGGGGGGGGGGGGGAGCATATCCCATCATGGTTTAAATGTTGACCTACGGAACCTTCGATTCAACAGTAATGTTTCTCAATTTACTTATCCACGTGTATTCATGTTAAACATTGTCTTTTGTAACTATATTGGAGAACATTGCTTCACTGGCTCTATGATCAGATAGGTCCGACGACTACTTCCCTTATATATCTATCTATCTATCTATAGGCCTATATATTAATGAAGGGTAGCATACATTGACCTACCCAAGATTGGAAATGTTACGGTGTTAAATACCCTGTGATAAGACAGATAACAAATTGAGATAAATATACGTCGGCGATATCAGCTGTTGAATAGCCACCAGTATTCTACTGATGAACGTCTAAGCATAAGCAGTTTAATTTACTGCTGACAGCTTTTCTTTGTTCAATAGCGTTAATATGTTAAGTCTGCTTTGCGAGCATGTCATCTTTTCAGTTCTCAAAGCTTCCGTGGAAGGTTAAATCTCTGTTGACGTTAATTTAAGACGCCTAAAACGCATAAATCATTTTAGAATAATATACTGTATGTTCGCTTGATGCCTTTCGTTGTTTTTTTTAATTCATTTTTATACCCCTAGCTACACACGAAATCACATGTTTAACTATGACATCAAATGGCACTTGTTTTGTCCTAAAAACTTGTTTAAACAAATATTCTGAAGTTAAAGATTCACTTTTTGGGACTGATTGATTGCTTTAATTAGACCTATAGAAAATGCTAAAAACAACACCTGAACAAAACGTAACTGTAAATGGAACTAATTGAGTTAAGATTATTTATAATTGATTCGGTTTATATGTATATATTATTACAGACCTCCTGTAGTATTAAATTTAAATTAAGTGGTCTCGTTAAAGAGGTTGTAATAAATAACAAACAATATTAATTATTTGTAGCTAACTTAATTAATAAAAATTAAAATAATTTATTTAATAAAACAACCCTTCAGACGATACCAATTTTAAAACAATTTATTTACTAAGTCAAATTAATATCAAAAGAAAAATAGAAAAGAAAAATCAACTCACGAATATCCTTACAACAGAATAAAACAACAATGTAATAATGCGTACAGGTACATAAAAGATACAATACAGCTCTGCCACTGATGCGCTTACAATATGCTTAAACCAAGACTCAAGAATACTACATCGATGTAAAAACTTCCCTTCCATCACGCGAATCTCCTATATTTATACTATACATGTTAGAGATTTCTGGAATAAAAGTAGGCTAAGAATAACTCACAAAAATTGTCAACATCTCTTTCTAACATGTTCCAGACGGTGAAAGAATGATCTAGGTACACTCTAGTAAACAACAATTCTTGACGCGACAGTAGCAGAGTTCAACTAGAGGTCAGGACTAAGGCCCTGGCAGTGGTGCAGTTAATTACATAGGAGGGAAACAAAATATAATCTAAACACATAACACCTCCCTCCTAAAAATAAAAAGTTTACATTTAGTAAGAAATGTAAATCTTTTTACAGCTTAATTAAAAATGTATAAGATACACTAAATATACTGTAGTAGTACATTAAACAGGATGTTACCGGATGTACAATAATAAACATAATAATAAATTATTTTTTTAACAGCGGGATAATGTGTCAGCAATAACATTATCAATGCCTTCGATATGTTGAATATTTAGATTATATTCCTGTAAAAATAAACTCCATCTTAACAATCGTTGATTTTTACAACTCATTTTGTGTAAAAATGTTAAAGGATTATGGTCTGTGAAAACCAGTACAGGTATATTTGAGCCCTTAACATAGAATTCAAATTGTTGAAGGGATAGGATAAGTCCTAAACATTCTTTTTCTACAGTAGAGTAATTTCTTTGATGAGTATTAAACTTCTTAGAAAAGAAACATATTGGATGGTCTATATAAAGATTGTCTTCCTGAAAAAGAACAGCACCTATCCCAATGTCACTGGCATCTACTGCTAATTTAAATTGTTTTTGAAAATTAGGAGCCAATAGAATGGGAGATTGAGATAATACAACTTTAAGTTGTTCAAAGGCTTTTTGACAAGAATCTGTCCATAGAAATTTAACATTCTTTTTCAACAGATTTGTTAAAGGATTGGCAATTATGGAAAAGTTTGGGCAAAACTTTCTATAATAACCAGCCATTCCCAAAAATCTTCTGAGTTGTTTTCTATCAGTGGGAGTAGGGAGTGCTTTAATAGCTTCAACTTTAGCAGTGACAGGTTTTATATGACCCTGTCCCACAACATAACCCAAGTATTCTACATGAGCATGACAAAATTCACTCTTATTCAAATTAACAGTTAA
Organism: Anisus vortex; assembly: GCA_949126835.1. Lineage (NCBI taxonomy): Eukaryota > Metazoa > Mollusca > Gastropoda > Planorbidae > Anisus > Anisus vortex. The sequence goes on from OX421493.1 coordinate 16,428,937, forward strand.
ATTGGCTTTTGACAATTTTTCAAAAAGAGATCTTAACTGCTTAACATGATGTAAAAAATCTTTGCTGTAAATAATTACATCATCAATGTAGGCATTGCAATTCTCCTGGTCAGCAATGAGGTTATTAATCATTCTTTGAAAAGTAGCAGGGGCATTTTTCATCCCAAAAGGCATAACCTTATATTGATACAACCCATCTGGTGTAACAAATGCTGATATTTCTTTGGCACCGTCTGATAGAGGTACCTGCCAATATCCTGATAATAAATCAATCTTGGTAATGTAGGTGGCATCACCAATACGATCAATAAGATCACGAATTCTAGGAATTGGAAAGGAATCAGATTTTGTAAAAGTATTTACTTTCCTATAATCTGTACAGAATCTAAATGTTTTGTCTGGTTTAGGGATCAAAACACAAGGTGAGCTCCAATTGCTTGAGCTTGGTTCAATAATGTCATTATCAAGCATATACTTTATTTCAGATCTAAGAACTTCTAACTTTTCAGGATTAACTCTATATGGGTGTTGCTTGACCGGAGTTGCATCACCAACATCAACATCATGTACAATTAAATTAGTCTTATTTGGCACATCAGGAAATATATTACAAAAATCCTTAATTACATTTTCAATTACAATCTTCTCTTTCAGTGGCAGATGTGACAGCTTTTGATCCAAATTTTTAAGTATAAAAGAATTTGGCAATTTGTACTGACCAAATTTCTCCTTTACAATATCAGGAGGAACAACAGGGGTTACATTTAAATTACACTGTACCTGGTCAGATACATTCTTGCTATCTGTTTCTGAATTTCTACTGACATACTTCTTTAACATATTTACATGGCAAAGTTGCCTTTTCTTTCTCCTGTCTGGAGTTTTTATAATATAATTTAAATCATTGACTTTTGATTCTATCTCATATGGACCAAAGTATCTAGCTTGTAATGGTTGACCAGGTAAAGGTAAAAATACCAAAACCTTGTCCCCTGGGGCAAACAATCTAAATCTGGCCTTTTTATCATACCAGTTTTTCATTTTAGACTGGCTTTCCTTTAAATTTGTTTTGGCTAAATTACAGGCATCATAAAGTCTACTTTTAATTTTTAAGACATGGTCTAAAAGTCCCTCAGTGGGTGTCGGAGACATCCACATTTCTTTGAGATATTTTAAAGGACCGCGAACCGTATGGCCAAACACCAATTCAAACGGACTGAAGCCTAAAGACTCCTGGACGGCTTCACGGGCTGCAAACAGTAGCATGTGTATTCCTTCATCCCAGTCCTTCTCATGTTCATGGCAATAGGTTCTTATCATGTTCTTCAGGGTCTGATGGAAGCGTTCAAGGGCTCCCTGCGACTCAGGATGATATGCACTTGACATGCAGTGTTTAATGCCCAATTGGTCCATTACTTGTTTGAAAAGAGTGGCTTTGAAATTAGATCCTTGATCCGACTGTATGGACTTAGGTAGACCAAATAGAGTGAAGAATTTTGTGAGTGCCCTGACAACGTTAGGAGCTTTAATGTTTCTCAAAGGAACTGCCTCCGGAAATCGAAGCACACATAATGGTTAGTAGGTATTGATGACCTGCTTTAGTTTTTGGAAGAGGTCCAACGCAGTCAATGATGACTCGACTGAAAGGTTCTTCGAATGCTGGAATCGGCTTGAGAGGAGCTACAGGAATCGTTTGATTTGGCTTGCCAACCATTTGACAAGGGTGACACGATCTGCAGTATTCAATGACGTGCTTCTTTAATCCAGGCCAAAAGAAGTGACTTGTTATCTTCTGATACGTCTTGTTGACGCCTAGATGACCCGACAGTGGAGAATCGTGTGCCATATTCAGAATGTCAGCACGATATTTCTCAGGCACAACAATTTGATGGACAACTCTCCAGTCTTCATCTGCAGATGCGTCTGGTGGTCGAAACTTTCTTAGAAGTACATCATCTTTGACGTAGTAACATATAGGTACTTCTTCAGCTTCTTGTGGTGACAAAGCGTTTTCTCGGAGTTTGTCTAACTCAGGATCCCTTTTCTGTTCCTCGATCAACTGTTCTCGAGTTGATACCGGCTTTTCTGAGATTGATTTCGGATCTTCGTCGAGTTTGGAGAAGAATGTGGTCTCAAGGTCCACTTCAATGTTTGATTTATTTTTGGAAGTACTCCTTTCTTTGGAGATTTGTGAACTCATGGCTCTAGTTACCGCACATGCTGGATATAATTCTGGATCATCTTCTTCTTCAGGTGCAGATAGTTGAGGTTCATGAGTGACAATTGGTTCGGCGATAACCTTCCCACCAGCTAAGTCATTGCCTAGCAACAACGAGATGCCTTCCAATGGTAATGTTGGTCGGACACCTACAACCACAGGTCCAGAAACAAGATCTGACTTGAGATCAATGAGATGGAGAGGTATATCTAGGCAACCCAGTTCTACGCCTCTTAAGAGTATGCTTTTCCCCGTTGCAGTTGCGTTTGATAAGGGAAGAATGCCTTCAAGCAGTAGCGATTGCGAGGCACCTGTGTCTCTCAAAATTGTTACAGGTCGCAGACTGGTATGATCACCTGGTAGTGATATAAATCCTTCCGAAATGAAAGGCTTGAACTCCTCTAAAACATCAGGGGTGACTGATGTAGGCATCTGGACTTTGTTAGAACTCTCGATGGAGTCTTGAGAACATCTTGGTGATGTAGTTGACAAACTTGTGTTGTAGTCTTGTGAACATCTGGGTGATGTAGTTGATAAACTCGATTCGGAGTCATGAGAACATCTTGATGATGTAGTTGATAAACTCTCTTTGGAGTCGTGAGAACATCTTGATGATGTAGTAGAACACTTTGATGTGTATTGAGGACATCTTGACGATGTAGTGGAACACTTTGACGTGTATTGAGGACATCTTGACGATGTAGTGGAACACTTTGACGTGTATTGAGGACATCTTGACGATGTAGTGGAACACTCGGATGAGTGTGGAGAACATCTTGACGATGTAGTAGAACACTTTGATGTGTATTGAGGACATCTTGACGATGTAGTGGAACACTCGGATGAGTGTGGAGAACATCTTGACGATGTAGTAGAACACTTTGATGTGTATTGAGGACATCTTGACGATGTAGTGGAACACTCGGATGAGTGTGGAGAACATCTTGACGATGTAGTAGAACACTTTGTTGTGTATTGAGGACATCTTGACGATGTATTAGAACTCTTTGACGAGTATTTAGGACATCTTGACGATGTAGTAGAACACTTTGATGAAAGTGTAGAACATCTTGACGATGTAGAATAACTCTTTGATGAGTATGTTGACGATGTAGTAGAGTCAGTAGAGCTTGGTGTGGCAGGCTTAGTATCATTAGCTTGAGTGTGTAAAAATTGTTCTGTTGTATAGGACACGGCACATAAAGTAGGTTTCGGAGAAGCCTTTTCGTTTTTCCTTTTCAATTTATAGCATTCTTCCACTTTATGTCCTTCTTTCTTGCAGTATATGCATGAGGCTTTTGGTTGTGTCACCTTCTTGTCATGAGTGTTTTTCATTGAAGTGCTGTTTGTTTCTTCGGGCAGTTTCGGCTGCTTCGGCCTAACATCGGCTGTGGACTTTGCGAACTGATGGGAGATGACGAAGTCGTCGGCCAACACTGCTGCCTTGTACACATCATCTTCGCCACGGTCTGCCATATGTGTTCGGACGTCCAGCCAGACACAATTCTTAAACTCCTCCATCAGAATCAAGTTCTTGAGCTTTGCATAGTCAGAACCAATCTCTTTAGATGTCAGCCAGCGATCTAGCCTTCTCTGCTTTTCTCGTAAGAACTCAACATGGGTCTGGCCATCCAGTTTACGTAGTTCACGGAACTGTTTTCGATAAGCCTCAGGGACAAGTTCAAAAGATTTCAAAATTAGTTGCTTAGCAACTTGGTAGTCCCTTTGTTGTTCCCCAGTGAGTGAGCAGAACACCTCTGCAGCCCTACCAGTCAGAACAGTTTGTAACAGCGAGGACCACAGCGTTTCAGGAATAGCAAAATTTTTGGCAACAAGTTCAAATTGAACAAAATAATTATCCACATTTCCCACAAAACGTGGAATAAGTTTTAAGTATTTAGCTGGGTCCACATTCTGATTGGTGGTAGGAAGATCTGTTGGAGTTTTAGAGCTTATCTCTAATTTCTTTAATTCTATTTCTTTCTCACATCTCATCCGTTCTATTTCTTTTTGTGCTAAGTGTGCTTCTTTTTGTGCTTCAATTTCCAACTGCTTAATTTTTAGCTGTATTTCTAAATCTACAACATTGGGTGTGTTTTCGTTTCCTTCTCTACTAATTGTGGATAACGCCTCTTCTGGCAAAAATTCTTCGTTGACAAAATGTAGGACTATACTATCTCTAATAACTTGTTTTACAGCACTAGATTTGATTTTGAGTCCTAAAAGTTTAGAAATAGCCAACAGATCCTTTCTGCTGCATTGGTCGAGTTCTTGCAAAGATGGATTAGCAATGAAAGCCTGATAATCCATGTTAATGTATAACCTTAATTTAAACAATCAACTAAGAGAGAAAAGTTTTTTTGGTCAGCACTTACAATGTATAAAACTTGGTATCGTCTAAAGAAAAGTAAAAGAAAATTTTAAAATTTCTTTTCTATGAATAAATATTATATAATATTTATATCCGTAGGAAGAGCCCCCAATTTTATTACAGACCTCCTGTAGTATTAAATTTAAATTAAGTGGTCTCGTTAAAGAGGTTGTAATAAATAACAAACAATATTAATTATTTGTAGCTAACTTAATTAATAAAAATTAAAATAATTTATTTAATAAAACAACCCTTCAGACGATACCAATTTTAAAACAATTTATTTACTAAGTCAAATTAATATCAAAAGAAAAATAGAAAAGAAAAATCAACTCACGAATATCCTTACAACAGAATAAAACAACAATGTAATAATGCGTACAGGTACATAAAAGATACAATACAGCTCTGCCACTGATGCGCTTACAATATGCTTAAACCAAGACTCAAGAATACTACATCGATGTAAAAACTTCCCTTCCATCACGCGAATCTCCTATATTTATACTATACATGTTAGAGATTTCTGGAATAAAAGTAGGCTAAGAATAACTCACAAAAATTGTCAACATCTCTTTCTAACATGTTCCAGACGGTGAAAGAATGATCTAGGTACACTCTAGTAAACAACAATTCTTGACGCGACTGTAGCAGAGTTCAACTAGAGGTCAGGACTAAGGCCCTGGCAGTGGTGCAGTTAATTACATAGGAGGGAAACAAAATATAATCTAAACACATAACAATATATATAGAGAGATAGAGAGAGAAAGAGAGAGAGAGAACAATGCCACGATACTTGCCACTGATGGAATTAAGGGAATGTCAATAATGTTGTGTGCATATAATGGTGAACTTTTAAAGCAATATATAAAGCATAGGCCTAACAGCGAAGTATTGAGCTAATGCCGGCAGTGGGTCGCCCTCCTCTCCACCCACCCAAGCGGGCCTCAAGCGGTGTATGTGCGTGTATGTTTGTGTTCAATTGGAGGTCCAGGGGGGGGGGGGAAGAGGTGGGGGTAAGAATTGACAATATTCTCCGTAAATCTACTCTGCTTGTCTCTTTTATCTGCTAGCTGAACTGCAGAGGCGTATGCCTGTTGTAAGGGGAGGGGGGGGGGGAGAGGGAGAAAGGTAAGGGTGGAAAAAATGTAGTAATGTATTCTGGAGGGGAGAGAGCTTCATATGTCCACTGACCCGTAAAAAGAACAAAATGATTTTTTGGGGTCGTGTAAGACGTCTTGCAACCGACTAGCTGGAACCGTCACGGACTTGGACACCCGGAAGGTTGAAAGGTGGGGGTGGGGATGGAGGGACAGGGGGAGGGTCGATAAAAAAATCGTCAAAGAAATTTCCTGAGAACCATGGGTCCCTCCCTTTCCTTGTACCCCCCGCCCTCCTTTTCCCATGCGGTACCCCCTGATCGCGGATGTCACTGACAGATACAGTACGGTGTGCATGAAACCGGATCGCGTGTTCTAGATTATCTTCAAGGCTACTTATAATAAATAGCGTCTCTATGATGCCAGTAAAGACCGTACCATAAAGAAATAAAAAAGTTCTTAATCATAAAGGATAAGTTAGGGTAATTGAATTCTTATATTTGTTCGCTTTTTTTTTTTGTAGAGGAAGAACTAGACCCTATCATATGAATAGCCCAAGGCTTGTGGCTGAAAGAAGCAGGGACAATATTTTGAGCGTCTTTTCAAAAAATAAAAAAGAACTCAATAGAAAAGAAAACAATAATACAGAAGAGGAAAAAATCAGTCGCACACAGAAGTCTCGGAATTTCGCTGAAGTGTGCCCTCGGCCAGTGTTTTCAATGTAGGCTACCTAGACATGAAATTGTTGAGATTCCGTTTAGCGTTACCGTTGACCACGTAGGCCTACTTGTTTTTTCTTCAAACGCATCGTAGAAAAGATAGATCTACTCTACCTTTGACTGTCAATAATAATAATAATACCAAAATCCAAAAATAAAATCCGAATATTAAAATTCATTGTTATGCAGAGTAGGAGAACTTGTTATTTCGAAACACATAATATTCTCGATTTAAGTCTAGAAGGAGTGCCTGTAAACTAAAAGATAATATTTTTATCTTTCCATTTTTTTTAAAGTCTCTATTCGCAGGCTGTGAAATTTGAAACGTTTTGGGTAGGCGGTAAAAGATTTGGCCGAATTGGCCGATGTTCAGAAAATAATAATTTGATACCTTTCAGTCCATGTATGGCATTGTATGGGAATGTCACAATGGTTTTTAATCTCTTAGATTTATAGATGTATTTTTTTCAGGGTAGGGTGTGTAACATGGCTTGCATACATTCCTATTCTGTTGATGGTGTGTCTTTTCTGTAGTTCTATAAAGTTCTATAAGACTTCTGTGCGTGCCAAACAATCGTCATGTCAAATGTTTACCGATGTTAAAAACGTACTTTGTTCTCTTGCGGGCTGCGCACGTAGCGAGCCTTTTGATTGTTAGTTTTATTGTTGCAGGTACGGCTTATCTCCACGGCATGTTATTGTCTGCCCCTTTGTAGATGTTTGTTAGGTCATGTCATGAGTAATGTAAATGTGGGTGCCTGCGCGTGTGCATGAGAGAGATGGAGATATATTATATAGTTAGATAGGTAGAGAGAAACGAGAGAGGGCGAGAAATATTACTGTTTCCATGCATATGTTTAGTTGAGTAAAAATTACGTGCATATATACTTTTATTTTACTTGAGTTAACGAGTTTCAACGACAGGAATACATACAGTATTGTTCGTCTGGTTATCATCACTGAGTTATGCTATATGCATCTTACCATGAAAGTGACTACGTCCCACTTCTCTCCTACCTCATAATTTGTCTACGTATGCAATGTATCTTGAATCTGACCAAACTGCATCGCTACTGGTTAAGAGAACTTATTATGGCTATGAGATAATTACTCATTTCCTTGACCTTAGGTTAGATCACTGTGTCGTACTATTGTTTTCTTGTCTTTTTTTATTATTACTTATCGGCGCATCGCTATTCTACAGACAAGACCAGCACTTTGATGACACCTGTTCGCACAGATATAGCATGATATGTGCACTTTGTGCCGCGCTGCGAAAATGGGGGTATCGAAGCCCACTGACTAGTTTTGGAGCAAGATATTACTTAACACACACGCAAGAAATACAGTCAATCGTCGAATGAGTGTAAACATGCACTAGATCAGAGGTCGGCAACCTTTCGACAATAGAGTGCCAAAGTAGGATTTGTAATTCATTTAGCGTGCCAACAGCCTAAAAGTCATGTTCTAGCACTCAATTTTTTTTTTGTAGAAGAGGCATGAATTATTTCTTTCTGGAATGTTCTGCGTGCCATTGAAAATCGCTCTGCGTGCCAAGTCTGGCACGTGTTTCGTAGGTTGCCGATCTCTTCACTAGATATTTGGGACTGCATAATAAAAATACGTTTAGGGCGTTACGGGATTGTTCTTTTGGTGGCATGCTATCAATTGCATGTTGGCGCTACTTTTGAGCTACAAGTAGAACAGTGATATGATAATCTGCCTATTATTCCTCCAACGCACTGAATGACAAAAATGCTGGGATCACAATATGTGTGGTTGGCGTCAACGTTAACGGCTGACTAATTTAATGTTGCTTCACTAGCGTGACTTGTATCAGCACACAATAATATGGGCTAGATGCGTGTAAGTCTTCATAGAGTGACGGTAAACAGAGGAGTGACCATTGTACGAAAAGCAATCATGCTATCGTTTGTGTGACATAAAAAAAACTATTCTACGCCTTCCAAAGGTTGTTAACCAAAATTTACCTTCCTAAGCTGCTGTTTTTATTAGAAGTAGAAGCATAATCCATTGGTCCCTTTTTCCATAGCAGTCCCAGGGCTAATGGAGTTATTTCTACATGCCTTTTTTCACCTTGCCGCGACCCTTGTATTGTGTGAATGCTAATTGGCCGATACGGTCAATCAGTTGAACGCCGTGGGCTGTCTTTTCATCATGCATGTTCATCTTAATTGCCAGGCTTTCTTGTATGTTCTTTCCTTGTTGTTTTCATGTTTACTTCGCTATTGGGCTTTTACAGAGAGGAGAGTGTCGTGTTTAATTTCTGTGTGTGTTAGTAAGTTTTCATTGGGAAGTATCTCATTTGGTCAACTTTCGGTCAATCTCATTCTGTCATATAAATACATAGCGTGTATTTATTGCCAAGTTCACCATGTTATTATCACATCACGTATAAATACTTAATATAATCTAGAAATCATGGAGTAATTAGACTACCTGTCAGTCTTCGTGTACACCTTTGTCATTTATTTCAACTTTTTGTTGTTGTAGGTTTTAGGTAAGGAGAAAAAAAGCTTAGCGTAAGAAGCCGTTTGGGGCGGAGACATGGTGGAAGGTGGGGTAAAAAGGGGGGGGGGGAGGGAGTGAAAGCTACTATTACTGAGTACAATTTCACCTTTTGCCATTGAGTTTCCGCACTGCTCCACCTAGGTTTGAAGTACCCAAGCAGCGGTCATATGGTGTGCATCTTCTGGCAAACACAAGTCGTTTGCTCTTATGCAAACACCTCAACGCTGTCGCGTCGCCCTCCCATGGATGCACGTTAATTGGTTAAAGCTTTATTATTTCCTAGATATGTGTGACCTGCTCGCTCTTTTTCTTGTATGTGTCTATGTGTGCCCTTTTCATGGCTTCTAGTTTACTCGTGTGTTGTTTGGAAGTCCTGGATAGAGCGTGCATTACTTAGACTCGGTTGTTTGTTTCTTTGACGTTATGGGCGCTGGGAATAGATAGTATTGCAGTGAGTTGACATTAATGTCATTTGTTTTAGTTGTTTTTACGTGCCGAGTTTCGATTGCTTGTCACATTTCATTAAAATGTAGTGCTAACATAAAGTCATCGACATTTATTTTGATGGATATCTATTTGTTTTCTTTAAAGAATTATATTTATACCCCATTGCAATCTTGATATTGTTTACTTTAATATATATTTGAATATATGGTTATACGTGTCTTTTAATCTGCCTGTGTGCATTATATAGTCTATATTAAACTAGTGTACAGAAATGATCCGTTTGAGGTATAGCACTACATTATACTACATGGGATAAAAGAAACTTGAAGTGTGTAATTGATTTAAGTCCAAGAATTTCTGGATTTTCTCTTTGAATGAACCCTAGATATTTCGACTTAATTATCGCGAAACGTCGATGCCCTTGTCTTTTATGTCATGGGTTGAAATAGTTGTCCGACGCAGTAGTTCGGATTCCTTGAACAAATATTGACAGTAGCCTATCTCACGTCTGCAAATTATTTCATAGATTATAAGACCCGTGATCTACCTGTTTATTGTACACCAAGTTTGCACTGTGGGGGGAAATACTATAAGCAATTGCCAGTCCGGGTTTCAGTGAAGATCGATGGCTGCTTCTTCTCCGACTTGATTGAAATGTTTGGCTACTGTTTTTCAAATGTTTTTACTATCCAAATAAGTGGGGGCCCATTCATAGTTCTGTGGTATAAATAGTAACTGCTATTCACAAGCTTGTTTCCATACGTGTGCAGAACAGTAACAGTATCGTCTGTTTAAAGTTATTTGTATTAGTATGTTTGGTCTCTGAATAAGTACAAGTCAATGGTCCAAAGTTTCTATCAATGATAATATACCTATACATATAGGTTATATATATATATATATATGTTATATATATATCAAAACAATATTCATTCAGTAATAATGAAATAAAAGGTGGAAATGGGTTGGTTTAACCCACAGACATGTACCATACCGTCTAAATATCGTCAACATTTAAGAACCTTTGACAGCATCGCTATGTTTCAATTTAATATTAGAGTGGATCTTTTGACTATTTTTCTTTTCAATCTGTGACTAATAAGTAAACATGGGATTTAAAACTGAGATATTGAGTAGTAGATAATATGTAGAACTAGTAGAAATGTTTGAAGTTGTGAGAAGATTAGAAATACTTGGAAATACTTACTCTGCGTTTCTCAACTAAAGCGTATAGTTTTGGTGCTATCTAAGCTTGAATATTTTTCAACAAGTGGCCAGAAATTACTTGCAGGATAGCAATAATTGACACACTCATCGGGTGTTGGTAAAATATGTGTGTTTAAATGCACAATTCACTGTTTAATAATGTTGAGGAAAGATGGTTTTATGTTATAGTAGTTGTTTTAATCGTGCTAGACATTTCTTTATTTAAAAGTTCACGGATAGGGTTACACCTACACACAGTGTATTTTTTTTTTTTCTCTTTGATGTGGTTAGTGTTTAACTCAATTTGTGGTGTAGTGCATTTGTTAACAAGTGCTTGAAATTCTACTCTGGATTACTATTCTGTTCTAGCATCATTATCTTTGCTGGATATTATTTCGCCCTACAAAATATAAATCAAACAGGCTGACTGCATTTGAACAGTGTGAGGTTGTTGTTTCTGGTTCCCCCACACAAGCCCACACACGGGCAAGAAGGATAGTGAACATGTCTGGAACACTGTCCTGGCATTGTGTCCATGGAGTAAAACAAAACCATTGTGTTTAACAGTGAAGTAAGGCTCGAGGGAAGCCCTGGAGACTTGTAAAGGAACCTTAGCGCCTGTGTTACCTCGCCTGCGCCATGTTCAGCTGTTGCTCGCCGCGAAAGAAGAAAAAGAAGAAGGCCAAAGGGAGTAAAGACGGCAAGGGCCTGGCTTTGGAGAAAGTTCCCTTAAGTAAAAGCAGGGACGAGCTGCGTGCGTCTAGGGCCCAGGTTGGTAGATTCAACAGATAAGCTTTCATTACCCCCCCCCTTCCATTTTCATATATTATTAGTTCTTGTGTTCGACAAATTCATCGTAGATATCAAGGTAAGTGGGTTACTCGACTCACTTGCCTAAAGCTGGGATCAATCTTGCTAGAATAACAAGCTACACTTTCATATTTTCCCTCCAGGCAGTGGCGGTATGGCAAAATATACTCTGTTTGGGCAGGCATATGCCCGCTTCTCAATTGTTTCTAGAACTACTTTCCTCGGTTGTTCATGACAAGATTGTAATTGAATAAAATATATAGTATTTTATAAAATATAAAGTATTTTATACATTCTCAATGAAGACAGTCGTATTACTAGTATTCACAATAAATTCTACCCCATAATGTCTAGATAAAACCTCTCTTTGAATCCACAATCCCCTCACCAATTTTCACTATTAACCTTGTAGGTCTGTAGGTGTGGTCTAATTAGCCCTATGATTCGACTACAGGTCTTTGATTGGACACGCTGTTGGCCACCTGAGCAGAATTTGGTTTTGACCGTTACCAAATTTTCATGTAAATTGATTCATTATAGTGTTGCGTAAAGCAGCCTACATGTATCCTTGTACTGTTCTTCTCTCTCTTTATTTGGGTTTCTTTATTTCTCTCTCTCTCTCTCTCTTTCTCTCTCTCTCTCTCCCTCTCTTTGTTTCTTTCATTCTACATATAACGCAATTTTATCTCGTTGGTTTGCATACACTGAATATAAATTAAAAAACATCCCTGTTTGTACACTAAAATTATTTTTACTGTCATTAGTCATTTCACTAAATTTAGAAATACTTCAGGACTGAAGTTTTAACAAGAAAAGCAAAGTAATAAAAATGCAAATTTTTTTCATGAATATTTTAATATTATATCAAAGTAATATTGTTATGGCCCTCTTTATGATGATGACTATTATTACGACTCGTTAAATCGGATTCAATGAATATAGTTGTATCTTTATTAGAAGTCTCTAGATTCTGCTAATCTGTAGCCCAAGCTAGGGGTTCCTTGACTGACAGGTCTATGCAGTAATGTAGTTATATTCGTGATAATTATCTTCAACACATTTCTCAACAATGATTGATCAAACAACTCCAGTTGTTGAATAAACAATTTTATTTAAATTGTAGACTCAATATAAACGATCAATAAACTTTATCAACTGATGGCAACATAAGTATCAATAAAATGGCATTATATGTACATGTATGAATATAGCGACTTCACTCTACAAACGTTTAAACTGAACTAACTTTAAGGAGGTCGGGACTTTACAAAGAAAACGATCATCGAAGATTCTACAGGGTCTTAATACGCATTTTAACCTCTTTCTCTATAATTACTACGATCCAGAATTATCCCCCAATTTCCACGGGATTTGAACGAATTATTTTATTTAAACTGCCCTCAGGGCATAAAGGTCAAACCTTGGTCGCTTTGGACTCTGATACGCACTTGTTAAGAGGTCAATGCCTTACTACGTCATTCATTTATGACCGATATTCGTAACATCCCCCCCCTTCTAAAGCTTTATAATTATTTCCTTTACATTTTAACCATACGAAAAATGTTAATTTTAAGGAATAATTATAAAAGAAAATATTCCGGGAAAAACAATACACTTCAATTGGCGATCCCAATAATTCAATCGAACTGATAACAATAACATAATAATATATGCAATATAAATTCATCTTATCAAATGGCTTAACTATAGTCATTCAATCATTCGATTTTTAATTCAAAACAATGGACAATTAAATTGTTTATCTAAATCTTGTATACAAGAAAAATACATAATCATTCTTAATAGATATAATATAATACAAGTTAATAACTTCTATTACATGAACATTCCACGTTAATAAAAACTCTCTCGTCCATTTAATTTATAAACTAATATCTTTTACATTTGTAATCAAACAACAAAAGAAAAAATCACTTAATGTCTATGCAGACACGACTTATTTTTTCATAAGGAGAAAAAAACTCGCTCTTGATGAAAAAAATACTACTAGACCTGACCTAATTACACGTTACAAACATTATTGCTCGTGTAGACAGTATTTTTTTTCAAAGCCTGTAGGCTGACTAACACATTAGACAACTGTCTGTGGCGAGACAACAGATTTCTAGGTCAGTATTCTTTTTTTTTTTTCTCTCTCTATTCCTTGCGATCACTCTCTCATTCTCAATTGATTCTAACAATATTGACATCGCTATGCAAATTTCCACCCAATTACCGCTTTAGGTCAGAAATTGCTACGCTCTTAAAAAGTTATCTTGACTAAATGAGCATTATTTAACAACCATTATCTCAATATGACATTCATTTATGTTATATTAAGAAATTTAAACATAGTATGTTACAGAATTTAGATAGTTTATAGCAATTTCATTAAAAATATCTCAATCTTTCATTTTACCATGACCTTTCGACGTCATTATTTTCTTTTTTTAAAAGAGTTCACATCGTAGCAGGTTAAATTGAAACATTCAGACAATCATGGATTTACTTAAACAAATTTGGTTAATTTACTTAATTAACTATCAATTAAAACAAGTTATATTATCTTCATACAATCTTAGTACTACACAGTAAGTACTTATTTTCTTTAGATTACATTAAAGACATTTCAAATACAATATTATTGAAGTAGAAAAGAGTTAAGCATAGGCTACTATTAAATATATTTTTTTCAGACAGAAATCAATGTAACAATTTATGTACAAAACAAACTGCTGTTTTGACTGGTGTGGTAAAACATTCCATTTCCAATCTTTTCAGTGGTGTACATTGCTCTTTTCCATTTTCCATAAAGGTTTTATTCATTAGGTTCTAGGTTCTCCTGTTACTTCACAGTGTTCAGGTCTACCCAATCTTTTGCTTTTCAGTACAATTCATTCAATCTATTTTAACTAATACAAAAAAAAAATAGATTAGTTTTACAATCTTGACATGAAATCCTTAATTAATAATACATTTGTTGAACATTGGTATGTCAACATTATAAATTTTCAACCATGAAATTCTCAATCATTCTGGTTTGCAGTGTCAAATCAGTGGCCCATATCCTAAATTTATACAAACAAGGATACAAAGTTTTATTAGTTTCTACTTTTGATCTGCTTTTCATGTAACAGTATCCTAAAAGTGAAAAATCATATATAATACATTTCTTGGAATTCTTGTTAGTCATAGTTCTGTCTTGCAGCAACTATTTTTACCCTTCATTATCATACATTCAATGATAATAGAACAAATGAATAAATTCACATAGAAGAAATTTGCATCTTGACTCAGTGCAATATTTCAACAACAGTACATGATAAAATATTTTCCATAGTACAATCATAAAACATTTCTCAATACTTTAGTGATAGAAAAATTCTCTTTTCTTATAACCATTTACATCTTTTTCAATCAAATTATCCTCTCTGCTAAATGTTTCAATTATCATTTCCAGAGATTCTCAAACATATCTTATAATCAGTCCACATTTATAATGTCCTCTGATTTAGAAACCAATTCTGCGGATAAAACTGATCTTTTTCTCTTATAGCAATTATTTTTAATGCTCAACCTAACAAGTTTGTTTAGAAATATCACACTATAATGATATTTACTCTAACAATACTTTTACTCATTCCTTTTTCTTCACAAGTAAGGGATTTAGTTTTAAAATAGTAAGTTTGGTAACTAACTATCAGTGAATTTGTCATTCAATTCATCCTGTACTCCAGGCATAAATTTTACAAATAAGAGTAACAATGTTAACAACATCAAGCTTATTCCAATTGTTTTCAGAAGGTAAGGCTTTATCATTTTCAAATGATATAATATATTTGCCTTTCTTTCATCACACAACAATGGCATCTGCATGTGAGCAGTGTACAATTTTTTTCTAACAAACACAGTTATGTCAGACAAAAAATATATTTACTTATCTAGGTACTTGCTCAGCCCAAGGAGATCCAATTCGGTCTGCCATTCCTCTGGAAGTAGTTTGAGTGGTCCTCGGACAGTGGGTCCAAAGATTGGTCCATAGGCTCCTCGACTTTCCGGATAGGATTCAGTTGTCACCTCATGCTCCAGGCATAAGTTCTTTAGGACTGGATTGAAGAGTTCCGAGGCGAAGTTGGTCCTTCGATCTGACGGTATGGATTGTGGTAACCCATAGCTTTTGATAGTTTCGGTCCAGCTCTCCGCACTCGTTTCTTCAGTGATGCTCCTCCAATCTTCATCTGTACCGGCAACTGCAGGTTTGCATTGTTGTTTGTTTATGCTGTGGTCTATCTGTTCATAGACATCAGTAGTAGGATTTTCTTTCTCGTCGACAGCTTTCTCATGCAACTGTAGCAACTCTGGGTCTACTTTCTGTTCAGCAGTCAATTCATTTTGTGATGACTTCTTTGATTGTTCATTTCCTTTCGGACAATCTTCACTCATGGAGAAAATAGTAGTATCACGTTCCACTTCTTCTTCCTCTTTCTTCTCTCGTGGGAGAATTTCTTCTTTCTTTTTCTTTTCTTGTGAGAGAATTTCTTCTTTCTTTTTCTGTGGTGTCATACCATTTATGACATCACCTACAGGATAAAGTTCTTTTTCTTTTCCTGTCTCCACCATAGGACTAGGGTCTGGATTTTCCTTCACAATCAGTTCAGGTCTCACCCTCCCTTTCGCCAAATCATTTGCTAGGATAACAGATATGCCCTCAACAGGAAGTTTTGATATTACTCCAACTGTCACATATCCTGTCACCAAGTCAGATGTGAGGTATATCCTATGTAGAGGTATTTCTTCTTTCCATTCAAAACCTCTCAATAGGACGGTCTGTCCTGTCAATGTATTATCATTCAATGGTAATACATCTTTAAGCAGCAGTGTTAATGATGCTCCTGTGTCTCGTAATATGTTTACGGACTTCAGTGGTCCTTCCTTTTGTAAGGCCACACAACCTTCACTAATGAACGGTTGAAAACTGCACAGGGTCTCTGTGTCAATTTTATTCTTCCCTTGACCATGACTTACGGGTGTTGTTTCATCTTTCGATGATTTCAGACTCTTGTTCGAGTCAAAAATACTTTGGTCTACTTTTTCGTCTCTGTGGACTTGGACAATTAATCCAATAGTAGCCATTCGGTATTTATAATCAGGATTTTTATCCTCATTATCTTCAGTTGTAGATTTCTCTACCTTCTGACTTTTGCTCTCAGGCAAATCCACCCTCAGTGTTTCTGGTTTAGAAGAATCTTTCTTCGAATTCAGTTCGTTTGTATTTTCGCTTTCTTGTACATTCTGTTTTGGTTTATGGCTTTAAGTACAGTGTCTTTAATGATTTCATAATCATTTAAATTCTCCTCTTTTAATAATAGAACACAATCTCTTGCCCTTCCCTGAGTAAAAGCTGTTCTGACTAATATTCCCCATTTATCTTCTGGGAACTTAAAATCTCTGCAAGAAATTTCAAAGGTCTGGAAGAAATTAGCTATTTCACTTTCTTTATCAATGTAGGTAGGGACTAGCTTTTTCCATCTGGCCATCTCTACATCACTATGAGATTCCTTTTTAGTAGCGCCTATCTTCGCCAGTTCTATTCTTTCCTGACTTTCTATTTCTCTTTGACTTTTCTTATCTCTTTCCTGACTTTCTATTTCTAGACGTCTTTCTTCTATTTCAAGCCGTTTCATTTCTAGTTGAAATCGGAACTGTTCAGACATCTGACCTTCAACTTGATATCCCTCCGCTCTTGATTCTACTTTCAACTTGCCACTCGCAATCAACACATCTTTTATCTGCTGTGTCAACACAGTCCTCGATGGTGTAGTCTCCGTAACTTCTATCTTTAAGATCTCAGCGATCTCTTTTAACTTCTTTATTGATAAAGTTTTCAGAACTTCTTCTTCTGGATTTTCAATAAATTCCATTCTTTAGTTAAGAGATTTATAAAGTGGTAAATTTCCAACTTACGTTTTTCCAATCGGAAGAATGAATTCAGCGTTATTAGGCTTGCTCAGTAGGTCACGGCTCCAACACACAACACAACACAACTTGAATATATGCTTCACTATACAACTATATCGGACGAAGACCCCAAACTGTTATGGCCCTCTTTATGATGATGACTATTATTACGACTCGTTAAATCGGATTCAATGAATATAGTTGTATCTTTATTAGAAGTCTCTAGATTCTGCTAATCTGTAGCCCAAGCTAGGGGTTCCTTGACTGACAGGTCTATGCAGTAATGTAGTTATATTCGTGATAATTATCTTCAACACATTTCTCAACAATGATTGATCAAACAACTCCAGTTGTTGAATAAACAATTTTATTTAAATTGTAGACTCAATATAAACGATCAATAAACTTTATCAACTGATGGCAACATAAGTATCAATAAAATGGCATTATATGTACATGTATGAATATAGCGACTTCACTCTACAAACGTTTAAACTGAACTAACTTTAAGGAGGTCGGGACTTTACAAAGAAAACGATCATCGAAGATTCTACAGGGTCTTAATACGCATTTTAACCTCTTTCTCTATAATTACTACGATCCAGAATTATCCCCCAATTTCCACGGGATTTGAACGAATTATTTTATTTAAACTGCCCTCAGGGCATAAAGGTCAAACCTTGGTCGCTTTGGACTCTGATACGCACTTGTTAAGAGGTCAATGCCTTACTACGTCATTCATTTATGACCGATATTCGTAACAATATGGATACAATAATAAATATATAACAATAATATTCCCATAGAGATTAAAGCATTTTTCTGCAAGGACAAAAACATGTCAATTATTTTTTTCCCCGCCTGGAATTTTAGACAAAGAGCGGGTTGCCTGATCTGATCGGGAGTACAATCATCTTGTTGTATCGGTTGGGGCCTTTGTGGGAATGCAAGACTAAAATTAAACGGCTGCTGGGCGTAGGCATATTAGGCAATAATCTTCTATGCAGGAAGAACAGCAGTGGCATCATAGAAGATAAGAATAATAAGATAAAGAATAAGATAATATAACCCGTAGTTTGGGTCTGTGTTCAGCGTCTTTCTTCAACGGGTCCATAGTTTGATACCACAAGCCACAAGCACAACAGTCTAGTTCTACTAATCGACTACGTTAGAGCTTTGGAACGCTAGTCTTTCAATGAATGGGCGTTTGTATTACTACATATACCACGGAAATTTAAAATGCTATAAAAGCGATCTGCTCTGATTTGTTCCGCTGTTTTACCCGATCAGACATACTTAATGAAGTAAATAAATATTAAAATAAAATACGTTTATATTAAGTTGTTCGTTATAAATATACACATCAAGGGTAGGGGGTTGAGAGTAGTGTCTATATCCCAACAGTGTGTATCCTGGTTCCGTGAATATAGATGTTTATCTGAGATAGACTAGATAGTTGTGGCCACATTTTGAATGGGCTGTAATAGGATAGAATATCTAGCAGTTGTAGAATGTTAGCTATTCGATCTCTTCCTCAATGTAAGCTTCTGCTAAAGAAAGTGCCGTAGTTCATAACACTTGTACCGTATGGCTATGGTTTGGTGTATAACTATCATATTTATTTGATTTTGTATACCCTTTGAAATAAGCTGTAGAACTAGTTTTGTTACCTCAATATCTCATACTACCCCTCCTCCCTTTCCCAATGCTGATGTTTATATTATAAACGTGTAATGTGTAATAGATATAACATAACAACGCAATGGTTTCTGAAGTTTTCATGGTTGGTTAAATTTAATATGCTAAAGGGTAAGATTTTTAATGCTGTGTTGAGAATCTCTAATAATAATAGTAGGCCTACTAGTACAATAAAAACAAACAACAACAAAGACAACAAACAAAACAAGCACAAAACAACAACAACAACATTCAACCACCACCTCACTTCTCCCCTACCGCGTTAATCAAATGACATATAGTTTGATCAATTTGTTGTGGTTATATTGATTTGATGTTGGTTAAATGTAGCATGAATACTGTTTTTGTGTGTCCTTAGCAGGGTCATGCATGCATGGGGGCTCATTGAATTCTCCACATTGTTCACATGTTTTTACATAATTTTTTTTTCGCCCCTTTTACTGCCCTGGTCCCTGGATATTATTTGCTATTTGATGTAATTTGCAGCACAAGGCTTGTTGACCAAATCTTTTTTTCCCTTTAATTGTAATGAATTTAGATGCACACGTCTACATTAAAGTTAAAACCAGTTTTATTACAAATGTCCATACAAGGTGAAGGTTGGGCTGTTTGTTGTTTGTATGTATCTGGAAGCTTTCTTATCTCTATTTGCTCTTTGGAAATCTTAGATAATATAGAGCTGTACCTTGTTTTAAAATTATGTGATTTTTTTTTCCATGACCTAATTTATCACACACAAAAATCTTTTGAAATAGAACATTCTGTGAACATCATTTACAAAATCCCCACCCATTGATTGGTTACTTCTGCTTCTCCATATTGCCCATTCGTGGACAAAACTTTTTAAAAATCTACAGAAGTTCATGACATGTTATTATCTGTAAAAGTTGCTATAAAATTAAAATAAAATAACTGACAAATAAAGTTAACAGTTTTGCTTATTTTGACTCAAATTAAATTTGTAACATTAATTACAGAAATAAGAGAGGTAGCATAAATTAACATAAGATATTGTAAGTTTTGTGCTTTTAGAAAGCCATGATTTTTTGTTTGTTTCGATAGCTTAATTTGAAACCACCATTAAAAAACTTCTAGTAACTTATTTAATCAAACAGTTCAAACAATGAAAATATTGTATTGATTGACTATTTAAAGCTGCATGTATTGCCTTCCACCCATATGCTAGTACATTTTATTTAGTTGATTGGCAGTGTTTTGGTAGCTCACTTTAATGATATTTTTTTTCATCTCCCTGCATTTCAGATTTCGGATGTTGTTGTCCCAGGGCAAGAGGACATTACAGCTAAAGAAGCCCTCCTGCTGTGGAGCAGACGAACTACAGAGGGATATCCAGGAGTGAAGATTCGAGATTTCTCTGCTTCCTGGAGGGATGGAAAAGCTTTCCTCTCCATTTTACACAGAAATAGGTAAATACACAGTGATGTTCCTTAGTGATCCGAACCAATGAAACCTTGGCTTGATTGCAGTCAGAGAAATAGTGAAATAAATTTTAAACAATTGAATTGCTTACAATACAATTTATAGTACAACACAATTTTTCAGTACATATAATAATTGCAGTACAACATAATGCCTTCAGTACAACAGTTTGTTTAGTACAACATTAAGGTCATTAAGATTTTTGGAAGACCAAAGATATCACTGTATCTCACTGTTTAAGCTTTAAGAAGAAGATGTAATGCATCTTTTAGAAGTCTTATAGTCTCTCAAAGACACAATTTGTGTTCAGAAGCTGGGAGTTTAAAAAAAAAAGGAGGCCATGGTCATAGTTCAGTTGCACTGCTAGCAAGTAATGCAGAACTAATCAGGCTTTCTTTTTATCTGCCACTGTAGAATAGCTTAACCCTTACAGTCCTGGGCACGTATATAGCGGAACTGAAGGCAGTGTAGATAGAAGTAGGTCGGTACGGGAAGGGTTAAGCTTTCTGTAGTTCATGCCAATGTGGTTCAATGTTGTCATAAAAAAATCTGTGGTGAGTTTTCTAGTGCACAACATTTTTGGACTAGATCATACCATTAAAGCATAGAGTCTCTACAGCAAAGCTTTTGTCTTTACTTCACACACAAATACTTAAATCTAAACACTGGAAAGCTCTCGGGATAATTTCAAAGTTCTTTGTAACAAATCCTTTTTCTCTGTTCTAAAATTCATTTGATGTCTCTGATCATTTCTCTTGCATCGGGCTCCTATTGATTTCCATCACCACTTTTTTTATTCTAGTCCATATTCATTTAGCATTCCTATAATGCTTATACATTTAAACAAAACTCTTTTGAAATATTTTGTTGCTATAAATAGAAAGTAGACAGACTAAAGTGACAGTATACAGTTTGAATTATAGACTTGATGGAGATATTCATTTACCTTTGTATCAATAGTAATAATAATTATAATGTTATAGTTTACAATTCCTAAAATAAAGGAGGGGGCCCATCTGGGGAGAGGGCTTAGTTTTTTTTTTCAATTTTTTATTTGTAATAATAATTGTGCTTACTTGTTGGCTTACATAACAAGAGACCAATGTGCTTTTGTCCGATTGACACTTTGCCATAACATCTGATGGAAATAAATTTGCTCTTAGGTTTCTATACATTCCCTATTGCTCTGTTGGTTGATATAAAAGGTTGATTAGCTGAGGGAAGTTGGATTAACATCAGAGTACATTTCTCTGTTTCAGGCCAGACTTGGTGGACATCAGACAGGTCAAGCAGAATAGTAACAAGCAGAATTTGGAAACAGCTTTCAGTATTGCTGAGAGGGAATTTGGTGTCACAAGACTGTTGGATGCTGATGGTGAGACGTTATAAATTATTTCTTTTCTAAGAGACAGCGTGCAAATTGGATGCTCTAAATCAGGGATCGACAACCTATGGAACGTGTGCCAGAGTTGGCACACAGAGTGGTTTTAAATGGCACGCAGGATGACATTAAGGATGTTGGCACACTGAATGATTTAGAAATGCTACTTTGGCACACTATTATCTAAAGGTTGTCGACCCTTGTTCTAAATTGTACATGTTATTGTTGGTGAACTAGGACCAATTCATATACCAGCTTGAACAACTTGTAAAAAATTTGTTTTGTCCTACCATGCAGACATTGTTTTAGTTTTAGCTACATGTTCACTCAACTAGTGAATCTCAAAGTATTCTGTTTTCTCATGCTTTATAATTTAAACCTTCCCCTTTTTTACTCATTCATGTTTCCATTCAAATAAAATGCATTATTAAATCACAAACCTTCTCATGAAGTCTCAATAGATAAAAATAGAACACATTTCCCAGATCCCCTTATGCTAGAAGGATATGAATATTGTCATTGTGTTTTGCTAACACATTGCTTTTAATGAACAGATGTTGATGTGCCACACCCAGATGAGAAGTCTGTCATTACGTATGTCTCCTCCCTATATGATGTATTCCCTGATGTCCCCAGCATGGAGCAAACACTCAAGGACAATGTAAGAACCTTTCAAACTCAACTCTCTTACAGCTGTGTTGCTTTGTCACCTTGCAATGACATGCGGAAACATACCATTTAGTTAGTTGGCTACTTATCTTGTCATATGTTAGGCAAAATCCTTCTATACACAATATAATTGGGGCCCTATTCTTATGCAAAGTTGGAGTTAAATTTTGCTTTGTTGTAAGGGTTTTTAATGACATTTTCTGTATTTTTTCCTGACTAGTTCAGGTATCCCATTCCATGTGTGAATGCCAATCGAGATTTAAAAAAAAAAATAACTGTAAAAACAATCATTGTTATTATTTCTAGCCTGACTGTAATATAAAGTGTTTACTGAATGGAGTTATGGAAGCTAATGCACCTCATAATCATTGCTTGAAAATATACCTCAGTGAAGAAAAAAAAACTATCCACACTTTCTAGAAGCTAGTGTTTTTTTTTCAATAATGTTTTCCAGAAAGAGCTCTTCTTCAAACACACACACTTTAAAAAAAAACACTTTTCTGTGTGTTCTAAATGAAATCAATGAGGATGATTGTATTCACAGATGTTTCTATTGAGGAGTTGATAACAAACAGATAGCAACAGGTTTTTTTTAGGGTTTTTTGAAAAACAAAATCTGTACAGAAGAGTTCTCCTGCAGTCTTTATTTTTGTCTTGCTCATCTACCTGTAAGACCATCATGGCGGACATGGCATTGTTTACTTTTAGGAATAAGTTGTTAGCATAGTTTACAGGTCATTGTGAGGTATTTACTTTGTTTCATAGTCTAAACTGGAATTATGTA
The DNA here is from genome assembly GCA_949126835.1 of Anisus vortex. Classification (NCBI taxonomy): domain Eukaryota; kingdom Metazoa; phylum Mollusca; class Gastropoda; family Planorbidae; genus Anisus; species Anisus vortex. The sequence continues at coordinate 16,452,270 of OX421493.1, forward strand.
AACTTAAACTTACAGCTTAAAACTTTCAAACTTAATGACCTTTGTTTTATTTATTTTTTAAATAACTTTTTTGGCAATGTCTTATCTAAGTTCAAACTGAGAGTATAGGAGATAGTAGTGTTTGTTTTAAACATAAGTTACAACTATTTAGAACTTTATTTTTAATAAGCACTTTAAAAATTAATGAATACTTTAAATACTCAAAAATAACACAAGTATTATGAATGAAACAGTGTTTTTTGTTTTGCTTTTAATAATTCATTGTCGGTAGATGGGGCTGGTAGAGATTGAGAAGAAATCATTAAGAAGAATACTGGGTTTTACTTTAATGTTAGATAAAGTGAAGTAATTAAACTTTTGTTGTGATTGTTTCTTCACTCCATTTAGGAAAGACAACTCAAGATTGAGGAGTACAGAGAGTTGAGTTCCTCTCTCCTGACATGGCTGAGAGATGCCATTAAACTTATGCTTTCCAGGAACTACCCAACAACATTGTTAGAAATCAAGGTCAGCTGTTCTAACATTTCATAGGTCATTGTGACATTACACTGTGAAAGTTGTTTTTTGTATTGTAACACATTTTTTAATATTTTTATTAGGCTCTTCATTCTGATTTCAACCGCTTCCGATCCGAGGATGTCCCTCCTCGGTTAGAGCTGAAGAACAGAGCAATGAGATTGTTTGATGAAATACAGGTGAGTGAGCTCAGCTGTTACAATATGATTATTTCAAGAAATTAAGGGAAAACAATTGTGACTATAGTTTAACACTTTCTTCATGAGTTTTTGTTTGTAGTTTTTTTTTAGCTATAAAGTAACAGTTTTTGCCTTGGGCAATTACCACATAATCAAAATAATCAAAAGCCAAACTTGAACTAGTGATGCTATATTTTGTTTCTATTTGGGCCTGTAGCATCCGTCTAAATAGTTGAAATGGTAAATGCAGATGAAATTGTTTTTCCTTTGAATCCTATAATTAAACTCCTTACATTGTTTCAGAGCCTAATAACTTTGAATCCTATAATTAAACTCCTTACATTGTTTCAGAGCCTAATAACTTTGAATCCTATAATTAAACTCCTTACATTGTTTCAGAGCCTAATAACCGAACCCTCCCATCTGACCATAGAAGATGAACTCCTACCTCATAATGTTTCTCGTATGTGGAGCAGGTTTGAAGCAGCCATGCAGGAGAGAGACATGACCATACAGGCTGAAGTCATCAGGTAATGTGCCAGAACTTATTTGGCTCTCTTTCTCTACAAGTGTTGTTTGTTATAAAATATTTAAAAATCCTTATTGACATTTAATAAGAAAGACAATAATGTGAAACTATCTGTCTTCTTCTACTAATCAGGCTGCAGAGCTCTTGATTCTCTTGTAGTCAATGCCTGGCAAACAAATTCATATGTCTTTGTTGTTATAAAGTGTGCGGGAAATGGTTGGTTGAGGGGCAATACTGTATGTCTGAGATTGATTAGCTTTGGGAAATTTCAGTAGGATGTTTTCTGTTGGGGGGGAATGTCTGCAATTTGGTATGTGTGTTTGTTAAATTCTGTTTAGATGTGAGTTGAGTGGTATTTGTCCTGTTCTTTACTGGAATATTAGTCATTGTAGAAACTTAAGTCTTCTTATAGTCTAGTAACCAAAAAAATTTTTTTTCAATACTTTCTTATTTTTAAATCTTTGGAGTTTCCTCCCCTTTTATTGTTCATTTTGTGCATTGATCATGAAACCAAATATTTCCATTTGAAGCTAAAAGATAACTCTGTTGTTATAATAAGAAAAAGGAAGGTTTGCTTACACTTTATTCTAGGGGTTTAATACAAGCAGGAGATCTCCTGTTGCTCTATAATTTAAATAGACGTTGTGACAAGTAAAAACTAGATGTTTTGGCCTACACTTTAACATGCTTATAAGTGGAAGCCTACATGTAATGATTTTCTATTTAATTTCCAGACTTGAAAGGCTACACAGGCTTGCTGACAAGGCCCAGAGGGATGTCAGGTTCAATGAAGAGGCATTGGCAGACCTGTCCCGCAGAATAGACGACACAGCAAGAGGTCTGGACGTCATGCACCCATTTGAAGCCAAACGAAACTGTGATACACTGGACAGGGGCCTGAAAGCCGTGGAGGAGGCACTCAGGGGGCTCTTTCGTGATTGTCAGACATTGCAAGATGGCAATCATCCTTATGCAGAACAATTATTTAAAAGGTAAAAAAGGGTTCTGCTTTACAGGGATTTGTCTTCATTATTGGTTTTTCCTAATAATAATGTTAACTCCATGTAGAGGTATATATTGAAAAAAAACATCTACCCAGCATATTTTTAAAATGCAGCCAGGCTGTTGAATAAATGATATCATTGTTGATGAGTTCACCAAAAATTTTCTTGTATTGTACTTTGTATTGAAAGAACTGTTAATAAAATCTAGTTGTTGTAGTTCAAATTGTTATCAATATAATTAGACGCTACAACAAGGTGTATAATTTGCAATAAATTTAGGCATTAAGGAGTTCACTGGTTAGAAGGGTCTGTCTCACCATTGTAAGACATTTGTAGCGTGCAACTGCTGACGAAGAAATGGAAGCCATTATATCAAAAGGCTCAACATAAGTAAATTAATTTTAATATTTTGAACTGAAAATTAGAAAAGCGAGTTTTTTCTCATCTGTATTTCTGTTCAAAGTTGATTCTTGCCTGCCTCTGTTAGAGACCTTAGGTTATTGTTATTGACAGTAAACTTACAATGGTTCCTCACTGCATGACTGTGGTTTGGGCTTGTTTAATTCATCCACATACCCTGGGTCGACTGTCCTCAGCTTAATGAAGTAACAGCAATAGCCATAGCAATCTCTCTAATCTAATGAAGGTTGGATCACCGTAACACGTGTAACCAGAGCATGCTAAAATGTTGATAGCACCAAGAGACAGGTTACCATTTTACAAGAGACCACCATTTCCATTTAAGACTAATAATAAGCCAAAAGAATATAGTTATATGCCAAGCCAACAACATTGTTAGATTTTGTTGTATTACATTTTACCAATTGTTTTTGCAACTGAAGTGTCTAGGGACGTGTGAATGGTTGTTAATACATTTATTCACTATACACTTGGGAAGTATTTGCTATTGCATATAAGAAGAATTGATCAATAAGTTAATATATTCTGCACTATTGTGCATATTGAAAATTATATTTCTTTTTTTTTTCTTCAAAATCCAGAGTCTCTGACCTGCAGACCAGAGTATCCAGCCTGAAAAATAAGCTCTATGGACAGGTAGTCCATCCATTGCTTGGCAGGTCTACAGAAGAAAGCAGAACTCCTCTTACCAAGACCAGAGCAGAGGTAGTTTCTGAAGGCAGGCTCATGGAGACTAACCCTGCATTTAGGCATGTACAAGACTGTCTTGACTGGGTAGATGCCAAGCAGGTGAGAAGGGAATGAATACAGATAATATGTTTAAATAATAATAAGTTTATTTGTATTGCAATGCCAACAAACATATTGTAAGGTCAGAGTGCATTTAACACCAAGCAATAAAAAAATGACTAAATTTTATACAAGAATAGGACTACAATTCTCTTGCCTAGATAAGTCTACAAAATAATTATTGGACTACATAATAGCGCCATTTGAAAATCAGAAAACTTGATGACAAACATAATAATGTACATCAACTGGATTTTGTTCACTGAACACACTATAAAAAGAATTGTTGAATTTATTGTTGAAAGTATGTTTATTAATATTAACTTAAAAAATATTTAAAATAAAAAAATGACCTTTGGAAAAACTTTACAAGTGTTTAGTTCAATGTGGTAAAAACCAATGCAAACAATTAGACATATTCACTAATAATTGAACTGTAACACAATTAGTAACTTAATTACTCTTGCCTCCAGAGACAACTAGAAGAAGCAGTCTATGATAGTGACATGTCTCGAGTGCAGGATCTTTTATCTGCACACAGAAGAGAACATGATGAGGTTCAAGCATTCCGCTCTCAGATTGACAAGTGTATCAGTGACAGAGTGAGTACATCAGCCAATGTCATGTGTCATGCATACAATCTGCCAATACGAAATTTTCTCTGAGTCGTGCATAACTTTGTTGTTGCATTTTATTTGTCTTCCTCAGACAACACTTTCATCAGAAGAGCAAAAACTGTACACACAAAAACTTTCAAAAGTTGAAGTGGCTTATTCCCTTCTTTCGGTGAGTTAGATGTTGATGAAACTTTTTTCTTATGAATTAATACTACGAATAAATCCAATTGTTATCAGAATTAGATGATTCTAATAAGGTAATTTACAGTTTCCCAACAATTTACTCTCTACATGCCAATAGCCTATCACTTTTTACAAACAAAAAAAGGTACAAATTTAATTTCGGAATCATCTGGATGCTGCAGCCATTCTACAATAAAGTCTGTGCTGTGGGGAGTAATTAATAAAATAATAACAGGTACTGGGGGTAAACATAGCACAAAAAAAGTCGGAATTAGAAAGTTAGATCTAAGTTCATTTTATAGTGTCCATGAGCTTTATTGGGTCTTTTCAAGGTTAGAGTTAATAGATGTAATAAAATACGACCATAGAAGTAGCTCAAGTTCTGATAGGCCATAAGGCTACACTAGTAATTCTTGTCATCTCCTTCCCCCATTATCCCTGTTATGGCTAAACCTCCTTTGACCTTTTAAATGAGCTTGTTTTTATATGAAACAACCAAACACATATGTAAAAGTGAAGTTAATTTAAAGTAATTTATTCCTTTTGTTTCAACTAATAGAAAACTTGCAGTCGTCGCCTGCGCTGTCTGGAATCGCTCAACGACTTCCTGCAAGCAGCTACAGCGGAGCTGTTATGGCTGAGCGAGCATGAGGAAATAGAACTTTCGAGAGACTGGGGCTCAAAGGACCTGAACCTAGTGGAGCTGGATGAGCACCATAAAGTAAGCAACAGCATAGTTTCCAACTGTACTGTAGGTTTGCCCTGTACGTTTTCTTGGAGTCTTCATGTACTTCAGTACTGAACTAATACACTTCATGACATCTTGAATGCACAATTGTATCCACTCTCAAGGCCAGGGGTCGGCAACCTATTGAACGCGTGTGAAATTTGGTATGCAGAGCGATTTCCAATGGCACGCGAAAGACCCCTAAAAGGGCAATTCAAGTGTTTTCTACAATAAATTGAGTGGTAGAGCAGGATGACTTTTAGGCTGTTGGCACGCTGAATGAATTAGAAATCCTACTTTGGCACACTATTATGATAAGGTTGCAGACCACTGCTCTAACAACTTTTATTGTGTCATGACTTCTAAGCTGTTTCTCCCACAGAATATATGTTTTAAACTAAACTCTTTTGTCACAATGTATTTCTAGCAAATAATCTATCAATATTGATTAGAAAATGCTAGACCTTTCTGTACAATTTCTTGAATAAGTTTATCCCCTATGTGTGTTTCAGTCCCTTGTCCGTCAAATGGAGGCCAGAGAGAGACAGTTTAATGCTGTCCAAGAAAAAGGCGGAGCCATGATCCTGGACAGACATCCCTGTGCACGTACGGTTGAGGTATGTAACAGAATGTATATTGGTTGGCACTAGTTCCTTGCTCTGCCTGTTCACATTGCATCGCTCCAGTCTCTTTGACAAAGCTTATTAACTAATGTAAGAATATCTGTATCCAATGCTGAAGAGTGACATAAACATGTTGACTCTTAAAATAAATTCAATGGATCACTGAATGCAGCGGTTAAACCATTAGAACATAACTAAAATATAAAAGATACATGAAACCCTCTTTGAAATGCTCTTTACATGCACATCAATTTAAGCTACTTTTGAACTTGTGAAAGATAAGTACTGCAGATAAATGCATGGAAATCAAAATTAATATTTTTAAAGCTTTAAATGATATGATACAACAATAACGTCCTGTGTTTTTTTGCTCCAGGCCTACATGTCCACACTGCAGTCTCAGTGGTCTTGGCTGATCCACCTGACCTGGTGTCTGGAGTCCCAGCTGAAGTACTGCGTGGAGCACAACACATTCTTTGAGGAGGCCCACCACTGCGAGCAGTGGATGTCCAGGCACTCTGAGCTCCTGACCAACCGTTTCTCCGCCGACAACATTCCCATCGATCAGGCCCAGGTCCTGCTTGCCGACCTGCAGGTGAGAATCATTCAAACGTCAGTCACATGTCACTGATAAATTCTTTGAGCCTGGAATTTTCAATGCTAACTCTCATACTTATTTATCTTGTCTTAACACAAAGCATTACATTTTTTAAAGCAATGTTTCCTGATGGCTTTGTCATTGTTAGGGTATACAAGACCAAATTCGAGAATATGACCGCAGAGTTTCCTCCCTTGTGGTCAAGAGCCGAGACATCATTCCCTTGAAGCTAAGGTCCCAGAAGTCCAACACCCCCATCAGGATCCGAACCCTGTGCCCCTGCCACCAGCAGGAGATTTATTTACAGAGAGGAGAGGAGTGTTTCCTAATGAATAACTCTCAGAGAACTAAATGGAAGGTTAGTGTTTGGACTGTGGTGTTGTCAAATTGTTATCCTACATGTGCTCAGTTTAGTTTTAAACTGCAACATACAATGCTATAGATGTAATAGAGTGACACAAGTAAAAGTAACATACATAAAACATATACATTCAGAGTGAATAATCAAAAACAAACTTTTTTTTTCATTCATTTATTTGTAATGTTCATAGAGTAAAATTTGTATCTGTTGTTTCTGTCTTCATTATACAGAAACATGGTTAACCTTGTATATATTTTAAAGAGCTTTGTCTATTTCTTGTCTAATTAGGTCAAAACCATGACAGGCCTTGAAGCAGATGTTCCATCAGTTTGTCTCTTCATTCCTCCCCCGAATCAGGAGGCTATCGACATAGCTAGCAGGTAACGAGGAAAATATTTTTTTAAATTAATATCAAAGTGTGGCTTATTCTTTATTCTAGGCCACATTAATTTAGCATAATGCACTGTTAAATATATTGAGAGATATAATGTTTGTACTTTCCAGGCTCAAACTACAACATGAGAGACTGACGACACAGTGGAAGACACAGCAGAGAAAGGTTCGCATGGCTGCCATATTTGCTGCCATCAAGCTGGTGAAAAGCTGGGATATCAAGAGGGTAAGTTGAATTCTCTGAGCCAACTTCCACCTTAAAAATGTAATCAGAGTTGGGGGAAGAGTTGACGAGGTTTCAGTGTGGTAGCGTTATTACTTATGGGTTACATTTTTACGGTTTCCAGTTCCTGGCCATGGACCCTGCCCAGAGAGAGGCCGTGTGGCGTGCTCTCAAGGAAGACGGTGAGAAGCTGATACAGGAGTGCGGCACGGCAGACAGGGACATGCGCAAGTTGGCTGAGGAGTTGAAACAGTGCGGAGAAATCTACCGTGATCTTTGTGAGAAAGCCGCTGCCAAAGGTATTGCTTGCATTCATTAACAAAAGAAAGAGTGAAAACATTTTTTTTTGTAGTTCACCAACAGAATAAAGCTAATAATAACTACATCAGAAAATGTGATCTATCTTCCATGGGCTTTAGTTTCATATCCAGTCATCTTATGTAAAGTTGTCTTAATAATGTGCATACCAGAAAAAGCAAACATACGTTGTGTTCAATGAAACTCCATCAACATATAAGACTGTTGAAAAAACATATTTTTTTTACTGTGCACTGCGTTTATCCATTTCAATTTTTTTTTTTTTCATGTTACAGAAGGGCAGCGTAGTGTTAGCACTGCCCAAATCATACTCCAAAGAGTGGACGCTGTCAGCAGAGAGCTCAGTGCTACTGACCAGCAGCTGTCCACATTGTTACACAGACCACTGCCACAGAACAACCTGTCTGTACAAGAATCATTCCGTTCCTACAGAGTAAGTGGAATCATTTAAGATTTGGGGGGGGGGGGGGGGGGGGAGGGGAATCATGTAGTGCTGTGTAATGGGCCAGATAGGCTTTACTTATTAGCCCTTGTGTTTTGTTTGTCTTTGTCTTAAACTGTGGGGAGGGTGGCAATGTGCTTGCAAACATGTAAACATGTAACAGATGAATCATAGAATTCAGATGAAAGTCAATATAAGCGCAGTGATATAATAGAGTATATCTACCTTTTTACTATTTGTTTGATTTGTTTATGTGTTATTTTCTACTCTCCTTCTGCTGTCATATTCCTCGGTTGTAAATGTTGTTAGTTCTTGTCAACATGTTATTAGTAAACAAAACAAAAAATATCTCCCGTCAGACCAACTAAAGGACATGTCTCTGTGTCCCCATACTAGGGGATTGTGGGGCCAGCACAAAGCCCAGGCACCTTTGCTATGCCCCAGCTATTTTCACATACCTAAAAGTTAACATCCTCCTGACCTGGAAAAAAATCATAGCTTTTAACAGGATTTAAGACCTTTGGTATGCCAGTTGAGTGCACTGCTGCTAGGCATGCAACTTCCATGTCATTTGATCTCAGCTATTCATATGACCTGACAGCTCATCCAGATGCTTTTCTTTTTTTTTTTTGTGTTCTTTTAGGAATTCCAGCTAAAGTTTGACAAACAAGAGAATGAGATTCGAGTCCTCCAGCAGGATATCAAGGAGATTTCCCCCAACTCCAACATTGAGTCCAAGCTGAATCTTGTTGTGCAGAAAGCTGAGCAGATGAAAGTTATATCTCACATCTACATTGACAGGTCAGGGTAACCTTGGGCTTAAGTCTTTGACATTCAATGCTACCTAGTCCAGTCTTTGACTTTTACTTTATAAACTTGCCTTGGCATTAGATATCTGAATAAAATATAAATTGTGGCTCTGTTAAAAGTATTTTTTTTTTTTTTTTTTTATTGTGTTCAACTTTTTAGACTGAAGGGATCTGAGGTTGTTATACATGGAATGAATGAAGTCAAACAGCTGATCTCCGACTTTGAAGATTCCTTAGCTTCTCATGACAGCATGACCTCTGACCTCTCTGAACTAAAGACTATAAAGAATGAACTTGTGGTAAGCTTTGTTTGCTATCATGGTGCTGCTAATTTTATATTTCCTTACAGTTTAAGTTAGAAGTATCTTTTGGATATATATGTTAAAAATAAACAATGGATACATTTTGTTACTGAACATGCAACCATTAAAGTAAAAGTGTGTGACCCAATTGATCCATGGGGCCAATGAAGCAGCATTCATCAGTTTCTGTGGCCAGGGCCTACTAGGGGGATTGTGTGGCCAGCACAATGCTCAACCGCCTTTGCTTTACCCCAACAAGAACAAAGCCTAGCCTTCACCAGGATTCAAACCCAGGACCTTTGGTACACCAGCCGAACGCACTGCCACTTGGCCACTGTTCCCTACGAGATAATAATTTGTCTTTCTCCCAAGTTAAGGAAAATAAGAGAAAGAATTTGTTATTTATGATCACTTTTAAATGTGTGTCTTAGTCTTTCAACTGTGAGCTCCTGCAAAGCATCAGCACAATAGAGATCGCCTTTCTTTGTGATTTCCACAGACTCTGCAAGAGTCCCTGCAGCATCAGCATCCAAAGCTGCAGCATCTGAAGGAGGATGTGGAGAACCTGCGCTCCCTGGTGGAGAAGAGCAGACCTGGCGCGGCCAAGCATCACGACGTTGAGAGGGTGGAGAAGGAGGTCAGCGACCTGGCCTCCAGGTGGGATCAGATCTGTATTCAGACTGTGGAAAGGTGAGACCACATTATACTGTTACATTAACTGCTTGTTACTGAATGTGTAAAGATGAGACCATATTATACTGTTACATTAACTGCTTGTTAAAATGTGTAAAGATGAGACCACATTAATTGTAACATAAACACACTTATTGGATCTATTTTAATAACATAGCGTAAATGTAAATTTAATTTGAAGATTTATCGTAATGAATAGCACTATATATAAATATGTAATTTGTAAACAGCTTGTTACTGAAGTGTCTTTTCTTTGAGCATATTATTATATGCAGTTTTATTGATACAAGGGCATTTATATAATGCTTAATGATGCCTAAGAAATGAACAGTGTGTCAAAAGGAAAAACATATTCTTGTTGATATTAAAGATATCATTGGGCAGTTTTGAAAGAGCTTGTGTGTATACATGAATACTGGCATCAGTTCAAGAAATTTTGAGAGTAAAACAGACTTGAACCTCTCTTCACCAGAGTGAGTTACGAACCGAGCTTATCTTTTAGAGCTCAGAGGACAAACACACCAAACAAGAAGTTACTAGGAGTGCTAAACCTATCTTATTAGTAAAACAAAAAGTGTCTACCTTCTTTCTCGGTCAACACTCATACTAATGAAGTCTTTCTCACTCTCATGGAGTGTACAGGAAAAAGTGTATGTTGGTGAGGTGCAGCAATATATTATTTTCATAGCTCATAAGTCGCATCATGGCAGGTCGCGTACTCATAATTTCTGATAATGTCCTGCCGTTGAGAATTTGACATAACAAGATAATTATGATCTGATTAAGTAGGCTAACAAACTCGGATGTTATTTTATCAGGATAGGATTACATAAAATGATGACTATAATATAAAATTCATATTTTATGTTGTACATGATCAAACTTCCATTTCTGTGCTTTAATGTTTTGCTTTTGAATAATTCTAAGTAATAAAAGCTTTGTGCTTGTTTGCCGTTATTTTGTGTGTGTGTGTGTATATTAATGTCAAATTTCCTCTTGCTATTTGTCAGGCTGCGCAGTGTTGGCTCTTGCCAGGACCTCCTGTCCCTCTATCACAACGGCCTTTACACTGAGCAACAGTGGGCAGGGCAGATGGAGAAGAGGATTTCCTCACAGCCTTCCCTGAACGGTGATGTCGTGGATGCCAAGTCACAACTGGAACCAACAATGGTGAGAGTCCAGCAGACATACGAAAATAATTGTTTTTAACAGCATTGGGATATGTATGCTCGCCAAGGTGAAATTATCTTAGTAACTTGCCAAGCCTTCTGGATAAAGGATAGTTGTATCCTAAGCTCATCTTTTAACTTACAGACAAGGCTTCTGAATAGAAGACATTTGTGTCCTATTCTTATCTTATAACTTACTGACAATTCTTCTGAGTAGAAGATAATTGTGTCCCATGCTTATCTTATAACTTACAGACCAGGCTTTTGAATAGAAGATAATTGTGCCCTGTGCTTATCTTATAACTTACAGACAAATTTTCTGGATAGAAGATAATTGTGTCCTATACTTTTCTTAAAACTTATCTTTCAATGAAACCTTCTAAAAAAAAATAATTGTGTCCAATGCTTATTTTATAACTTACAGGCAAGCCTACTGAATAGAACATAATTGTGTCCTATACTTTAATTATATATAACAAATAATCACAAGCTAATGTTGAAAAAAAACATTTGATTCAATATAGAAATATCTCTCCAAAGTTAAAGGATCTTGTTTATGTTTGTTTTTTCCCCAGGCAATCTATAATGCTCTTGGTGATCACAGATACCAGATAGAGTCTGTCAACAGACATGGCGGCCAGTTCATTCGTGAAGCAAAGGTAAGACCTTTTGTTTTAACTGGGTCCCCTCCACCCCCACTTTCGCTCTTAGTAAATGTTACATTTCATCTCCTTTTATCTTTCTCTTCCAATCTACCTTGTAGCTCAAAATACTCCACACAACTTTCACACATGTTATACTCACTGGATGGACATAACTAGCAGCATTGGTCACACATTTTAAAAAAAGCAACATTTATCAAAGTAATTGTGCAACACATGTTTTCTAAATCTCAGTTTTTTTTCAAAATCCATTAGAAATGAAGTACATGAAAAATAAAAAATAAATTAATCTAGCTCTAGAAACATTGTATTCAATGATATTTCACCCCATATCATGCTACAGAAATATTTAAAAAAAAAAAACCACAATGTAATAAAATTTTAGTATATGATTTGTTCCAATTTTCCAATTAAAACCTGGGAGCCTATTGGCCAGTCATTGAAATGTGATTGACCAATCGATTTAATTACTTTGCTTTCAGTTTAGAATTAGTGCATTGTTTTGCTGTTGTTTGATAGACAGCATGATCTATGTCACAGCATGGATATTTGGAATGCTAAATCTTGTTCTTAACTGTATTTTCAATGTGTTGTCTAGAGATGTGAAATAAACTAACAAAGCCACTATATATACAATATATATATTTTTTTGTAAAAACTAATTTTCTTGCACATTTGGACATTTGTTTTTCAGTCATATAATATTTATATTAATGCTTCTTTTATTTGGTCATTTAATTTTTTTTAAGCAATTTTATACAATTTTAATAGAATTCCTTTTTAAAAAAAATTTGATATTAATTTATATGTTGTCTACTGTGTTTTGAATGGTTGAACAATTTATAATTTTCTTTTGTTGATTTTTTGTTTAACCCAACATTTGCCTTACCTTATTATATATTTTTATTTGGATTTTGCTTTGAGGAAAAAAAACAAAAATATTTTATTTTTAAAGTGGGGTATCTTATTTGCTTTTGGTATATTTATGAACTAACTTAACAAGCCAGTTCAGTTTGTGGACCTATTATTTTTAGGTTAATTTTATAATTGTACATAAGTGCTATAATTGTTTCATTTTATTTTCATTTATGCTTGAAGCTAGTCAGAACAATGTACCATTGCATTGATGGAAATGCTTGATAATGTATTTATGCTATTTGTATTTTACTAATTTTTTTATTTTATTTTATTTTTTTCATTGTGAGCTAGTAAATTTTTTGTTGTTCCAAACAAATTTTGTCTAACTAGAAATGTAAAGGAACATAAAAAAGTGTACTAATCAGTCAGAATTTAAAATAATCAAAATATCTTTTTTTTTACTTATGGTCTTTAGAAATCTTTTGATATATTCTGAATTAAAATGTTCTTTAATAAAATGTTAACAACAGATGAATGGTAAAAAAAAAAACAACAACTGACCCCTATACTTTAAGCCAACCAAAACATTGTCTGTTGTATAGTTGCTTTTATTTTTTGTATTTATTTTATTTTCTCTTCATTTGATTTGCTTGTGGTATCCTGTATATTTTATATTTATCCCCCTGCATCACTTGCACAGCTCTTGTATTGTGTGCACCGCTTCAGCTCCCCAACCTACTTTTTTTGTTGTTTCCCCTTGCAATTTTTTGCTTGGATTTTGTTTTGAGCGGACAAATGGTTGCCGTTTGAATGCCTCTGCTATTTGTTTTGGTAAGTACATTCCTTTTTTATACTAGTAGCTGTCAGTTTCACTTATTTCTACTTTTCATTTTGTCAATTTTTAGGAAATTTAAGTTCAAAGTATATTATTGTTCAAATTTCTGTTAATCGAGAGAAGTAGCATCTAAATAAAAAATTCAAATTGTTTAGAGTAAATAAAAAGGAAAAATTAATGCCACACAAACAAATTATATCATCTGATTTACTTTCTGATTTAATATCTGATTTACTATCGGATCTACTTTCTTCTATTGTTATAATTTTTTTACATTTTTTTGTTGTTAAAATTATTTCCCCATAGCGTTTTTTTTTAGTTCTCCCCCTTTTCCTTTTAAAAGACTAGAACAAGCTAGCACCTTAAAATTGCCAAGCATTGCTATGTTGATGTTGTTTAGTCAGATGAGTTCCTACATGTTCAAAGCATGATGCATGATTTGTTAGAGGCATGAAATTAGTCTGTCAAGAGCATTTCTGTTTTTATTTTGTCAGTTTGTTTGCACTCAGACAAAAATTTGTCAAATTCAAAAGTAACAATCAAAGTTGTTGTTTTCAATTTCTTGTGCAGTCTTTTTCAAAACTAAACATAATTTGTAACCAATATTGATTAACAGTCACAATCTTATATATCAGGTTTTTTTTTACACTCTATATTAATAAGCTAACAAATTTTTAAATATTTTTTTTTGCTTTTAAAAACTATGTTTGCTAGAAACTGTTTCACGTATGACGGCTAGTTTCGTTTTTTTTTTCTGATCACATTTTTCTTTTGCTTACAATTAGTTGGCTAACATTGAGGACAGCCTAAGTTTTTTTTATTGTTCAAATCAATTAACATTTCTTTTTCCTTCTAACCTATGTCAGTTTGAGTTGTAGGCTTAAATATAAATTTGAGTGGAGTTGATTGGAACAAGCATATACTACCACCTTGCTACATGTGGATAGTCTAGACACACACCATACATGTACTGTAAGAAAACAGAAATAAGAAAATTAGCACAATTGGGGGGGGGGGGGTCATGCCCAAAAAGTTTGATGTCTGTTCAGTTAAAAAATATATGTATGCTCATTTATAAAATACACATTGACATAAATACATTTTTGTATAAACTATAGTATTTAGCTTTCTTTTCTTAAGTTATAGCAACAACAAATACAAAACATTGATTTAAACACGTTTTTAGACATTTTTACGACAGAAGTAGCATTTAAAATCTAGACTTATATTGTCCATCTCACCAATAGAGGAAGCTCCATTACTTTGTGATGTTTTCCCTTCTGTGTAGCTAGAGCAACAATGATCAAACAGTTGTGTAGTTAAAAGCAGCAGTTTTTCTTTTTTCTTAATGTTTCACTACATTGCTAGCTTAGTAGCACAAACATTGATTTCATTCCATTTCAAAAGTTGTTAGTAGCGACACTTAGTGGATTTAAAAGCAAATCAGCTTTTCAAATGTTTTACAGAAAGAAATTATAATGTACACATGCACAAACAGGTATCATCTGTTGAAAATATAATTGTAAAGACATGTCTTCTATTTTGGTTGTGGTTTAAAAACTGATTTGGGGAATTTAGTTTTTTTATTGTTTTACTTTCAGATTTCAGACAAAAGATTAAAACAGTTTAAAGAAATGGTAGGGGAGAACACAGCTAGCTCTGCCAAGGTTCCTGAAGTGAAGAAATTTAAGCACCAAGATGGTGCCGATGTGGTCAGAGATGACCTTGACCGCATGAACAGGCTGTATATGGAGATGGTGGACTGGGCTAACACCAGGCTCAGACAAATCACAGACATTTTATCAACCCATGGTGATATGCAGGTAGGCTCCTATCAGACAACTTAAACTTCAGCAGTCCTTGACATTGCTGCTAAGTACCGTATATACTCACGTATAAGTCGCACCGGTGTATAAGTCGCACCCCTAGTTTAAGATTTTTTTCCTTATACATTGTCATTGACCCGCGCATAAGTCGCACCCTGACTTCCCGGCTTACGCTGCCTTTTAATATCTCAAAAATGCATACCTTTTAAACATAAAAGTAAAAGTTACTAAATATTCACCCTAATTTGGAAACTGTCCTTAAAAAATTATTTTAATCGTGCATAAGGCAAACATAATCAAATAAAGGCATATCCTAATAATGCTACATAACTCCAATCAACTATATGGGTTATGTAGGAAACTTTATAACAGAGTAGTAATGTTTTTCGAACTTTTCTAAAACAGTGTCGGGTGTTTAAGTCGCACCCCTACTTTTTGTTGAAATTTTCTGTAAAAAAAGTGCGACTTATACGCGAGTATATACCGTAGTATATCTCTAGATCAAGCTAAATCTGGAAATACCACACAAAAAAAAAAAAAAAAAAGACTAAAGGTTGAAATTGACAAACTGTCTTGTTAGTTAAATTCAAGGTTTACTCCTTGTTACTACAAGTATTGGTCTGATAATAAATCCAAACCTATACAAATCAAAGACGAACAAATCTTTTTTTTTTTTCAATTTTGAATATATATACAGGCTTGAGAATACTTGGCAGCATGGTCCTAGTGTGTCTTGCGGCCACTAAATTTTTGTATGGGGAACTTAACTTTTTTTCTAAATACCAGGTTATAAGTCTAAAGGTACTTGTTAATTTTATTTTGTCAGTGGAAAAATAATGTTCCATTTTTTCTGATCAGTTCCAGATTGTTATGGATGAAGAAATTCCACTACTACGTACATTCCGTGCAGAGTTGGCCAAGAGATCCTCTATGTTGGTGGATGATGATATGAGAGAGTACTTCACACAGCAGTTTGATGGACCAACACCATCACGTCCCAGCTATGGTGCTACACCGGCTGAGCAGACGTACAGGAGCTCACTTGTTATCAAGCCTGATGCTGCAGTTTCCTCACAGCTGTCTGAATACTCACAGGTGATAAAGATACAACCGAAAACCAAAGGCATGGACCAGGGTCCCCCAACACCTGGGACAAGTATATCCAGTCTCTCAGCCACCCTCACTGCCATGGAGGATGCATCAACTAAAGTTCAGCCCACGGGCATAAGGACTTTTTCTTTGGCTTCAGGGCCAGGCATCCAGCAGAAGCCACAGGAACAAAGTGTTGTCACGCTTGAAAGGGAGGAGGTAACCACGAGGGGACAGATCCTCCATGTGACAGCTATCATGAACCCATACACTTCTCAAAAAGTGACCCTCTTGGAGGCCTTACAGAGTGGGTTAATTGATCCCAAGACACTAACATTCAACAACCCATCCACACGTCAGAAAATGTCTCTAGCTGATGCTGCCAGAAGAGGCTACATTGATGAGGTTCTGCTGAAGCAGCTGACTTCACCCTGTGGGCTCACTGACCCACAAACTGGGAAGGAGGTGTCACTCATTGAAGGCATACAGAAAAAAATTTATGACCCTACCAGCAACACAATTCATGACTCCACAAACGGAGAACAAGTAACTATTTTGGAAGCACTTTCAAGAGGTATCATCTCCGAGTCGTGCTCCAGATTGTTGACAGGAGAAAAATTGGAACTCTCTTCCGTTACACACACCCAGGCTGTCTTTGCAACCTCTATGCCTGGCAACATGAAGTCTGGTTTGAGTTTGGGTAAGCTCATTGAGAAAGGTCTATACAGTGATATTACAGGCAAAGTCATGGATCCACTTTCCAACACCACAGATCTGACCATCTTAGAAGCTGTGGATAAAGGCTACATTGACCCTAACTATCAAGAAATTGAAGATCCAACCACTGGAAATTACATCACTTTGACAGAGGCTGTAACTGCCGGGATTATTGACCCATTTAAGGGCACATTCAATCATGCAGCCACAAACCAGAAGTTATCTTTAACAGCAGCTTCCAATAAAGGTCTGATTAAAACAGCAACATCCTTGTCAGACCACATTGCTCAGGGCCACTTGAATGATGATGGCAGAATATTTGACCCTACTACTGGCAGAATAGTAACACTTGCTCAGGGAATTGAGTGTGGAGTCATCAGCAAGGATAAGAAGTGCATATTGGATCCAAATACAGACCAGATTTTATCTGTGGAGGAGGCCATTTCAACAGGGCTCATGACACACTCAGGGCTCTTTGTGAACAGTGTGGATAAATCTCAACACTCTGTTCTTGATGCATTGAAGCTTGGAATCATTAAACTTGTTCATGAAGATGTTGACTTTTCAAAGATTGGTGTAAAAGACCCTAAAACATCAGAGGTTGTAACACTTGCAGAAGCTATCAAAAGAAAAATAGTTACCCCTCATGGTACATTTTTAGACAGTAGGACTGGCAGGGAAATGACCTTTCAACAGGCAGCAACATCAGGGCTGATGGACAGAGGTCTGGTCAAGGACCTTAATAAGCCCACGAGCATCAAGGATGCTCAGGGCAGAAATATTTCAATAGCTGAGGCCATGCAGAAAGGAATTCTTGACCCAGAGACAGGAACTATAATAAATACCAAAACCCATGAAAAGCTGAAAATGCAAGAAGCATCATCTGCTGGTTCGGTCTCCTCACTGGATGCAACAAACATCTTAAGTTTGATAAGCCCAATGATGGTCTCTTCCACTATCTTCACTCATATGGAACCATTGAAACCTTCAGAATCATTGACTTTCTCTCAAGCGGTTTCACAAGGGTATCTTGATCAAAGCACAGGAACTTTCAGGGATCCTAAATCTGGTGAAGTCATGGGCATTGAAGAAGCCATAAGTAGAGGCCTTTTGAGACTGTCATCAGATTGGCCTGCACCGCCATCTTTATCCAAGCAGCTCCATGACATGACAAAACCACAAAATTATATGTCAGAGATATTTATGACTGTCACCACTGGTGAGCACACTAAAAGTATTCCAATCCAACCTGGTTCCAGGAAACTGGAGTCCAGCTATATGACCAAGACAGACACTCAGTATTCCTTCACGACAACTACCTTAGCCAAACCTTTACTGAGACAGTCTGTCATATCAGAAACAAGGGAAGTGAATCTTAAATCTGTGCTGGACAGAAGAACTGGGAGAGAGATAGACGTTGAGGATGCAATCAAGCGAAAACTCATCAATTTGGAGAAAGGTCAGTACACTGATCCACTGACTGGAGAAGTTATGCCTCTAAACAAAGCCATAGAGAAGGGCTTCATCAAGGCAGAGGAGACAGCTGGGATTCAGAAAGATAATGCTGCAGTCAAGGAGACAAGAGCATTTTCCATTGTGGGAGTCATTCACCCTAAGACCAAGCAACGTATATCAGTGGGGCAAGCAATAGCTGATGGCATCCTTGATCAATCCAAAGGTCTTTACAATGGCCTTGATGAGAATGGAAAGCCAAAGCCAATGAAAATCAGTGAGGCCATAGAGAAATCCTATGTTGTTGTGGAAGATCTCAACGAGCTTGCTGTTGGGGCTGACACTTTGCTGAGGGAAACAAAGTCCTACATTTTGAAAACTGTTTTGCACCCTGTCACCAGAAAACCTATGAGTGTAGAAGATGCTGTAACTCAGGGCATCATTAATGAATCAGAAGGAGTTTACATCAACTTTGCAACAGGTGAGAAAATACCTATCCATGAAGCAATAGAAAGAGGCTATATATTTGCTCAGTTGTCTTCTGTCAAGACCGACATTGAAGCTAATGTCAACAAGATAACCACGACCAAACTCTCAACACTTTCAATCACCGCTGTTGTAGACCCACGCACAGGAAAACTTGTCACAGTCTCCAAAGCTGTCAGTGAGGGCATACTGGACCAGGTAAAGGGCATCTACATGAATCCTCAAACCGGGGAATCTATGACACTTGGAGACGCAATAGACAAAAGGCTGGTCTATGCGGAGTCCCCAGAAGCCCAGTCAGATGATCCACTGGAAAAGGCAGAGATATCCAGCATTCACATTACAGATGAGCATGAAACCTCAGATACAACTCTAATGGAAGACATTCACTCAGAGACTGTCACCATGAGCATCACAAGTGTCATCAACCCTAATACAATGGAGATTGTTCCCTACGACAAGGCCATTCGTCTAGGTATTCTTGATGTGAAAAAGGGTACCTACAATAATAAACAGACAGGTGACTCCCTGAGCATCACCGCAGCTATGGAAAAGGGACTTATTCATGGAGAGGTCACATCAAAAAGACGAGAGGTGGACACCATGAGGAGCTCAGTGTCTGCTTCTGCCCCTACATTCTCCTTGAAAGACATAACATCAGTCATAGATCCTAGGACCAGAAAAGAAATTTCACGCGACAAGGCCCTGAAAGATGGCATCATCAATGCAGAGAAGGGCACCTATTACAACCCTGTGACACGAAGGGAAATAGAGCTCAGCAAAGCCAAAGAGTTGGGATTTCTGCTGGAATCAAAGGCATCTGATGCTGCTGAGCTGGAACAGTCTATGGAAGAAGTTGGCAAGCGGGAAGAGCAGCTTTCAACACCAAGGTTGCCGAAGGACTCCAGCAAGCCTTGGTCAAAAGTTGACATTGAAGTGGAGAAAACAGTTTCTCCTATGGATTCAAACAAAGGATATTCACCAGCATCAGAAGTACTTCAGTATTCAACAGAAGTAGAAAATGACAATGTGGATAGCGCCAAGGCAACCACCTTATCAACTAAGGAAATTAAGCCAACTACTGCAGACATTCATTTCAAAACAGCTGATGGAATGTCCTACGTTAATGCTGTGAAGCTTGGCCTGTTGAACCAAGAAACTGGAAGAATTAGAGATCCCAGAACTGGGGAATGGTTGACCTTGCAAGAATCTATTGACAGAAAGGTCATTGATCCCAAACAGCCAGCTTTAGAAGATCCAAACTCTGGAAAGTCACTATCTTTAGAAGAGTGTTTGAAGAAAAATATTCTCAGCATGCATGTGGGCAAGATTGATGCCTTTAAGGCTAAACAGTCTGGGTTTAAAGAAGACACATTGCCCACATCATCAATACAACAACAGCCTGTGAAGAATCTCATTGATGTAGTCGCTGGGGGACTGTTTAATATAATCACTGGCAAAATTCTGGAACCCGTATCTGGCCAGCGCTACACCTTACAAGAAGCTTTGAACAAAGGAGTCATAGATGGAGAAATGGTTACAGTCAAGGACTCATTAACTGGGGAGAGAGTGCCATTAAAGTTGGCTGTAAAGAAAGGCCTAATAAATGGCAACAGAGCTGAGGTATATGACACAGCTCAAAAAACCACAATTCCTTTACCTCTGGCCATAGAGAAGGGATTAGTAGAGAATAAACTTGATGTGCAGTCTTTATCTGTCATAGATAACAGAACCGGAGAGCACATCCCGCTAAGAAAAGCTATGGCTGAAGGTGACTTAAAGTCTGACTCTGTGATCATTAAAGACACCCAGACTGGTGAGCAGGTAACTTTAGATGTTGCCCTGTCAAAAGGTTTGGTAGACAGAACAGGCAATGTGGTTGACAAGCAGACAGGTAAAAAGATGTCACCGCAAGATGCTCTGAAATTTGGGTTGATGGCTATTGCAGGCGCTCCCATAGTTGCAGGCAAAATGGTGGTGGATGCATTAAAAGATAGAGGCATCAGTCCCACTAAGTCTAGCAGCAGCCCTACTAAGTCTGATTCTCATTTCTCAGAAACATCCAAGACTGAAAGAGCAACCATAACAAAACCTCCTGATTCTCATTTCTCAGAAACATCCAAGACTGAAAGAACAACCATAACAAAAACTATCACACAATCCGAACAGTCTCCAGATCTCACAGAACGAGAAATAAAGTCTGTTTCATTAAAAAGAAGCGGTGCTGAATCTCCAGCGGTTGGTGTACTTGGCCAAAAGATAACAATTACATTAGATCCAGGAACACCTGAAGCAACATCCACTGCCAGATTAAATGAGCCCGTGACCATCACATTCCAGAAAGAAGAACAAAAAAGGCAAAGTCAAAATGTTCCACATGATGTACCAGTTCAAATCTCTTCATCTTCTAAAGAGTTTACTTCAAAAATAGAGTTTACAACTAAGCCAACAGAGTCACAACAAACCATTGAGCTTTCTCCAGCTTCACCTTACATTACCACTTCTCCACTTCAGAAATCCCCTGCAGTAGCAGGTGTCCCAGTAACTC
Source organism: Anisus vortex (assembly GCA_949126835.1). Lineage (NCBI taxonomy): Eukaryota > Metazoa > Mollusca > Gastropoda > Planorbidae > Anisus > Anisus vortex. Next base: position 16,473,638 of record OX421493.1, read on the forward strand.
CCTTAACTCAAACTGTTACTACAAGTATACAGAAATCAAGCAAAGACATTGTAGAGTCTAAAATATCACCAGCTAATGGAGATATGCAGACAACGAGAATCAGAGAGGCGTCTTTGGTCAATCTAGAAATTAACTGGGAGAGCGGGACGGTGATTGACAAGTTGTCTGGGGACAAGATGACAGTGACAGAAGCTGTACAGAAAGGCCTGATTGACTCTGACATGGTGGAGCGGCTGGCAATCAGGAGCACACAGAAATTCCAAGTATCGCCTCAGATTGAAATCAACTGGGATCAAGGTACGATCTCTGATCAGTCTACCGGTGAGTCTTTCACAATAGAGAGAGCTCTACAGAAGGGACTGATAGATGCACCAACAGCATCAGCTTTAGCTGTGGTAACTGAGAGCAATGCTTATATTTCACCAGAAAAGAGAAGACAAGCAACATTTACTGAGGAGTCCTACACGTTAAACAAAGCAATTAAAGAGGGCAACTATAATCCATCTTCAGGAAAAATAATTGACCCAGTGACTGGTCAGCAGATGTCTATATTGCAAGCACTTAAAGCAAATGTTATTGATGGAAGTGCATCAAGTCTTCTTGACCCTGAGACTGGAAAGAAAATAAGCTTACAAGATGCCATTGAATATAAAATGTTCGACCCTATAAGAGGGGAGACAATTCACAAAGGCACATTAGAAAGAATCACATTACAAGAAGCAGACATCCAAGGTCTTATTCCAGATGTTGATACAACCTCAATCAGCACCATGCAAGCCTCACCTTCTATTCCACCAAAAGTTGCTCCAAAACCAGCAGCCAAAACATTCAGTGAGGTGCCTAAAAGAGAAGCAAAATCCATTCCAGACGATTCAAAAAGATTATCATTTGCTGAAGCGTTAGACATGGGATTCATTAATCTAGAAAATCAACAGTACACTGACCCTAACTCTGGGCAAAGATTAGCCTTGCTGGATGCTATCAGAGAACAACTTATTGACACACAGATTCCAGAGGGTACTTACCCAGGCAAGGGTATCAGCCTGACTCAAGCTATAGATGAGCAACTCTTTGATGAGAGGACAGGGGTGTTCCATGACCCCAGCACTCAACAAAATCTAACATTCCAAGATGCAGTTAGAAGTGAAAAACTGGATGGAAACTTCACGGTCTATGACGTCAAGTCTGGGGAGATATATTCACTGAATGAAGGACTGGAAGAAGGAAGAATTGATCCCAGAACTGGAGCATTTATTGATGAGGAAAGTGGCAGACAGATGACACTAAAGGAAGCTGCCAAGACAGGGCTTATTGCTATTATAGGTGCACCTGTTGCGTTAGCCATGGCTGCCAAAGAATCTTTGAGTAGTAAAAAGAAGATTGAAGACTCCACGCATCCAGAAGGTGCTGGCCTTTCATTCCAAGCTTGTACAGTACAGCGTTTATCTTCAGACATGCTAGAAGTAACTCAACTAGAACAAAGTGTTCCAGAAAACAGTTTTTCAGATTCCATGACTCTTTATGAAGCTGTCTCCAGTGGCTATCTTAACCCCAAAACTGGTGTATTTAAAGATCCTAATACAAACAAAGACATGGAAGTCAGTGATGCTATCATGACTGGACTAATAAAAAAAGACTCTGCCACTATTAAAGATCCTCACACTGGAAGGCAGCTGAACCTTGAGGAAGCCCTTAGACACGGAGTCCTTGATGACAATGGGCATATGGTTGACCCGGCATCAGGATCTGCAAAAAATCTAGACCAGTGCATCAAAGATGGCAACGTTCTTGAAACGCCAGCCAAAGACAACGTGGTGATATTTTCCAAAACCACAGAAAAGATACAAGTTGAAGGTGTATACGACCCAGCTCTAAGACATGACATAGACTTAGGAGAAGCCATACACAAAGGTGTCATCAGTCTCAAAGATGGCACTTATAACAATGCAGTCACAGGAGAGAGAATACCAATATCAGATGCAACAAATGAAGGGCTCATCAGAGGAATTGTTGTTGATAAATTGACAACAAAGGAAGAAACAGTTGCAGGCCAGACATCTGATGTTGCTTTCTCAAAGAAGAGGCTGCTTCAGATAGACTCGGTCATGGACACTGAAACAGGGCAGGTTCTTTCATTACCTGAAGCACTGCGTCAAGGTATTATTGACAAGGAAGGCAGGTACTTCAAAGACATGGAGACTGGAGCCATCATTCCACTAGAGGAAGCAATACATGAAGGGCTTGTAGAGGGAAGAACAATTGATTCAAAGTTGCTGGATGATACCTATGAGACACAAACCGCCACCATCTCTCAGACATTGTCTTTTAAAATTGATTCTGTAATAGACCCCAACTCTAATATTGAGATGCCAGTAGCTGAAGCTGTGGAGAAAGGTGTTCTTAATCTGACAAGGGGACTTCTGGTCAACAACAAGACTGGTGAGTCCATCCCAGTAAAGGATGCTGTTAAACAGGGACTGCTCAGAGGCAAAGAAACAAGCTCATCTAATGTAGAATCATCACACAGAGTTTCAGAAGAAACTGGAAGGAAAGTATTTGACCCAGAAACTGAGAACTTCCTTACCTGGAATGAAGCTGTCAGAAAAGGTGTCATTGATCCTGCTGAAGGAGCTTACTATGTGACCCCAGATGAAAGCATTTCTATTTTGCAAGGGGAAAGAGAGGGTTTCATTACAAAACAGACATTAATGAAACCTAAGTCTGTGCAAGAAAATGCCTGTGACCTAGTCTCAGTGTATGACCCAGTTAAGGATGAACATGTTAGCATCAGTGAAGCAGTTGCTACTGGACTCCTGGACTTGAAATCTGGTACCTACAATGATCCAGCCAGTCTTGACCCTCTGCCAGTACAAAAGGCTTTTGAACAAGGGTTGATCAAGGGAAAAGTCAAGCCAAAGCTAGCCATGGGCACTGTCACTGTTGGAGACTTTAAGATCAAATCTGCAATGGACACAAGGCAAAATCAATCTGTGTCAGGAAAGGACGCCTTGCTGATGGGGCTGCTGAACAAGAAGACGGCTCAATACATTGACAAAAAAACTGGTCAGAAAATGAGCATTCCAGAAGCAGTGAAAAAGGGCTTGGTGATTCTGGAGTCGGATGTACCTGAACCTGTAGTGACATCTGTCACTCAAAAGTCCATGACAATCACTGCTGTAGTCGACCCTGCCACTGGCAATCTTTTGTCCATGTCTGAAGCCATTGGTCAAGGCATCTTTAAACCAGACCAGGGTGAAATCATTAATGTACGCACTGGCGAGCACATCTCACTGGATAAGGCCATAGAAATTGGACTGATTAGTGCAGAGGTGGAAGAAAATGAGAAGAAACAAGAAGTGATTGTGATCAATGGTGTGCTTATTACTGAGATCACTGATCCTCAAACCAGAAAACCTATACCGATAGCCGAGGCCTTGAGAAAAGGCATTGTGGATAAAGAAAGGGGAGTCTACAATGACCCATCAGGCCCCTTGCCACTGAGGGAAGCCTTGAAGCATGGACTGATTGATGGCAAAGACACAACTGAGGCTGGCATATCTGAACAGAAAAAAGAAGATGAAAAACAAATCAGTGTCTCCAAAGTGGTGGATCCGCGAACAGGTTCAAAACTGGGCTTAGCTGAAGCTATAGCAAAAGGTCTTGTGGATGAAAATTGTACAGTATTCAACAATCCACTCACTGGTAAACAGATGCTGATTGATGAGGCCATGAAAGAAGGTCTAGTGGCTGGTACAATACAGACTGTTTCTAAATCACAAACAACTGTCACTTCCAAAAAGTCTATGGGTACCTACAACATAACAGGAGTAGTGGACACAGCTCTTGGGAAAGAGTTGAGTGTTGAAGATGCTATAATGAAAGGCATCTTGGATCCATCAGGCAAATTTACTGACACATTAACTGGAGATGTCATATCACTTGCAGAGGCTTTGAAAACTGGCCTGGTTGTGTCAGAAAAACTAGACAAATCGCAGAGGTCAGTTATCAGAGCTGACCAAGTAGGAGGTGATGAGCATTTGACCTTTTTTGAGGCCATGCAGAGAGGGCTAATTGATCCCAGTGCTGGTACTTTTTTAGATGAAGCCTCCCAGAAGATGTACTCCATTGATGAAGCTGTTAGGACCGGAATGGTTGTTGCATCTGATGGGAGGCCTTTTGCATACAAAGGGATCAGCGAGACAGCTGGTGTGACTTACAGCTTCAAGACTGCACTGCAGACTGGAATAATTGATTCTGAAACCTGTTTGTTTTATGACAGCATATCTGGGCAGAGCGTTTCTATTGAGGAAGCTCTGGAGCTTGGCTACGTTTCCCCCATAGCAGGGGCCTACGGTGTCAGGACAGTTGGCGACTCCGTGGTGATTTTGAAAGATGGGGTAGCGCCAAGCTCTGCATCCAATTTGGAAGAAATCCTGGATTCAAAAACGGGAGAGAAGCTCAGCCTGCCAGAGGCTGAAAGGAGGGGACTCGTTTCAGTGCTGGGGAGTGATAACAAAATAACATTGGATGAAGCCATACAGGGGGGACTTGTTGACACAGATACAGGTCTATTCCATGAGCCTATTTCAGGTGAAACCATGCCAGTTGACCAAGCAGTGCTTCTGGGTTTTCTTACTTTTGAAAGGGACAATGAAGATGACTCGTATACAAATGGGAGCAACAGAGATGAACCTTCGGTCATGAATGGATCAGACTCTATGAACTTGGCTGAGGCCATCAGCCAAGGCCATATTGATACTGCCACTGGATACTTCACTGACCCGCACACCCATGAAACTCTCACTGTGACACAGGCACTAAGACAAGGTCATATAAAGCCCACACTAACACTTCAAGAGCCTACTGAGTCTCAGCAGTCCATGCAGGTGACTGCCAAGAATAACACTGTTGAGCTGACCAAGAAGGACAAAAATATTACTTTTACAAAGGATGCCCAGAAAACATCTGCATTGGATGACTCTAATGTAAGGAAAGGCATCTCTTACAAAGAAACTGTTAAAGAAGATAAAACCTTGTCAGCAAAAGCCTTATATGGAGACACTGTTGACCACAAGATGTCACCAAATGGCAGCTTGAATGGAACACTCAGTACAGAGAGTAAAAAGACTACAGGAGTAATGAGAGACAGGTCCAAGTCCTTAGAATCACCTCCTGTAAGTATTGATAACTTTAAGCAAATTATATCTTATGTTCTCAATGTGTTCATTACATTATGTTTCAATCTTGCATTGCTATCAGTGTTGCCTATTTGAAGTTTTTTTTTTCCAGTTGAAGACAATTGAAATGTATTATTTTTGAGTTTTTGTTTCAAATTATTACATGTTATGTTTGTTTTTATTTTGGTTTGGAATAAATGTGCCAAGCTGCCTGAATTGTGTTTTACTTTCCTTTTTCAATGTAGATCTATATGTTAGGTGATAGAATCCAACTTGGGAATCAAGACGAATCAATTTATATTTTATGCAGTTTTGTTTAACTACATGTCTACCACTTTGTTGATTTGTTAAAAGGCAGCATAATTTGATTTTCTGTTTTATGTAAAATAGTTGTTAAAACATCTGCTTACAGAATTGTATGAGCAAAGTCCAAGACGTAAACATTGATTTTAGAATGGGGCTACCATGATTTGTGTCTTAGTAATCAGTAAACTGATTAAAGCCTTGCGCATTATTGATAGCTCTGTATTTTACAGGATTGTGAAAGTATTTTAAACCTATGTTAAATGCTTATAATGTTGAACAATTAACTCATGTGTAATCCTGTTTAATAAGTGCTTTGTATTATTTATTCTCTCCCTTTGTCTTCCTCTCTTGGTTACTCTGCCCACAGGTGAGAGATGGTAATAATGTTTCTGTTAACTCTGCCTTAATGACCCATGATAGCGTTATAAGTGACCATGGCCATGGTCTAATAGGCTCAGGTTTATATGCTGGTCAGGTCAGCAATGATGACCACTTGTCAGGTTTGCATTGCCAGACTCTCATTGATAGAAGAACGGATGAGGATAAGCTGAAAGAAATCTTGCAGTCTGCTGATAGACAGGGCCATGCCCGTTTGGAAAATTTTTCCCAAGTAGTCTCAAACGCCTTTGAAAACATTAATGGTAATCCTAAGACATTGAATAATAGTTTTGGAGAAAGTGCACAAGGGAATATACCTTACCATAAAAAACAAGGACAATCTATTCCAGACTCAAGCCTTTTATTGGAGAAAGACTTTCATACATTTAAAGACAATACCTATAAAGAGGAAAGCTGTGATAAGATTAGAGCTGTTAATACTATTGATGAAGCATATATACCAGAGGAGGATTATACACCTGATGATGATTATCCACCAGATGAGGATTATTATCCATCATGTGAAGATGATTATCCTCAAGATGAAGATGATTATCCACCCGATGAAGACTATCATTCCATTTTGTTGTCTTACACAAATAATCTTCTAAAGAATTTTTGGCTTCCAGAATCAGAAAAAGTTGTCCACCCTAAGAAAGGGAATCAGCTGGGTTTACAAGAAGCTCTAGGTTGTTCTGTGCTTCCCAGAATTTTGCAGGTGAGACAGTTTGTGGAAGAGGAACCTGTGAGCATCACCAATGCTCTAGCCTCTGGCCAAATAGATCGTAAGACTGGGAGAGTAGTTGACATGAACTCTGGCAGCGTTTTGAATTTGCAGGAGGCCATGACACATGGGTTGGTTGTTGTGCAGTCTTCGTGTGAAAGAGTTTACGAGGAACACATGGTCAGGTGCTTAAGGAGGGAGCTGGGTAATGGGCTCCTTGATGCAGTCACTAGGGGCGACGCCGCTGTTACTATTTATGTCATCGATCGGAAAAGTGGGAAAAGGTTCTCCATCCCGGAAGCTATTGCTGAGCATTTGTTCAATGCTGAGACAGCTGAAATCAGAGACACACTCTCTGACAAATGGCTAAGTTGGGACGAAGCCAGCTTGACAGGACTGCTGTTTGACTCTCGTCCCCTTTCACTTCATCAAACGATATTGTCGCCAAAGTTTAATGTCAAGCGGGACAGCTTTGTCACATCTACAAAAGAAGGTAACTGCATTATGACCTTGTCAGCCATGATTGGTGAAAGGCTCATTGATGTCACAAAGAAAGAAGTGTTTGATGCCAAAAATGATACATGGTTAACTGTGGAAGAAGCTATATATGAGGATATATTGGACCCAGTGCAAAACCTCTACTACCACAATGTGCTTGCCACTTCTATGCCTTTGTTTGATGCCATTGAGGCAGGGCTTATAAATGACCATGGTGAAGGCATTCGGTTTGTCTATGACCATCATCAAGACATAGATGTTGAAATGGACAGATTTCCTATGACTGTGTATGAAGCAATTAATCAAGATTTGATGGATGAAGAAACCAGTGAAGTACTTGTTGGAGATGAAAAACTGCCTTTTGCAGCTGCTTATGAAAGAAATTTATTAACTCCGGATAGAACTTTTATAGTTGAACAGAGCACCGGTCTTACTTATGATTTTAGAGAATCTATAGATATAGGAATTGTTGAGATTTCTACTGGTTCAATGATTGACACTTCTTCTGGTCAAAAGTACACACTTGTGAAAGCCAAAGATAAAGGTTTAGTTCGTAACACACCCAGACCCTTTTTGGAGCTTTCTGTTGCTGCTGAATATGGAATTATAGATTTAGATGAGAAAAGAGTCATTGACCCCCAGAGCAAGAACTCCTTGACCATCACTCAGGCCATAGCAGATGGAATAATAGATCCTGCATCCATTCTAACCCAGCACGAAGGTAGAGTCATTACACTTCAAGAATCAATAACAGATGGCATATTAAACATAGATACACTTGAACTGCTTTTGCCTGGTGGGAAGCTTCAGTCAATATCAGATTGTCTGGGAGTTCCTCCAAAATCAAATAGCTCACGCAGAAGAAGCTCTGTGATTGGAAGAAAATGTAGCTTAACCCTGGACGAAGCCATTAACAGCGGAATCTATGATCCAGTCTCTAATTCTGTTATGTCAAGAGAGGGCTTCCTTTCACTTTCTAAAGCACTCAATGCTGGCCTCATCCACAGTGACTCTTTAGTTAGAGATCCATACAGTGGAGACATACTATCACTGAAAGAAGCTCTGGATAAAAGATTGTTGGATCCCGAATCAGGGAAAATGATTGATTCTTCTGGAATACCAATAGCACTCAACTTTGCTTTGGAAAAAGGACTTATCCTAAAATCAAAGGCACCCCTTCATTTATCCCTGTCGGAGACCTTAGATGAGGGCCTATTTAATGTCACTACAAATCATTTCGTCAATCCGGACACTAACGAGGAGATAGACTTTATGACAGCACTCGATCAGGGCATAGTGGATGTCGACCTGATCAAAGTCAGGGATACCAGAACCGGGAGTATCATTTCTCTTGAAGCTGCGGTTGACTCAGGGCTTGTCGACCTAGATGCTGGTGTTTGTTTGAACACTTATGATGGTGAAAGGTACAACATTGTAGATGGTCTTGATAAAGGCATTATCATAGACACCACAAGCCAGCCAGCAATGTCTTTGCTTGAAGCCATAGATGAAAACCTGGTAGATATTTCATCATGCTTATTTAAAGATCCAGTTGGACAGTACAGTATGAATTTGCAAAATGCCCTGGAGTCTAACTTTATTGACCGCTTGTCAGTGTCAGTAAGAGATATAAACACCAAGACTCTCCTAACTATAGATGGTGCCATCAGCCAGGGTTTGATCAACCCAAGTACAGGGACATTCAAACATCAGAAATATGAAGACGGCATCAGTTTCCAAGAGGCCTTTGAGAACTGCCTCATATTTTCGGATGCTTTCGTGCCAGAGAAAAGTTTGCTTGAGGCAGTTAAACAAGGCTTGTACAACTGGAGAACTGGTAAATTCATAGATCCATCCTCAGGAAGGGTAAGGACTCTGAGAGACATGGTGTCTGAAGGAATAACAGACCCAGATACACTGATGATCCTTGACAAGAAAAGTAAAAAGCTGATAACATTTCATGAAGCCACAGAGAGCAAGATTTTAGATACTAAAGTAGGAATGGTTTTGGATACAGAAACCAATGAACTCCTTAACCTGAGAGAGGCAATGGACAGAGGACTTCTTCAAGAGAGTATAAGAGCCATTTCACTCTCACTGCAGCAGGCTGTTGATGCTGGTCTCCTGCAGAAGAATCATGGTAAAATAATGGATCCCCTGTCCAGGAAGTCTGTATCAGTGGAAAAGGCTATTGAGATTGGCCTGGTAGATGTCTCTCAGCTCCTGGTGGGTGTTAATGATAACAACAAGTACATGTTTTTGGATGAGGCTGTCCATGAAGGAATTGTTTTCATTGATGATGACAAGTTGGTTTACTCAAGGACAGCAGTTTCCCATGATATAGTCTCTGCTTTCAATCAAAACATTCTTATTGAGATACCCAAGGGAGGCCTTCTTCTTGGTGACATTCTGTCATCAGGGCTATATGATGAGGTACACCAGAGGTTTATTGACCCTTTCAGTGGGAGAAAGTTGACACTTACTGAAGCTATAACCAGTGGTGTCATCAATGAAGAGAAACCTCAGGTGGCTGTGCCTGAAGTTGGTATATTCTCACTACAGCAGGCCATTGATAAAGGTCTTATTGATCCACACACAGGAAGCTATATTGCATCCAATACACCTCTAACTCTTACTGAAGCTGTTGGTACCAAACGACTATTAGTGGCCCAAAACAAGCAAACAGAGGAGGAATTCAGAAGGAGCATGTCATCTTTAGACAGCCTAGAACTTATTCCCTCTCCAATATCTGAGCAATACTCTTCTCCAGTCTCATCTAAATCATCAATAACAACTTGTTCAAAAGACACAGAGAGCTCAATGGATGTTGACTCGTGTGACTCCAGCCAAAGAGCTGTTGGTTTCATAGCAAGACATTCAGAACCATTACAAGATCTTTCAAGTGATGATGAGGACAATACCATCAGTTGCTCCAGCAGTATTGAAAGAACATCTGTGAAATCTCATCAAGTTGTACAAGACATAGAGGAGAGCAGCAACTATATCAGTGGCAATGACATAGCTTTTAGAGGTGAGCACTTCAGCAGTTCGTTAACCAAACAAATGAAAGTCAATGAAAGCATCAGTGAGCCAATACCAATCTTAGACCAGAACACGTCTGACTTGTTAAATAAAAACTTTCAAATGAAAGTCATGATGGGCATGGATTCTGGTGGTGTTCAGACATTTCCTGAATGTCCAACCGCTCCACCAAAATTACCAGACGATTTAAATGTAAGCTTCACAGAAAGTGAGGCTTCCCTTCCTGTAAACTTTGACCATGAAGAAGATAATTTAGACATCAGTCAGAGAGCCTATTATGAACGCAGCCAAAGTGCATGCAGTGATACCATATGCAAAAGCTCTAAAGAAAAAGTGGAGGCCTACCTTAAAGCTGAACGCAGTCATAGCACAAATGATCTGGATGAACATTATAACAGCCATTCTGCATCTAGAAAAGAAGAGCTGCTCAGGGATTTACAGTCGGGATGGAATCCACCTTCTGACGAGTTGTCAGCCTCCTTAGATTCATTGTTGCAGGATGCTATTAGGAAACAGTTGATTGAAGAGAAGCCCATGTCCCTGTTTAATTCAATTGAGAAAGGTGTATATGATGATGCTAGCTCATATTTTTGTGATCCTGAGACAGGGACCATTCTACATTTGTTGGAAGCTGTAGACTGTGGACTAATAAATGACTCTATTAAAGAGGTCATTTCATCTGCTTCTGAACAGCCAATGACCGTGAAAGAAGCTATTCAAGCTGGTGTTATTGATGCAGATGGAGGCACATTCTTGGATCAGAGTACAGGAACTGTGCTCACGCTAAAACAGGCTAGAGATGTTGGCTTGATCTTTAAGGAGAAGTACAGCCCTAGAAATACAATTGAAATTAATGTTGAAGATATGTCAGAACAAGGCAAGCGGAAATTTGAAGATGCCTTTTCCAGTGGAATTCTTCATCGCTCTAATTCACAAGTTATAGACCCTGACTCTGTTCAAGGGATAACTCTTCGTAGAGCAGCCAGCATGGGCTTGATTGACATGAAGACTGGAGACTTTAAGAATCCACAAACTGGTGAAACCATGTCTCTAGCCACAGCTGTTGAAAGAGGCTACATTCTGAGTCCACAGGGTCTCTCCCTGTACAGTGCGGTGGATCAAGGTTTTTACTATGAGCTCACTGGTCAGTTTGTCCATCCAGATACAGGTGCTGTGCGCTGCCTTCAGGATCTGATTGAGGACAATATTGTAACTGTACATCATCCAGAGATCAGAGACATGACTCAAGAAAGTATTGTTACCCTTGGTGATGCAATTAAGAAGTCCATCATAGATCCACATAAAGGTGTCTTTGTACATTCTGGCGCCAAAAAATCCATTAATTTTAAAGATGCCATTTCTGCCGGGCTTATAATCAGTACAAGTACAAGGGAAGGCTTGCAGGATCACTCAAGGCCCACCGCCTTCAGTCCACAATTTGACATGCGCCGCCGGCAAATATCACCATCACCCGGACCTAATGGTCGAAGCTTCAGTTTGCCATTTGTTCCAATAAGTGAACATTCTGTCACAGATGAAGGCAATAGGTTACTACAGCCTGTTCCAACCCACGCAGCACAACCGTACAGGAAAAAAGCTGAATTGAACTTACAAACCAATGTGTCCATTGATCATATCAACAATAATGAATTGGACATGGCTGGTTTGAATGAACAAACGAAAATGTCCACCATTCAATACCTCAGCTTAAATAAGAAACAATCTGATAGTGTGTATTTCCAGCCAAGCAATGAATCTGAGGAAGAGAACAAATTGAAATCAATTGCAATACCTGCCACTGATGATTTCATAAGTGGAAATTCTGTAGACAAGGAGGACCATACACCTCTGGCTTCAGATGATGAGCTCCTGGAGGAAGATCTCAGTGACTCTGACTCACAGGCTTCATCTACTACTACTGTTTTCCCCCAGCAGACAGAAACAGAGACGACGACACCACTTAATATTAGCATTGGCAGTGGTGAGCTGTTAGACAATACCACTGGCTCGTCGAGAGAGTACGGCTCAAATCTCAACACCAGGGAAGCCCAGGACTCTAAAGCAGAAAGTTTTCCTGACATATCAGATAACGGAATAGTAACCATGAAAGACACATCAAATAATGGCTTGTCTTTACAAAATATTGTGGATGAAGGACATTATGAGACTAACATTGGCTCCCCTGGTGATAAAATTAATGTACATGGCAGACAGGATTCAGTGGAATTCAATCTCAACAGAAACATTGACAGTTCACATGTTCATACAAGTGTCAGTGGAGAACATGGATCGGGCCAGTCCCAGATAAAAAATATTTCTGACCAGGAAAGAAATGGTACACAACCAGTTGTAATTGATGGTGTACCATTTAGGAAAGGTAATATCCAAGTGAATTCAAATGTGGCCATTGATGACAGTAGAGAGATTCCTCCATCAATACAAACTATACAGGTAGAATCACTTGTGACAAAAGGTAAAAGTGACAGTCAGATCTGCTTCAGTGAAAATGATAAATCCTATGCAGATGTTGAGGCATCAGAGGTGAAGGCAGAAGACAACGGGACAAGCACTTTAGGAGCACAGTCTACAGAAATAAACAAAGCAAAGATAGAAAATAGAGAAGAAGCTAAAGAACCAACAACAAAGATGGAACAAAAGACAAAAGAGCCAAGACTTAATAAAGAACAAAAGACTAAGGAACCAACAACTAAGATAGAACAAAAGACTAAGGAACCAACAACTAAGATAGAACAAAAGACTAAGGAACAAACACCTAAGATAGAACAAAAGACTAAGGAACCAACAACTAAGATGGCACAAAAGACTAAGGAACAAACACCTAAGATAGAACAAAATACTAAGGAACAAACACCTAAGGTGGAACAAAAGACTAAGGAACAAACACCTAAGATAGAACAAAAGACTAAGGAACCAACAACTAAGATGGCACAAAAGACTAAGGAACAAACACCTAAGATAGAACAAAATACTAAGGAACAAACACCTAAGGTGGAACAAAATACTAAGGAACAAACACCTAAGGTGGAACAAAAGACTAAGGATCAAACACCTAAGGTGGAACAAAAGACTAAGGAACAAACACCTAAGGTGGAACAAAAGACTAAGGAACAAACACCTATGATAGAACAAAATACTACAGAAACATCATATAAGATAGAACAAAAAACTAAGAAACCAACACCTAATGTAGAACAAAAGACAAATGAGCCCACAACTAAGAAAGAACAAAAGACTAAAGAGCCAACATCCAAGAAAGAACAAGAGTCTGAAACTAAGGAACCAACACAAAAGAAGGAACAAAAGAATAAGGAACCAACATCCAAGAAAATACAAGAGTCTGAAACTAAGGAACCAACACAAAAGAAGGAACAAAAGAATAAGGAACCAACATCCAAGAAAATACAAGAGTCTGAAACTAAGGAACCAACACAAAAGAAGGAACAAAAGAATAAGGAACCAACATCCAAGAAAATACAAGAGTCTGAAACTAAGGAACCAACACAAAAGAAGGAACAAAAGAATAAGGAACAAAAGAATAAGGAACCAACATCCAAGAAAGTACAAGAGGCTGAAACTAAGGAACCAACACAAAAGAAGGAACAAAAGAATAAGGAACCAACATCCAAGAAAGTACACGAGGCTGAAACTAAGGAACCAACACAAAAGAAGGAACAAAAGCCAATGGAATCAACATCAAATAAGATGCAAAAGGTTGATGGCTCTAAAGAGCTTGTTAATCCTTTACAGCCACATTTGTTTGATGAGGATAAAAACTATTTGGTTGATTCTGTTGATGTAATTAAAACAAGTGAAAAAGTTATTCCTAACAAAGAACAAACAGTAATTAGTAAAGACCACTTATTGTATGACACACATACTGGGGAAACATCACCAAGTAAAGAATGCAGCAATGTTAGCATGAATAATGATGTAACTGAGAATGGTCTGACCTCTTCCCAAATTCAGCCAATGAAACCTATGAAAGAAACTGTGAAACATGAGGGTCAAACTCTGACTAGTCTTCCGCAGAAAGTTGCCTTGCCTTTGAAAGATAATTATTCTGAATCTGTTAAACCAAAACCTGCAATAGGTAAAAAACCATTACTGAATTCAGACAGTACCGTGGTTAAACCTAGCACTGGTGATGTAGCCTGTAATAATGTACTAAATTGTTTAGTGACTTCTAGGACGACAGAACAGTCTGTACCAAAGGATGACAAGGAACTGCCCCAGTTTCTTCCTGCTGGTGTCAGAGTTGCCTCTGATTCCAAACCTGCACTGCCACCAAAACCATCGCTGATGAAAGTAAAGGATGCTGAGTCTAATATTAAATCTAAGGCAACATTAAAAGAATCACTTCCTAATAAACAACATGCAGTTACCATAGACTTAAATAAAATTGCTAAAGAACCAAAATCTGAATCTTCCAAAGCTAATTATAAGGTCATTGAAGGCTCGTCTGTTGATGGGGATTTAATCGAACATGATCTGACTGACAACAAAGAATCCATGAAATCAACTGATTCAACAGAAGCTTTAGAGGCAGAGGGGAGAAGTAATCAACAGACAATTGACTTTACAAGAGCATCAGATGTCAGACTTTTTGTTGATGAGCAGAACAGAGAAGCTGATGGTTATGAAACTGTAAATGATAGTATTAAAGTGCACAAGAGGCAACTGCCTACAGAAGTTTGTCAGCACATTCCATCACCACTGGACTTGTCAGAAAATCTGGATGGGGTTTCACGGGTCAATCAGAAAGTCAATTTGGATCTAACAGTTCCAATGGACAAAAACAATGTTACGATGTCTGCCTCGGAGCATAATGTTCTTGGTGATTATGATGGTGAGAAATTGAACCATCAAAGTGATCACATCTCACTTGCAGCCTTAAAGAAATCTGTTGAAATAAATAAAGAACACAGACAACATGGAGACACAGTCAATGTTGCTTCAGTCAACATTGATAAAGTAGGTGGAGAAATGAATGAGAAGGATGTTTTAAGAACAGTTTCTGAACATCCTTTGGACAAAAGTGACAGAAAACTGCCACAAGAGGACAGCGTTAATGAAAAGCTATTTGACAAAAAGGAAGGAAGTGAAGCTGAATTTAAAGGAGACCATCAGAGAGACATACACAGCTCAAGGGAAGATACTCCAGAAGATAAAACTGAGTCTATCATCAAGGAGAGATCTGGCAAATGCAAATCAGGGCATAGGGTTAGATTTAAAGATATTTCCCCAGATACTGAGTTTAGTTCAGATAGTGAAAGCTCGTTAGTTGGTGTAGGTCAGAAGAGCAGTGGACTGGATGTCAGGAAAGAAAAGGCCAAAGACGATGATTTATCAAATTATCAGCAAGAGCAAGATTTACATCCTACCAGCATGGTTCCGGAACTGCCTGGTGCTCTGTACAGAGATCACATCAAGCACTTGGGCTTCTCTGTGGATCAACATTTGCCACCAGGCTATCCACCATCCCCAACATCGTCCCACGATGAAGCCAGCACCCCAGAGTTGGAAGCCCTCAGGCTGACCGACAAGCTTTTCAAGCTGAACCTGAAGGCTGGCACCGCTGCCAGGGATAGACGCAAGGTACCTTGCATGGCCTGGCTCCCTCGAGGATTGATTTCACTTCTCATTGGATGTGGCCTGCTGACATTTTGTTTGCATGTACAAGATTAAGCCTGTGGACATTTTTTGAAATTATCCTAGTGATTTAAACTAACTTGCAGATCATTGTATTTAAAGAGTTGTTTGAAAAAAAAAAAAAAAACCTGCATGCATTTCAGATTTTTGAAAAATTGAAAAGAGTTTAAAATAAAACCATTTGCAAAGTTGTAGATTAATTACCTATGCATGGTGTGTAAAAGTAGAAAATTTAAACCATGGAGGTGAATTTTCATTTGCAATGAGCAGCAAGATGCCCTTTGTCTATGGTTTAATATTATTTGTTTTAGTTTGGTGAAGTTGTTTTTTTCCCTTCAATGTTGTCTTAACACAATTAACTCAAGTGTTGGATGCACAGTTTAAAGGTATCCGTGAACACTCACACGCATAACATAGGGCAGCGGCCAGGACAGGTGTCTGGATTTTTTCCACCTACATTTTTCTTATGCTGACACAATGCATTTTATTTAATACTTTGTTTCAATTTTACACATTTGGTTTCTATTTACAAAATTTACTTATTTAAAAAAAAGTTGTCAATTTTTGATAGCATGTATCATTGCAGTGCTTTATAATTTGATTTGTTCCCAACCTTCGAGATGATTTCAACATTAATGTATTTTCCTACTGAAGGGTCTGAACAAGAAAAACTACAATTATTCATTTGAAATAAAAATAAAAACAACAACTTAGTTTGTACCCTCCACTCTGGTTGGGGCTGGTTTGTTTGATTTGGCAGCCCTCCACTCTGGTTGGGGCTGGTTTGTTTGATTTGGCAGCCCTCCACTCTGGTTGGGGCTGGTTTGTTTGATTTGGCAGCCCTCCACTCTGGTTGGGGCTGGTTTGTTTGATTTGGCAGCCCTCCACTCTGGTTGGGGCTGGTTTGTTTGATTTGGCAGCCCTCCACTCTGGTTGGGGCTGGTTTGTTTGATTTGGCTCTGGTTGGGGCTGGTTTGTTTGATTTGGCAGCCCTCCACTCTGGTTGGGGCTGGTTTGTTTGATTTGGCAGATTACTCTTCACCATTGGGATCAAAGCCACTTGTTTTTGTTTTTTTTTGGGGGGGGGGGGGGATTGTTTCTTTACATCAGCAAGTAATAAGTGCACTGCTTTTTTTTTAAATATTGATTTAATGTATTTTGTTGAATCATTAATGGCTTTCAGTGTTTGTTATTTGATTTTTGTAAGCATGCATCCAGTGCGGCTGCACTAAATATTTCAGTGAGACAAGATTTAAATGTGATTTAACTTTTGATGATGCATGAAATAGTTACAGACTTGTCAGCATTTTGTTTTCTTTTTGTTTTTTCTAATATACACATTTAATTGGCCAATATTTTACTCATTTTGTAAAAAAATTTTTTTTGCTTTTATTTATCAGCTCAATGTACCAGCACATCTGACTATAGAACAACTTGCTTCTATACATTTGATCATTTCATTCATTTTCTGTTGTTATTGTATACTATAGGACACTTATGTGTATACTATACTCACTAAATCACACTTATGTGTATACTATACTCACTAAATGACAGTTTCATCAAACATTTTCATCTTTTGATAAATTGTGTCCAGTTTTTTTTTTAAGGATTTTGTGAAATTGATTCAAAATAAGTTTTTTAAAAGGATAGCTACACCAAACAGTAAAATCAATCTGCTTTGTTTTAAACCTTAAACCTGATATTCACTACTTTTGGGCTCCATGTTACATATAGGATATTCACTCTCACTTGGTTTTCCCCTACTTAGGGTCGCATGGGTGATTCGTATGAGAAACTTGTACAAGACATTCTGTCAGATGTACAGAAGCTGCAACATTTTGAGCAAATCTTAAAGGAGGAAGAACAAATGGGAGACGAAGCTTATAAAGTCTTGAGTCTCCTTCAAACTCATAAGGTAATACTGTGATGAGTAAGGGTTAACAGTCAAGTTAATATAATAAGCATTTTTTTAACAATAAAAATAATATAGATTTGTAAATTATGATATTCTATTTAAAACGAATTTTGAGATGAGTTTCTTTTTACTTTGTATGTGAAGGCTGTCCATGAGGAGATAATTGCTCATCAACAAGGAATCCTGTCATTGGTGTACCAAGCAGAGCAGCTGACAGAATTGTACCAAGAGGAATTGACACCTGAGCAAGTCACTGACTTATCCTCTGAAGCTTCAGGACTCAAAAAAGCCTTAGAGAAGGTGATCTCTTGTTTCTTGCATCATTAATCGTGTACATATTAGGGCCTACATTTCTATAAGGCACAGTATTTTAAATACAGCATGTTTGGGTTTTTGTCATTTGAAAGATCCGGGTAAATGCTAGTTGTTTTTTTTCTCCCACATCTGGAGTCTGTCTCTGAGTCTAAACCAGCTCTGATATATACCTGACATTGGTTGGGAAATAGTATCTGGCTGGAAATTGTGCTGTCCACATTATACCCTTGCACGATGCAGCCATGGAAACTTGTAAACTTCACTTCACTTGCTCCATTGACCAGCGTATCCTGAAAAGGATACTTTACTTTCTCCTAGAATATTTTACAGATTAATTTCAATCAAAACTTCTGTTCCAATGACAACTTTAATGACATCAATTTTGCTTTAATTCAGATTGTGAAAACCTCAGACAGGAGACTGAAACATCTAAAGACAGCCCATGAAGAAATCTCCAAACTGGAAACTGAAATGAGCAAGTTTAATGCCTGGAAGTCTTCTGCCAAGAGTGAGCTGGTGAATCAAGAAGCCTGTCTTCACAGGTAACACACTAACCTCTTCATTCATTTAGTCTAGCTTCAACCAATGAACTTGTAGAGAAAGTAGGTATTGTGGAGAAAGTAGGTACAAGTTGTCTAATATTGCAACATCCATACTTATTTTTCTTTGTTTAACTATGAAACTTAAACTGTAGATTTGAGGATTTGAAACCATTACAAGAGAAGCAGAAGGAGCTACATGGCGACGTTGTCAATCACCAGGCTGACCTTAGGTTTATGTCAATGGCAGTTCAAAAATACATGGAGGAAGCTAAGGTATTTATTTACCCCCAAGTGGAACAGACATTTTCTTTGTAAAGACATTTTCCCCTTGCATTAAACATCACATCAGTTCATAATTTCTAGTCTAAAATCCAGTTATAATTACTCAAGCAGGGTTCCCACGCTTCCGGGAAAGTCGGGAATTAGACGGGAATTGAGTAAAATTTTATCCGGCCGTAAAAGACGGGATTTAGAAAGGAAAAAGGTCTAAAAAGCCGGGAAAAAAAAGAAGACAAAAGCCCAAAACAAAAATGTCACAGATGCATAGTTTTTCCTCGCCGAATGTGTATTTTTCGATCATTAGCGCCGTTTTTTGTGTTTTCCACCCAATGCACACTGAGAATTTAAAACAAAGGGATAGGCGAATCTATTCCTAAATATATCGAGGTCGGAGGACTAGTTCACTATGTTTTACGTTTTTTGTTTGTGATCAGTCATTTAATCCTTTACTTTAGCGATCTCGCCGTTTTTTTAACACTTATGCCTACTATCGGTAATTTTCTGACTTGGCTTTGCTGATTTTCTTTAAGGCAAGTATCTTGTATTGTTTTGTTTTATATTTAAAAATGCATAGGCCTAGACCTATTCGAAGTGATTCTTACTGCTACTGTCCACTGTCGTAAGTTCCAAAAATACAAGATCAAAGGTCAAGGACGGGTCAACGTCCTCAATGTTATTAATTTTATATCAGATTAAATCCAGCCATTATGATTTTGATCAATTGACCATTTACATAAACAAAATCATTCTTCTTTTAGTCTTAGTAAGCCTAAGCCCACACTTCGCCCATTACTATAAGTCTTCCATTATATATTAGCCTATACTTGAAGCCGGCTGGTCTAGCGGTTAGTTCACCGGCCTGTCAGCCAAAAACCAACTGACAGGTCGCGAATTCTATCCCTGCCACCGACGGATCCCTGTCGCCCTGCAGGAGTTTTGGGCCTAGTGGACGTAATAATCTTCTGTCTAGAAGGAACGTCTGTAAACTTATAAGATATACTTGACTTTAGACTTTATGTAATTAATTAGGCTACTTGGGTTAAAGCGGCCGATTTTGCCTAAGACAAAGATGACCTAGTTTTGTCTCGCGAAAAAAATATTTTTAGAATGTTTTCAATCTTTTGTTCATCTTATGGCAAATGTAGGCCTACTATCATTTAAATTTAAGAACACATTAAATTGGAATTTTCGCTCACAATTGTTTTAAATATTATATAAGAGTCATTTATTTCAATATTAGGCTAAGGCTCTGATAAAATGAATTGACGAAATGATCATCTCCTAGTAACCGTAGCCATAGCGTCATAGCCATAGGCTTGCCACTTGCCATAGATCTAGTAGTAGTTAATGGGCTAATGTGAATGTCCGATTTTCGCGTCGGAATTTGTTGCTAAGAAACTATAGTTCTAGTCCATGCCTAATTTTGTTTAGACAGTTGTTTGAATGTGGTTTCAAAATTTATTTTAGTGTAGGCCTATAGGCTAACTATGATTGGGGTTTCAAAACTTAAACATGTATGTATATTTAGGCCCTAGTAGTTTGTTTGATTTTAGTTTTGATGTCTTTGACTTTGAAGTTTGTGACCTCAAATTCACTGATTCTGCATATCATAAAATAAAAATAGGAAATATTGATGTATTTGCAATCAAGCTTTTTCATGATATGGATAAATAATTGGACTAATTATATAATTTTTAATTTATTTTAAAAAAATGGACGCAAAGGCTTTTTAATTAAAAAGTACGAAATGTATATAAAGCAAGGGGGATCACTCTTAATTATTTTTAATCCTTAAGTCAGACCCAGTTGTCCTTTTTTGTCTTTGTTACTGGGCTTACAAAATATTTTTTTCAATTAGTTACCTACTTTTAGTAAATGAGATACTAATAGTAGCCTCTCTTAAAGACATTTCTAGTGATATTTAGCAAGATAATATTGACTTAGAGCTAAGCAACACTAATATCATCATGATTTTGGCTTTTTTATGTTATTAAGAAGACTTATTTGCCTATTTATATTTATAATATAAAACACTTTATGTGTCTTTCCCAGTCATTATCAATGAAGATAAGACATCAGAAACTACACAACTATTGCAAAGCCCACCACATTTCTCTCAAAACAAAAGCATTGGGAGAAATGACAAGTGTCATTGAGGAGAAAATAAAAGTTGTACAAAATTAATAATTTTGTGATTAAAGTTTATTATCTGTACTAAATAAAAGATTTAATTGAATTATTAAATCTGAATTGTCAGTTTATGTTGTGTTTAGACTTTATGTAAGTAGAATTATACTCGTTATATAGTAAATTTAAATTCATTTTGGTAACCAGGAATTTTGCTCTTATAGTAAGGAAATAGTCAGGAAACAGTCAGGAATTTTTTTTCTGAAAAAGAGTGGGAACCCTGTCAAGATATATCAGTTCGTTTTTGTCTTTTATATATCTGTTTGTATCTTTGAAAAAAAAGTTCTTTTAGTATCTTTGAAATAAAAGTTAAAATATATTCTATGTCAGTACATGTAACATAATTTTTTGTGTGACTTTATAAAATGTGTACATTTATAAATATATTGTTAACTTTTAAGTTGCACAAATTGGAGGTGGACTCGTTCCGTGCTGATCGCCAGAGACCTACACGCAGCAGTCTCATCAGCATGGACCACATAGCTGCTGATAATGTGAAAGATAAATTGAAAGATGTGTCAGAAGATTATAACGATCTTAAAAACAGGTGATTTTTTTTTCAAAACTAGGAGCAATGATTTTTTATGATGGTTTTAAGAGTTGTTAAGTTGTTGGTTTTCTGGGTTTGTTCAGCTATTTGACCTCTTGAAGATACATTTATTTTCACTTGTATTAAATATGTATTTGCTCTCTGACAGATGTAACACCCTAGGAGAATCACTGAGTGAAGTCAGTACCAAACAAAGAAGTCTGAATGATGCAGCCTTCAAGATGCTCACATGGTTGACAGACACTGAGGACCAGCTGGCCTCCATCAAGCAGGACAGTGGCACCCCTGACCCAGACAAGCTGCACAGACAGCTGGAACGCATCAGGTCCCTGAGCGGTGAGGTACTAAGTCAGAGCAGCCTCATGGATGAGGTCCGCAAGAAAGGTCATGACCTCACAAATGCCCTGAGTGGATTGGCTGCTGATAGGAATCAGGTATTGCTTGAAACATTGTTTCCTTTTGTATGTTTGCTATATATATATCATATGTTTAGTCTCTTTATGCTGGCTGAATTCCAAAGTTAATTTTGTTCAAATGAAATAAAAGATTGTCTCTATTGATATATGGGTGAAAGTCAACATGGGGTAGAGTGGCAGAGCTGCAGCGCATTCGGCTGACATGCCAAAGGTCCTGGGTTCGAATCCTGGTGAAGGCTATTATTTGTTCTGGAGGGTGTCCCTGAGTCTGCCCAGCTCTGAGAGGACCTGACTTTAGTTGGGCTAAAGTAAAGGGGGCTGGGCATTGAGATGGCCACACAATCCGCTAGTATGCTTTGGTCACAGAAACTGGTGAACACTGCTATACCGGCCCTAAGGATCAATTAGGTCTGATGGGATACTTTACTTTTTACTTACAATGTCAACAGGTGGAGAAGCTAGAACACAATGTTCAAGAGATTGATGCACGCTATGTCAATGTCAATGAGGCAATAAGTTCTCAGGCCAAATTGCTTCAGGCCACAATAGCCCGCTCACAAGACGTCCACGGGGCAATCTCTGACCTGCAGTCGTGGCTGGAATCTGCTCAGGTGGCCATAGCGTCACAGCAATTGATCAGCCTGGAGCTTCCAATCATAGCTGATCAACAGCAGCAGTTCAATATGGTCGCATCAGATGTTGACACGTTAGTATTTTATCTTAACTTTCAATAATAAACTTATTCTGTCATTGATTGCAGAAAACTTCTGTTTCTATATTTAATTATGCAGTATATTTTGGAGGTTCATTGACTATGCTTTAAACAAAAATTATTATCTTTGTATTTTTTTATTTTTTTTATTGATTTTGTTTTTTAAGCCATGGCAGTCTAGTTGAATCTGTTAGGCAAGCCACACGTGACCTAATCAAGTCAGGCGACCTGCACATGGCCAGGGCACTGGAACAGCAGTTAGCTGACATTGAAGAAAAGTTCAACAAGGTCAGTCACTCTTGCCAGGAACGCACAGAGGCCTTAGGGGAAGTCAATGGCAAGCTGAAGGAGTTCCACGAGAAACTGGAGTCCACCACCAACTGGCTTCAGTCAAAGGTTGATGAGCTGCACTCCAGCGACCTGAACTCCATGGCCATTGACGAAGCCTCCCAGCACCTGGAGGTCATATCCGCGGAGAAGCAAAAGAAAGAGGATGAAATCGCCAAGCTCCTGGCCCTGGCCAAGGATCTCAAGGAGGACAGCCGCACGGGCAGCCCAGCCATCATCAACGCCAACGTGGCCAACCTGCAGAGGATTTCGGCGGAGCTTGACGCCGCCCTGGGTGAGAAGCACACTGACCTGGCAGAGAGGGAGCAGCAGATGGAGGAGTACGAGGCGGCAAAGACCATGATGCTTCTGTGGCTTGCTCAGATGGAGGCCAGGCTGGACGAGTTTGAGCCAGTGGCCATTGAAGTGGACATTGTTGAGAAACAGATTGCTGAGATTCAGGTATGGCTGGGAAATTTCAAACTCTTACTAAAGTCAAACTTCTCTTGTTGACTTGGCTAAGGTTAATTCAATTTTGTTTTATCCATTCAGCCAATGATTACTGAATATGAAGACCAAGGAGTTAAAGTGGATGAAGTGAATGACCTTGGTAATGCTTTTGATGCAATGACCAGCTTTGGTGATCGTCCATTGAGCCCCATTAGGCGTCTAGGACGTAAGATTTCAGAGTTTATTTGTAACAGAAAAACTAACAACTTTTAAAACAAAAAAGAAAAGTGATAGCTTTGCTTCCAAATGTTTAACATCAATAGTTATACAACTCTTCAGAGTATTAGTTTAATTACTTTACTTTTTAAAAGACAACAATCTGCTAACATTTATTTCTTCAATTTTAACTTGCAAATGTTAAAAAGAAATTAAACCAAGAACAGAATAATTTTCCTTCTAGCAGTAACACATTTAATACCTAAAATTTGAAATAAAATTAGCTTCAGTCTGATTCAAAGAAATCTTGTTTTTTTTAACCTTAATTTGCTTTGACAGGAACTTTAGTTAGTTATTTTCTCTAGACCCATTTAGAACTTTGTAGCAAGTTAGTATTTTAAAAATATGACTTAAAACTGTGTTATCTTCTGATTGTTGCAATGTGCAGTTTATGTAGAGAAACTTTATGCCACGAATGGGTTAGTTTTTTTCTGTCTCTGTTTGAATTTCTCTTTCCAACTTTTCCTTTCCTCCCCACTATATTTCCCCACAAGTTTTTTTTTTTATCATCATCATTCCATTCCGTTCTCGATGGTTTGCACCATTTTTAGGTTCTCGCCGCATCCCCGGACTGATGTCTCCTCGCTTGCGCACCCCCTCCCCTACGTTCCCACTGTCCCCTTCAGGCCTGAAAACGTCCATGTCCAGTGAATCGAGTGGGGTGAGCAGCAGAAAGAGCTCGACAGAGAACATACTGCTGGATGGTAAGACCATGCATGCCTACTGTTTTTTTTTTCCTCCTTGTATTGCATGCACCCTTAGGTTGTATTATGTCTTGTTTCAACATTAACTCGAAGAATCATTGTTCACTTTCAATTCAAGCACATAGATCACCCGCTGTATGTTTCAATATCACTGTTTGGTACTGCTAGTATGCACTAACAAGGTCAAAGGGAAATGACTCAGGAAAGTCAATTGTATAGTACAAGAGTTATGGGCACTGGGAAGATTGTGGATGTCACAATCTTACGACGTAGTTTGTTCTACTGCGTCTTAGCTTTATAAAGAATGCTTTGCACGTTTTACATGTGAGACTTGCTTGACTGGGCAAGTCTGATCACGGGGTAAAACACCGGAGGAAAGTTAGTCGACTCGAATATCTAGAAGCGTATAGACGTATACGTTAGACTCGTAATTCTACTACATTTTATCAGAATACTAATTCATTTCTTGGACTTATATTATATTATATCATTCATTGGATATTATATGTGATTGTGATTTAATGTGATTAAATATATTTGTGCTGCAGAAGAGCGTTGTCAGATCACTTGTGATTATAGATATTATATTGAGTTCTTGCAGGAAGGTGAAAATTACTAGTTTAATGAACTGAACATTGTTGTTCAATGGGGATAACACAAACACCTCATTAACAGGTACCTAACGTTTACTGTATGTTGGTGAGGGACATTATGGTTTACACTCACGGTAACCTCAAGATTTACATCTAGTATAAAAGTGCTTTCAATATAGTTTGTTCCTCCTACTATAAATCTGTATATATATATATATATATATATATATATATATATATATATATAATGCTACTTGCCAGTCATAAACCCTTTTTCCACTGATCTCTTTTGGGACCAAACCCCACTAAGCCAGAGCTTATATCAAGGCGTTAAAGGATGGATTAGCTCCTAGCTAATCTAGCTCCACAATAGCATTTCCTGTCTAGTCTTGTATTTTCTCCCAACTGTTTTTATCTTGTTACAAACTGTTATAGTTTCAAACCAATGCGCACATTTTCAATTCTCAATTAATTCTAGAATTTAACCAAAATATAGAACGCGTTTCTATTCTTGATTTTTGCAATTTTTTTAGTATTAAAATTTTATTCTACTAAATAAAGCTTTTTTTCTAACAAACTAAAAATATTTTGCCTCTATGGCAGTTTTTTTTAAATTAAATGTAACTCTTGAGTATTATTTTAATTTTTGGATTAACACACTGCTTTTAATTTTAACTATAGTAAATTAGTTTCTTTAAAAAATATTTTTTTACTGTTTATATATTTTAATCAAATTTGTTTATTTAAAATGTTTTGTTAACCTCAGTTTAACCCACCATTTTTCCCATATTTGAGTCAAGTTTTATGTAGCAAGCAGCCCAATGCATTTATACCTTTCTGAAATAAAACAACATTTTATCAGCATAAATTAGTTTGTAATAATTTGTTTACTGTTAGATGCTGTACAGTCTTTTACTGCATAATGAAAGATCAAAATTATATTTTTTGCTATTGTGTACACACCCTCTACCAGATTTGTCAGAGACCCAGCAACAGCTTCTGGACATCAACCAGCGCTATGAGATCGTCGGCGAGAGGCTGAACGAGCGACAGCAGGAGCTGCAGCAGGTCCTGGCCAACATCAGGACCTTCCTCCAGGACATGCAGGACGTCCTGACCTGGCTGGACGACAAGGACAGCCAGATGAATGCGCGCGGCTCCCTGGACATTCCTGCCAGCGAAAAAGAAGCCAAGAAGAAACTGAAAGAGCATGAGGTAGTAAAGGAAAAACAACAGCTTTTAGATACATCAAATTGTAAATGGTTCCTTATAAGTAGAAAGTGCTATTATATTCACACATTTAAAATTATTTAATACGCTTTTCAGTCATGACTTAGGAACTTTGTGTCTTTTTTAGGCATTCCATCATGAACTGCTAGGCAAGGAAGGACTGGTAGAGGACATTCGCAAGAAAGCTCAGGAGCTGTTAAAGTCCAGACCAGGAGTACAGGGTCTAGACACACTTCAGTCTCAGCTGACAGAGCTTGGTAAATTTTGTCATAGTATCAATATTACATTAAGTGAACATACTAGACTCACAAATATATATTAGATTCTTATAATAATGTTTGAAAAGCAGTTATAAATGTACATTTTCTTTTTTTTTTCTTTCAACCAGATGATAAGTGGCATGGCCTGAGAGCTATGTCAGAGGAAAGGCGCAAGAGTCTGGAGGATGCTGTCAGTGACCTGAGAGACTTTAGGGAGCATGAAGACCAGCTGACCAAATGGTTTGGACAGAAAGAAAAACTCATGGATGTTCTAGGGCCAGTTGCCATGGAGCCATCATTACTGAAGAGTCAAATGGAGCAAGTCAAAGTAAATATTTTATTTTAAATTGTATTCAATAGTCATTCTTCATTTTCTTCATTTAATGTTTAATTGAAATACATTTTTTTAAAAATTGTGATCCATATCATTAACAAATATTGTGACATCCCACCTGTAGGTTTTGAAAGAAGAATTTGCCACCCAGGAACCAACATATGAGCAGTTTGTTAATTCTGGACATTCCATCATGGACTGGTGTGATGCCAACTCTTCTGATGGATCAGGCATATCAAAGCGTATAGAAACAATCAGCAAATCCTGGAAAAAACTACAAGGTTAACATCAACGCCATGCATTCCAATATATTGCAATAGATTATTACATCCATACAACCAGTAGTCTTCATTAATGGTTATAGTGCCAAGCTATTATTGTAATTTTTATGTTCAGTAAAATAGTGCAATTATATATCTCGCTGTATTTTTTAGCTCGACTCCAAGAAAGAGAGAAAAGTATCGACTCTGTCCAAGGTTTGAGTGGTGAGTTCTCTACTGTCACACGTGACCTGGCCAACTGGCTGGGTGACTTCAGTGACAAGATTGACAACTTACCCAAGGTCAGCACACAGCCAGACAAGCAGAGAGCCCAGAGGCAGGAATTAAAGGTACTTTGGGAAAGACAGGCATATCAAATATATTGATTGAGATGTACTGTTTACTTGTGTTTTTCTTACTTCTGTAGCATTAGGTTTTGATGACCAAGCTTTCTAGATTTATTAGTGTTTATGAAATCTGAATTACCTTCTTCTTTTTATTCCTATATTTTCATTCCTATATTATTCATAATGCTTCACAAAATATATTTTACTCTCTTAAATATTTTGTCTGATGCAGAGCTTTCTCTTTATTTCCATTTATTTTTTGTTGAATAGACATTTGAGGAGGAGATGAGCAGCAAATTGCCCCAGATTAACAAGGCCAAAGACTTGTGCCGCCAGCTATGTGACAACGCCAAGGACCCAGCCACCAAGACTGACCTGAGAGCAAAACTGGCAGCGTTGGACAAAGACATCAATGACACAGTGAAGAAACTAGGTCAGATTATGGGAGATGATAGCTTATACTTATTGAAATAAATCAAGCTTCTTTTATTCCTCTATTGATCTGGACCAATGGTGGGCCAATACAGCTGTAAGAGCTTTCTGGGGGTTATTGTTCTGTGCAGCTTCATTTAAACATTGGAATCCCTCTTTTTATTTTTATTTTTTTAAACTGAGGAACATTTATAAATTGATTAAGTAAAGTGTTGAAGTTGTAGCCTATATTTAGTCATTACAATAGCAGGTCTTTTGGTTGAATCAGTCAACGAAGTGAACAAATACTGGTTAAATGTCAGAACTATACTTTAATTTTTCATTTTAAAATGGGCTCCAATTATTTTTGTCTTGTTTTTAATTGTATTTCCTTAAATGTGTAGCCTACTCTACCGAGCACTTTAAGACTTTTGTCAAATTTTAAAACCATTTTCAATAAATGTTTATGTATTACTATTGACTACAATAATGTGTCTCTTTATACCTGCTCAAGACAGAAATTGTTTTTTTTTTTTTTTTTTTTTTACTAAATATAGATATATTTGTATCCCTGACAGTGGTAGAACTATAATTATTTCCCCTTCTCCTTATGTCCTAATACAGACAATGAAATCGACATAAAATAACAGAAATGAAATAGAAACTCAGTAAAATGTTGTTGCTTATTTCTTGTGTTGTTACACATTTCAATTCCATCCTGTTCCCAGAAGCCAGAGCTGATGCCATAGATGAAGCTTCCAAGGCTGGGCAGGAGTTCACAGACAGCTGCAAGCAGATGTTGTCATGGATCCAGGCCACGGCTGGCACAGTCATGGATTCTCCTGCACTCACTAGTGATCCTGAGCTCATTCAAAAACAAGCCATGGAGAACAAGGTGAGAAACTTATGACAATAATGCCAGTGGGCTGCGTCGTTGACAAATACTTTGACAGTGGGCTGCGTAGTTGACTAATACTTTGACAGTGGGCTGCGTAGTTGACTAATACATTGACAGTGGGCTGCGTAGTTGACTAATACTTTGACAGTGGGCTGCGTAGTTGACTAATACTTTGACAGTGGGTTGCATAGTTGACTAATACTTTGACAGTGGGTTGCGTAGTTGACTAATACTTTGCTTTATCTCTTTTAGAGATGTTCTTCGTGCAATTTAGATTTTTATGGAACCAAATACTTTACAATGCAGCATTTATTTATGTTATAATATTATTCATTTTTTTCAAACATACTAACCCATTTCTGATGATTAAAAACTGAACACTTGTTCAAAATATTTATTAACAAATTCTCAGGCATAATGAAAAAAATAACTTGACTTATTAAATCATTTAGCAGAATATGTATATTAAAATGGAGTCAGTGACTCAGTGTGTTTAATTGCCATAGTTTTGATTTTTTATTTAGTTTTGATAGACATTGTTCCATTTTCTAAATCCTGCAACTTTGGCAGTTATGTTATTCTATATGATTATCACACATTAGTTTTTAAAATTAATATTTTTTTTTGTTTGGATTAACCAGCATCTCAAGCAGGAATTGAACATAAAAGAACAAGAAATCAGAGGCCTCCTTGACAAAGGGCACAAATTCCTTCACGAGGCATCACCCACTGCTGAAACTAAAGACATCAAGGCCACCCTGGGTCAGCTGGAGACTGAGCTAGGAGGCCTGAAGGACGTGGTCATCGAGCGGGACGACAAGATCAATTCTGCTGCCGTGCACGCCCAGGCCTTCCACCAGAGCTTGGAGAAACTCACCTGGTGGCTGGGCACGGCGGAGGAAAAGTTGAAGAAGATGGCACCGGAAACGTACGAAAAGTCCAGTGTTGTGGCCAAGATGAAGGAGCTACAGGTGAGTGATGATTTCAATTAATTGGTAATCTTGAGATCATCCTATGGTGTACATGTATTGTCAATATCATTGTATGTTGTGTTTTTTCTTCTGGTGACAGTCTCTTCAGAATGAATTCTTGAAGAAATCCCATGACTTTGAGAATTTTAACAAGGAAGCTGATGCTTTACTAGAGACAGTGGAAGATCCTAATTCTGACCTGATGGGTCAAAGAAATGATGTCAATAAGAGATGGGAGGCTGTCAGTGCAGGTAAATATGAATGCTACATTCAATGCTGCAACTAGAATGTTTGATTTCCTAAAACTATCTCACTGTCCAAAACATTAGTTGTGAGAGATTGAAAGAACTCTGACGTTCATTGACTATTCTTGAAACTAGGTCTCATCGAGAAAGCACAGAATTTGGAAGACCTTCAGGGCTGCTTGGCTGAGATAGAGGACAATATGTCTGACACCAGACATTCACTTACCAGATACGAGGATAAGTTGGCAGCACATATGGACATGGGTACACCTGCCAGAGATCCTAAACATTTAGATAAAATTAAGGTAAGTTATCTTTTAGGCTTAGCTTTAGTTATATTTTGTTAACTTTAGTTTTTTCCAAACACGTTGTATTATATTTCTTACATTTCTACTTATTTATAGAAAATTGACCTTTTGCTTGCCTTTCCCTTGCTCCTACCGTAGAATGTTTTCTTTTGTTTAAACCAGGCCCTTAGAGATGACATTTCTGGTCTCCAATCTAATTTGGATTATCTGGACGGATTAGTTGATAATTTGAACCAAAATGAGGAAGCTGACCCTTCAAAACTAAAGGAAGCTGTCAAGGGCCTCAGAAACAGGCAGGAACAGCTGGAGCTTGAGGTTGGAGAACTTCTTTCCAACATGGAGACTGGTTCAGCCATTGTTGGACAATTCCAGGTGAGTTGTTGACATTTACTTAGTGTTTCTCCTACTCAGTGTACTGGAATCCTGGATGTTAGAGATCATGGAGTTTGGTTTTGCTTGCCCCCAATTGTTGTTATGGGTCTGAACAGTTTAGGTCATCATGTTCGTCTTTACTTGCAGGACATGATGAAAAAAGCAAGTGCACAGTTATCAGAGCTGGACAATGATTTCTTGAAATTTGCTCCTGTATCCAGAGATGAAGATGAACTGGAAGGACAGCAATCTGAAATGAAGGTTTGGAATTTGTGTCTAATTAATTTAAAATTACTGATAAAAAAAAGACTTTATAAATTATCTTCATGGCAGGCTCTCAAAATTTTTGTAAAATTGCTTGTTTTTTTTCCCCCAGAAATTCCAGTCCAACTTTGCCAATAGTATTGAGCCTTTGTCAGACCTGAAGGAGCAAGCAGGTGACCTGCAGCTGGCTGGTTTTGTGGCTGATCCTGAACTACTTAACGCCCAGGTAATGTTTCTGTTACATTGCAAATTCTTGTAAAGGTAAGTCTTTCACTCTCCATGCTGTATTCACCTAATGACCCTGGTTGAATAAAACATGTGTTAATCCTTACCAACAGGTTGAAGCAGTCTTAGCTCAGAGAGATCGCTTGAAAGATAAAGCTGATCAAAGGCTGGCAGAAATTGAGGACAATCTCAACAAGGTGAAGAAAGTGAATGACAGGCTGAGAGCACTGCGTCGAAGTGTGGACACTGCAGTAGCCAACATTGATTCAATGAAGCCAGTCGGCAGCGATTCCAACCAGATCAAAGATCAGATAGAGGAGCTAAAGGTAGAAAGATTGGTTATGAACTGTATTGACTCTTGTAGCTAAAAATGTTTTCTTCTGTCAGATTTGATATTCTTATTGTTCTTCACCCTTTTTTTCACTTTGCAACAGAATTTCCATAAGAGTAAAGTTGATCCACTGCAAAAGGAACTGGACGTCCTCAATGCTGACATCCAAAGCTTAATACAGTCAATACCATCAGGGGTCAGTTCAGGAGGGCTTGATGAAGATTTAGAATCCATGCAAGACAGATGGTCAGATCTGAGTGAGAAGGTACAGGAATGGCTAGAAATGATGAATTCTCTTAGCCTGATGTGTGTCTAGTTACAATGACAGTTATCTGTTAGGAATCTCACTTCTCCAACTTTCTCTTTGTTCTCTAGGTTTCTGAAAGGGAAAGAAACCTGGACAAAGCTCTGCTTCAGTCTGGCAAGTTTAAAGAAGCTCTTGCCTCCTTGGTTGCCTGGTTGTCAGAGACAGAGGAAACGATGGCCAATCAGAAGCCAGCATCTCCAGAATACAGGGTAGTGAAGGCCCAGTTACAGGAACAGAAGGTCAGTGCATGGACATCTTGGTGTGTTTACAGAGCTTACAGGGTGATATGGGAGATTTTTTTATCAGGGTTTTTACAGCATAGGAAGTTAATTTGTTTTCTTAAGTTTGGGAAAGCTTAGTCCCATCATGTTCGTTTTCCAAAATTATTCTATAGTTATTTAACAAACATTCATAAACAGTTTATTTTCATTTGGATATATATACACTACCAGACATAATAAGATATTTCACAGTATAATATTTCATAATATTTATTGGTTTGTCAATTGTGTGAAAAGTTTGGGAATTTGAAAATAATTTTAGAGTAAGAAACCTTATTATCAAAAGTAATGTGTAATCACTACACACAGTGTAAATATAGTAAATTGGAATGCATGATTTTCTCATCAATAGCTCCTCCAGAAAATGATTGATGACAGGGCCCCCAGTGTGGCCTCTGTTCAGGACACTGGCAAGCAGATCATGTCTGGACTGGACGCCCCGGACCGCAAGAAAATGGAGGAAGAGCTGAAGTCTCTGGCCAAGAGGTGGTCGGCCATGACCAGCAATGCCATGGAGAGGATGAAGATCTTGGAGGACATGGGCAACCTGTCCAAGCAGTTCCAGGAACTGCATGAGCCCTTGGCACTATGGCTGGACCTGAGCAATAAAAAGTTCGCCTCTTTGGAACCAAAGTCTCCAGATGCAGGAGGAATAGAGAGATTAATTCAAGACTTGAAGGTCTGAATTTTAGTACCCTATAGAATTCATTATATTTATGTTGCCCCCAAAATGGACAGAAAAGTATTATATAGTACTTGATTGGTGAAAATTGATAAAAGCATCTGCCAGTCTGACACAGCAAAAGAAAGCTAAATGGAACGCAGAAGAAGAAGAAGAAGAAGATAAAAGCATTACTTTTGTAATGACTGACACCAAAAAAAACCTCGTGTATTTAAATAAAACACAATATTTTTGTTATAAAAAGTTAATAATTTTTTAATATATATTTTTTTAGGGTTTAATTTGGTATCTTGATAATATTTAGACATTAAGTAGTTAAATAACAGTGTGAATGGGTCTAGAAGATGTCTTTGGGTCTACCCAGCTCTGATGGACACCGGGCATCAGTTGGGGAAACCAAGGTGGCTAACCATTGCATTGGATACACAATTTCCTCAACATGCCGTGGCCATGTAAACCTAAAGGGGGGGGAGGGTACTTTTCTTCTGTGCACAACTAATGTACATGTTAGGTACCATGTGATTTATCTATTTACATTTGTCTCAGCATTTACAAGAAGAAATAACAAAGCGTGAGAACCCTGTGAAAGAACTTGCTGCATTGGGGAAGCAGCTTCAGGAGTTCTGTAAAGGTTGGTAGTCTCTCATTAATCTATTGTTACCCATTAGCTCACTACCAAAGCTTTTTAAAGTTCATTGTGTATCATAACGTTTCTGTCCCCTGCTAGGTGAAGACGTAGTGATTGTTCAGGTAAAGATTGACGAGGTGCAGAAGCAGTTCAGTGAGCTGAAGAACAAGGTGGACGACTCCCTGGAGCAGATGGAAGAGGCTCTGCCCCTGGCTCAGAACTTCCAGGAAGCCCATCAGAAGTTCATGGAGTGGGTGGCCAAAATTGAGCCTGGCCTCAGTGGCCGGGAATTAGGAGGAGATGCAGAGGAAGAGGTTCAGGTAAGGAACAGTCTGTCATGTCAACATGTAGAGTCTGTCATGTCAACATGTAGAGTCTGTCATGTCAACATGTAGAGTCTGTCATGTCAACATGTAGAGTCTGTCATGTCAACATGTAGAGTCTGTCATGTCAACATGTAGAGTCTGTCATGTCAACATGTAGAGTCTGTCATGTCAACATGTAGAGTCTGTCATGTCAACATGTAGAGTCTGTCATGTCAACATGTAGAGTCTGTCATGTCAACATGTAGAGTCTGTCATGTCAACATGTAGAGTCTGTCATGCTGTGACAAAAAGAAAAGGCATATCTAGACACAGTATACAGATTTTTATGATATAAAATAAAGAATATCATGACAAAAAAAAAAGTTATAGGTTTTTTAAAGAGTTACACAATTCATTTTAATTTCAGATCACCCAAATATTATATGAATGATTAGAATGACTTTTTTCAAAGTTCTAAATACTGTAACTGTAATAATTAAAATAATAGTTTAGATTTAATTAGAGTAAAATAATATTTCCTTACATTTTCAACATTTACTCTTATGGTATCTAGTTGTTGTTTTTTTTCTTTGCAATCCTACTTTAAAAAAAAAAGATATGTACTTGTT
Organism: Anisus vortex; assembly: GCA_949126835.1. Taxonomy (NCBI): domain Eukaryota; kingdom Metazoa; phylum Mollusca; class Gastropoda; family Planorbidae; genus Anisus; species Anisus vortex. The sequence goes on from OX421493.1 coordinate 16,507,990, forward strand.
TGTATAAAACTATGTTGGCTTGAACTGTATTTTATCAAAATGAAACTCTTGTATGAAACAGATTCTTCTTGAGCAGCTGGAGTCTGTACAGCCCTACATGGAAATCTTGAACAACGAAGGTGTGGAGCTGGCTGAGGTTGCCCCTGGGGACGCAGGGCTCCATGTTGAGGACATCATCAACAAGGACAACAAGAGATACGAGTCAGTCAAGCAGATGATTGAGAAGAAAGCTGACAAATTGAAGAAGTCTAGGGAGAAATCCTTGGAGGTGGGTCTACAGAAGATTTTCTAGTTTTGGTTACCACTGCAGTAGGTTAGTGTGACATTAATAGGATGTCAGAAACATAAAGATTTGTCAATGCAGTTGTTTATTGTTTGTTTTTTAACACTGTGCAGTGCCTCAATGAGCTTGATGATCTGCTTGAGTGGTTTGACAAAGGGGAAGAAACCCTGCAAAACATGGCACCAATCTCAGCTAGTCCTAAAGAATTGCAGAAAGAGTTAACTCAGACCAAGGTACCTTTAAACCTTTTGTGATTCATAATTATTATTTTGTGTTTATTAGAAGGAATTAGCTTAAAAATGTGAAGCTTACATCTTTCTCTCACTTGTAAAAAAAAAGAACTTAATGTTCAATATAATTTTCAGGCATTTAATGAAGAGATTGCCAATCAGAAGGTCAAGGCCAGAGATGCCATCACTGCTGGCAAGAAGCTCCTGAGAGACTCCAGCGTGGAGGATGAGAATTCCATTAGAGAAAAGATTGACCAGCTGAGGGGCAAGTCCGATGCCCTGGGCGCGATGACGGCTGAAAGGCTGAGCGAGCTTGAGCAGGCTGTGCCGCTGGCCAGGTCATTCCAGGAGACCCACGAGGACCTTGTCACCTGGCTAGCTGAAGTGGAGCCAGTCCTGGCAGAGCTTGAGGTGATGACTGTGGATGCCAACCAAGTGAAGAAGCAGCAAGAGTCCATAAAGGTACTTTTAAAATAGTTGGCTTAGACTAGTACTGAAATATGTCATTACCTATGGAATCTTAACAGTGTTATGTATGACTTAAGCTAAATACTTTTTAAACTTTAAGCTTTCAACCTAAGTAGAAACTAAATATTTAAACTGAGGATATTTGGATTTTCAATCTTTCAACACAGAATCATCAATTTCACTTTAATGTTACTTGTGGAATGCAAAGTTTTTGAGGATCTTTGGATTGCCACTGTTTCAACACAGCTTCTTCAATGTTTCTTTAATGTTAATTGCGTAATGCTTAGTTTTGTATGCCTCCTTCTTCTCCAGGCTCTGAAACAAGATGTGTCTGACCACAAACCTGTCATAGACAGACTCAATAAAACAGGCTCAGCCCTGGTCCAGTTGGTGTGCCCAGAAGCGGCAACTGAGGTGCAAGATAAACTGAATGACGACAACAGGAGAGTGGAAGGTGTGAGGAATGGTGTCAGGGAGAGGTCCAACTCTATTGACGCGGCCATGCAGCAGTCTGCAGATGTAAGTTGTTTGTTCTTAGTAGATCTTTTATTAATTTTGGTTTGACTGAGGCATGTCTTATAAATGTTCTGTTTCTCAAATGATGCATGATTAATTGTTCAACAGTTCACTGACAAGCTGGAGGATATGTTGGAGACTTTGACCACAACCTCTGAGTCTGCGCTGAATACGGAACCAATTTCTGCTCACCCTGAAAAGATCAGAGAACAAATAGAAGAAAACAAGGTAAGGAACTTGAGCCTTGAACACACTTTTGTTATTAAAAGATAGTAATAGAGACACCAGAAGACCACAATAGGCCATATCAGAGTCACTCAAGGCTAAAGGCAAATACTTAGAAAGTTAAGAAACTCTATGATAAATCTTTGAGAAAAATAGCTAATTAAGTAAAACGAGTGACTAAAATATTAACTCATTTGCTACTACTGCGACTCAATGCGACCTACCCCCCTCCGTACTAATGCGCCCTAAAGCGGCCGCCAAGTGTGTGACTAACCTATTGTCGTTTCTTGATTTTTCGCCATGCGTTCTGGTTTTTTTAAATACTGCAAGCACGGCTTTTAAAAAGTAGGAATATAGTCTGTTTCATTAATAAAAACCGGATGTTTTTATCTAGTTTCGTTTTTTTACGCTGCGCGTTCAAAATACGGGTAGTTTTCACTGGCCTTTCGTCTTGTAATACTTTTTTTTATAGCCTTCGCTTTTAATTTTTTACTTTATTTATCAATAGCTCTATACCTCCAAATATAACATTTAACAACAGTTCTGATAATAAGGATGCTGCAGATATAGACTTAGATGAATTTCCATTACAACTCGATTTTTGGGCTTTATTATACTTTATCGGATTATGACGGTAGGGCTAGCGAAAATATTTAGTAGCCAAATCATAGGGTCTCAACACTCAGTGAATGATTCTACCGATAATTTGGCATTTTTTATGTATAAAAGTATACATTTCCAGAAAGCTAAGATATTTATCTATTTTATGATTTAATTTTTATTCACTTTGGGGTATAATTAGTCATTAAAAAAAAATATTAAAAAATAATTTACTAAATTTAATACGGAGTTCCTTCCCTTTGGCTAGTACTTTCCCGGGTGTCATTGGAAACTAGGTTAGTAGCAAATGAGTTAAGTAGTCCACTTGCAAAAGGTGCTAAATCAACAGAAACTTTTTACAACCTAATTTAGCATCTTTTGATTGGCATGTCATATTCTCTATCAAATATATTTGAGTACTTTTTCAATATATTTTCATATATTTGAACTTTTTCAAGGTTGAGGTAAAGATCAACATATAAATAAAAAGCCTCTTACACATTGTTGAAGACAGTTCGGATAGCTTTAAAAAAAAAGACTTGCACCTTTTGAAAGTGGACTACTCAAATCTTAACCCATTGTCTACTGATTGTCACAAACCTAGGGAGATAAATCATGCATAGAAAATGTACAAAGTACCAAATTTTTCCTTTTTTTTTTGTGTGTTTACTAAAACTGTGTTTATATTTTTATATAGCTACTAGATGATGACCTGCAAACTAGATTAAGTGCTCTAGAATCTGTCAAAGAAGCAGCAGATGATCTGTTGAAACAGGCTGGTGATGCTTCAGATCCCGCTGTCAGAGGTAAGAGGTTTTAATATTTACACTTCATAGAGTACTTAGTTTTAAAATGTCCCTTTCTTTTTACCCTTGAAACATGTGACATTGTCATAGCATACATTTTTTTATTTGCAGACGTCCATCAAAAACTGGCAGAGTTGACCAGGCTTTTCAACGACATTCAGAATAACACGCACGAGCGTGGCAGAGCCCTGGAAGACACACTGGGCGTGGCTGAGAAGTTCTGGGAAGATCTTCACTCCTTGTCCGGGAACATCAAGGATCTTCAAGAGAACTTGAACAATCAGGATAAGCCGGCACTGGTGCCTGAAGCTATAAGAGAACAGCAGGAAGAACTTGAGGTATGTACACTCAGTTTATTTATTTGCTGGTTATCTCTAACCAAGGCTTCATTTAAGTTAATAACCATGTAGTTAAGGTGCCCTTAAGTCCCAACATGTTATGTTCTTAAATTATTGTATAAGTTACATTTATTGAACTTAAAAAACATTCACAAACATATATTTTTGTACTACCAATTTAAACAACCATAAACATTGAGACATTTTTAACATGCTGGTAAAAAAATTTTCCTACAAATTTTTCCTACTTTGTTTTTTAAATGTAAGAATGATTCTAGTGTGAGACTCCTGTAATCCTAACCTTTACTTGTATAAAAACATTCTATTCTTTCATTATGCAGGCTTTCAAGGAAGATTTGATTGCATCCCAAGCAGACCTTGAAGACCTGCAACACACAGGGGACCAGCTCATCTCACTGGTTGGTGAACCTGAGAGGCCAGAGGTCAAAAAGAATTTGGATGAGACAGAAGTCACACTGAACACCATCAATGAACAGGTCATTTACCAAACATTGAGATTTTGAAGCCTCTAGTTGTTTGTTTTTTTACTTGTATATTTGTACTAGCCGATATGTGCCCGGTCCTCCGAACCGGCTAAAAGTTATGTTTACATACACTCTAACTACTCAGGCAGTTATAATGAGATTGCCCGCATGACCTACGACACGAATTTAAACGTGAGGTAATTTTTTATTTGCCCGCTACAACATGAATTACCTGTTAAAATCATTACTCATCACCCATTATAACAATTACAAAATTGCCCGATATAAATTACGACGCAAATTAAAACAAGAAAAAAATTTTGTTCTATTCATTGATAAAGAACATTCGACAGTACTTTTTTTTTTTTTTAATGATTGTTTGATATATTTTTTTACGACAAACATTAAGTCGCAGACCTATGTTGTGTTGTTTTTGTTTATTTGCTATTTATTTATTTATTGTTGCTTTGGAAGCAAACTTAGAATTAAATTTTCTATTCAACATGTAAAACAATAACAAATGAAACCCATATGAAATAATGTTTATAAAACGTATGCAACACGAATTAAAACTTTAAAAAGTTAGTTCCGGCAATTTGAACATTGCTCGGCAAATTAAACATTGCCCGGTAACATAAACATTGCCCGGTAATTTAAACATTGCCCGGTAATTTAAACATTGCCCGGTAATTTAAACATTGCCCGGTATTATAAACATTGCCCGGTAATTTAAACATTGCCCGGTATTATAAACATTGCCCGGTAATATAAACATTGCCCGGTAATTTAAACATTGCCCGGTAATTTAAACATTGCCCGGTAATTTAAACATTGCCCGGTATTATAAGCATTGCCCGGTAATTTAAACATTGCCCGGTAATTTAAACAATGGCCGTTACCAAGGCGATAAGCCTAAAGGTGCCCAGTTCTCGGAACTGGATAAAATAACCCATGGAGTTATAAACAATAGTCTTAAGCGGGGATAAAGTATTTTCCGGTAACTTAAACCATTTAAATATTGCATTCTACAAATTACGACGCAAATTAAAACAAAATTTTGTTCCCTTCTTAAACGCATAAATACGCAAAATTTGATGACGCCATATAATTATAAGCTTAAATATAGAGGTTAACCAGGACCACTGCGTTTAAATAAGCTTAGTAATGCGTCTGTATTACTTCCCGAAACAGAAAAAAAATACTATATCTATTTGCTTTGTCCTATGTTTGTAAAGTTTTAAATTATTAATTAGCTTTAAGTCATGTATTCACAGTGCGCAGCATTAAAGTAGTGATAGATTAAGAAAATCAACTACAGTATTGGTAGTGTAAAGAATTTATGTTGTTTACGGCACGTAGGCAATTTAAACATCAAGAAAATTTGTTCCCGTCATTGAGTTGAGATAAAAATCCATGCACATAGTTTGATGACGTCAATTTAAACATGAATGAAAAATGTCCCTTCATTGCTAAAAAATCCATGCGCAAACTTTGATGACGTCATAAAAATAATCTCAGCGCATCCTTTTTTTTCTAACTTTGTGACGAAAAACTATAAAAAGTTGTACTGGCAAAGACAATGTGAATCAAAAGTTGTGTTTTTTTCGCGTTTTTTGACCAAACTGACCACTGCGGTCATTTAAATTTTTTTAAAACCTTGACAGTGTTCACCGCCGTAACGCAAAGAATATTTGTAGCAAATTTCACGTTTTTATGTCCAGTATTTAAAAAGATTATGCGGTATGTACATACCCAGCCAGCCAGCCACATATTCCTTTTGAGATTTATATATATATATGATATAGACAGTTTATTTGCTCAATGCTAAGCACTGTAACTTTAAGATTACTTAAGAGACCAGTGTCTTACTAGCAGTAAATGTCAGGCTTTTTTTTACAAATATTTGTCAGCACACTAAAAGTTGGCTTTGTTTTCCAGGTGGAGAAAAGATCCAAAGATCTGGATGAAGCTCTGGACAAGGCTGTGACATTCCAAGAAGGCCTACAGAAAATGATAGTCTGGCTGCAAACACAAGAAGAGACATTGAAAGATATGGAACCTGTATCTGGGGAATATGAAGCTATCAAGTCTCAATGGAATGACATCAAGGTAGGCTTCCATCATCTCTCACAATTGGATACCTCCAGGCAGTTCAGCTACCTAAGTTCCGTCCAATTATTTGTTTTTCTCATGGTGTTGCCTAGTGTCAAGACTGACCACTGTGATGTCTTCAAATCTCCTTCCTTGTACTTCCTGAAGTATTGTCTTAGCAATTCTTGCTGATCTTATTGTATGGCCTTACCATTTCAGCATAGATTTTTATTTTACTATTGCCAAGGGTCATTGTAAGCCCCGATTATACATCAAATTCATATTTATACAGCTATGTTGGGGATGTCATCTTTAAATGTGATGTTTAAGAGTTCAAACATATTTCTATTAACTGTACCTTATCAAAATCCGTCTTTATTACAAATGTCATGTAACATTTTAGAAAACCCAGATAGTCACAACTTTTTGCTAAGCATTTTTGTTCTTTGTAACTCAGGTTTTCAAAGGTATCATAGACCCACAACATGTTGCTGTGGAAGCCTTAAACCAACAGGCTGAAGAGATGTCCAGGGATTGCACAGCTGAGCAGGCTGCAGTGGTCAAGGAACCAGTGGCTGAAGTCAACATGAGATGGGATAATCTACAAGCTGATATTGGAGACAGACAGGTCTGCAGTTTATTTCTTCTTGAACCTTAACCCTTATCACAAGCAACTTTAAAGCTCTTAAAGAAAAAAAAACAGTTTAAAATAAATATTTGTCATAATTTGCTATACCAAACAGTCAATAAAATATTTTATGGCTGACATATTGAAAGTAAGATTTGTGAAAGTCTATAAAAAAAACAATGACTCAGAAATGAACTAACTATATAAGAATGCATGTAATTGTGTGTCTCATGTTTGTGTTGTTTCATCTAGAGAGAACTTCAGAAAGCCTTGCTTAGTCTGGGCTACTTTGACCAGGCTTATAAAGACTTCAAGTCATGGCTGGAGACAACAGACTTCACCCTAGAGGAACTGGACATAGTTTATGGAGATCCTAAATTTCTTGAAATTGAGCTAGCTAAACTCAGGGTGAGCTCCAGAAATCATTGATCCTTTTGATCAAATATATTTAGATCTTATCATTCTTCCTTTGTAAATTTGATTATTGTTAATATCTTAGAGTATTTGGTTTCCACTATTTATTCTGATTCATCTACTGTTTACTTAGTTACTTAATTATTTTAATGCACACGCAGGTTCTGAACAACGACATAATTGGTCATGAAGGTAACCTCAGCTCTCTCATTGAAGAAAGTAGGAAACTGATGGCTAAAGAAAAAGGACCAGAAGCCTCTAAGTTGAAAGCCAAGATGGACGATCTGGCAAACGAATGGGACAAGCTGAAGGAAAAATCAGCAGAGAAGCAGAACCTTTTGGAAGCCGCCAGACGTGAGGTGAGTGAATAAGACAGCTGCTCAATGGAATATGTTCTGAAGGTGCTAGTAACTAACATGCACACATAGACTGCAGATTTATGATCATAAACTAATTTTACATGTGTTTGTTGTCCAGGCACGTGGTTTCACTGAGGAGCTTCAGGATATCCTTGTGAAAATCAATGACCTGGATGGACAGATGATTGCATCCAAGCCTGTTGGAGGACTTCCTGAAACTGCTAAAGACCAGCTTGAAAAATTCATGGTAAATGATTTTAAAAATGTCCTAAAAATTACTGTTGCAATATTTTTTATGAATAAATATACATAGAATTAAATGCACAAAGAAGGGAGAAAAATACATGTTCTGCAATGAGATTGTATTTCTACCAAAAAGTTTAAATGTTGATATTTTGGAATGAGTCTTAGACTTATTTATTGAATGTTCATGGAACAGGAAATTTATGCCAAAGTGGATGGATTAGAAGCATCAGTGAAAAGTCTGCAACTCATGTCTGATAAACTGGCAGCGAAAAGTCAAGGTGCCCCAGCCTCCAGCATCAAGCACAGCATGGCTGGCCTGCAGCAGAGGTGGGATCACTTGCGTAACAGGGCTGATGACAGAAAGGTGAGATTCCCCACATTCCTTCCTCAGTGTAACTTTTCTTTTTTGGGGGGTTTTTCGGAAGAGTTAACATGTATTGTTGTTTGTTCATAGATCGCTTTTGAGTTGCATCGCTCTATCTTTTATTTTTCAAAAGCCTTTTCTCTGGGTTTTATTTAGCTGTGCAATGAAGAACAATCAGTGGCCAGGCACTCTCAGCTGTTGATATTGATATCAACATTTTTTAGAGGTGTTCAGGGTGTATTTGAAATGTTCCTTTTGTCCGCCTTGGGAGCACTCTCCTTTTTTTGTAACTCTCAGTAGAATAGAAGACTAGTAGCATGTGTTATATAACAAGTATCTGTCTATCATGTATCTATCAGTCTATGATTGATCTATTTATCAATGTATCTATCATGTATCTATCAGTCTATGATTGATCTATTTATCAATGTATCTATCTATATCTATAAATTTATGTATATGTGCTTATTATTATTAGGGTTGAACAAATCAAGACTAATGTAATTATTTTGTTTTATCAGAAAAAATTGGAAGATGCTGTTGGCCTTGCTGGGAACTTCAATTCTGAGCTCAACAACTTCATCAATTGGTTGACAGACACAGAGAAAACTTTGAACAACCTGCAGCCTGTCAGCAGACTGGTGGACAGGGTCACAAGGCAGATAGAAGACCATAGAGTAAGTAGCCAACATAGAGAAGTTCATGGATAATAGCTGGAGATTCGGGCTGTGCAGCAGTTGGTTTACACTCCAACCTGAACTATCACACACTTGTTAAACAACCAGGTTGACATTTGACAGTTGGATTTAAATCCTGGTGAAAATGCCTGTGTTTAAATTTTGCCTTGGTTTTATTGACCTGGGCTCTTGAGTGTTTCACATGAGTACCATCTACACATTGATGTGGAAATCAAATGGTCACTGTGCAGACCACACAATCTTCTATATATGTTGCGGCCAGGGAAACTGATGATGATGAATAGCGGTTCTCATGGGAGAAACTCTTGTCCACTTTACTTTTTAAAACCTGAAATGATCTTTGAATAAATGTTAAATAAATATCTAGAACAAAATCCTGAAATGCTGGAAATTGTTATGTGTAAAATCATTTCTAACCGTAGGTTCTACAAAAAGATGTCACTGGGCACCGTGAGATCATGTTTGCCCTGGACAAGATGGGCACCCACCTGAAATACTTCAGCCAGAAGCAGGACGTCATATTGATAAAGAATCTCCTGTCCAGTGTCCAGCACAGGTGGGAAAAAATTGTGTCTAGAAGCGCTGAGAGAACCAGGCACTTAGAGCGAGGCTACAAGGAAGCTAAACAGGTAGGCTGCTAGCTCTGCAGTAGGAGAATAATTTAAAAAGAACACTGGTTTTTGTTGTACTTGTTTACATGTAAAAAAAAACGTTAAAAAAAATTAAAAGTAATGTAAAACATTAAGATTCATTTAACGGATGCTATATTTTTAAATAACATTTAACATTTAGTTAGTAGAATAATTTTCAATGGGATTCCCGATGATGCAGAATGTCATGGAGTTTTGTTACTTGTTTTAGTTCCATGATTCCTGGAGAGAACTGATTCAGTGGCTGACAGATGCCGAAGTAGCTCTGAACTCTGACACGACCATCAGCAATGAGCCAGACAAGATCAAAGTACAGATGGCCAGACACAAGGTAATATTTCCTACTCACTTGCTGAGCCTTTGTTCTTATTTATTTTAAAAGTACAAAGATGGTCGTTTGATGCACTGATGGTATTATTTGAATTGATTGAAATTGTGTCTTCTTCCAGGAGTTTCAACGTCGCCTGGGTGGCAAACAGCCAGTCTATGACGGCATCAATAGGACAGGTAGTGCTTTACAGACCAAATGCCCTGCAGATGATAAGCCAGCCATACAGTCCCTGCTGACAGACCTCAAGAATAAATGGAACGCAGTTTGTGGCAAATCTGTTGACAGGTTGGTCATTTTGTCAGATTTTTAAAAAAAATATGTGTAGTTTTATAAAGAAAATTTAGTGAAAAGGGTCATTTAATATAAGATATATAGAAACTTAAATAACTGACTAATTATTTTGCTAAATCAGCTCTACCTATAACTCTTTCTACATGAGCGTTTTACTAAATAGATCAATGTTGCATCAACTATGATGTTCATCCATTCAAAAACTTTTTCCTTTGTTTAAATTGCCCTGAATGCTCACATGTTGAGACAAGATTTTAACACAATTGTCGTGTTCCTCTCTGCAGGCAGAGAAAGCTTGAGGAGGGATTGCTGGTCACTGGTCAGTTCAATGAGGCCCTCCAGGCACTGCTGGACTGGCTAGGCAAGATGGAACCAACTCTGGCAGAGGACACACCAGTACATGGTGATGTGGACACAGTGAATGGCTTCATGGATGCCCACAAGGTAACGTGTCATATTCTACCATTAAAAAAATACTGAAATAAACGGCCCTTTGTGTCACTAGTATGGCCTATAACTAATTTCTTTAGTTTCACTAAGTTTTTATTTATATTTTATTGTTTGTAAATTTAGAAATTTCATTGCATATACAAGATGGATTTCTTAACAATTCATGACTGATATAAACAAATCCTAACTTCAGGCCTTCCAACAAGAACTCGGTGCTAGGGCCACCACTGTCCAGTTTGTCAAGAAATCAGCCAAGGAACTCATTGACAAGTCCACAGAGGACATGTCCCACATCCAGTCTCAGCTGATAGAGCTCTCCACACTGTGGGACCGCACATGCAAGCTGAGCGTCAGCAAACAGGAGAGACTGGAGCAGGCACACAGATTGGTGAGTGACATAGATGAATGTGATCACTGAATAATACAACAGGTAGAATAGATCAACAAATCAAACAGATGGAATTTTAGAACAGTAATAGAACAGAGAATAGGAAAAAATATTTTATAATTTTAGTTTGAGCATAAAGAATGTATTATTGTCAGTTTATATTTGATTTTATGTTTGGAAGTAGTTGTGTGAAATGAATGTTGTTCCAATCTACCAGGCTGATGAGTTTGACACTAAAGCCCACGGTTTGTTGGACTGGCTGGCAGACTCGGAGAGACAGTTGAAATTTAAAGGAGCCATACCAGATGATGAATCTCAGATCCTGCAGCAGATTGAGGAGCATAAGGTTTGTCATTGCTGGTGGTAGCAATAAGATCTTGGTTGATCATTGGTCTTATTACAATGTCAAGATATTTTTTTGGGGTAAAATGTCTGTATATGATTTTAAATATTGATTTTGGTACTTGTTGAATGTGTTCAGAAATTTGAAGAATCCATGCTGAGACAAGAGACTACACTGAGAGAAACCCTGAACATTGGGCAAGACATAATGAAACGGTGTCACCCTGATGCAGTGTCCACTATGAAACACTGGCTGGGAGTTCTCAGGACTAGATGGGAGGATGTAAGGCCAATTGTAGATTACTCTAAAACTTAGATCAATTTCAGTGTATGATTAAAAAGGGAATGTGAATTGTTTATCTTCTGTAATAGTCAATACTTTATATTGTTATGTATATAAATAGAATAGAATCTGGTTAAGATTTTTAGTGATGACTATGTTCTGTATTGTGAAACCAGCTGATGAGCCTGAGCAGACTAAGACAGAAAAGGTTGACCCAGGCCTTGAATACTGCAAAAGCCAACAACACTTTGCTGGATGAGCTCCTGGCCTGGTTGAATGGAGCTGAGCTCAAGCTGACAGACCTGGCCCGTGAAAACATACCACAGGATTTACAGATTATTCAAGACCTCATAGCACAGCATCAGGCAAGTTGATTCTTGAAGATTTTTTTTTAGATTATCAATACAGTTGAGTTTCTTTTGTCACTCTTCATTTTTTTTATAATTATTAAACTACTTTAATATAATTAATTTTAAGCCAGTACTGTCTTAGTTTAAATGCCAGATGTGTTTTTGACATCAACTTGATGTCATTCGCAACAATGTCAGCATGTAATATAATGGCACAAAATATTCCTTTAATTAGACCAGTGGATACATTTTTATCTGCTAAAGTTCATGAGTGTTTAATAATGTCTGTGCAAGCTGTATATACTAATGGTAAAGAATCTACTTATGTCAGGACTTCCAAAATGACATGTCATCCAAACAACCTGAGGTGGACAGACTTACAAAAGGGGACAAGAGAAAGTTTGGTTCAGATTCTAGTTCTCCTGGAGGAGGTTCACAGATTCCAGTCTACAGAGGCGGCAGAGCAACCAAGATTCCCACCATACGGTATAACACATAATAAATGAACACTGAGTATATGCTTAGATTTAGTTTATATTCTGAAACAGCTTATGGGCCTAAGCAGGTTATCTGTATTGTTTAGTTTGTAATTCTTAATTTAAAGTTGTTGTTTTTTATTTACTTCTACTTCATATTTATTGGTATAGTTTTGTATTCTGATGATTATGTGTGTGTCTCTATTACTAAGTTCATATGATACTTATTTTTCATGTATATTTATTTGGTATTTTCTTTTTCTTTATATATATATATATTGATTTGACAATTTTTAAAAATCTCTATTGCTATGATATTTTCTGAATCAGTGTTGACGGTGCTCGCACCCCTGATCACTTTGGGCGCAGGACGCCAGAACACTTCTCTGGGCGCAAGACTCCCGACGTGTCTGGGAGGAGAACCCCCGACGTCTCCGGCCGCCGCACTCCTGACGTCTCCGGCCGCCAGACTCCCGACTACTCTGGAAGGAGGACCCCAGACCACCACTCGGGCAGGCGCACCCCGGAGCCTGGCTTCCACAACCCGCGCGTGGGTGGGCTGTTTAACAAGTGGAGGCAAGTGTGGCTGATGGCCATGGAGAGACAGAGAAGGTTGCAGGATGCCTTGGATCATCTGAATGAAGTAGGTCTACTCTTTGGACTACTTCTACACACTACATTTTGTTTAAAACTAAGAATTCAAGAAGAGTAGCACGTATAATAAATGTCAGTTTTTGTACTGTCTCTATTTCATTGAAGTAAATCATTATAGCATGCATACATTGCCTTATAGTGGTAGCAATAATAAACGTTTACTGACACATAAAAAGAAAATTTTCTAGTAATTTTAGTTATTAACTGTAGTATTTTATTCCCTTTTATTAACTCGCATGACTTTTTGACAGATTGGAGCAAATAAAGCAAAGGTTTGTTGAACTATTCCTAAAGAAGTCATTTTGTCATATAGTAGCTTCCAACCTTAACTAAAGTTTTTCATTATTTTAAAAAGAAAACAACTTCAAATCTTCAAAAATACATATTTTAATGTGTAAAAAAAAAAGTTTCAAATGACCAATTGTTTCTAGTGAAATAAAATATTATCAATGTATAGATTTATTGGTAGCATCCATTTAATGTTTTACTCCTACAATAGAATTTCTATGATACCTCATAATTAGTTACATGATTTGATAGCTGGAAAATATTCGATGGCCCTTCAATTTAAAGTGACATAATTATTTGCCAAATAAACAAAAACAAAATTGTAAGAAACATCCTGAACTCAAAAGCTTGTGATTAGAGTGTGTCTAATATTGATTTGCGTGTTTCACTCATTGATCAGCCACTAACAGAGACAGTCACTGAGGTGGTGTTGTGTAGAAAATGGTTGTTTCACTTGCAGTGTTCAAACATAATTACACATTTACAATGTATATGAAAGGATTTTAAATGTTTGTTTCTTTGGTTTAAATAAATTGAAAAGTTTTTAGTTTTTTTGCCCATCTGTTGAGTTGTAGATTAAAATAGTTTAAAAAATGTAAAATAGTTTTAAGAGTTCAGTTGTGTTCCTTGATGTCAGTTTGGAATTCTTCCCAAACCCTGAAAATGTTGTTCTTTTTCATTTACATCAAACCATAAAATTATGAGTCACTTTATGTAACAAGTGTGACCTGTAAATAACATTGCTTTGATATAACATGGCTCATTTAATTTTCTATCGTTTATATAAGATAATATGTATAACATAGTAGGAAACATGGGTGTCTATCCAACTCTATTAACTATATGCTTAGAGATTATTTGATAGATTTTTGTTTAAATAAATGGTAACAGTGATGTGCTCTATAAATAATTGATAAATCAATTCATGACAAATTATATTGAAAAGCTTTCATCTTAATCTTTATGTTGTTTTTTTTTACAAAGTAACAATTTTCTGGCAATTAACTGCTGAAATGTAAGACAATAAAAAATGTTTGATATTTTGTATGATATCTTCAAGGTATATTACTGATAATACAACACTTATCAAAAAAAAATTATTTAAGCATAAGGATTTGATATCAAAAGGAATAAATAGGGAAAATGTTTAAAAAAAGATGTTTAATTTTCAATTTTGTTCGAAAAAAAACAATAGCCAACACCTAGTTTAAATCTATCTGAAATTTTTTCAAGAAGATGGCATAATTGTAAATATGTTTCTTTAAAATGTACATCTGGAACTGTTTTACCGGGTTAAATTCACAATGATTTGTTAAATTTGACTTGTCAATTGAAAAATGTCAGTTTTGTTAAATTTTAATTGGGATTAATTCTCTGCTTAAAGTAATTTCTTGAATTTGTATTGCCAGTTGGAAAGATTGAAGAACTTTGACTTTGAAGAGTGGCGGAAGCGCTACCTGCGCTGGATGCATCACAACAAAGCTCGCATCATGGACTTCTTCCGACGCCAGGACCGTGACAGAGATGGCAGAGTCACCAGAAAGGAATTTATAGACGGCATCCTCATGTCAAGTATGTCTTAGAGAAGAAAAAAAAGTATTATTAGCCTAAAGAAATCATCAGTAGATCTAAACGAGCTCGTCTTTACCTTTTACTTTATTGTAGTTTAAGCTGATTATTCATATGTATGTTAACTTATAGATCAGTCAAATAATAATTTTTTTTTCAGTTTTATAGATGAGAAGTTTTTTTTCTTCAATTCCTAAATCTGTACACTTTGAAAAAAAATTATTGGTAACATTTAAACAATTTTATTTTGTTTCTGTTGTAGAATTCCCAACTTCTCGCCTGGAGATGGAGGCGGTGGCAGACATATTTGATAAAGATGGTGATGGCTTCATCAACTATAAAGAATTTGTTGCAGCCTTGAGACCTGACAGAGATGTACTTTCCTTACTTTGTTGTCTTAGTCTATTTAGTTTACTAGGAAATATTTTTTTACCATTTACAGATTAAAATAATAATTTAATAAATATATTTTACCATTTACAGATTAAAATAATAATTTTATACATTTTTTTAACCCTTTACGAATCAAACTAATAATTTAATTAATAGCCTGTAAAACATAAATCAAAATAACAATTTGAGGCCATGACTAATGAAAATATTTCAATGTTTAGCCAAAGCCAGAAACAGAATCAGAAAAGATCCAAGATGAAGTGAAACGCCAATGTTCCAAGTGTACTTGTGTTAAACAATATAAAATACACAAGATAGGGGAAGGAAAATACAGAGTAAGTTCTAATGCCACCTTCATATCTTTGATTTCAACTGCATAAAAAATAATTATTGTCACATTTTCATACTAGAAAGAAGCCACTGATAATATCCATTATTCTAATTTTAGTTTGGCGACTCACAAAAGCTTCGATTGGTCAGAATCTTGCGCAGCACTGTCATGGTGAGAGTCGGAGGTGGCTGGATAGCATTGGATGAATTTCTAGTCAAGAACGATCCGTGCAGAGGTAAGCCTAGTCATTGAATGCACCTGTCATGTGGTTATTTTAATCAAATGTTGTGCACATAGTCATGATATCTAGAAGAATTACATCTTTGTCAGTTATTTATTGTGTTGGTGTGATTTCATTATACTGATTGAGATTTTGCTATGATCTATAAAAAAAAATTCCCAGCTACGAGAAAAAATGTAAGACTAAAAACTAAAGCTGAGCAAATCATCCCTGAAATGTGTGAGATTCCTTGATATTTGCCTTTCATTATAGTTTTAATAATAGGGCCTATATCATTACCAGCTATGATGAGAAAAATATTTACTGAGACAATTATATATATATATAGAAATATTCTATAAAATGTTTACACATAATTTTGTTTTGTTAACCTGAACATTGAATGTAAACTAAATTTCTGCCCCCAATGTAATTTAATGCCAGATTGTTTTATCTTGTCCAGAGTTTGTTGAAATTGCTGGTAAAACAGAATTTAGTCACTCTATCAACCCTTTTTTATTTTATTTTTGGCTCGGGTTGATTCAAAGTTTGAAACATGTTTCACCCCTAAATAAAAACAAACTATTAGATGGTTCAATAATTTGACAGAACTGTTCCATCCTCACTAACCCTGGGTTGTTGTTGTTTATTTGTAAATACAGTTTTGAGGTTGAAGGGCTTTTTTAAAAATAGTTTTTTTGGCAACGAATTTCATGCCGGAGAAAATTTTATTCTGAGAGCAAATTATTTTTGATCTGCAATGATTTTTTTTAGAATCTAACATGCTTCCCCTTAACCTTTTTATTTTTTTATTCTGAATCTATATATTTTAGATTTTTAGTTTTGATTTTATTGATTTATTCTCAAACTAAATAACTTGGTTCTATTAACAAATATTTTAGAAATCAAATATTTTTACAAAATACATTTAAAAGTCATCCACATTTTGCAAGTTTCATGACTATTAATAATGTCTATGTGTATTGTTTACCATGCAAGGATTCTTCTATAAGATATGTCTTGTTCATGGATTTCTCAGAAAATGTCTTTTTTGTAAAAAATGTTTTTGCTGTTTACATTGTAGACAATGTTCAAATCACATCTTAATATATAAGACAGCCCCCCCCCCCCCCACCCTTTTAGTTCTTCAAATCTCACTTTCATTTGATGAGGAAAGAAAGAAAGGGACTAGTTCAGTTACTTTTATAAACAGGCCAAACTTTTTTAGGTTTATATCATATCTAAATCATAGCCATTTGTGGTTGTGATCAGTTTACATACAGAGTACCAGTAGTGTACATATATTGACACTCATTGAAAGCTCAACAATACACATTTGTTGTTTTAATACATGGTTCCTTCAAAGTCCCCTGTTTAAAAAAAAAAATCTTTTTGTAATAAATCCAGAGTTTCAAAAGCTTTTGTCAACTCCAAGATGCAGTAAGTATTGGAGCAGCTGTAGGAAATGTAAAGTTGCGAGGATAACTTTTAGAATCACTTATGTATCTTTCATGTAACATCCCACCTTGTAAAGGCATTGCTTGTTTTTTTTAAACCTTAGCATTTTGTGAACAAAAGAATGAAAAGAAGAAAAAGAGGGGAAAGATATCAATTAATATATGGGCTGGCTCAATAACTAATGGTCCCTATGAGACATTAATATATGGGCTGGCTCAATAACTAATGGTCCCTATGAGACATTAATATATGGGCTGGCTCAATAACTAATGGTCCCTATGAGACTTTAAAGCTTTTATTACCAATGTAGAATTGTAAAGAATGAATTCCATTGCTGCCCCTTGAATTCAATAATCTTCCCCTTGCCTTACTGTTGAGGATAACGATTGAAAGGGTATTATAATTTTGTTTTTACTTATTCTCCCTAACTAATGTTACTAGTATAATTTATTACTATAAACATGATCCTATAGAGTACAATGACCATTACTGTAGTGAACACCAACATATTCAACTAACTGCAATTCCATTATTATGTTAACCGATTGCTTCATCAAAAAGCCATTCTTTCTTTCTTCCTCCTTGTCCATTAGACTGTCTTATAGGTGAGGTTTTACCTTCATTATATGTGTTCTGACATTTATTTTCTTTTTTCTTTCAAACACACACAAACAAAAAAACAGCATTTTTCAGCTTTCCATGTGCCAAATTTAGTGAAGCAATTAAAATTTGAATTTTTCGTTGATATGTTATTTAGGCTATCTATGGTTGATGTAGCCGCCTTTTATATGTAAATAAGAACAACATACTGACATATTTTATTACCCTACACTTGCTTTACATAGTTGGCCATCTGTTATAGTTTTCAAACAAATGACTAGATTTCATTTTCAATGTTCTTAGGAAAAACATAAACGTTGAGGGCAAATGTATTTGTATTTTAAATCATTCGCCATAAAGATTGTCAGCATGCTTCTTACTTAAAATAAATGTAACCATTTGAAAGCTTCACATTGTTAAAATATAAAGCCATACTTAAAGCTCTCTCTTGCATGTTATTATTATCACTGTATTCATATAAATTAATGAGCTCATACAAAGTACCATTCTGTACTGTACACGCTTTACAATATACAGAAAATCAGCTCATATCACTTTCATATCTGTTTAAATATGTACACAAGTCTTTTTATTTCAGTTAAATTTAGGAAATTGTTAGGTTTTTCTCTTTTGTTACTGTTGTCTTTTTTTTTCAAGTTTCACATGCAGCTATAAATGTTCTTCTCCACAGTAAAGAAATTGCTTGATATGACAATCTGCCTCTAGTCCCAATCATGGTTCCTAACTTTTGAGTGACACAATAAATTTAATCATAGAATTTTACAAACAAACATTCAATTCTGTCAATGCATCTGTAGATTTTTTTTTTAAATAACAATTCAAAACTGAGTATAGCAATAACAAGTCTTTAAATGTAAACTTTCCTTGTCGCTGTGAGCCTTTAGGTTTCTGTTGTTTATTGGGAGACATACACATAAGGTGACAGCAGCCAGTTTACTTTTGTTTTATATTGTCCACCCCCGCCCCATTTTCTTTTTTCTTGGTTGTTGTGTGGGCTTCCAGTTTTGTTTCTATTCCTACAAGGTTTTTGTTGATTTTTATTTCATTTGTATTTCCTTCCAGAGTCTATTCAGTTTGTGTAAGCCCATTATCACGTTGAGTTGTTGTTCTACATTTGTATAGCTTTTGAAAACATTTGATTTATAGTTAACTTAATCTTATATTAGAAACTGTGTAATTTATCAATACATGAACATCTTAATGTCAGGTCTGTTGATTGAATTGTAATAAATTAGTTAATTGAATTTTTAGTAAAGATAAGGATACATTTTGTAGTTTATTGTTATTTATTGTCAAGCTCAGAGATTTCATATTTTAAAAAAATATATACTATGTTGACATATTTCTTTTTCGTCAATTTTTCCTCCTAAAGTTTGTAATGTAAATTTTTTTTTTTTTCTTCTTGTGATTGCATTAATCAATTCTTTCTTCACTTCTCCTCAAAGTTGGCCTCTGGCGTCGCAAGCAGTTCCGCCTAAAGCGTCGGTACCTTCATCAGAACACGGAGGAGTGTATGTTACTGGCATGATTCCATTGACTGCCTGTTTGCATTTTCTTTTTTCTTTTTTTTTTTTGTTGAAAGAATAATCCTATGGTGCCATCCTTTTTGTTGCTAATTGCATCATTGTTGTTGTTATTTAAATCAGTGGTAACCACCCAGGGCCACCTCTGGCTTGATGTGCTCAATTCCCCCCATTTTCAGTTTTGGTTGTTGTAGTGTGTGTGACAAACATGACCCGTGTTTCTCACAATGACATTTTCACAAATTTTACTCACCTGTTTACTTTTTAACTAGCATACTTTATGGTTTTATTTTTTTATTTTGTTTCTTTTCATTCCACTCAAAGCACGGTTTAGCTTTTTGTTTATCTGTGTTTACCCCTTTGATATAGTTTTGATCATAATTTGTTTTGTTTTTTTTCAGTTTATTTATGAATACTACACAATTGGGCAGCCACGCTGTTCATTAACCACCATTTTGTTACTAACTGTTTACCTATGATTGTTGTCTTTTTTTCCTTAATGTCATTTTTTTAAATAAAGTTTTTAATGTCATTTTGATTTATAACCGTTATAAAAAAACAACTTATGAAACCATGTTTGTTGTGACCATTTCTAACAGTATTATAATAATTGTTAACAGTGGTACAATATTTTCAATAATTCTACAGTCAACTTCTTATTGTGCATGAATAGAGTATTAAAATATTTCTTTTTTGTTTAAACACAAGTAGGTCAATTTTGAGCCATTAAAATATTTGAAAATGAGGATTTTGTATATTTATACGAGGGTTAATACTAACATTAACTTGGACTTGGTCTGGATAAACTCTTAATCATCTCCTAGATTTCAGTGAAATGACGACCTTTATGCTAGATTTATTCCTTAGACATTTACCAGTTGACTTGTGAATCGCTTTCAAATTGATTTTTTTTTCCTTTAAGTTATATACTGGTACGCTGTTTTCCTTTGAATCTTGTTAAACAATCTCTTTTCAAGATTAAAAACTTGAGGTTCTTAAACAGTTGGAAAGTGACAAACGAACGTCCGATTCTTAAAATTGAAAACAGATTTCTAAAAGCCATTCATTGTCATGTCTTACTAAATTGATATTTCTCAACTTTGGTTCTTATTATCTTATATATGGTCATAACATACATGCAAAATTGTAAGAATGATGTCCTAATATACTTAAGACTGTTGGTGGTGACTGCAGGATCTTGTAAAGTCCCATAGATCCCACAATCACCACAATATTCAGTTTTAATACACATGACTAGATTAATATGCTTAGATGTTCTTAGATGCAATCAACATATAATAACATACATGTCTGTAGCTGTTTATGTTCATATTAGTTTTGCAACTGGAATTATCTCACCCTTTATTATTGTGCAACATACACAATATTAAATGTGTCACTTTGTTTAACAAAGTGTTACCAAGAATTTTTTCTGCTATTGAGAGATTGAGCTCACTTTTTGTACTACAGCCTTTTTACTGTCTTTAAAATACAGGGATAGAAAAGAAAACAGCCTTTCCAACTACCCAACGTGTTTAATAGTTGAAGATCAGACTTGCCCAATAAGTGTAATTATTAACTATGTGTTACAGACTGTCTGTACAAAGTTTTAAAAACTGATGGTAAAGAAAAAGCTCATAATCAGAGATGTATTATTTAAATACGTCAGTCTCTGTTCCACTAACGATAGATTGTGAATGTAGTCAGATATCATCCATCCCCTACAAATATTTATATTAAGGTGTTTCTCTAATGCCAGAAAATATATTTTATGTCTGAATTATAAAGAAAAAAAGCTGTAAATATTATTACTGCTGAACTTTAAACTATAATTTCTGATTAGGGATTGGTGTGCTGTTTTCTTATTTCTTGGGGCTCGAATCCTGGTGAAGGCTAGGATTTGTTCTCAGGTCTGGAGGGTGTCCCTGAGTCTACCCAGTTCTGATTGGTACCCGACTTTATTAAAGGGAAAGTAAAGGGCATTGTTCTGGTCACACAATCCTTCTAGTGCCGTTGCCACAGAAACTTGTGAACCCTGCTTCACTGGCCCAATGGGACATTTAAGTCTGATAAGATACCTTACTTTTATGTTTACTTTCTTATTTCTTGACTGTTAAGTTTGTGCGGGTCCTTTTGTATTTCATGATTCATCCAACTAAAAATCTAACATTGAACAGCATCTCTGCAGTTTCTTACTAATAAATTAAATTTCCTACTGTCTTGTAAAATCTGACTGAACTATATAGTTTTTATTAATTTTCTCTTCAATTAATACGACCTCCCTCAATTCTAATGTTTATAGAAATATATGCACCTTGGCATAATGGGGCTTGGTTTATCTTGTTTACATGTATTTGTAGTTGTCTGTTTATTTATATATTTTTGTTATTTAACTTGCTATTTAGTCAGTTTAATACAAAAACATAATTTCTTTCTAAATTAAACGGTTTTAACTTTCAATTTAAAAGTTTGAAACATCAATAACTGTTGAAATATTTTGTGTAAAAAAAAAGTTGCTTCAAATTAATTATAAAACCATTTTTTCTGTTTTGCTAAATCTAAAACTCTAATGCTTCCAGCACATGTTTTGCAGATTCACTTTTTTTCCTTTGTTAACTTCCAGAAAGACTTCAAACTTAATGAAGTATTTATACTGATGTATCACATTGATTTGTATGTTAATTATGTTTCTTGTCCTTGTCTTTCAGCCAAGGGCCGCACCAATGTTGAGCTTAGGGAGAACTTCATACTGGCCCAGGGGGTTAGCCAGTCAATGGCTGGGTTTGTGTCCAAGTCTCCAGCAGGGAGCTCACATTCCAGTGGTTCTTCCTATTCAGGCCGGTCCAACAGTACAGCCAGTGGGCCTATAACCAAGGTATTTTACACTATTAAGGTTTTGATGGAGTACTTAAATTTTATCTTAACCATATTATAAAGTGGGGGGCAGGATTGCCAAACGGCAGCATGTTTTTGGCTGGTGTACCGAAGGTTCTGTGTATGAATCCTGGTGAAGGCTAGGGTTTTTTCCTGGGACCGGAGGGTGTCCCTGAGTCTACCCAGCTCTGAGGGGTACCTGACATTAGTTGGGGTGAAATAACGGCAGTGGGCGTTGTGCTGGCCATACAATCCCCTAGTATGCCATGGCCACAGAAACTGGGGAACTATGCTTCACCGGCCCTATGATCAATTTGATCCAAAGGGTTTTATACTTACTTAACTTACTATATTACAATGTATAATTTAATATGTTGTATTTAAAGTGAATTAAACATTAGCTTTATTTATGGAAAGACAGTTCATTTTAAATAAGCTCGTTCTTTTACACACACACACACACAAAATGTCCAGATTGATTGATTATCACATTCCATCTAATTTGATCATCATTTCACTGGAACTGTTGTTTATTGATCAGATCCGAGAGAAAACAGTTCACCAGACACCCTGGAGACAAACTACCAAGACACTGCCAGATGGGGAAGTGCATCAAATCACAGAGCACACAGAACCAGATGGAGGGAAGGTCACGAAACACAAGATCACTCAAGAACTACGAAGTCCTAGAACATTACAAAGTCCAGGTAAGCTGTAGACGTTGAATCATTTGTAGAGTAGTAACAAGCTAAAAATGAATTTCATAATGAACTTGGGAAAAAGGAAAGTAAACCTTCGAGAACTTTTTTGGTCTATGGGAGATAAAGTAGGAGTGTCTACCAGCTTCTGTGGTCATGGCATACAAGATGCTTTGGTGGCCAGCACAATGCACAGCTGTCCTTACTTACCAGCTACCTTTAAGGGATGGGTAGACTTTGTGACACAGATATATATATAAACTGGAGTGTGCCTGGTCTCCTGTGTTGTTGGAAGTCAATTTTCTTTTAAACTCAGTTAAAGTCCATTCTACTCGTCATCTTGGAAACAGGGTTGGTGCATTTAAATACATATATTATTCTGGACCAGTAGTTAGTCATTCAATGGCTGGGTTTTCATCTAAACTAGAGTGAGCATGCCAAAAAAGAATTGAAAGAAAAAGGCCATCTTGTGTTGTCAGAAGTCAATGTAAATTAAGCAATAAGTATATACATTGAAAATCCTTAACTCCCCTTCAGCCCTTTTCGGCTGAGATTGACCAAGTTGTCTACTCAAATATTTCCGCACAAAAATAACCAGGGATTTCTAGTGCATACTTTGTTCTACCAACTCATCGCTTCTGGAAGAGCCCTGTTTCTCTCTGACGACCGTTAGCCTTAGAGCCTTCTCAGTATCAGGTCAGAAGGTGTAGAATCTACTTCCCATTCAACTGAGGCGAACAAGCTCTACTGTTTCTTTCAAAAAGAACTTAAAAACTAATTATTTCAATATTTACCCTTAGATAACATTTAACATGCTTTAGAAACTTACTGTCCTACTTAAGGGTTTGGTCGGTTAATGCTACATTTATTTGTTTTGTCTTTTTTAAAAAATCAATTTAGCTCTGTCACCTGGCTTAGGGTAATATCCATATTCTTAGTTGTATGTTAAATGCGCTCTGAGCTTACATTATGTTTGTTGGCAGCGCTATATGAATATTATTATTATTATTATTATTATTATAGTAGGAATTAATTTCTTTACAAAACGGTTTTAAATTGCTCCAACCCATTTTGCAGGATGATGAGTAGTAAAGACTGCAACATAATAGCATTGGTTGTGGTTAAATTAAAATTGGTTATTTATATAGCGCTTCTATCCATGCTATTTTAGCATGCTCAGTGCTCTGTAAACACACTGCTGCCTGCTGGCGCAAATATGGTTACAGGCCCAAAACTCCTGCAGGGCGACAGGGATCCGCCGGTGGCCGGGATAGAACCCACAACGTGTCGGCTGGTTTTTGGTTGACAATCCGGTGAACTAACCGCTAGGCCAGCCGGCTTCAAAGACTATAATAAGATGGACTGGTGGCTCTATTTTTAGACCTTAACACTTGTTTTTTCCGTGCGCACTCTATCTTTAATGACTCCTAAACTTCCCTAAAGACTTCCGCTGTATACAACTTTTGATTTTAATCTTAATTTTCCATTGAGAAAATCTTAGCGAATTACTTGAGTTGAGGACTTAGTACGATTGGAATTTACGAAAGAAGATATTTGAGTCATCAAATAGCAGAAATATTAAAGCAAGCGGTCCATCTTATTATAGTCTTTGGTTTAACCATATAACTAAAAATGATTCAGGAAGGTGTTCCCACTAACACATTTCTGAATAATTTTGTCTTAACTTGGATTGGAGCTTTTTGACCTTTGTTATATCAATCCACCTCACTGCTGCTACCCCATTAGGAGGCATCATATACTAAACCAAGCAAGAAACATCAACTTGTTTTGATTTGTTTATGACAGTAAAATTAATTCATGTGTGCACAATTAATTCTAGCGGTCAGTTAGCTCCTAATGGTATAACTAATAACATTTAAAAAATGATTATCTCACAGTGAGCGGGAGGTCAAGTCGAGCCAGTAACAGCAGCCGACCGGCGAGCCGTGCGGGCAGTGAGGCGTCCGACGACCAGCCTGAGGTCTACACTACCGTGCAGTCGGAGAAACGTAATGTTGGTGGCCGCACCGACACGACAGTGACCTACCAGACACACGTGGTACAGACTAGGAATGTGACACTCCCCACTGTATCAACTACTAAAATATCAAGGATACCCAAAATATCACCCACAAAGAAAAAATGAAAATAAAAATAAAATACTTGCCTGATGGCAGTTAGACTTTTGAGAAGACATTTAATCTAACCAGTTAATTTTTTTTTTTCCCCTCTGTAATTTACTGCCCATATGACCCCCCCACCCCAGAAAAAGTCTTTCAGAGAATATTTATGTGGGTAAAATTGCCGATAGTTGACCATATGGTGTATATATTTTTTTAGCGACAAATCATTGTGGATACATGATTTAAGACTGAATGTTGTTTATTTAACTAAACCTTTTTAAGCCTAATTTGTTAAACAAAACTAGACTTGAATCATTTTTGAATTTGTAACTAATAGTATGAGACGTGAGGATACTGATTCCTGAAAAAAAATAATAGAAAAGTGCCACAACGGCTGATCAATGGACCAATGTTTTAGCTTTTTGATTTTTCATTTGCATGCTTTTTTTTTATTTTTATCATCACAAGTATCACCCACTAGCCATGGACAGAATCTAGTGCCACCAAACATTATGTAGATCATCCTATTTATTATGATATAGTCCCCATATTGATTTTTATTTTGTTTGTTATTGTAAATATTTTCAAAGTTAGTTTTTTTTTTATGTTTTGTTCATGTATTTGTTAATCTTGTGATCTGTGCAAGATTTTTTTAAATAGTGTTTTCTTCACATATCAAGTTTGATTTTGCTTGGTGTAAAAAAAAAAAGAGTTTTTCAATGACACATTTTCTATACATTTAAAATCTAGCTTGTTAGAATGGCTTCCATTGTTATTTTTAGAAAAATCTTTAAATTGAATTTTTATGGTGAATATGTTTTAAAGACTTTTATTTTATAACAATCACAGTTGACGATTATCTTTTTTCCAGAGCTACTGTGTTTTTTTTTAAAATCTATTTCTTCAGTGCTTTAAACTTTAAATAATTGACAGCAACACCGTTCGTAAATGTAGTCCCAATTGTTGATTGTACTCATGCTGTTGATATATCTCTTAACTTTGTTTTGTTTTGAAAATATATTTGAAACCAGCAAACCTATCCTGACATTATTATCAGGGAACAGAGATGATTTGAACTCTTGACAGAATTTAATGGAGCCCCTTTGTTTTACTTTCATTCAATATTTGATATTGCTTACCAGTTATGGTCTTAAACATAAATATTGGCTGTAATGTGACAATAGCTCTATATTTCAGGCTGCTGCGGCGGTTCGCGTCTGTTAGCTTTTGGGGGAAAAGCTGAGATGCTGAGCTGTTTGTAGCTCCCTGAACTTGTTAGTCGAGGCTGTGCCCATATTTTTTTTTATTTTTCTGCGTAAAAAAATGATATGATGTTAATCTGCTTTGTAATATATATCTGAAAATAAGGGTGGTGGAATTGTATTGTAGTACATTTGTTTTACTCTATGCTGTTTCTTGGAGAATTGTTTTAATGTATATATTTGTAATCAGTTCTTTGACATATAGTACAAAGTTGGTGCTGACTTGATTTCATTTTACCTCCTCATTTATTTTTTTTTATTTAAACTTTTACTGCAATTTTAAATTGATTTTTATTTGTTCTTCTTGTCTGTATAAATACATGCATACACATTCAAAATTATCTTACATATATATATATTATATAATATACACATACCCAAATTTTTTTTAATAGCAAAATTATTTGAAATATTTTTTAATGTTTGAAAAGACAAAATCTAATTGACAAGACTACATTAAGGTGAAGCCTTATAAGCTATTCAAGGGAGAGAACTTAGTTTTATGGTTAACCAGAGGTAGTAGACATTTCCATTCGTTTTTAAAATTACTTGCAAACAATTGATATTGGATTATATCTCGCGTAAAGTTAAACCTTCTTTAGGTTTTGATGGAATCTTTGATAATGCATTATATATCTTGTTTTAAATACCATTTGTTCTTGAGAAATAACATTTTTTTAAATAAATATTTAATATATATACCTATATACTATTATACTACTTAGAATGTGTATTATTGAAGATAAAAAATAGATTTTAAAGCTTTTTGAACTATTATTTATTTTATTTAAATAGCAATGTATTATAGAGATATTGATATAATAATTTAGGATTTCAAGTTGAAGAATTTTAGTGTGAAATCATTTAAATGTATAACTTTGAATAGTCAGCTGACTGTAACACAAATGCAAGCTGTGGGGTGGGACAACTTTATCTAAGTATAAGCTTTGCTTTTTCCCCGCAACAGCTATTCACACATTTTGTTTTTGTTTGTGCCGTTAAAAAAAAGTCTTTGCAGGCATAATTGAAATATTTTGGCCAGTGAGGTGATTGTGAATCATGAGAAAGAGAAAGTGATAATGAACTGTTGAGATGAGAAAGTGATATTTAAAACCTTGTATTATCTCACCAAGCAGAAGATAACAAGCTCTGTATGTGCCACTATCACTGACCTGTATAATGTGTTTGTATATGTGTTATCAGCAGGAGCTGCCTATGTAGAGGAAATGTTTGTAAACAGTCAATGTCAATAAAGTAATTGTATTGAGAATCTCATACACAGGGCTTGCTGCTATTTTATTACATTGTCTTGTGTTGGGTTTTTACCAATTATATATAGAAAAAAAAAAGAATGGATTAAGCATGTGGAAAGATTCTTGATCCCAGACGGCCCAACATATTTAGGGCCCATAACTGAGCTGTAAAATTTTATTTCCTTAACACTGACCTGTAAAAAAAAATCTCAAGTGACCATCACTTTCTAAAGGCTGAAAATGTAATTATTGTATTAAATTTTAAATTAAGTTATAAAAATATTACAAATTTAAGAAAATTATACAACTGGAATAAAACCAAAAAAAAATCTTTCATAAGAAGAAATTTCTAGTTCTAGTCTTTACTAAAAACTTCTAGATCTAATGCTTTGCAGAATTAAAGTCTCTAAGTTGAACTACATTTTTATCCTAAACGTGTGTTTTAATTATTGGTGGTGTTTTCCTCTTTGATTTGTATTTTACTTGCTTACATTGATCAGTGAAGGAGGAGCCAAATGGGGGGGGGGGGTAGCTTATTATTTCTGCTACCTCTTTTTGCACTATAAAGAATTTAATGCCATTCTTTTTTATAGATCAGTAGTTGACATTTGTTATTAACCAAAAATATTAAATTTTAATAAATGCAATAGAATATTTTCATTAAATACTCAAACAGACATTGTGTTAAACTATTATTATTTTACATTCAAGGACTACTGTATATAAATATAAGTGGTCTTTCTTGAATGACAATCAATCAAGCATTGGAAAGGGTTGCCTGAACTAGTCTGGAAAAAAGACAACATAACATCATTTAAACACTACTTTGTGTGAATTATCTTTCTTGAGTACCTATAGTATAGGCCATTGAAAAGGGTTGACTCAACTAGTAAGAAAAAAAAACAATTTTACATCATTTGAAATTCTTTAACAAAATGAAAACGTAGATTTCATTTTTTAAGCAATTTTCTAGCTCCTTGATATTCACATCTGTGAATTATATATAAATAAGATGTTTAAGCCAGATATTCGAGAAGATCAAATAAGATATTTTTTTCAAACTGTCAACAATTTAACTGAAAAAAACAACACATTGTATTTTAAAAAAAACGTAAGCCTATAGAGGGTATGAAATACTAGACTACTTAAAAGATACTAGCTCAGCTCTATGACAAACAGCCTCTATTATTAGTATTATGACAACAGTTTAGGCAAGTCAATCAAGAGAAGAAAATCATATAACCCACGGTGTTTACTAGTTTATATCCTGTAAAAATTTTAAGAACAAAAAACTCATTTTATTTTTATTTAGTACGATCTGTTTAGAAATCGCACGTATTCTTTCATAAAGTTATCTTATAATACACATGTTGTATTACAAGTTATGCACACGAAATAATTCTAAACTCTTATACTTATGGCTTCTTCTTTGAAGGTTATCATGGGCCTTTTATATTATAGAAATGTAGATATATTCACGGCTGAACTAGCTGGATATCAAATGACAAAGGATGGGAGGGGGTGACAACTCTATTATTCTACAGCAAACTAGTTTTGCAAATGGTTTGTTGTGATTTGATTTCCAAGCATGCGATAAATTATAATTATTACCTATATCTAATCCGAGCGGATAGCGTGCAATGTTATAAATGTAACCTACAGTAAGGTCATGGCCACACTCTTTAAAAGTGCAAGGGCATAAACCATGTTTGATTTGCATAATTAGCTTTATATTTACGTAACATAAAAAGACTAAAAGATAGTGTAGCCTACAAGGAACAAAACTATATAGGCCTAAGAAGTTGGCAGATATTTGAGCATTTTTAATTCAATTTAAGACCTAATCTATATGAAAGTAAAATATGTAGACAGAATACGCAGACTTTAAACTATATGTATTATGTCTTATGTCTTATTATGTATTATCTCTCTCCCTCTCTCTCTCTCTCTCTCTCTCTCTCTCTCTGTACACCCCTGTTAAAAAACAACAACAAATACCTGTATAACGTACATGTGTATTCATCTACCTGTTCACAAAACTGCGAAGTTTACCGTGACATGAAAACATTGGGCTGCTTTGTGTAAGAGATATCAATCCCACACTGTGATTGATGCTGTTATAGTGAATACATCTAAGCACAGTAAAAGTTAATACATAGGCCTACTGTCCCTATATAAATACAGAGAGTTTATTTCCAAGACATTTGAATGCAAAAACTAAGAATAGGGCTGTAGCAGGCTGTTTGTCCTATAAACTCTCTCTCCTCCCTCTCTCCCTCTCTCTCTCTCTCTCTCTCTCTCTCTCTCTCTCTCTCTCTCTCTCTGTATGTGGCGGTGGGGGAATGTGGATACATAGGCCTATGCTTCAAAACAAATAGGTCTATGGTAGCAGGAGTGTCTTAGTATTTAAAATTATGTCAATGGTTATGTTAGAATCTAATTTTGAGGAGAAATTAAAAACAGTAACAAAAACATTGCCTAAAAATATAACTGAATGGGGCACGAGGTGTCGATTCTAGTGACAACGCTCTTCGATCGCCATCCCGGATGTCTCGGCTCGAATCCGCAGGTAACGGGCGCACTTTTCTTATCCCAGGACCAGAGAGCAAGAAATTAAAAAATGAAAGAGGGAGATGGATAGGCTACACCACAAACGGACAGCAAATTTAAGTAGGCAAGTTTGTGCACGGAATCCACTGGGCGTAAGACGAAGATAAAAATTAAAGATGAGCTGGCCACACAATTCTCTTGTGTCTTTGGACCATTATCATGATTTGAAAGAGATACTTTATTTCGTAAAGATGTGTGTAAATGACTTCTTCTGCGGGTCATCACTGAGATGGATACCCCAGGACATAGGAGGACCTAAGGAAACGTGGAAAAGAACGGTGGAGAGACCTGAAAGCGTGGGATCTGAACCCAGACACAGCCGACACAGCCCCCTCGAGCTGCAGTAGACAGAGATAAGTGGAGATTGCTTGCTTTCACATCAAGCGCCAGCCGATAGGCTTATGGGGGGGGGGGGGGGGGGAGAGATATTGAGTGAGCGAGTGATTAAATGACTAAATGAAGAATAGTGAAAGTCGAAGGTCTAAGCTTGCCATGCTGTCTTGAGCTACTGTACGTTACATTGGCTACATGCAAATGTATATAAGTAGGCCTACTCTTTCTTCCCGAGTGGCATTCGGCCATGGAATGGGTTGCCTGAACACACAAGTAAAACCAGTAGGCTAACAACATCATTTAAGACATTAATAAAAATGCAAGACTAGCCTCGGACCACGGATGAGCGTGTGACTCAATAATCTTTAATATTATTATTAAAGATTCAGAATCTTTATAGAAGGAGCGTCTGTAATGTATAAGATAAGATAATAGGCCTAAGCTTATAGGCCTATAATAGTCGTAGCCTGGTAAATGTAACACATTTTCATTTAAAAATGTTTAGCATTTTCTTAACACGCCGAACTACGAACATGTCTTTTCAATCAAATACCGGGTAGTAAATTAAATACAATAGACCGGTTAGACAGCATTTCATAGACACAGAAAGGTTATTTTATTACTAAATTAACCAGAATGTTGAAATTTCCCGAAATTTCGAACTGTAAGCTTATTTGGCACCTCAGCCTTAGGCCTATAGGCTAATGTCATAATATAATGTTCCTTTGCTATCTTCCAGCTGCTTGTCCACTGTCTAAACTTTATTTTAAAAAAAGGACACATCCATAATATCATAATATGGTTAAAGTTATTACTATTTTTCTTCCCCATTATTTGTATATCCGATTAAAATTTTATTAACATCGCACCTTGCTCACAGTAGCTAAAAATGACTTAATTGGCAAAACTGAAAGCGTTTGAATACATTTCTCACTAATAAATTTCAGGCAAGGATGCGTAAAAAATGTTTCGAGGTTAGGCGAGTAATCTAGGCCTATCATTCCTTTTCATTATTTGAATTTGCCTTTTTTTCTTGCTAGATTTAATTTAAAATGCGCACTTAATTTTTACTTAGTTGTGTGCGGACGTCGATTTCCAGAAAAAAATATTAATTAGGCCCTAATTAAAATAGGCCTAGGCATACTCATAGCCTATGATAAGCTTATAGCCTAGGCCTAGGCCTAAGCTTAGTATAATAATTTATATGCTAATAGCTTTTAATAGCCTATCCAAATAAGCATGATAGTTTAGTACCGTTACAAAGAATATTTCTGTCTATATTATCATCTAATTGGGGCCAATGAGAACGGGGTGCAGTCGGTAGGCCTACATTATTGCGGGCCCAATAGGCTAGCCTACAGTAGGGCTTAGGCCTAAATATAACAATATCGTTAGGCTCTATATCTTATATAGTTTACAGACGTTCCTTCTAGATAGGAGATTATTACGTCCACTAGGCGGCAGGGATCGGTCGGTGGCAGGGATAGAACCTGCTGCGACGTGTCAGTTGGTTTTTAATTGACAGTCCGGTGAACTAACCGCTGGACCAGCCTGCTTCAGTTTTAGGCCTATAGGCCTAATAGGCCTATATTTAGTATTTATGCCAAGCATTGTGGGGACCCATGTCAGTCTTGGTCAAGCAAATTATTATTTTTTCGATGGCTCGCATCTAGGCTAACTGTAGGCCTAATAATATATACTTTTTTAGACTATACGCCTATGTATCATTTATAAGCCCGCTTTCTGACAAATCTTTTCTTCAAATAAATATCTGTAGCCTACCTATATTAGGCAATATAGGTAGGCCTACTCTTTAGGCCTAGCATATGTGGGCCACATTCTGCCTATATGGTAGCCAAGTGCGTCCGGGTGAAAGTAATTAATTGAGTGGTTTGTGGTTTGTCCACCTCCTCATATTGCTTACCGGGTAGGCCTATTGATAATTCTACAACTGCGATCTAGCAACCAGGGTCACGCAGGTTCAACCCCAGTATCATCCACCTTTTTTTATTTTTATTTTTATTTTTTTTAGTCAAATGAGATAATTGTCATCCAGAAAATACAATAACTGACTCCTGAATGATACTTTTTCTTGTATAATAAATTCATGGTATGATAGTGACAATAGGCCTTCCTAGTGCTGTAGCCTAGTGTTGTGCGCGAATGTGCTTGAGTAGGCTACAAGTACAAATGATTCTTTATATTGTTTTAAGTAGGCTATATTGAAAGTATAGGCCTATATTTAGGCCTACCGTAATCAAGTCAAATTTCATTTTGTTTGGCTCAATAAAGTAATATTATCTTATAATTAATTCAAACAAAAAGATTATTTAGCCTGACTCTTAACTCTTATGAACTTATGTCTTAATCACAATTAGTGACAATTAGAAATCGATGTTAGTTTTAGATTTAGAATTTAGAGTTATAGTTATAGCCTACTGATGTAGCTATTGTTAGGGTCGTAAGTATTTAAGATGGTCTTGGTTAGGCCCGGTTAGGGCTAGGAATATGATCCTAAATAATAACCTATAGGCCTAAAACTCCTAAAAGTTAATATAAGTCATAAGTATAGCCTAACTCTCACAATTTTTTTCGAAATTTGGGTCTGTTGATAACGCTCATTTAGAATAGGCCAAAAACCGTGCGGATCATTGCGCATGCGCCGATGAACCGTGTGAATAATTTTCGGCGTTATCCACACGTTAAAACCGTGCCGATAACGCTAGCCTTCTACAAATGTTGGTTAATATAGAATAGTAGCCTTGACTACTTCGTAACTTGGAACAGTTTTATATAGACCTAAACTCCATATAGGTTCTATATCTCGTCACGATCTCCCATTATAGGAATAAACACTATAAATGAATTGGCGACATTAAATAGAAACAACATATAGATCTAAGCTTATAGGCCTATACATCATTCAAACAACTTAAGAAATAAATGAAATGGCAGACCAAAAAATATTTTATTTAAAATGTAAGACAGATAAGAATTAATTGGAGCCAGTAAATTTAAAGATTGCTCATGTGGCATGAAAAGAAAAAGTTGAAATGCTTTGAGATAGCGTTAA
The DNA here is from genome assembly GCA_949126835.1 of Anisus vortex. Classification (NCBI taxonomy): domain Eukaryota; kingdom Metazoa; phylum Mollusca; class Gastropoda; family Planorbidae; genus Anisus; species Anisus vortex. The sequence goes on from OX421493.1 coordinate 16,541,585, forward strand.
GGGGTGATGATTTGAAAAGATTTGCTCGAAAAATTATATAGTATAATATAGGAATATAGGCCTAGGCCTAATGAATGCCAAGAATGCTTTACATTAATACAGGTGTCTGGAATTGTGTTGATTAATTGGCTATCTTTAGGTTGTAGCCTATGACGTTTTATATGCCTACCTATACTACACGTTTATTATAATACACGAAATAGATTTGAAATATTTAGTCTATAGGTAGCAGTACCTTAAATTAATTTGGAAAAAAAAATCCGACAATATCCGGTATCCCATTACAAATTACAAAGAATATAGGCCTATACAAAATTTCAAACAAATTCTCTTTAATTGATCTTATTATGAAGTTGTGGATAATTCTGATCTGGGTTTAAACATGAAATACTAGCAATTAAGCTCCATACTCACTATATTTCTAAATTATCATAGACGTAGGCCTACTTAAAATCATTAGTCTACTCAGAATTACTGACATGACAAATAAGAGCAGCTTATACGACACTACATGAACGGTTTATAATTAACTTTCTTCTTGACAAATTTAAATAATTGTCTACGGAATATATAATAATGGCTCCTTCTGTCTCGAGAGACAATGGATACGCCCCTCTACAGCTTCAATGGCTACTTTTGCAAATTCTGCAGTGGCTAAACAGTCCGATTTTCGAGTGGCAGTCCCTGGAACATTCGAGGCATCTGTATTGGGTAGCAGTCTGTACATCTGGCGGTTTTAAGTTTTTTCTCTTCATTCTTTTCACCAGAGAATCGTTGTCTCGCTTTGTCTCGGAGGCAGATACACCAGCATGAACGACCTGTCTCCATGTTGTACGGTCCATTGCAGACTGCTCCCAGGTTTGCAGGTCGATATTTGTGGACCTGAGGTCACGTTTGAGGACGTCCCTGTAGTTTAGTATTGGTCGCCCTGGGACCCTTGTGCCATTCTCCAGCTCTCCATACAAAATGTCTTTAGGAATGCGGCCATCTTGTATCCGGCTGACATGACCCACCCAGCGCAATTTGCGTTGGGTTAGCAGGGAGTAGATGCTAGGAATATTTGCGCGGTCCAGGATCTCATGGTTGGCTGTGTGGTCCTTCCAAGTGACGCCCAGTATTCGGCGCAGACATCTCATGTGGAAATTGTTTAACTGGTGTTCCTGGCGCATGTAGGTTGACCAGCTCTCACTGCCGTAAAGTAGTGTACTCAGAATGCATGCCCTGTAGACCATCATTTTCGTGGTCCTCGTAAGTTTTGAGTTTTCCCAAACACGCTTTGATAGCATAGCCATGGAAGCAGATGCCTTCCCCACTCTCTTGCTTATCTCGTTGTCGATTGACAGATTATCTGAAATGCACGAACCTAAGTAGGTGAATTCTTTTGTGACTTGAAGAGTATGGCAGCCAATGTTAATGTTGGGAATTGATGTAACATCCTGACCCATGATTTCAGTTTTATTCAGACTGATTGTTAGGCCAAACTCCCGGCAAGCCTCTGCCAAAGCACTGACCAGCCTTTGTAGTTCTTCTTTTGTATGTGCAGTGAGAGCAGCATCGTCAGCAAAACTCCGTCGTTTGACGTTCTGAACGCATGTTCAAGTAAAACGGAAAAGAATATGCCAAAGAGTGTTGGAGCCATCACAAATCCTTGTTTCACACCGCTTTTTATGGGGAAAGGCTTCGAAACTGAGTTGTCAAACTGAACAGTACCATGCATGTCGTTGTGGAATGATGTCATCATTTTCAACAATTTTTGGGGGCAACCAATTTTCCCCAGCAGAGCAAACAGACCGCCTCTACTGACCAGGTCGAATGCCTTGGTCAAATCAACAAAGGCTAGATATAGTGGTTGCCTTTGTTCGCAACATTTTCCTGCAGTTGCCTTAATGAGAATATCATGTCAGAAGTGGATCTCCCTTTCCTAAAACCGCATTGAGACTCGGGGTACACCCGTTCGGCATATCTGTAACCTCATGAGGATTATGCGGGCATAGGCTTTGCCCATTATACTCAAAAGTGAAATTCCTCTGTTACTGTTACAGTCGGAGCGATCTCCCTTGTTTTTGTGGAGAGTCACAATTTTTGCATCTTTTAGGTCCTGGGGGATGGTTCCTTCCTCCCAACAGCGACAAAGCAGCTTGTGAAGAGGTTCCAGTATTGCAGATTTGCCTGCCTGAATAACTTCTGCAGGGATGCCGTCGTTTCCAGGCGCCTTTCCGCGGGCAAGCATGTCAATGGCCGAGCTAAGTTCGTTCTGAGTAGGGGGTACATCCAAATCTTCCATTTCTGTCAGAGTTGGGGTGCTGGCCAGCGCAGTTGCTGATACTGTGTTTTCTATCTTGTACAGGTTCTCGTAGTATTCCGCCCATCGTTCCATCTGTGCGGCACGGTCTTTGAGAATTGTTCCGTCATTTTATTTGAGTGGTGCAACCCTGCCAATGGTGGGACCGAAGGCTTTTTAATACCCTCATACATTCCTCTTATGTTGCCGCTGTCTGCGCAGGCCTGTATGTCCTGACAGAGGTCTTTCCAAAAGTTGTTTACGCATTTTCTAGCAGTTTTCTGGCTGTTGTTTCTGCATGTTCTTAGCCTTGATAGGTTTTTCTGTGTGGGGTCTTTTTTGTATATTACCAGGGCATCTCTTTTGGTCTCAATGGTGGCAGTTATTTCGGGCAAGTTGACATCAAACCAATCAATGTTTTTCTTCTTCTTTTTTTCCGAACACTGACAAACACTGGTTTCAAATGGTTGTTAAAGCCGGGGTGTCAGTGGGGACAAGCTCCCACTGATTAAAAAATGCTCCTAATGGCATGCGTCTCTCACACAGCCTCGGACAACTAAGTCCAGCACCTGGCCTGCTCGAGTGGCTTAGGTAGGCTACTAAGCCCGGCGAAACTGCTTTAACCAACAGGTGAAGGGGCGAAGGCGGTCCTCCAGCGCCTCAAAACTGGGTGCTTCGGGCAGATGGAGTTCGTTAGCCTGGAAAGGCAGTCCATCTAGGAGAGGGGACACTCTGACATCAAACCCCCGCTGCCTAGCGGTAACAAATAGGCTTCAGGAGTAAACCTCGAGGAAAAATCAGGAGTGGTGCCCCTTAGGCGTTTGGATTACCAACTAGGGTCTTCCATTCGCAGCCCCTGCAGCCGAGCCAATGACAAATGTAATGCTTAGCATTCCTTTGGGTCACACTGGTTAGGCAGAGAGAGGGATTATGACGCATGGGCAACCCATGATCTATTTACACAAAGCCCAGGTACGCGCCCCGGAGAGGAAACTCTGGTGCTGTTGCAAAGCAGCTAAAACTACACGGGAGGCAACAGTCACGAGTTATAAGCCCATCCTGATTGGCGTAAGGTACGGACGCTACGGGTTGCCTCTGTCGGTGGGAGAGGTCTTCGCACCTCACTGATCAGCTACCGCCCGCCACAATCTGGGCAGCCCCCAGACAATAAGGTGTTGATCCGCCACAGTTTGCCTGCTCTAATGGCTGCTTAGAGCTTAGACTTATCGACAAGCAGACTGTAAAAAATGCACCAAGAAATATAAAGAAATCAAAAAAGAAAAGTCCAGCCTTACGACTGGCAACTTGGAACATAAGGACAATGTGTCCTGGACTGGCAGAAGATCTGCAAAAGGTCAGTGACAGCAGAAAAACGGCAGTGATAGACTGTGAACTGAGAAGGCTAAACATTGATATAGCGGCACTGCAGGAAACCAGGCTGGCTGAAGACGGCACGATTCGAGAGAAGGATTACACCTTCTTTTGGAAAGGCAAGTCCCCCAATGAAGCAAGAATACATGGCGAGGGGTTCGCAATCAAAAATAGCCTCCTACCCATGATAGTCCACCCTGTTGGCGGAACAGAGCGTATTCTCTCCATCATAATGTCAACAGCTTTTGGTAAAGTACACCTCATCAGTGTATTTGCTCCTACACTGTGTTCGCCCTAAGAGACGAATGATAGATTCTATGAGGACCTCAGTGATACCATAAAGAAGATTCCAACATCGGAACACGTAATCCTGCTGGGTGACTTCAACGCCAGAGTGGGATCTGAATGGGACATCTGGCCAGATTCTCTCGGTCACTTTGGTTTTGGCAAGATAAACGAAAACGGGCAGCGTCTGCTGGAATTGTGTACTTAGCCTACTATAAGCTCTGCATTACAAACACGTTTTTTAAAACAAAACCGCAACACAGAGTCTCTTGGAGACACCCTAGATCAGGGCATTGGCATCAACTGGACCTAATCATAACTAGAAAAAGCGATCTCGAGTACGTACTCTTAACACGAAGCTACCACAGCGCCGACTGCGACACAGATCACGCTCTAGTGTGCTGCAAGATGAGACTCAAGCCCCAAAAAGTGTACGCCACACAGAAAAAAGGTAAAAACCCGTTTAGATGTCACCATAATGGCGAACCCAAACCTCTGCTCTGAGTTCACACAGTCTCTGGAAGGATCATTCATGAACTACACTACCAGTGGAATCGAGGAAATCTACAACTCAGCTTTGTCAGTGTTCAACGGAATAAAACGTTTAAAGCCATGGCACTGTGAGATCTAGAAATAGCTTATGTCGTACTGAAGAGTTTCTGTCTGTTTTCTGTTTTACAAATGTTTGGTGACAAGTTGGTGACAATAAAGTTTGTCCAATTTGAATACTGTTTATTAAATCTAGCCTTATACGTTATAAGAGAGGTCACTGATATAGTCTAGTTATGCTTTTATACAGTGCTTTTTTTGTAAAAAAAATAGGTGCCGGTACTCAGTACTTTTAAAGCAGTTTTGCATTTTATATTTTAAGTCTTATTGCGCGCAATTTTAAAATAATTCAATTTTAACAAATTAATAATATAGGCCTAATAAATTAATAATAAACGTTAGATACAAGAAAAGTAATATTTTTTTCCTCACATTGCAAAAGGTGCCGGTACGCCTTACCGGTGCGTACCGTCACAAAAAAAGCACTGCTTTTATATATGCAGACGTGTTTTTTTATTTACATATTTTTTGTATTCAAAGCACGCCATTTGTGCTTTCGACAATTGGCCTACTTTGAGTTTGACTTTCGTATGCCCCTGAAAAGTTTCGTGCCTAGACAGCGACGACAGCGTAGGCCCGGGCCTAAAAGGCACAGTGCGCACCTATTATTATACTGGATAAGACGGCCATGTGTGGACAATGTCTCCTGAAACCGCAGAATATGTAGGCCTACATCCAAACCTGCTCATCCGTTAATCCAACATTTGCATGCCCCGCAGATCGCGGTAGGTTCCGGTCATGCACAGAAGACTAGATCTATATCAAACTCTTTATGGAAGCAAGACACATTTAAATTGAAAACAACTTAAGCTTATTTATGGGGCTATGTAGCCGAGCGGTAGCGCGTTCCGAAGGTCCTGGGTTCGAATCCTGGTGGGGCTAGGATTTTTTCCAGCTCTAATGGGTACCTGACATTAATTGGGGTAAAGTAAATGCGGCTGGTCACACATCTCCTAATAAGCCGTGGCCACAGAAACTGATGAACGCTGCTTCACCAGCCCTATGATCAGTTTGGTCCGAAGGGTACTTTACTTTTAAAAAAAAACTTTTTTAACCTTATGAGCAATTGATCATTGCAACAAAGGTATAGCATACATATCAAATCAGTCCATTTTCAAAATTTGGTCGGACTTATATAAGGACTTTTATAACCATATAGCCAACAATATCATTTTAAAAATAACTAATCTATATTTTAATTTAACGCTTTTTCTATTTATCTCTTTAAACTTTAATCGCGAAATTCACACTTTTCCAAATGTTGGCCAGTTTTTCGTACTTGAAAAATAAAAAAAAGTATTCGAAACTCTACCAACCGATATGAATTGTGTTGTAATTTAAAGGCAAGTCTAAGCAGGGCGTTACAGACATTTTTTTATCTTGTGTACCGTTCTATAAAGGCATAGAATGATTTTTAGCTGTACGTAAGACTTTGGTATATTAAATTGGCTTTAATTCCCGGCTACCCACAGCAACTCATTCCATGCCCAAATGCCACACGGGGAAGTTTTAAACTTTTAAAATCTGAATTAAAATTAATGACAATTAAATGTTGGTGTTTTTTTAGCCCAATTAATAAAGACATAGGTCCAGCCTACATGCATTGATATAATAATCTCCTACTTTCCAGCTTTTGATGGTTTAATGGCAGAAAAAAATATATAGGCCTATTAGTAGCTGATGCAAGCACTTTCCGATCCGTAGAAATGTTTCAAACGTAAAAATTTATGTTTAACACGATGTTATATATTTACAACATTGTCCGCATGGTAGGCCTATATTACTATATAGCCTATATAGACTCTAAACACAAATAAATGTTTCTAAAAGGTATAAATCCTGATTATTATTCCTTGAAAACAATTTTAATAGCTCTTTTTTCAACAGCCCACCTCAAAACAAAAGGCTTTTTTTTTAAATGTAATTTACAATTTAAAGTATTTAAGACATTTGTTAAATAACGTTAGGACTTTTAGGCCTAGATCTATACATTTTAGTATAATTTATAATGCGTGTAGATTATCTGCAATATTGAACTACGATAAATAATAAATATTAGTCCAAAAAAATATATTGTGGTATTCAAAATTGGCACTATGCCACGTCAAGCGGCCTTCACCCCCTCCGCGGAAAGGCGTAGTGGCAACTAGAGTCGTTGCTCGGTGACCGCATTTTGTCTAGAAAAAGCAATGCTTTCAATTTAAGAGCATTGTTTATTGCTTATCATCCCAATTCGTATAGATACCTATCATTAAAAAAATTAAACGATGTAAGTCTTGAAAAAATATTTCTGTTATTAATACTATTTTCAAAAATAATTCTTTAAGTTAGTAGCGATAAAAAGCGTAAATTGTTCGAACAGTTGTCAAGCACGCAGCCTCTAAAAGTTACCGCCATCTTGATAGCAACCTTTTACCGTTTCATGTCAACGCGCAATCCGCTTAATAAACATTCGCGAAAAAACAACATCTAAAATTAGAATATGGACTTTTGAACTTTAAAAATAAGTTGACATTAAATAATTAAATTTTAGATTTTATATTTCATTAGTTCTGACTAAATCTCTAAGTATTGAAAGCCTTATTTACAATCATAGTTGCCCGGATGAAGGCGTATGGATATCGCTTGTGCTGACGCGAAGCGACTCTGGCAACTGTTGCCGTAGGAATAAACGCCATAGACACGGTATCTGTGACGACTGTTTCCCATCAACAACTCTAAGGTGAATTTAACGTTCATTTGATGATTGTTGTATGCATGAGATTATATGTGTGTTTGTCATTGTTTAATTTGGTGTTTGTTTGTATTTAGTTGGAAATGTATGTTTATTACTAAAAAGTCAGTGGAATGTCGAAAGGTCGGTTTGAAAATGGCCGATCGGAACGCTTTTCGCAGCTTGCCAATCGAGCTTATGTTCGATTCGAATTCTTTACCACCACTCCGATCACTTTCCTTATCAAGAATAATAATGTTACAAATCTGTGTATAAGCTTTACAATAGATTATATTTCAAGTAAACTATATGTCTTAAATATAACAAACAATAAGGTTTCCAAATGCATTTTTCTCCATATTTATTTTAGCCTATATTGTGGCCTCGTGGTTTTCTGGAAGATTAAAATATGGGTCATATTGCGCCCCAATCTCCTATTTAAACGATACTTTTTATTGCTTATAAACTGAATTCCGCAATTAATTTTCTGTTGACATTCATAGATTAGACTTTATGCCTATTTACGTTTGCAAGACATCATTGTAGCTATTATAATTTGCTGGGACTTAGGCTTGCTTGGGTAGACATAGGCTACTTTTGCTTTTGCCACCATGTTTCGAAACTTGGTAACTTGGTAACTGCTGATAGTCTATAAATACTAGTGACATTATCGGCAGTAAAATAAAATACTTAATGCTTTATACTTTATAGTCTGATTAGTTTTGTAGTACTGTAAACACAAGTAGGGCCTAGGCCTATTTTGATATGGACCTATTGCCCTTACCTTCAATTTATCTTAGTTTTTACTATGACATTTTTAAATTAGAAGAGAAGGCATTTTAATTTATTTATTTCTAAAGTCTAAAGGTTTAGAAGGATGTTTAGGCCCACTAAAAGCTAAGACCAGAAATGAACCAGTAGCTAAAACAATGACAGTAAAAGGTTTTACTCATTAACCTTTTTAATGGAAACTATCTATTTTATAATGATGTAGGCCTAAGCCTTTTTGGGCTTTGTAATGAAACCTTTGCATTACTAGGCTATCAAATACAATCATTTGTTACACCAATACACCACAGCGGTCCCAAATGACATTGCAATTTATAAACTTTTTCCATAGGCCTAGCCTATTTTACCCTTTGCATCTGTTGTATTAAAAAATTTAATTAATTGTTAGCACAACTGTAGATAAATATATAGTTACTAGTTGTTATATCTATAGTAATAATGACAAATTTGATTTGATCTCAATAAATCAATAAATAGATTGTGATTTGAATAAATGGTATTTCTAATATCTTGTTTACATCTGGTCACCATAAATCGTGCTAATAAAACTACTATTTAGGCCAACTGAGGGGCCGTCCATATATTACGTACGCATCAAAAGGGTAGGAGAGTGTTGGGATTAAGGAGACTTTGGTACAAATTCGTACTGGTGGGGGGTCTTGACAGAATGTGTATGTTCGCAAAAAGTTTATACATAACTATAACCTATGAAACATTTAAAAACAATCTTTCGTTTAGAAGGATAAAATCAAACGTATTAGATTTGAACTCAGTTGAATTCTCACTGGCAGACATTGGGTTAGAAGAATAGTTCATACATTTGTTTAATAAACACAAGACAAAGCAATGCCATGTTAATTTGCAATTAGTTTGAATAGCTGTGAAAATTGCATAGGCCCTATTAGAGAAAAAAAAGACACTTAAAATATTATATATAATATAATCCTTGTCTGATTTGTTTATATTTCCATTTCTTGAAATTAGTATAATATAAGTGTTGCCTATCGCTTATATTGTTCTTTTGATGTAATTCCATAAACTCTTTAAGACCGGAATTATTTTCCTACTCCTGCCGGAATTATTTTTCCTGCACACAATTTTTTTTATACATGCATCTTTAAAACCTTTATAATTTGTTATCTATTGTTCTAAGCCCATATATGTAATGAGTAGAAAAATAGGAAATTGAATGGGCTTTACAGTGATATAATTTTTGTACCATAATATATTCATATATAGAAAAGATAATTTGCATAATATTAGGGGGAGATACTAATAATTAAAATTAAAAAAATATAAATTTTACTTAATGAAGGCGTTAATTAAATCCAGCTGCTTTTTTTAAAGTACATTTAATTCACCACACTAAGAACTTTTCAGAATGAAAATTGATGAAATAGTTTTTAAAATATACACATATTTATTAACACCCCAAATAAGAAAAGGGGAGTCCCCCCCTCCCCTCCTAAGTCTTTCAGTTGGTACTGTGGCAACTAATACGTCACTGTCTGATTCACTATAATAATATAAAGGCAGACATTCGCTTTCATGAGATTCCACTTCACTATCTCTCGATTCTCGCATTCCTAGAAATAAATTCCTAGCTTGATTGGCTGTAAAGCGGCGAGGCAGTCTAGACCCAGACGAAGAAGCATTATCAGCCATTTGGAAATATAAACAAAATACAAAATTTAAGATACTGACTTTTTAAAAAAAATTCGGACAATTTTAAAACGCTTGTTCAATGCAACATGCAAGAAGTAAACAAACTTTAAAATGTCCGCCTTAGAGATCCCAGAAGTCATTTAGACGATTAAAAACGTGTATCAGACAAAACAACGAACTAAACATAGAAAATAATATAGAATGCTCAGAGCGTTGTTACGGTAGCACAAGCCTTGGGGCCGAACACTGGGAGCGTCATTAAGGTGTTATTGAGTTAATACAATTTAAAAATGCTATTGTATTTATTTATTAAATTTCAACCTAAGCAAACCTGATATCAGTAAATTAAATTATTTAATTGTAAAAGGCACCTGATCTATAAAAATTAAATGACAATGGCACTCTATTGTAAATTAGAAATAAAACTTTAGATTTTATAGGACCTATACTAATCTAAACTAAAATTAAAGTTTGACATTATGCTGGAAACACAATTACCTAGTACTAGTAGGGTTATGCTGTTGTCTCAGAAACTTGTGAGTGCTGCTTTACAGTCCCTTTGGATCAAATTGGTCAGGCAGTAATACTTTACTTTATACTAATACTAATTAAAACCTAATTGATGTGACACAATTTGTGTGAAATTTTGCATCCATTTTATTAGTAATGCACTAAAAAAATATTAATCACTGCTTATAATAGTGAGAAAAAAAAATCAAGAAGAAAAAACTAGAAGCTTTTGCATCATGAGGAAATCCTAAAGGACAGAAGGACACATTAATAATATGAAGCATTTTTAGCTAAAGGGACAATACTCTTAATATTTTAAATGAGCTTACAGCTTATATGTTTTACTTGGTCATACTTTTATTTATTAATATGAAATCCACAAGTTCAGCAGTAAATTTCTTGTGACGACAATTATGATTTATGTATTTAACTTTTGTCCCTATTGGTCACTTTGCCTAGAAGTCTATAGCGAGCAAACATTATATCAACAAACTTACTTTAATTATATATGTTGATGATACCACCCACTATATTCATTTTGTTTTTCTGCAAAAAAATTTGAAATTACCCTGAAACTGTTCATTATAATCAGGGCTGAGAAGTCAAGGAGTCGGAGTCGGGGGACATTTTGGGTACCCAGAGTCTGCACACAATGCACCGACTCCTACTACTACTAAATTTAGATTGGAATTAAAAAAAAAAAAAGCAAGTTTAAATGTCCCAATTCACAAAAAGTTATAATTAATGACTTCTCTACTAAAAGAATAAAGACCAATACATGCAGTGTCTCACGTAACCGCAAAACCCCAATTGCTGTTTCGAAGGCCTCAAATCCTGTTATAATGCTAGTTGGGTGTCCCTGAGTCTATCCAACCCTGATGGGTAGGCCCTTATCTAAAAACCATTTTTGTTAGTATGCATTTTTCTGTGACACTGAATGACGCATTATAATTAGAAAGAAAAATACCAATTTAAATATATATTATATTTTACTTGCTTCTTATGGTATACATTGCAGACTAAAAAGAAAATTTGTGTTTTCAACTACTTAGAATAAGTATCGGTTATCAAATGCTTGTGTGTAAGAACCAATATTGTTATAATTATGAGCGTAAGACGCAATAATTTTCTTTATAGAAGGAGCGTCTGTAATGTTTAAGATAAGATAAAAGCTTGCAATTTTTTTGTTTTATTACATTCAGGTACGGTTAAAATCCGCTTAAATGAAAAATGGCAACGCAAACATATGTGACAGATTTGCAAGTGATGAACCCTGCTGCAGTACAGGTAACTAGTTTGTACAATAGTTATTTTAAGATGACTGAAAGTATATACACACATGTACACCTATTAGATGTAATATGTATAGATAAAAAATAAAAGCAAGTCATACCTATGGAGTTTGGATCATTGTTCTTTCCATGATTTTAATCAGGAAATCGGATTACCAAATACAAAACACTGCTAGTTGCATTTTGTAATTTTAAAGTTATTTTTATAGTGTTTTTAATATTACCATTGATATAAAATGTTTTGGTAATTTTATTTTTTATTCACTGAATTTAAAGTCAAACCCATTCCATAACTAATTTTTATTTTGATAGTTTAAAGTAAAAATTGGTCCTACAGTTAGTGCTCTCCTGCTGAAGGTTTAGGCAAAGGACCTAATTATCAGTTTTCTAGAAGGAATGCCTGTAACTCATAAAGACATGTTTCTTTTTTTTTTTCCAAATGAAATGGTTTTTGACCTAACTTTGCTTTTTGGAGCACCAATATTATATTTATAAATAATTTTTCAAAATTAATATCAGGGACCTAATTTTTATTAAGCGAGCCATGACTATAGAAGTAATTAGTCATTTAATTTAAAATTAATTAGGAAGGTCCTGACAACCTAACTTTGCTTTTTGGAGCACCAATATAAAGTATTTAAAAATTATTTTTCAAAGTGTCCATGTTGATACAAATATTAATTTTACTACGCTATTTAAGCCCCATATTTAAAGCTAATTGGTTGGTCTTAATAATATCATGAAGCCATTTATTTTTACATAAACTTCAGGCCTTTGGGTTAGACCTTACTTCTGATGTGGTAAGTGGGTGACAATGTGGACTAGATTTTTCTTATTTGGCTTATAACAGTAGCTCACTTTTTTTTAATTGCACAATAATTTTTTATGAGAATCTTATTACATGTGTTTTAAATATATTACTTCTTTCCTAGCAATGCAAAATTTAAAAAAAATCAACATATTTGTACTTCAAACTGAACTTTACAAACAACATATATTATATAATTATATGGCTTACTAATACCACTCCCACCTTTATACAAATTTAATGCTTAACCTTAAAATAAAAAATCTTCTAACAACAAAAAAGATGCTGTAATTTTGTGTAATGCAGATGAATTGGTCATGATATTACTTTTTATGTCACTATCTATTTTTAGAATTTAGAATAATGTTATTACACCAACATTTTTTTATATGGGCACCATAGCCAGTACTTTTTTGTTTATATATAAACTATAGTAATAATTTTGATTAACAATATACTTTTAATATTTGCTTGCTATTGCTTTTAATTTAAATGCTTTATATTACATAATTTAGATGTATAAAATATACCGTAAATATTTAATATAAAATCTTTTAGGCTTACACACAGACACATGAACAAGTCAACCGCAACTGGAGATTATAGAATTATAGAAATTTAGGTTTTAATATTTTCAGTTATTGAATGTTAAATCTGAAATGAATTTCGATCAAATCACACGTTTAGATATTTTTATAAAATTGAACGTTATATCTTGATTTAAGAGCGTTCTCCTGAATAGCAATATTATTTATAATTAGGGGTGTTAAGCCATAATGAGAAACTAATTATCGGTTTCAAAAGCGATAAAAGTAAATTTGAAATAATGGTTGGGTCAAAATGATTACCTTCTACTTAAGTAGCCCATGATGTCATCAGTTCTGATGGCAAGATTTTAAAAGATTTATGTTAGATTTGAGTGAATCAATTTATTAAAATACTTGCAAAGTCTGATTAAGACTGGACCAAATTTAAAAAATTTTAAGTTCCTGGTTGATTTAATTAAATATTTAGGCTTTTCCGGCCTATAATGTATTAGTAGAATGGCAATTTAGATATTAAGGACGAAACTGATAATCGGTTTGATTTCTACAGATGTTATTTGGGTTAGAAAAAATCTAACAATATTAACATCCTTGTTTATCACTAACCAATGTATTGAAGAATAGGCTAGTCTATTTTTAATCATATTTTTCACTTATAGTATAGGCTTTTCTTTAATCATTGCATTATTGTTATAAAACGTATAACTACTATTATATTAGTGATATAAATTAAAATACTACTGAGTGTTGGTCTGATTAGAGACAAAAATGGAATAAAAAACAGAATGTTTTGTTTCAGAATGGGTCTGTGGTTAAAACATCAGTTGCTAATGCTCAGGGTAGTGTTCAACAAGGGCAGAAGACAACAACCATTATACAGCCAGCTCAAGCTCACTCAGGCCAACAGTTTATTGTCACAAGTAGGTTTCATCATTTTGTTTTTTAAGATCAGTTTCATTTGTTGTATACAATAATCATCTTTGATTATAATTACTTAAGTTGTTATAAGACAAGCTATGGTCTGGAATTATTCAATAAGAATATGATTATTATGATTGGTATTATTGTTTTAACACAGAGTCTAATAGAAAGATGTGAAATTGAAGCTTTAATATTCATAATGAATTGTTTTGTTATTTTATCTTTTGTTCTCACTAAGCACATTTTTACTCCTATAAAAGAAGTAACATTTCTTTACATCTACTTTAATGATATTCATTTGTTTTCAGCTTCTGCAGTAGATCACCAGCAGCTTGCAGAACAAGCCCAGCAGGAGACAATAGCTATCCAGCAAGGGGGAACTACTGTTTACCCTACACACCTACAGTACGTAGAGGGCTCAGACCCTGGCATCTACACTAATGGCCAAATGTACGGACCACAGTAGGAATAGATACAGAGAGGAGCAATATCAAATTGATGTGCTCTAACTCTTAAACCCACTTGGCGTTGCTCTTTTTTTTTTGTGTGTTTATTACATCTTTCTCTTTAATCTGTGAATTGTTTCACATTTTTAAAAATTAAGAGCATCTAATTTCATAAGCCTTTGATCAACTATGAAAACACTATTTTATGGATTTTAATGGCAATACAACAAATTTTCACATTAACTAAATCCTTACATCCTTGTTAATGGTTTTGTAAATATAAGCCCTTTTTTTCAAAGTCAAGTTTAATGAGTAGAAATATTTTTAAATTTAAAATAATTGTGAACTGGAAATAAAGCTTTTTAATTATTTATATTTATTTTTAACTCACTTTTCTTCACTCTTTTAATTAGTAATAGAAAAAGTAAAAAGAAATTTAGTGAAACTTTCTTCCTCTGCCATTGCAAATATATTTATTTGTACGGGCAAAGCCATGTTGGATGTTGTTTGAGTTTATTTTCATGAAGTGGTCCAGTTAAACTACCTTTGCAGTACTTGTTTCTGTGTACACATTTCTAGTTGAAGTAAATTATGTCAATTAAAAAATAATAATTTTGTGTTATTAAATATGAATTGATGAATGAGGTAATACATTTGATTCACTCACTTAAGGAGAAAAAAAACACTTTTTATTAATGACATAGAAACAAAATCTTGTTGCTGTGGTTGTTTTTTTTTAGTCAATTTTATCAATTTTACTTGAGCATTCATCAATTCCTCACATGACAAAAAGCTGATCAGTTTAGATATGAACTCAAAGAGTGCTTTCTAATCAGTTTTCAGTTCATTTATTTGTTGTGTGACTAGCATGCTTATTTAACATCAACTTAATAGTCTTATTACAGTTTTAACAGAAACAAAAAATACAATTTTTCAAAATTATACATGGATTTACCTTTCTGACATTTAATTTGATAAATTCCCATATATTTTTGTTATAGGCCCAAAGACCTGGTGCTGAAGGCTAGGTATTTTGTTTTATTCCCTAAATCAAAACTGCCAGCATTTTATAGTTAGTGCTACTTAGTTGGTATACAATATTAATCATTTATTTGCAGATTTACTTTTTAAACAAATAATGGTCAACATTCTGCTTCCTTCAGCATGACTTTCAAATTTTTTTCATTTAAAAGAGAAGTTGGTATATATTTAACACTCTGAACCCATTTGATGATCATCCCTCTCTAGTGCACGATTGTAACATTTGCTTTTAGCTAATTTAGTTTCTATAACTCTTTTTTCCTGGTAGTAACCTTTTTATTTTAATATCTGCATTATATATGTAAACATTTTTTAAAATAAAGTTCCTACATGCTTATTATGTTAAATTATGTGCATGTTGTAAATAATATCTTTTATTCATTTATTCATTATAAATTCTGTAAGGGGCTTATTGGCATTGCTTAGGGTGTAAACTTTCCCTGTTAACAAAAATCTTTTCTTAAGCTAACAGTAGTGGTTAGTCTTACTATGTAATGAGATTAGGATTTAAAAATTGTATCTCTATTGATTATTAATATTTAATATGGTCATGTTGAATTATAAAAAAAAGTGACTAGTATTACATTATTTTCTAACATGTAGATTTCTTAATATTAAAAGAATATTGATTCTTTTCTGAACTTTTTTTTCCATCAATATTTTGTTCCATCTTCAAAAATATAAAAATATAATTTGTATTTTATTATTATTAGTAAATATTTTTGAATTTTTGTGTTCTCTAGGCACAGTTATGGAGACTATACTCAAGGAACAATGTATACAAACGTGACAGGAACCTACTATCAAACTGCCCAAGGAACTCAGGTTTGGAGCTTTAAATATTTTCTTTTTGTTTCTGTTGGTGAAAGATGCTATGTTCTAATGACTGGATGGGATAGAATGCTAATGGTAGTCTCAGATTTGGATCCTGATTTTTAAAAATCATGGAGATTTTCTTGTGGGCTATTTCGGGTGTACACAAGTCTATACAGTTCTTATGGATTTCTAACATTTATCCGAAAAAGTAAAGGGACCAGGCATGGTGCTGTCCACACAATCCTCTTCATATGTCTTGTTGGCTAATGAAACTGGGAATTCTGCTTCACTAGAGGTATGGACTCATCATGTCTTGAAGGGAAACTTTACAGTGGGTCAAATCCCTTAGTACATTTGAGTATGCAATTATGAGTCCATCAGTCAGTGCTGACTTAATGGGCTCTTTTTTTTTTATGATGAATATAGTGAGTTTTGGACCATGTAAAGATTTGCTTGGACTTGACATGATTTTTACAAAGCAATTCATCTTGAAGACTTTTTGAATATAGTTTCACTATCTGTATGCAGGTAGCTCAAAGTCTCATGCCTGTGGGAACATCAGTGCAGACTCTACAAGGCCAGATCATACCTGGTGGAGGCACTTACATCATTCAAAGTGGTACAGTTGATAGTGATGGAACACCACTGACCCATACAACAAGAGCCTCACCTGTGACAGTAAGTACCATTTATTATTTCAACAAGTTAGAAGTGCAAAGTCTAATTCCTTTTTGTGTGGAGTTAAACATTTATATTCAAGTGTGAAATATTGTAACTCGAGTGTTTCTATACAAGAAAATAATGTTATAGCTTTTGAAAGCAGAAGGGTGAATAATATTCATGCTAGTATTAGTTTCTTTTCCTTTTTTTTTACTTATTTTATAGTTTCTTTTCATGATTATAAACCATGAATACATATACATGTAGAGAGAGAAAGAATTTTATAGTTTCTTTTCATGATTATAAACCATGAATACATATACATGTAGAGAGAGAGAGAGAGATTGGACAATAAGGGCTTTTCTTAGAGATCTATTGATAGTGCAGCAACATGCTTACAATGTTTTGGATAATGTATATCCACATTATATAGACCTATGCTGATTCCAGTCAGTGATTTTTACATCAGTCTTAAGTTTTTAGCTTTTTTAAAATTAATACCATTCTTAATCCATGTAAAATGCTGTTACATTTAGGTTACAATATTATATAGTGCAGATTGAATAAATTATTCAAATAATGTTTCATATGGCAGTAAATTATTATTAATTTGGAAAAGATTATCTCCACTTAAGAGAGTAGCATATCATTTTAAGCATAAGTACATGCAATTAGTACTTTTCAATACCAATTAAGATGTGACCCCAAAGGTAGAAAGCCAAATAAGAAAGTTAGTTTTAGGTGTTGAACAGAAGCAAATCTATTTATCTAAAAATGGATGAAATCAACTTTGTCAACATCCTACCGGTTTGCTGGGCAGAAGCACAATTAATAATTTGTTAATAATTTTGCCATATATATATATATATAAGTTTGCATAAAGAAATTGTAACGAAAACATTAGGCAGAGGGATTTAAAAAAGCAGTCTAATCTAAAAACGTCAATCTTGTCCAAGCTCACACTCTCTCTATATATAGGCTATATGGATTAAACACATTATTTTTTTAACATCTTATTTTTATATAACTTATGCAAATATCAATAATTTATTAGTAGGATTATGCCTACCTAGTTTTTTTTTGTTTTTTTTTTTGGTAAAATAGTTTCCATTACAATTAAGATGAGTATTTTTTTTGCACCATCCAACAATTAAAGAAAAAATACAGAAGAAAAAAAAGAATTCCATTTAATTTTCTTTACGGTAGAAAATTATTTATACATGTTTAGTTTTTGCTTTATAACAGATTATTGAACATTTGTTTTATTGATTCTAATCAAAGTATTTTCTATCATCTACTCATGATCTTTTGTTACTTTTATGTCATTTTCATTTTTTGAAAAATAATAACTCATTCTAATTTTAGAATTGTAACTAACCAAAATTTATTATTGAGCAGACAGATTATGTTTGAAAAATTGAATATGGAGATAGAGAGACCAAGACAAACTATTTTTTAAAATTATAAGATGTACCAAAATGTTTACAAAGTGAGGCTTCAGATCAGTAAAATAAAGTTATTCTTAGCAAAAATATATGAACAATAAGTAAGAAAAGTTATGTTACAAAACAGTGTTAATGTTATGCACAATAATTCATAGATATATCCCCTGTTGGTTTATGACAGCATCAGTTGAAAGAACAGAATAAGGATGCTCACATCTTCTGTACAAACTTTACTGCTTTCACATCTCTAGCTTTCAATTATTTAACATAATCAAAGATAAATGAAAGGAATGACTTTAGACAAATTTGTATGCTTATGGACATTCTGCTTAAGAAATAATCTATGGTCATTATCCCCTATTTTCGGTTTTCTCTTCCTTTTTTTTTTAAAGAACCACACTCCTCTGGCAGAGCTGAGCAATTTGCATACAAAAGAGGTAAGGCTCCTTCACGCCCGCCAAAGTGTGGTTGGTTAGCAAGCTATCTTGTGCTGGAACCCTAATCCATTGGAGGTCAGGCCTAATTGTTTTGCTTAGTTTTGTGTTGATTTTTTTAAAGCTGGCCTCCATTGAATTGGGTAATCTGCAAAAGGGCCCTTGTTTTTCTATCGAAACAAAAATCACATTTATTGTGGTTTATTTCTTTCAATAATTGATTTCAAATTGTTAATTTTGAACAAATTCTGTGTTTCATTCAATTGTTCATGTTATAATCAATACTGCCTCTTTTTTCTGGTAGTCATTAAGTGAATAATAAGTATTTTAAAAATATTCTGAGATTAGCACCCTAGATATAGTGCTTGAAATTCAAAGTCAATTTTGTATTTGTTATATGCATGATATACTTTCCTAAACATTCCATTTCAACCTAATTTTCAAGACAATATTTTAAAAGTGTTATCTATTTGTTATGCTTAATTTTCACACAACAGTATGTGTATGACAAATAGAGAAAAAATGTTTCTTTGCATGGCAGATGTAGAAAATATTTGACGTTCACATGCGTTGATTTGAAGCTTTCTAATCATTGTTGTCAACTCTTTGCCCCCCTCCAGACTAATTGCATGCTTTCAGATACTCTCATATAAAGGAGTTCTTTTAAAAGATACAAACTAATGTTTAATAAAAAAAGTTTTGTTGTGGATAAACAACCATGCTTTGAACGGTGTGAACGAGCCTTTTCATCAAAGGAGCTTTTTTTTTGTTGTTGCTTTGAATTTCAATCACCCACTATTATCTTCTTTTTTTTTTTGTTTTCAAATAATTCAACCAACTCCACTTTCTGGTGAGCTAAAAAAAAATTAGATTATCTGTTCTTAAGGAAATTAGAGTTTTTGTTTTTATAAACTTTATTTAATAATGGTTTAATACAAATGTATTCTTTTATTGAGTGTGTGGCGTGTGCAAGAATTTTTTAATTTTTCACCTTTGTATCTTATAACAATTTTAACTTCAATATTTTTTGTCATTGAGGTTTGTTCTTGAACTTGAAACTCAAGAAGAAATACTTGAAGTTATAATTGAGTGTTTATTGTAATCTCTTCTTTCTAGTGTTGTACTTCAGGATTTCTCAATCTTTTTTTTTTTTTTTTTTAGGATGAGCTATTACTTAAAGTGTTAAAATATTAAAATCATTAAGCACAGTAATATTTGCTTATGTTATAATAAGTACAATAATGCAGTGCTGTCTACAGAATATTATTGAACCATGTTCTTCAACAAAAGAAATAAAAAGATTGAGAAATACTGTTTTAACTCTTCCTTTACAACTTTTAGTATATAGTTTTTCACTTATAATATAGAAACATACTCTTGGGCTACTTTTAATGTTTGATTTTTAAAACATTAACTTTATAGCCTGTACTGTAGTCTAATGAGTGTCATTTTTTCTTAGGTTCAGTGGTTGATTGACAATTATGAGACAGCTGAGGGGGTTAGCTTACCTCGAAGCACCCTTTATTATCATTATTTAAGACATTGCCAAGAACAAGGTCTGGATCCAATGAATCCTGCATCCTTTGGGAAACTTATCAGATCAGTTTTCTTAGGACTTCGTACAAGACGCTTAGGAACAAGGTTTTATATTATTTTTAAATTAATTTTTTGTGAATATCAAAATAAATAAAAATCCTTCTTTTTATAATTGAAGCGTATTATTGCACAAATGCATAAGTTCTTTTAGGGCTCAGGACAATGTCCCCGTAAGACACTGTCTAATTCTTATTTGCCCTTGACTAAGATTGCACCCATTCATAAGTTCTTTTAGGGCTCAGGACAATGTCCCCGTAAGACACTGTCTAATTCTTATTTGCCCTTGACTAAGATTGCATCCATAGAGCCAGGTTTAATTACTAGAAGCAAAGCCATGCAGGCAAGAACTGAGGAAGTCAACTTAGCTCCAACCTCTGTTTGAGTCTCGCCCTATGCTAGCCACATAGGCGGCTCTGTTTGACCCCTAGAGTCATTGAGGCCTGCCTCCGATTCTTGCCATGTAGTCTGGAGGTGTCCTGTAAAAAAAAGGGGGTCATTTTGAGAATATTTTTTTAACCAATGTTCTTATAAGTTAAAAATGTTTTTTTTTTAAAAGAAAATTATTGCATTGTAAGCATATATCTTTCCTTTAATACCTGAATGTTTATTACACTGATTTTAAACACATATAGGTAGCTTAATTTGGAAATTATAATTTTGCAACAACACTAATTGAAGTCAAGACAAATAGCACAAATACACCATGTTTTAATTAATTATACTTTTAAGTAAGGAAAGTGATCAAATTTTTTGTATTGCATTTATTTCTTTATTTAATTCCTTTTTCTTTTTTTCCCACTACAGAGGTAATTCCAAATATCATTACTATGGAATTAGAATCAGGGCTAATTCATCTCTCAACCAGTTCACAGATGATCAGACAATGGCATTAAGACAGCAGCCAATGTACACAAGTAAAAAGTAAGTTGTCTTCATTAAAACTCTTAGAATTTGCTATTATAGGGTTCATGCTTGTGGAGAAAGTTAAGGAGCACTGGCTTGGTTTTTTAAGTTTGTTAAAACTGATGAAGTTTGGGAAAGCGTGAATTTCTATATAATAGACAAAGCAACATGTACATTTTTATTTAATTAATAAAGAAAGTTAATACAGTGCACACACAGCTTAGGAAAGTTTGGAGAAACAAGAATTGATTTTTCAAGTGTATGAAAGTTAGAGAAAACTGACTTGATTTTTTTTAGTTTGGGAAAGCTTGTGAAAACTGACCAGAGTTTGGGAAAATTTGTGACTTTGGCTTTAATTGATAAAGCAGCATTAAAAATATCAAAATATAAAAAAGTGAATAACTATGTTCTAAAGTTAATGAGCCAGAGCACCTAGAATTTTGTTATCCTGAATTAAATTAACATTAATTATTATGATTAAAAAACATCTACAAACATTTTTATATTTGGACTTCCTACACTCACTTGCAATTAACATTAATATTTACCTGTATGTATAGGCTTACAAATTGTTCTGAAAATATGGGAAAAGCTTATGAATTGTTAAATGACTTTTGAATAAGAACCTGAATAAGAATATGACATTATGTTTTTTTTCTAAAATGTTCAACAAACGCAAAAAATAATCACATAGGAAATGCTTAAATTTGTATACTTTTACACACTAACCTTAAGATCATTCTAACTTACCGGTATAAATTGGTTTGTGACTTATTGTTTTGATAGTTCTGGAAAAGTTTGTGAACTTTGAAATGATATTAATAGTAAGAATGGCAAGTATTACAATGGTAAAGGTTTTAAGTTTTGGTATACAGAGGGATTTTGGATAACTGACATTAATAAGTTAGGAAAGTAAAGCTGATAGGGAATTTTGTGGTTTCCATGGTTCCTATAATAGTTTATATTGGTTGAATTACGGATTAAAAATTATTTGAGCAATAGTTTACTATTTAATTAGCAACTTGTTCTAATCATGAATTGTTGGCTTTTATTTTGTGTAGGATAACCAGCCAGAAACAAGAAGGATCAGATGGGGATGGCGGTCAGGCTGGAACTCAAGGTGGAGGACAGTCAGATGTTGCTCATTCTCAGCAACAGCAACACACACAGTTCTTAGGCGATGCCTCTCATGCTCTTCCATCATTTGGCAATGTTGACATTAGCCTTGTGCCATTTCCAGATGGCATTAATGTTGAGGATATTCGAGCCTTTGAGAAAATGTACAGAGAACACGCTGAGGTATTTCACTTGTATGAGTACATTCATAATGAGTACCAAAATTTTTTTGTCTAATCAATAAGTGATACTCCATATTTTTTTTTACCTAAGTTATCTTCAAAAATATGTCTTGTCAATAAAAATGTAATATAAAACACTTTCTTTTTGTAATGTATATTATACAACATATACATTAAATTATGTGTAAAAACTCATTAACTATTTGAAGTTTGAGTTACTGTATAATAAAAAATTGATTACATATGATAGTTCCCCCCCCCCCCCCCCCCTTTTCCATCTCTTGTGTTTATAAACAGATGCATTTTGTTTTATCATTTTTATTTACAGGCTGTTGTAGATGTTGTTGTCAATTTGCATTTTAATCTGATAGAAAACCTTTGGCAAACGTTTTGGAGAAATCCGTCTCCAGAATCACCGTGAGTTTTTGAAAACTGATATTTATATTTTAATAAATAATGCTTTTTTGACAATTTGTCATTTGATGGGTAGGACCTATGTCCTTGAATTAAGTTCTTCTATATGAACTGAATGCCATAGAAACTCATCTTTAATTTTCAAGAATTTAAACAAATGTACACAACATTGTAATCAAAACTTTGTTTAGGCCTAATTTGCTTTATAAACTTTATATAAAATTAATTTTAGTCCCACACTGAGCTATATATATATATATTTGTGTATGATTAAAAATGATGGAATTGATCTAACACATCTAACTATTATTTTTTCATACATAATACTAAAAAGTGTATGCTACTGTTATGTATTTTTTATACTGTATATACCCGTGTATAAGTCGCACCCCTAGTTTAAGATTATTTTTCTTAGAAGTCACACCCTCACTTTCAGGAGCTACACTTCCTTTTAACTTATCAAAAAATGCATACCTTTTAAACATAAAAGTTACTATATATTCACCCTTATTTTGAAACTTTCGTTAAAAAAAAAAGATTTCAATCATGCATAAAGCAAACATAATCAATTAAAGGAAGTACTTCATTTATTTTGAACAACGATCAATACAGCCATTAGACATATGGGAAAGTTTTTTTAAGGCATCTGTTTTTTCATCTAAGTCCCTGTCCCTAATCAAGTTCCTATCCCTATAGTGGATCAAAACATAAAAAGTCTTTTGAAGTTCGCTTTTTAGAAAGAACAGTGCCATGGGAAAGATACTTATAGCAGGCTAATTAACATTGTAATGATTTTAAAAGTGACTGTGCTAAAAAAAAAGCTGTGAGTGCTTGCTTTTTATCTTGGTGACCGACAATAAGCTGTGTGTTTTTTCAACTCTTACATGCAACTAATGAAAAATGAAACACACTATTGACATTTCACGCATTATTTCTATATAGATTTGAGAAAAAAAAAAGAGTGCACAATTTTTCCATAATGTCCTGAAATGTGCCGATCGTAGTTTTGGAAACATTGCTTAGAAAGACATAGTGCGTTTTTCTCGGAATGCTAAACACTGCTTTATTAGTAGGCTTTAGCCTATAGGCATAGGCCATAGGTCCTAAATAAAACACATCTTAGCTACTAGTCGACTTGCTCCTACATTATAGGTCTAGAGAGGCTTTTACACATTTACAATTCTTTTCATACTGTAATTTGCGTTCAAAGGGCCTACAAAAAGAGGTTCTTAAACTTACGGCTATGTTTCAGCTATACTAAATTGGCCCACAAGTTCAAAAGAAAATGGTGTGTATGGGGGGGGGGGGGTCTGAACATTTACACCTACTAATGTTTTCTAAATGTAAAATCTAGGCCTACGCATATCCTAATCATTTTACATCGCCACCATCGGGTTGATGTAGGAAACCTTATGACAGAGTAGTGATGTTTTTTCTTAACTTTTCAAAATACAAGTGTCGGGTGTATAAGTTGCACCCCCCCTACTCTTTATCAAAATTTTTGGTACAAAAAGTGTGACTTATCCGCGAGAGTATACGGCAAGCTAAAATGCAAAAAAACAAAAACATGTATATCTTTTTTTTTCTTTTACAGCAGTCTAGATCCATTTGAAAAGATGGAGAAAAGGGTCCCAAAGGAAAAGCTGTTTATTTTATGTCGTTATGAGCCTTTAATTACTTGGGTGCGTAGATCAGACTATGCATTTTATCAAGCACTCGTGGAAGTTTTAATTCCTGATGTATTGAGACCCATTCCAAGTAAGTTTATTTATTTTATATTCTTGAACACAATTCATAGTGATTATCATAGATGAGAGTAGAATGAAACGAATGAGAAATATCTAGTTGTAATGTTGTTTCTTTTACTTTCCAGGTTCCTTAACACAGGCTATTAGAAACTTTGCCAAAAGTTTAGAAGGATGGTTAAAAAATGCTATGCAAAGTGTACCTGATGAGATGGTGAAAACAAAGGTATTTAAATCATTTCAGGTTTTACACTTATTGAAACAAATATTTTTGAATTTAGGTTAGTGCATTAAGTACCTAGGTAAACATTTTGAATAATGTGGTAAATTAACTTTGTGTTGACAGCTTGGGGCAGTGAGTGCCTTTGCTCAGACATTGCGTCGCTACACCTCACTGAATCACTTGGCGCAGGCAGCCCGTGCTGTGTTACAGAATACATCTCAGATTAACCAAATGTTGACTGATCTAAACAGAGTGGACTTTACTAATGTTCAGGTTGGTCTTAATATATTATATATTAATATTAGGAGTCGGAGTTGGAACATTTATCTACTGACTCCACAGCCCTGCATTTTAGATGTAGTAAATTATGGCAAAAGGGCTTTATACAAAGAATTTTCTATGGTTTATTCTGTGTATATTAATATTAGACAATTATTCCTATTTGTGGAAAGCATTTACATCTTTGAAACTTTTTTTTTTGTCTCAAATTTTGAATAGAATATAATAAGTATAATAAGTATTATTATTTCTTCATTGATTTACCCAGTTTCTTAATCCTCAACTGTTTTAAAACAGCTTTATGTTATAGTCATTTCCTTTTCTGAATTCATTCAGTGGTTGAGATTTACGACACTTTTTACTGGACAAAAAAACAACATATTTTTTAATCCTATTAGTAGCTACACAAAACTTTTTCTATAATATATTTCTGGCTGGCAGGTGATCAAGCAGAGTTTTAGATGGTCAATTGACCCACCACCTGTTATCCTATGGATCTAAAATGACACAATCTACCCAATTTTTAGCTACTCCCTCCACTTGTTGTAAAAACCTTGTTTTCTTTCATACCACTTTATGGGGCACATTATTGAATCTACTTAAATGACCTTCCCCCCATCCTTTGACTTTAAAATTGTTAATTAAGTCATTTCTAGAATATCAGTGTTAATTTCTCTTTCTTTCTTTCTGGGTGGCAAAATCTTTGGAATAGGCTAATGGGCAACATAAATACATATACAGTGAACCCTCGCTACTGCGTGGTTTGACATTCACAACTTCGGTGATTTTTTCATTACATTAATAGAGAAAATATATTGCAGGTTTTCCAGAAATTTCAAAAATAGTCGCCATATATGAAGACCAAAATATGTTGTTAATTCCATTAAAACATTTATAAAAAATATTATTTCCTAGTCTAGAACTTTTTGTTGAACTTTGTGTTTAACAGGGAGGGTTTTACTGTAACTTTCAACTTCTTTCGTGGTGTGTGAAATACTGTATATTTGTGCCTGTGTACTGTATGTACATACTGTAGATATCTGTATATTACTGTAAAGGGTGGTTTGTTAACAGTATGTAAAGTGAGGGTTTTAAAAGTCCGAACACACCTTAATAAATACTGTAAATATGGTGTCCCTACTTCATGGATTTTCAGCTATCGCGGCCGGTCTCGGAACCTACCTACCACAATAAACAAGAGTTCACTGTATACGATTTATAAGAACAGTTTTGTTTTAAGGGGTTCTTTAATAACTTTTTTGTTATAATCAATGAAATCACAGTTGAGGGAAACAGTTGTTTTAAAAAAAATGTGTTGCTATGTTTGTTGACAGGAACAAGCATCATGGGTATGTCAATGTGAAGATATGTTGGTACAACAGTTGGAGCAGGACTTCAAGGCTACACTTAAACAGGGTAATTCACTTGAACAGTGGGCTCAGTGGTTGGAAGGGGTTGTTAATCAAGTACTCAAACCACATGAAGGCAATGAGAATTTCCCAAAGGCAGCCAGACAGTTTCTGCTGAAATGGTCATTTTACAGGTTAGTAGTCTTAATGTTAAGCTGTATATGGAACAATGTTAGTCTAGAAAGTAATATAGAGTTTTTCAAAGTTATGATTGTAAAATGTTCAAGATTTGTTGTATTGTTTTTCAGCTCGATGGTTATAAGAGACCTGACTTTAAGAAGTGCTGCAAGTTTTGGTTCCTTCCATTTGATTCGCCTTCTCTATGATGAATTTATGTTTTATTTAGTGGAACATAAAGTTGCTAGTGCAACTGGTCAGACACCAATAGCAGTGATGGGGGAGGTTAGACAAGTAAGTCAAGTTTTAGTTTTAAAGTAGCTTCTTTGAACAGTGTATAGACATGCCTACCGTTCCGCTTTTGGTGTATTGGTTCCGCTTTAAAAAAATTAAAAACACACTTTGTTCCACCGTCCCGTATTTTACTAGTTTTATTAAGCCAAATTGGAAAGTTTGGGTTTTTCATGTGTTGAAATATAGTCCATGTCTAGGTTGATAAATCAAAGCCAAAAATGAGCCCAAGTCAAAAGGTGCTCTTTCAAGGGAAAAAATTTCATATTCACAGAAAGGTGTAAAAATGCACTTAAGTAATGTCAGAACCGTCCTACACATGATTTGAATAGTGGGAAGATAAGTTATACACTGGAAAAGACACAGTGACGAAAAACGCGAAACAAAAAAAATGGCTGCTATAGACACCTTGGTGTCACTTAGGACAAATGACAAAAAAAAATTGACTTCAGAAAAAAACATACTAATTCTTGATGGATTTCTTTAAGAATTTAACACACATATCTCCAGAGCCTATATTTATGATATTCAAGAGTATTACAAGCATAGGAGTTGCAAAAGTGGGGGTTTAGGAGCATAAACTCCACTCACTTGAAATGACAATAACTGTCCTAAGCAACACTATTTCTTTTAAACCCTTGTAAAAAAATTATCCCTGCATCAATTTGAGCAAACCTTGTGGTAAATAGTTATTTAAGGGCTTCTTGTATTCACCAAATGAGTTTGAGATACATATAAAGCTCCTAGGTTATTCAAATAAAGTCTAGAAAAATTGCATGTAATTAGTCACTTAGAGTCGCCGACAAAAAAAACTTAACATTCTCATCTAAAATGTGTTTTGAGGCATATTTTAATCAACCTAGGTCAAAATGATATCTCATGCTATCTTGTTGTCCATGTATGGTGTGAACTAAGTCCAAGTTTGAACTATTTCATTGCATTTTGACCCTTTAATAGCAATTTTAAAAATATCAGTTTTGAAGTTAACATTTTGACTTGGGCTCAAATAAGGTCACAGTGATATAATTATTATTACTTGGGTTTTCTGTTTTTTTTTAAAGAGATATTCTAGCCTTTTCTAACTTTTTTTATTTTTGCGGTGTGTTTGGCAATGAATCTTCTTTTCCTTTACTGTATTGCTAAGATTGTGAAAATGTCTAAACGTCCTGGCTCAGAAAGTTTAAATATGACTTGTTCAAACTGTAAAAAAAACTAATTCAGTGTTATAGGAAGGAATATTCAGAGCAGTTTATTCAGCAAAGAAAAACTTGTGAATTTAATGTTCTTTCAAATTCTTTGTACTAGATCTAGATCCATTGCTAATTGTCTGTAAAACGTAGGCCTACCTACATTTTAAATAGTGAAATAGTAAATAGTTTGGTATGTTCCTCTTTTTTTTTTGTTATAAAAGATTGTTATATAAATAGTGTTCTGTTTTTTTGTTAAAAAATCCTCTTTTCTATCCATCAAGATTGTTCCTCTTTTTAGTCCTTATAGGTAGGCATGTCTGAGTGTATTCATTTGGATTTTTAAACATTGAGTAGATGATTAGTTTTGTTCTTTCATGATTATTTATTGATACTTTCCAAAACAGTTTCATGATTTGAGCAGTGCTGTCAATCTTGCAATGGACATGGACGATGATGATGAATCATCCAATTCTTCCCAGCCGTCAATGCTGTCATCACAACCACAAGTTGTCCAGCGAGTTGCCATGGTTACAGCCACACCCACTCCAACCACGCTGATGCTGGTAACGTCTAACGCCCCAGGGTCTGTTGGAGGCCAGACCGCTGTTGCCGTTCGGCCAACATCAGGAACCATAGGGCCAGTGGGCACACCAACCATCACTGTAAGACCCACCAGTAATGGCCTCGCTGCAGGAGGACTGGTTGTTTTATCTGGAAGTTCAGTAACAGGGGCTGTGCCATCTCACACGGTCAGCACTGCACAAGGAGGCCTGCCAACCACATTGGCTGTCCGCACCACAGCTGCCAATCCCAATTCAAGTAAAACCCATACAATTTTAGTCATGCCAGTATCCTCAACAGGCACAGCAGATGTTACAGCAGCTAAAAGAGTGAAAACTGAATAGTGATTTCAATTTAACTTTTAATGACATTTCTTCAAGTACTTTATACTTTTACTTTGTCTCAGTTGATAAATATAATTGAATGAAATCTTTCTTAAGAAAAAGAAATACTTTTGCTCAAATGTGTTTGAATGTTTTGGGGTTTTGAAATAGTTTATTCCAGTCATTTCCATGTGATTGTCTATTGAATAGTTGATGCCTATTTATCTGAGCCTTACAAGTAAACCAGAATTATGCAAACATGTTTTAGATTTCTAGGAATGTTTGAACAGTCATACAAATATTTCTGTGTGGTTGTATGCTAACATTGTCTTAAATAATTCACATATATATATTATGAAGATGAATATTAGATCTATGTTTGATTGATATGAAACAAAGTGTCTTTCTTTTTGCTTCAACCAAGAAGGAACTGGAATGTCAGTACGCACAGCCGTAATGTTTAGTATATTTATTTGTTTACCTGATGTGAAAGTGCTCTTCTATTGCCACTAAAGTATTTGCATTAAAAGTTAACTTGACAGTAATTAAAAGTTGATTCCGTCCACAATGTTCCTGTTTGTGACTGAGCTGTACATTTGACTCCTTAGAAGTCTTTTTTTTATTTGACTGAAACCTTTGATTAGTGTCTTAGTTTCTTGTTCTAAATGTGTATATTACTTTTTTAAACATATGCTAGCATTGTAGTATTGTTTTATCAAATTTTATGTCTTTGACTACTGTTATAAAACTTAATTTTTTTGCAAAAAATTTTTTCTAAAAAAAAAAGGTTAACTTTTGGTTGAATTTGAATAGAGTTTTGAAGTCATTGTAAGGTGTTAAATTGAGGTTCATGACAAAATTTTTAATGCTGGCTATGTTTATATGTTTTATTTTAACCTTAGTGTTGAAAAGTAAGTTAGTTGTTATATAGTGATGACATCAAATTGTAAATATATTTATTTATATGTTTTAAAATAACCTTGACTGTTACAAAGTTTTATAGTGTTTCTATATGGTATAAATATACTATAACTTTAGACTAACTATAAAACTAGTTCTTCTCCTGAAAAATATTTGAAAGTTATGTTTAATTTTGTAAACAAACTTAAAAACTTTTTTTATAAAAAAAATTAGGTAATTATGATGGTATTTAAAATGTCCAAAATATTCATAAATTTAAAGAAAAAGTCAAGTGTCTTTGTTTGGCACTTCTAAAAAGTCTAAACATTTTACAGATGTTTTGTAATTATTTGTTCAAACTGCTGAAGTGCAGATGTGATCTTGGTATAAACATTGGATGGCTCTACAATTTGCTCTCTGATTCAACTTTTAGTTATTGTTACTATTTAATTTTGTTCAATAAAAATTTGCATTTTTGTTGCTTGCATCTTTGACTGGCAGGTTAAAAATTCCTTGTGAAAGTCTAGTCAGTTCCCCTTGATGCACTCATTCATTAGCTCACTACTATAGAATGCTACGACCTTTTTTTTTTCTTCTTGTTACGCCAGCTGTCTCCAGCCAATCACTTTTTGTCCTCCACATTAATTTATCTCATTCCTTGTTTTGTTTTTTTTCCTTCTTGGCTACGTTCATTCCATTTTATTAAGTGTGTAAATAGATTCTATGTACATGTAAATACAGAGAAACATTTTATTGTGTTGCCTTTGCATCCTGGCCTAGGAATAACAAGGGTTAACATTTTGTTTGATTTACATTTTTAAACTTTTCATTATTTATAAGTTTCACATTTTGACTTTTATACTTGTAGCAGTATATATATATATATGTGATTTTAAACTTGCGGTGATCAGGGGCGAAGCCAGAAATTTTTTCCAGGGGGGGGCTGAATTTTCGCGTGACAAATATTTACCAAATACCAGGGGGGGGGCTAAACTTTCGCGTGACAAAGATTTACCAAATTTTTAGCGAATTTAGTGCATATTTAAAAAAAATCAGTTGAAAAAAAAATATTTTTTAAATTCCAGGGTGGGCTTTGCCCCCACTGTGGCTTCGCCCCTGGCGGTGATTGATTTCTGACATGGTCGCTGGGGTTGACCTAATCAAGCTGCTTAAAACTTCCTTCTATAATTTATGCTTGGTCCTTGAACCTACTATATTATTATAGTATAGTCAGTATATTGTCGAGTATTAAAACTATTGGTAAGCTGTGTAATACATGGTATAATATTAATACAGTAATGTCACACAAAAATCACTAATAGATGAGCGAGTTGTGTACAAGGCAGACTTGTAATTTTTTGGAAACTTCACATTAAAAAGTACCAGAAAAATTTATATAAAATGGAGATGTAGTTTCTAGTGTGTATTCCATACTATCAATAGTGACATAGTTGAAGAAATGAAGATTTAGAAAGAGACAAGTTAGCAATGCCATATTTAGTCATGTTTTGATAATGCATATCAATTCTCAAAGCTAATTGTATTTAACTTATGATACAGTCTAATGTTAGATTAGTGTTATTTTTTTGCAGCCATTCTCACCATTTCATCATCAAGTCGATATTTCTTGAAGAATGACTTTTTTCCTAAGCCTATAAATATAAACCAAATTTTGTCCACTAAACTAAACTATGTTTTTGTTTTATTGAAATATTATCTCCCCTGAAGAGGTAAGTGAAACAAACAAAAATCTATTTTACAAATATTCCACATAAAAAAATAATTTTCTTTTCAATTTATTGATAATGATAATTGATAATGTACTAATGTACCAATTTCAAGTGCAACTGACATTAATGTGTGATTAAGTTAAACACATAACTCTGTTGTTAAGTTGTTATGTAAGAGACTCAATAGACATAATTGAACATTGTTTTTGAATGAATCTCTGTATGTCCTCATTGTTGTTAATTAGTACTGATGATGAAATGGTGTTGTTGTTTTTAAACATTACCCAAACTGAAACTTAAATGTGAAACTTTTTTATATATATACTTGTCTCAGTCTCAGGAATATCCCAAAAGTACACAGAATGGAAATACATTGTTCAATAGAGTACATTGTAATTAAAGTCCTCTGTATAATTTGTATCATCAGACTTTGCATGCTGCTTATACTTAGTTATTGAAAGAGTATAACACAACATTATATTTTAGGCCCTGAGCCTAACATTGCATCTCAACTCCACCTCATTTTTTCCCTGTATATGCAAGTGGACTTTCTTGTCTGGATAGAAAGATTTGTTTTCACTACAAGAAACTATTTGACTCCATCAGCCAATGACAGGAAATGTGTCTAAGTAAATGGCATTGATTGTATTAATCATTTTGTTATCTTGTTTCTGATTGGCTGTCTTAATTGTCTATTAAATTTTCTTCATCTGCTGATTACAAAATACATTACATTGTATTACTATTACTTGATCTTAGTTTTTTTTTATTTTTCTTTATAAATATTTTATAATAACTTTGTTTCTGGCTAGCTGGTGACCCAAATGAACTTCACAGAAGGCTAATTGAACCACTTCCCATCATCCTATTGATCTAATACTTGGCACTCAGACAACAGATTTTCTCAAATTTGTAGCCAAAGCTCCCCCCACCTCAATCCACAAAAATAAGTTTTTAACAATTTACACTTGATGGTATGCATAATAAAATCATTATTGTTTGCACCTGAATGAACATTCCCAATATTTTAACATTTAAATACTTCACAATCTAGGCCCAATATATATATATACTTTCTTTGGTAATTTCTGTGTTGTTTTTTTATAGGTGCAAAGTACAAAATCTTAGTAAAAAATGAATCCACAAAATTATCAACCTATAAATTGTAGAAATTACCCAGCTCTGGTGGGTACTAGTAATTATCATATCTTGCCACACAATACCCCTATGTGATATGGCCAATGAATCTGGTGAATGCTGTTTCACTAGCCTATGGACAAAAAAGGTGTGTAAGTGCAATAGATACTAAATTTACAATTTAAATCATGTCAATATTAAAAATTTGTTAACAAGCCCTTACTAATAAATCTAATGGGGAAAGCTACTGTTTAAAAGAACAATATTATTTATCAAAGATACTTTAGTAATGGCAGATTACACCTCATTATTTAAAGTTATTTTCTGCATTAGGATAAAGGACAAAAAATGAAAAGTAAGAAGAATAAATAAGTGCCGGTGGTTGAATCTAAGAAGAATAAATAAGTGCAGGTGGTTGAATCTTTCTCTTCATCTAGTGAAGTGAAGAACAAAATCTTGTTCATTAAAATTGAATCAATAACTTGATGTATCAATTTGTTCTAAATGAAATTAGGTTTAAGTTTATATCTGTTAATATCTTCTTTCAAACATACAATCTATAATTATAATTGTTATATAAATGATAAAGAAATAAAAACAAACACTATTTAAACTTAACCAGGCTAAAGAAGAATGTGATATGTGCCATGTAAATATTATTTGATTCTGTTATTGTGGCCATTACTTTTTTTTTCATTAACATCTATGTGAATCCTACACTTTGATTATATTTATTCGAAGTTTATGACACAAAATTATTATTTAGACCTACTGTATTATATTTATTAAAAAACAACAACGTTAAGATAATAAAGAACTTGTAGGTTTATTCTGTGCATTAGGCATAAAACATGAACTAATTAGATGAAAATGAAACAATGATACATAATAAATATAAACAATATAAACATAGATATATTTACAGTATTTACATGTATTTGTGAATGTAATACTTTAGTAACATCTATATTTACACTACTCTCTGTAAATATATAATTGCACTACTCCATGGAAACATATTAATTTTACTGATTGGGTAGACATCTGATGAACTTTGCAGAAATATTTACACATGGGCATGCCATGGACATCAGTGAGCAGTCATAATTATCATATTATGTAGGCTAGCTGGTAGTAGATGTATATATATTATTAATCTATATCTTTTGAGTATTGAGCCATAAGCAACATTTAGTTATGTTATGTAATCACTAAACCCTTGAACACAAAGTGTGTTTCCACATAAATTCCAACATTTTGTGTAATATTAATATACAAAAAACACTTAACAATTTCACAATTAATTGTGCAGTCAAATCGATTCCAGAATTTGTTTCTAGACCATTACAAAGTCATTAAAAAAAAGTGAGCATGCACATTGATTTAAAGTTTAAGTTGTATTTTCAGATGACTTAAACCCATGCACTATAATGTGCATTCACATTGATGTCAACTTTGATTTGCATTTTCAGATGACTTAAACCCATGCACTATAATGTGCGTTCACATTCATTTCAACTTTGAGTTGCATTTAAAGATGACTTAAACCCCATGCACTATAATGTGCATTCACATTGATGTCAACTTTGAGTTGCATTTTAAGATGACTTAAACCCATGCACTATAATGTGCGTTCACATTCATTTCAACTTTGAGTTGCATTTAAAGATGACTTAAACCCCATGCACTATAATGTGCATTCACATTGATGTCAACTTTGAGTTGCATTTTAAGATGACTTAAACCCATGCACTATAATGTGCATTCACATTGATGTCAACTTTGAGTTGCATTTTCAGATGATTTAAACCCATGCACTATAATGTGCATTCACATTAATCCCATAGAGTTCTTGTCATAAAATAGCATCTTCATCCACGACATGGAAACTGGCTGGCAGACTCTGCTTTACTTCTAAGATTTTCAACGCCTGCTTCACGTCTGCATTGCGAAGTAATTTGCCAGTTTTGGGTTTCAAAGAGTTGGTTGAATTCCATCTGTAGCTTCTAGTTTCTTGTGTGATGGAGGGCTTTTCCGGGCCAGGCTGAACTGGCATGCGGAATTCGTTATAACTATTTGTTGGTGAAATCACTGACCTGTAAAAAGATTTTCAGAGACAATTGCCAGTTGACTTTTAATAACAGATGAATATTTGTCTCTCTAACTCCTAACTGTTAAGTATCAAAGAACTGATATTTATTCGTTTTGCAAATAGGCTACAAAACAAAATATTTTCACTATACAATAAAAACTTTACAAAACTCTATGGATCTATAATCTATTTTAAACATTTTTTTTATAAAAGATATATCTTATCTTAAAAGTTTTTTTATTGTTAACTTGATGTAATGTATAAGAAAGTTCTATCCTTTTTTTATTACATTATTGACTGATATTGGGATAACATTATTTAAACAAAATAAACAACTAAGTTCAACTAAAGTAACATTTCAATTCCCTCCCCTCCCTAAGCACAATGCAAACGTGTAAAAAAGTAAAAACCTCTTTTCACTTGCGCTGGGAGACAACCGCCCGTGTATTCGAATTGTCCTGCAATCCTGTCCGCTTACAACGCGGTTCTCTCCCCTCCTCCAACGGCGATAGTCGTGATGAAAGCTAGGAGAACGGAGTCGGTGTGGCTCGAGACGGTCGGATGACGAGTCGTAGCGAGATTCAGACAGCGAGGGGGACTGAGAGGCTGTTGACATAGAAGAATAACAACACACGATTACAGAGCAATATTTAAGCTTAGTACCTTAATATGTATAGATCTAAGACATTAATAGAAACAAGAAAGAAATGTTTGTTTTTTGTTTCGTGAAAATGGGTGTGTTTTCGTTTCGCTGAGCAGTGCATTTTCATTACCGAGTCTAAAACGATCATACCGGTACCGGATTTCTTTTTCTTTCACTAACCGGGACCAACATCGCCACAACTTTGATGGATAATGATTTTAAAATTCGCACCACAGAGTGTAATGAAAATTAAAACGGTTAAAAACTTAAGCTTATTCTTGTTGCTTGTTGGTGTAGGGATGATGTGGCTGAAAATTTGATAAAATGTGTTGTCGAATGAAACGCGTCTATGTGCCAAGTTTCCGCTCGATAGAATGGCGGTAAGTGGGTCAATTAGCCTTCCAGAGATGGTGCAAATTGAAATGAGACGAAACAATCTAGCCGCCATTTACACGTTTTAATGAACCCTGACCTTTTCAATAGGCCATGAACAAAAAGAGATCACGAACTTCCGGTGTATTTCCGTAAACAAAAAACATTCTTTTGCTTTTGTTTGACAATTGACTGCAGCCTCGACGGCCAGTTCTGGTCTTTTAGAAGTATACAAAGACTACAAGATTAGTTATGAGGATTCCGTTTTTAACATTAAATGTTATTAGGCGATAATTAAGCCAAAACTCAAAGTGTTGGTCGCGTTAAATTTAGCTTTGTTTATAAAATAAATTAGTCGAGTTGCGTTTCTTGGTTATAAAAAAAAACACAATGCGTAGATACATAAAAACAAATTACGAAAATTCTTTTACATCAATCAATAAGTTTGAGATTATAATAAATGTGTTTAATAATAATAATAATAATAATAATAATGCTTATATGGCGCATATCCCGTTGATAAAAGTTCTATGCGCTGAAACGACAACAACAGACGCAAATGAAAATATGTAGCAAATATTGCTAACGAAATAGGTGAGTCTTCAGTCGGCTTCTGAAGGTGTCGAAGCTAGGGCTCTGGCGAAGCTGTAGTGGGAGGTGATTCCAAGTGGACGGACCCGCGTAGATTGGGCGAGATTGGGTGTAGAGCTTAAGACAGGAGCAAAGGTAATCCGGGGCAGAGTTATTTAGACACTTATAGCAGAGAGAAGCCAGCTTATACGAGATCCGGTTGTTGATGGGAAGCCAGTGCAGAAAACGGAGCAGGAGTGATATTATTTGACTTCTTCTTCTTGAGGGCTATTCGGGCTGCGCAGTTCTGGATACGTTGGAGGTCTTGAAGGGAGGAGGCCGAGAGACCAGCTAAGAGCGAATTGCAATAGTCCATGCGGGAGAAGAGGAGAGAGATAACAAGTTTAACACAGGCTTCCTTGGTTAGATAACGACGGATGGCGGCAATACGACGCAGATGGAAGAAGCATATTTTGGTGAGGAAGGAGACGTGGGGCTGCATGGACAGCGTGGAGTCAAGATAGACGTCTAGGCTCTTGACAGTCGGGGAGAAAGGCACAGTTGCGTCAGCCAGCTGAAGATCGGACGCGGTGAGGGACACGACCCTCTGTCTCGTACCGACGTCAAGAGCCTCTGTCTTCTCACCGTTCAACTTTAACTTTTTCTCAGTCATCCAGTTCTTGATGTCCTGGAAACAATAAATGGAAATGGAAGCAAGGAGCCCATCGAAGTCATCAGGCTCAACGCTGTTATAGAACTGGATGTCATCGGCGAAAGAATGATATTTAAGGTTGTGGCGTTCGATGACATAGGCTAGGGGTTGGGTGTAAAAGGTGAAAAGAACTGGGCCGAGGACAGACCCCTGTGGCACACCATAGCAGACAGGAACAGGCTGGGAGAATAAGGACTCGGTCATGACGGTCTGGGAGCGATCCTGAAGATAGCTAGTGAACCAGGAGAGGGCGATGTCGTGAATCCCAAACGTAGAGCTTAGGCGATCTATCAGTCGGTGATGGTCAATCGTATCAAAGGCAGCGGACAAATCTAGCTGCACAAAGGCAGAGACGAGACCTCTGTCTGAGGCATTTAGGAGGTCAGAGGTGATCCGCAAAAGCGCTGTCTCGGTGCTGTGATGGTGGCGATACGCGGACTGTTGTGCGGGCATCAGCGAATGCAGTGACAGGTGGGCATTTAACTGCTCGAGGATAACACACTCCAGGATCTTGGAAAGGAAGGGGAGGTGGGCTACTGGGCGGTAATTCTTGCACTCATTTACGTCAAGCCCGGGTTTCTTTAAGAGTGGGCGGACAATGGCGGATTTGAAGCAGTCCGGGACCACGCCCGTGGATAGAGAGGTGTTAATGATATCGGTGATGAACGGCAGAAGCTTGTCAGAGCAATTGGTAAACAGGAAGCCGGGAATAGGATCAAGTACGCAAGTCTTGATGGGGGTCCTTGTGATGATGCATCACGTCTGACATTCACAGTCCATCGTTTTCTTTTGGCAACGTCTTTTGGAAATGAAATAAAAATTAATCCCCTCCATCTTTTCGTACAGCCAGTAATGCAGCACACAGACATGTTTGGAATCAAATGATCGAATTCGACCGGAAATGTTTTTTTAGTCGACCTTTTATGCATGCATAATCGCCAAGACTTGTCAAGGCTTTAAAGATTGGGGGAAATATGTCAGATACGTTCAAGGAAGGTTTCTCTATGCGTACCATAAAGTGTAATAATGTAAAGTAATAGATGGTAAAAATTGAAATATAAATAGGGGTAAACACATCGTGTAATTCTAGACCATAGATAGGTAAAATATTATTAATATAGAGTTTATATAGGTCACTGTTGTGAAATAGTCGTAAAAAAACAGACTGCATCACTGTATAGCGATACTCAAATCGGGAAAACCCGTTAGCTCGTTGGGCACCTAGAAAAAGCAACTCGAAGGGAAATAACTTTTAGACTATATTTAATTCTTTTTTGTGTGTGTGCATACTATGTCTATTATTCAGTAAAGAATATGAAAAACAATATCTACACATTCAGTAGGCTATATTTATATAGATATAATAATAGTAAACGTGCATTAGATAGCTGTTGATGGTTGAGTTACAAAAGTAAGCCTGCATAAATTAACCTACCAGAAGGCACATTGCTGTTGATACAAGAACTGACGCTGTTATTTCTCACAGACCCCCTACTGCTGACACTAATATTCCTAAACGAGGCTACATCGCTCGGGCATTCAGATTTCTTCAACGAAGGCAGAGGCGAGATGCAAAATTCAGCAGGCAAGAAAACGGAATCCGTATTGTCCTCATCTTTTTTATCCAGCAGACGACAGACTTCTTTCTCCATCTCGTTGTCTCCGTCCTTCAACTTGACGTCTGTTTTCTGTTTGACCTCTCCAGCCTCTTGGTTCCTATTATGTCTGTTGGCCAAATCACTCATTTTGCTAAGAACCTTCTCACGTCGATCTGATT
Source organism: Anisus vortex (assembly GCA_949126835.1). Classification (NCBI taxonomy): domain Eukaryota; kingdom Metazoa; phylum Mollusca; class Gastropoda; family Planorbidae; genus Anisus; species Anisus vortex. Next base: position 16,580,498 of record OX421493.1, read on the forward strand.
TTCGGAGCTTAGCCATTTCCTGGTGTTAGGGAGAGATATGTTAATGAAAGGGTTAATTCTGGATTAGTTTTCAGATATAAAAAAAAGGGAAGTAAAAAAACAACCACACCAAACAATATATTTCTCAAAGCATTTCGAAGTTGAGTGTCCCATATTTGAACAGTAAAAAAAAATAGATTAAAAAAAAATTTTGAATCGATTGTGTTCAATAGTGAATTTCGAGTTTTAGAGAATGAAAACATATTTACAAATTACAAACAATGAAAGTGAAATATTCCCTGGTTAAATCTAATGCGGGTCTATAGCTTGAGTTTAAACAAAACAATAAATAAAGCGTTGTTAGAATGTACAATATTTGTCTATCGTTTAATACCTTAAATAAACAATTAGTTTTTAAATAGACGATATTTCAACATTACAATTATTAAAGAACTTTTTGGCAGACATACAATTTTGTATTTTTGTATTGATTGTTCCACAACATAAAATTATTTGTTTACTCTGAAAGCGATTTATTTATGACTATTTTTTTAAAAGTAAACACCGCGTTCAGCAGCAGGCTATAAAGCCTTTAAATACAGATTGCGTGTGTGTGTGCGTGTTTATTAATTAATGAATGATGCGGAAAAAGTTAAGGTGTTTAACAAGAAGTGTCTTGTGCCACATTTGATGCCTTTTTGAATGTTCATTTTTTTTTACATTTTAATTCAACCAACGACAAAAAACTTCGCATTTAATCAATTTAATCATCAATACCTCCCTTCCCCCACTGCCCCCCCCCCCCCCCCCCAAAGGCCTACTATAATAAAGTTATCAACATAGATAAACTCTAAACCATAACAATAAAACATTAAAGTTAAAATTATAATGTAACCGCCACTAGTCACGAAAAGCAACAACATCATTTTAAATCATGATCCAAATACTAGACTAGGCCTTAAACCACGTAGGAGGTATTCATTATCTTCAAATATTGCCTGTATAAATTATAAGCTTATGTCAGGAGCTCATTACTTTTAAGTAGGTTCTGAGCTGGCTATCCTGTTTGTTCTTCCTTATGTGTGACGCAATCATCATGACGATGGACAGCCCGTAGATGAGGATGACCGCTACGACGTAGTACAGGGCACCAATGTCGTCATCGCTGCTCCGGCCTGCGTCTTCAATGACCCCGACCCAGGAGATGTTGTCTTCTTTACTTGGCTGGATGCGTATCTGAAGTCTGCCGTGGACATCGAGGGCATTCCTGGGAAATAGAAGGAAACATTGGAACACATTAGTATACTACAAGCGTTACACGGGTAAAAATTAAATATGTCTATATAAGCTACATATGGACTAAACATTTCATAAACTACAATGAACGAAAAGATATAGGCTAGAAGTAAAAATTTAAAAAATATAATTATTTACTGAAAACATTTAGAAAAGTAATTTAAAATATATATGAACAACATGGCAGTAATAATCTTTTATGTTAAGCACATTATTTTGACAAACAAGACAAAGTAGAACCAATGACTATAATAAGATGGAACGCCTGATCTTTTTTTAGAGACAATATTATGTTCTTTTTTTTCATAAGTAACCAATAAGGATGTCTTAAATAATAATAATAATAATAATGACATTTGTATAGCGCTGCCAACAAGCATAATGCAAGCTCAGAGAGCATTTAACATACAACCAAGAGCATGGATACAATCTATAGGCTAAGAGATAAAAAACTAAATGATGATTCAAAACTTTACAAACATAGAACAAATCAAACAACTAAAACAAAATAACCGACCTAACATATAAGTAAGACAGTAGGGCTCCAAGAATGTTAATTAAGATAAATATTGAAATAATGAGTTTTTAAGTTCTTTTTGAATGAATCAATGGAGCTTGTTTGCCTGACTTGAATGGGAAGTAGATTCCACACCTTCGGACCGGATACTGAGAAGGCTCTAAGGCCAACGGTCATCAGAGAGAAACGGGGCTCTTCCAGAAGCGATGAGTTGGCAGAACGAAGTGTTCTTTGAGGGACATATGGTGTTATTAGTTCCTTGAGATAGGACGGAAACTCGTTATTAAAAATGCACTGATGGCAAAGTAGCGCCACTTTATACTCAATTCTGGCTTTCACGGGGAGCCAATGGAGCGAACGAAGATAGCGGTTCCCGAGTTTCGCCTTGATTTGCACATGACCAAGCGCGCAGTACTGGTCTGTATTCTCTGTAGCCTGGCGATTTTGTCTTCGGGCAGGCCGACTAGCAGGGAGTTACAATAGTCGATACGGGAGAGTATCAGAGCGACTGCCAGTGTCTTTGCAGAATCAGTGGACAAATAGGGACGTATTTGGCCCAGTCTACGCAACTGTAGATATAGACCTCTGCACAGATGAGATATATGTTGGTCGAAAGACAGCGTGGGGTCCAGTAAAATGTTAACAAAAGGCACTGGCAGTTTATCTCGGTGATGGATTCTGAACCGTTGAATTTGACCGAATTTCTCTTGGTTCCAATTCTGATTATTTCTGTTCTTTCCTCATTCATTTTAAGCCCGTTTCTCCCCGACCACGAATAGCCGTTGGCGATCGCACAACTGACATTCTACGCTCCTATGATTGCATTAAAGGTTTCCGCTGTATACAACTTTAGATTTTAATCTTAATTTTACATTGAGAAAAAAACATAGCGAATTACTAAACCGGAAGTCTAGAGGACGTAGTGAGATAGGAAATTTCGAAACTAAGTCTTTCAAGCTATCAGATAGCAGAAATATCACAGCAAGCTGTCCATCCTCTTATAGTCTTTACTCGAACCAATGGGAAGTGTGCCTTGCTGTATTTATTCATAATTTCCATATATACAAATGCTATCACTGTTTTCTGTTATTTATACCCTGCTCACTGGTTTCATTTGGTGACATTAACATTTTTACTTCTTCACTTAATATTTTGATGATAAGTCAATGAATAGCATAATCAATGTGTCATACGATGAGACCACATATTGTGTTTTGTATATTATGTGATTTACAACTCACAGTACAATCAATGTACTGTATTCATAAGCGAAACTTGTAGTTTTAAAACAACATAATACATATCTTGATGTCCAGTCAAAGTTCTTCGTAGACGGTCTGAACCTAAGCGTCAAGGGATTAAGCTGAGTTTCCCATTCCTCCCAACCTAATGGATTAAGTATAGAAGGTGTTAGGGGAGGGGTGGGTGTTAATCCCTAATGAGGAAGTAGAAAAGACAGTCTGAAAGTATTGTATGGATCTAAACTTATCATGAGTTTAAAGAAAAATGAGAGAGGAAAGAGAGTGTTAAGAGTGAGAGAAAGGGAGGGAAAATTTGTAGGGCGAGCGAGAGGACAAGGGAGGGGGTAGAGAGAAAGCGCGCGCGAGAGAGAGAAAAAGAGAAAGAAAGCATTAATATGAAGGCGTGAGAGAGATAGAGAGAGGTGGAATAGAGAGGAAGGAAGAGTGAATGAGAAAGAGGCGAGGGTAAGAGAGAGTGAAAGAGAGTGTGAGCTGGTAAAGTGCGAGATAAGGGGAATGAAAGAGAGAAAGGAAGATGAGAGGGGGTGGCAGAAGTGGTTGGGTGAACAAATGAAGACGGAAGAGGTAAGATGGAGATACATTTTTAATGGGGGCGTCATTAGCCCCAGAGAGAAAGGAAACGTAACGTGTGGAGTCAAATATATCTTTAACCAGGGGCGTAACTGGAGGGGGTGGCCGCCCCAGGTGCCAAAGTTTAGTTAGGCGCTAAACGAACGCTTTCTTTAACCAAAATGTATGTTAGCTTACTAATAAATTAAAACTAAAAATCTATATTGGCGCCGATTTCAACCCCTGCCCCAGGCGCCATTCATCCTTGCTACGGAATTGTCTTAAACAGATACATCTGTCTAAAATGGGAATATAGATCTAGTCTATATAATTTCGTTGAATTGGATTGAATATTAAACCTTAAACGTTACACGGGCCCTGGTAGATGCATCATTACTTCTAATTAAATGTTGTATAGAAAAAACAACAACAACAGATGAATAAAGTGGACAGTCCAAGTTGATCCACCCTCCTATTTCCAGTTCTTTTCTAAATATATTTCGTCATATTAAAATAAGCTACAAGTACAGTAAACTTTGTGAACTGGTCTAAGGAACATCACTTAAGTACCAACAATTGAGGGTTTACAGTAGCGCCCGCTGTCACCTCGCCCCTGGCAGCTTTTTTAACGGCCATCTGCTGACATTAAAACATGTTCCAGGGAACAGGGAGACATTGTCTGCTGTAATGACATTTACGTGCCTCAGTAACCAAGGAAGCTCCCCGCTGTGCCGTCTGTCCAGCTCTTGGACTTAATTAGTGTCTCTGGGTTGTCACACGAAGGGAACACACACTGGGTTATGGATTTGTGTGTGTGTGTGTGTGTGATTTACTTATATAAAAACTCTACAATTTATTGATCAATGTACTGTATTTAAAAGCGAAATAGATTTTACATCAGAAGCTTCGTTTTTATGACTATTGACGATAAATTATCTATTATCAAACAGGGTCTTTCAGTGCTTTCAGCTTGGCAACTTAAATAATTGAATTTGAAATTCGATATTTATTATCCCTATAGCGCGTCTCTCCATGTCATCACGTTTAGCATACTCAGCGTATTCTATAGGCCTATCCCCAAGTCAGTTGTTTATTTTGAGGGGGGGGGGGGAGCGATTTGTTGGTAGTTGGTCAATGAGTAGGCCTAGTTTAAAACACTAAATGCCATTTTATTTTTAAAAAAATACTTTTTTTCAGTCTTGCATTACACAGACACTCAGACGATCACCAATCGCATGGCAACAAAATTTAATTTGAAAAGCATTTCTTCTGTTGCCATGACAACCAATAGCTCATCTAGGTGCAAAAAAAGAGTCTAAATCATTCCTTTAATGAACAAACAGAACAAAGGTATTGACTTTTTTACCATTCCCCATGGAGCAGGTCCAGCGAATCAAAGAATTAGTCACCGTGTATTTGTAATTACAATGGCGGCCATTGTTTTCATAGTCAGTGTGGCGCAACTATACGTTGTTAGCCAATGTTTGGTTTCGGGTTATAACTCATCAAAATGTCGCTTGTTTGTGTAAGCTGTGCATGCATGTGTGCGTGTCTGCCTTTTTATCCTAGTGGTGTCCCTTTTGGAGCTATTTCCATCCCACCTCAGATACTTGATACATTTTTTTAGTCCTATAGCAATACAAATTATACGTTCAAAAGTTTTATACTGTTTTACCGCTAATTAAATTTGTTAAATTTCTAGATTGCTAGTGTTTATAAGGACGAAACCTGAAGCCGTGAAGCTGTTGATACAGAGCTGGTGCTCCGAGCAAAATTAAATATCAGGATTGAACGCACACACACACATCTATCTATCTATCTATCTATCTATCTATCTATCTATCTATCTATCTATCTATCTATCTATCTATCTATCTATCTATCTATCTATCTATCTATCTATCTATCTATCTATCTATCTATCTATCTATCTATCTATCTTTTATCTATCTATCTATCTATCAATCTATCTATCTATCTATCTATCTATCTATCTTTTATCTATCTATCTATCTATCTATCTATCTATCTATCTATCTATCTATCTTTCTATCTATCTATCTATCTATCTATCTTTTATCTATCTATCTATCATCTATCAATCTATTTATCTATCACAAATCTATCTACCTATCATATATCTATCAAATATTTATCTATCTTTCATCTATGTATTGTTACTATTGCATTTTAACTTTGTTTATACTTGATGTGAAATAATATATATATTAGTAACTCTATAATCCTATATTTTGCCGGAGATCGTCTCTGTTGGGAAAACGCTCCATGTAATTGTAGATCGTTGTTGGTTTTATTTAGTTTGTGATTTTGTTTATCCTCGACTATTATATTAATGTCATTATTTGCTTGCTTGATCTCTTGGGGAAAGAAGCGTAGCTGGTGCTAAATAAATGTTAAGGTAGTGGAGCTGGTGCTGAACTCTCTAAAACAATTCTCCAGATCACTGAAACAATGATTCTATTCTCTCTACGGTCGCCATCTTGTTTACCCAAGGTATAGGCATCACAAGGTACGCAATGGAAATGGGAGTCAAAATGGGAGTAAACAAATGGACGTAGAAAGTGTTGTCATCCTATCTTTAAGTCCATTTGTGTTGCCGACTGAAAGAAAAAAAAACAACCACTAATATTCGTATAAAAGAGCAGCAAAGAGTAGAGTTCATACAGAATACTGTAACGTAGTTAAGTGAGCAGCAAATAGTAGAGCTCATACAGAATGCTATAATGTCGTTGAGTGAGCGGCAAAAGGTAGAACTCATATAGGGTTGCCAGATACATGGGAACCAAAAGAAGGACAAAGAGATACAAAGCAATAGTCTAAAAAGGAGGACATGTCCTCTTTAACGTTAAGTGCCGGACGTCTAGCAACCCTATAAAAACCTACAAAAAAAAATCCCCCAAGGCACTGTCGAAGGTGGACTTCGGAGAGGCCGGCAGCGGAAATGCTGGTTCGGCAATATAAAGGATTGGACAGAGCTGTAAATGGCTGAACTAGTGACAGCCGATCAAGATAGGCAAAAATGGAGAAAGATGACTGCTGAGGTGTCCATTCGATCCCCCTAAACGACCACAACGGTCAAGGGATCGATGATGATGATGCAAGGAAACAGTTCTCAGAACAAACCAGGAAAACCAACACGTTTACATCCGTTAAAATCCTAATGAAAACTGCGATACAAGAATCAAACCACGAATAAGCAAGGGACGCACTATTCTTCTGTATAGAAGAATCATATGCAACGTATAAGATAATATAAGATAACGGACAATCAATTGTCCATTTCACCAGTCTGCTGATCACATCTTTCTAAATAATCGAGTGAGACGAAACAATGTATTTCAAATCTGGTTTCGCGTGCATTGATCTTAACGTAAGTGTTATCTTCCTAGGAGATTCACAAATTTTGCATTGTGCCAACTCTCCCCACACAGACTATAAAAAAAAAGAAAAAAAAAAGGAGCGACTTTGAGGCGACTCTGTCCCATAGGTCATTTGTTTAAGTATTGATTTCAATCAAGTTTTTTTTTGTGTGTTTTTGTGTGGACTGAGTCCACTTTGATATTCACAGGGAAATTAAAGTGTGTGCGGGGTATCCGTTAGATTGCGTGCAGACACTTGAAGTGGACACGTGCGGTAAAAACGTAAACTTAAACTATACTTTAGTTTGTTTAAAAACATAGCACATAAGCAATGGCAACACATACACAGTCTTAACACATATACAAAAGCAAGCCCGAGTCTCTTTATGTGATGCGTTTCTTTTCGTATTATATGTGTTTATGTGCTAAATAATTTAACCAGAATCGACAGTGACATTTAAAGAATATAGCCTATAACTAATGTAAACGCTTAAAAAGATATCCTCTATCCACTATAAAAGCTAAGGAATATAGCCTTTAACCACTGTAACCGCTAAAGAATTTAGCCTCTAACCACTGTATCATCTAAAGAATTTAGCCTTTAACCACTGTAACAGCTAAAGAATATAGTCTCTAGCCACTGTAACAGCTAAAGAATATAGCCCTCTAACCACCATTACAATCAGTGTTGAAATAAATGCACATGTTCAAGATAAACCATGAGTCGAAAAGAAATCTCTTTTTTTTGGGAATGACTAATTTTCACCCTCATTTAAGTCTATTTCTCTTTTTAATTGAATTTAAACTGATGCTGTGAACAGGTCTTCTCATTAAGCTGGAGGCATTGCTATAAATTACCAGGCTTATGGTTTCCTCTAGTATCGTGCACTTTCAATCACTGCAGACATGAGCTGATCCTCACCCACCCTACTCAAGCCCTGCCAGGTTTCAACATTTGACGCAACGGCATGCAAAACGTTAATTAACGTGTCCAGGAGTCGAGGACAAGAAGAGCGAACTGTAAAAGAAAGGAAATGAAACAAGAGAAAAATACAAGGCCTTGCAACATCTCGCGAATCGGAATATCCAGATATCGATAACTCTGATAATTTAGCTTCAAGTTTTCGGGGTCACGAATGTATGAACTGAGTTTCTTTAGACGGTAAACACAACAGATTAACATAACAACAGTGATGACACGCTACACAATAGCTTTTGCGCAGTTTGATGTCAACAAACCAAAAATTGATTAGTCACGGAAACCAAGTCTTAATTCCATATATTTATATAATGTATGTTCAGTATAAAAGAGTTCATTTTTATCAAATTTCAATGACGCAATTACGAAAAGTTTATATATCTTTGGTACTTCCATGTATATATAGCTCAGTGCCTACAGTGCACTTATCTATATTTAAAAGCCCGCATTTTGTCCTCTCTTTTTTTTGTTCTTCATTTCAATAGGGCGTTTGCAATCACGTGACAAAAAGCACGTGATTTTTGTTTATTTTTATGTAGTGGTGTACACAATGGCCGCTGTATCAATAAAGTGTCCTATAGGCCCGAGCTTGTTTTTACTTATGTTTTGTGAAAGTGTAAATAGGTCTAGCCGGCCCTAGCCTAATCACATTAATCAATTAATCAGCAGTATTTAACTTTTAAAATAGGGGAATACATATAATTAATGTTGTACCGAACGATTATTAGGCCTAATTATAATATCAATAAAATCAATTCAATTGCAACACTTACCGGTCGGATATGAAGATGATAAAATGGGCGTAAAATGTTGAAAATCGTTGAAAAAATACCATGTCAGGCTTTCTCTTGGACTAGGAAGATGATATACGACTATTTACCTCCTAATTTGTGAGTAGGATAGCCAATATTCAGATGTGAATTTAACATGATGAAGAACAACTTCACCACGTTACGTTTGTACATCAAGTGGGTTCTATATTTACACAAATACGTCACTAAATTTACACTAAAAAACTTAAGCTCCGCCCATAGAGAACGCTCTATTGCTTGAGCACTCCATGTATATATAGCTCAGTGCGGCGAGCTAATTTCCATTACATGTACCTCATTTTGCACTAACACATAATTTATTAGGGAGGATCTATCCATTCTTTTATATAGATCAGTGCACGACCAGACGGATAGTCGTCTATTCACGTGACTCATTAGACTTTTCAACTTATAAAAAATTTAGCGTACCACTGTAAGTTATTTTGAAAGAATATAATTAATAAGCTGGCTAGTCTTCCAGGATTAGACTTACGTCTTTTTAAATAATAGGGTCTTGGAAATGTGGGACATTATAATGTAACGTAGAACCATAGACTATAATATACATGGACCGCTTGCTTTAGTATTTCTACTATATGATGACTCGAAACACTGATTTTCGTAATTTCCGATTCGTTGTTTCCTTTGCACTTCCGTTTTATTGAATCGCTTCGATTTTCTCAATGAAAAATTAAAATTAAAATCGAAAGTTATAAAAAGCGGAAACATTTTTAAGAAACAACGAGGAGCGTAGAAGTAATTTAAGACAGCCTTATTGGTTGCGCACGGAAAAAAAGTTGATATAAGCTCTAAAAATAGAGCAAGCGGTACATCTTATTATAGTCTATGGTAGAACAAAGATACATAAGCTTTATCTTTGGTAAAGAAAACCAACACGCATTTGTGTTATTGTTATTGTTGTAAGTGAATAAAAAATGTTTTGGTTATTGAAACCATAAGAGATTGAAAAGGTTAATCTGAAGTTGTATCGATCGCAGGGTTGAAACTACAAGCCGGTGATAGTTGTTGTTGGTTTTCTTGTGTGGAGCTAGAGTTTAATACAATTCTTAGGAAGACATAGAGATTTAAAATTTTTATTTTTATGACAATATAATATATCCAAGAACAATATCACCCCCAGCCGGCACACCACGTCGTATTGACGAAGAAAAAATGTGAACACGTGTTAATACGTTTTTACCCCGTCGATACGACGTGGTGTCCCCGCTGGGTACATGCTGCAGCTTGGCATGTTGTAAAGCACTTATCATGATACACGACTATCATCAAACCAGGAAATAAGCGTAGGATGTCAATATCTTCTATATGCTTTAGAAGAGGCATTTATGTAACATGTAAGATAATATAAGACGTTTTGTAACTTAATGAAGAGTTTCATTATCCAGACAGATTTGATTGATCGCTAAGTAGAATAAAAACATTTTTGTTAGTTTTTCGTCACCGTAGAGACTAGGGATGTTAAACGAAAACCGGAATACCGGATTCCGGTTTTGAAACCGAAAACCGGTTTTGATTTTCAAAACCGGAATCAAAACCGGATTTCGTTTTGTTGGCAGCACAAACTTTTCTTTCTTTTTTTTTTCTGATGGGAATATTTTAAATAAATAATGTCGGATTCGCACAAAACAATTCTGGAAATGCCCTACTAAGACTATTTAATCTTAGATATTGTGTTCTTTTTTTTCCAAATACCAACTATGGCTTGCGATAAAAACAACATGAAACCAAATTTTAAGTTAAAGTTACAATTAACATGAATCTTTTTTTTTTACTTTTCGGCTCATCTTTGAAAATACTTTTTAAACTATGGCTCGGTGTAAACTATGTTCCCAACAGATACGCTGGAGCGTACACACCTGCGTACGAAGCATCATGGATTAACATTGTCATCCTCTTCATATGCTTCTTAATATTATGGTCAACGATAATCGGAAACTTGATTATCACTATTGAAAGCTATTATCTGTTTTAATCAATTTGCCCAGCTTTTTTTTTTTGTTAGTTATAAGGAATTTTATGGTAAAGTGTACAAAATCATATTCTATTCACACAAATCAGCCCATTGAATGTCCTGCAAACACTAATTAAGTTTGAACTTTTTTTCAAATATACCTACAAAACAACGCACATTTGGCTTTTCAGGCCTGGAGGCGGGGAGGGGGGAGGGAAACGAAATCCGGTTTTAAACTGGTTTTATAGAACCGAAAACCGGTTTTGAAAAAAACAAACGGTTCTAACATTCATAGATGAGACGTGTATAATTAGGACTTATTGTTGGGGCGAAGCAAGAAAACCGTTTTGACAAGTACAAGGACGTATGGTACTTTGAGTTATAAATAGATTACCTCATGACTTTCTCCATGATGTGTTGTCCGATGACCTTAGCCGCATCGGATGTTAGTGTCGCTCAGGTTCAAGGCCATTGATCTTAGTCGAAGGAGGAAAAACAACAACACCAGTGATCCCGTGTAAGTAATGGATTATTCATAATCTCTTTACATCGTGAACTTATCACACAAATCACAGTATTTAATCCATTTACCAAAGTTGCAGCGAAATACGAATTATTCCATGCTCCAAATCTAGAGTTTCAAAAAAAAGCTACATATCCTTTGAACCACATTTTGATTGTAATGAGTTGAGCTAAGCTTCACACACGGAATTCATTTAGTTCCATACTTTGTTTTACATAAAACTATTTGTGTGCGTGTGTAAACACTATTTCCTTTGTTTTAAAGAAGAAATGAAAACATGATAAACAACATACGTTTACGAACTCGCTCAAGCTAGTCTACACACACACACATATTCCAAACAATGTAATTTCATTGCATTAAAAGAAAACGACATATCTAATGTAACAAGTAAACGTAAAACAAGAGCAGAGAAAAATCGATGTTTTACTTTGTATTTATAGCACATTAAATTCACCAGATGAATATGAAGTTATTTGAGACTTTGAATAAGGATTCCATAGCCAAGCTAAGCTAAACGTTTGGTTATGATATGCGACGCACAAAGCGCTTAAAGCGTTAGTAAAAGCGTTCAAAACAAAATGACAGAAATGTTTTAGTGTTATATTCTGTTTGTTACGTTTGCGATGTTCGGTAGTAAACGGATGCTAGTTTTTAATGAAGAAAGTCAATTCAACTTTATTGATATGATATTTAACTATTCATTGAATGCTATATTATTACGTTTTAGGCTAAGTTACATTTGTAACGATACATTTAGTGGACGCCATACCAAATGTAAAGATAAAACACAAATAAACAAAAAGCACTGTTATTATGTCTAGCTAGTTCCCCATTAACTTATTTGTCCAAAATACTCAGACCGTTTGTATCAAATGCCTAATCGATGTAAGATGTCCTCAACCAAATCAAACTAAATCGTACAGGTGAAACAGTTTTGTATTTGAGCGATCTACTTTCTATACAAATATCAACAACACCATAAAATGTTTACCAAAAAAAAATCTTTACCAAGTTTATAATTACTACAAAACATTTTCGGCCCTTACAAATTTAGATCCATTGATGAATGTCCAGATTTAGCAAACCGTAGAACCAAAGATTGGTCCCTGGACATTCATTTTATGATCTAAATAAAAAGAGAAAGAGAGAACGAGAGAGAGAAAGAGAGAGAGAGAGAGAGAGAGAGAGAGAGAGAGAGAGAGAGAGAGAGGAAAATGGGAGACCAAATTAAACAGGGGAGATAAAATTGTTGACCATCAGGATTGGTTGAACAAAGTTTTCCTCAATTAACCACATTTAGTAGACTTTCCTATTCAACAATTGTTTTGGACTCTTTGTTTAAAATGTTGGTTACTTGCTGTCTATTTGGTCAAAAACGATTAAAATGCTTTAAAAAAAAAGTTCAGATCGGCCAATAAAAAAAACAACAGATTAAATGGAATTAAATTTGTTGTTCGAGTGTAAAATTAACGCTACATTTGTATCTTTTATTTTTCACCTGATATGGAGTTAATAACAAAAATGTAGTCTGTTTTTTTTTGCTTACAGCTTACTGCTTACCTAATTGTTTTTTTTTTCAACTATGCTTTTTGGTTTACTGGTTTAAGGCGAACTAAGGCTAACAGTGTGACTTATAGAAGTCAGCTTTTCATGGTATTTAAAGATTCATTTGAAAACGAATTATTTACAAGTAAATAAAATTGGATGTATGTGTGGGGCAGAATATCCTCAACTGCAGGCCCTCAAGAAAAAAGTATAAAAACAGTCAAACGGTGCAAACTGACATGGTTCGGTCATGTGTTGCGGCACCATGGCCTGCCAAAAACAATGCTGCAGTGCACGGTGGAAGGTGAGCGTAGGAGAGGCCGTCAGCGGAGATGCTGGTTCGACAATGTAAAGTATTGGACAGGGCTGCAGTTGACTCAACTGAACGCTCAAAATAGGCAAAAGTGGAGAAAGTTGACTGCTGAGGTGTCCATTCGCCCCCCCCCCCCCAACGACCACGGCGGTCATGGGATTGAAGATGACGATGATGTAAATTGATGTAAAAGTTTGTTGAGTTTAGCAGGAAAAAGGAGCGTCCATAAATTAACGTCAAGTGATTTAGGCCCATATTTCCCTCTTTCCCCGTCCTCACAAGTCGTCACAAATGTCTTGTCCCCACCCCCACCCCCCACTATTACAACACAAAGAAATGAGCCTCCTTCCTAAATCTTGAATCTTATTTCCAATTTAAAAGTATATTAATAGATTATAGTTAACAGTTTCATTCATTGTCAGTAACATCTAAGTATTGTAGAAACCAATACCATTACAATAGTTAAATAGGTGGAAGTTGTTCATTGAAAGATGAAAAAAAAATTGTATGACATTGTATGACATTATAAATTGTATGACATTATAAATTGTATGACATTGTATGACATTATAAATTATATGACATTATAAATTGTATGACATTGTATGACATTATAAATTATATGACATTATAAATTGTATGACATTATAAATTATATGACATTATAAATTATATGACATTATAAATTGTATGACATCATAAATTATTTGACATTATAAATTATATGACATTATAAATTGTATGACATTATAAATTATATGACATTATAAATTGTATGACATTGTATTCTTTCACTCGATGTACGGGGGATGGTGGCCAATCGTCAGCGGGTTCGACTGGCATTCCGAAGGATGTGGGTTCGAATCCTGGTGAAGGCCAGGATTTGTTCCCGGGACTGGAGGGTGTCCCTGAGTCATCCCGGCTCTGGTGGGTACCTGCCTTTAGTTGGGGTGAAGTAAAGGCGGCTAGGCATTGTACTGGCCACACAATCGCCAAGTATGTCTTGGACACAGAAACTGGTGAACGATGCTTAATAGGTATTATGTTCAGTTTTACTACTTTACTACTTACCCCGTATGTGCATAACGTCATGTATGGAAGGCTACAAAGACCATATTTTATAATTTCCGAAATAACAGCTTTTTATAAATTATTATTGAGACAAATCATCTTTTTTTTGTCATGGAGATTTTGTATTGTATATTTTGCACAAATGTCTGTCAGACTATGTATCACATCTGTGTGTGTTAAATGTTTATTACAATGAATTGTTTATGAAAACAGAAACACATTAAAGCACATAATATGGAGACGAACGCATTCTTGGCCACAATAGCCTAGGGCTTACGGCTGAATATGTTAATTGTTATTGTAATACCACGTATCAAGTAAGTGGTAATGGGTGTTTTTGAAAATTATTTTTCTGATCGTACATATCAATAAATCATTTATATTAGCTTTGCTAAACCTAGTCACTGGCAAAATCTTTTCAAGTCTTATTAACCCAAATCCCGTCATCCCATCGAGCCGACACTTGACACATAGACTAGTTGTCGTTGAGAATGCATTAAATCTAATTTTCAGTCCTCTCCCTTCACTTCAAGTCCCAAAAATAATTTTTCACTGTGTTTTTAAAATTACACTTTATTGAAATCTTTTATATTACAAGCGCTTTTATGTGAGGCAAAATCTTCTGGAGGCTAAATGTTAAAGTAAATTCAAAAGTTTTCCACTGAAAAACTACAATGCAAACTAAATTATGCATAGAGTATACACAATGGTTGCGGAAATATTTGTATTGAGCGGTTGTTTAATTTTTACAAACTAAAAATTCATTTAGATCTATATCTAAATTCACTAAATGAATTATATAAAAATGTTTTCTAAAGAAATAAATGTTGTGTTAGCTTTTGTGATCGCTAAATTAAGTTACAAGATGTGCACGCTACATGTTTCTTAAATCGTTAAACCGATAGAATACATTCATCTTTGTCAGAGGAAGAAAAGTAAAAAGAAAAAGTTCAACCGGAAAAACAGAACGAGTTAAATCCAGAAACCTTTGTAGTTTTTTCCGCGTCTTTGTGAAGAGAATCAAAATTTGTATCAAGCTTAAAATATGGCTTCTAAAATAAATACAGATTATATCTGTCTGTCTGTCTGTCTGTCTGTCTGTCTGTCTGTCTGTCTGTCTATCTATCTATCTATCTATCTATCTATCTATCTATCTATCTATCTATCTATATATCTATCTATTAATCTATCTATCTACCTAGCCACCTACCCACCCAACCATTTACATACCCACCATCTCACCCACTTACCTACGCACCCACCTACCTAGCTTCCTACCTACCTGAATTCATGCTCTTGCCGTAAGAATTGCACACACATTATAGGCATATTATATTAATTTTTCCTTTAGTTTGTATCAATACAAATCCTACGATCTCTGAGTCATATTGTTTGATTACCTATAAATCTTTTCTGGAAATCAACAACAACAAAAAACCGTTGTAGAATTCTTTTTACAAAAGGATTTAAATCATTCAAATTTATTGCGTAACGCACTAAAGAAAGTGATTTTCTTTAAAATTTATTCAGATTTTTTTACCGGCCTTACCGTCTTATTATCCACCTACCCCTTCCATTTTTAATTGTCATTTATATAGGTCCTCACCCCATGCTAATGCAAGCATGCCCATCTATTCCTTACTTTAGATTAACATTAAGTATTGATAAATATAACGTTAGACTAAGTCGAATATGAATTCTCGTAGGATGAAATAGACGCCGGTGCCTAAAGTGAACAAGCATCACTAACAAGAGACGTCATATCACCAACCAGAGACGTCATTTCAATAACCAGTGACGATATTTTGACATGATGTAAGCAAGTGAGCTGAAGACATGTAGCCTCCTCCTTCGCCCCTCTCTTTCCTTTCCCTACACTTCATCCTTCACCCGTCTGTACCTGTCAATAATTTATTACAATTAATTTCAAAAGCCTAGCGATTTGTATGACTTCTCCCCGTTTACTATAAGGCTCTTCCTCTTCCCCCTTTCTCATTCCTGTTTCAATGACGTTAATGCATAAAATATCCCCCCCCCTCCAGGTAAGGAACATCAACTACCGAAAGACTTATTCCCGGTAAGACCTAATTCCGAAACAGTTCCATGCAAAGTAGATATACGTTTGTTAATGGCTAACTTTTTTTCTCTCCCCTGCCAAAATAAAACAAGAAGCAGCTCGTGGACAGTTCTGTTAATTCATTGTATTCGCCACTAGAAAAAAAGGAAAACACAATTCCAGGCGGAGTCTTGCAAGTCTAAACAAGTATCAAACCACAAGGCAAAAATCGATACATTATTAAAACAAAAAAACAAAACAATAACAAACAAACAAAAAAAGAAAAAAGTTACAGCAAAATCAAACTACGATAACAGAAAATGTGAATCAGTTGCGCAAAGAGCTATTTTTACCAACCAATCAGCTGCCATAAAATACTACAAACGTATTTTCTACTAAACAAAAAATTGTTTCTTATTGCAAACCACAAGTCAAGGTCGTCCACGAAAGACGTCGCAAGATTAATTAAAGGGGGATAAATGCGTAATGAGATCACGTGTAAAGGATAGCCAGGGAATTGGGGAAAAAGGGGGAGGGGGAGATTATATGCCTTTAGAAAAAAAAATTGACTCGCTAAATATAATCTTGATAGGTTTTCTTCATTCCTCTGTGTCTATATAAAAAAATAATTAATGTAAACATTCTTCTCTATTATAATAATTAGATCAAAAGATATTCATTTACATTCGACTTCACGTTTTAAAAGCATTATATTTTAGAGTTAACCATAGACTTGATTACAAGTGGACCGCTTGCTTTAGTATTTCTGCTATATGATGACTCGAAAGACTGTTTTTTGGGAATTACATGGAAAAAAAAGTACTAATAAGCTCTAAAAATAGAGCAAGCGGTCCATCTTATTATAGTCTATGGGTTAACTTTCGTAACACGAAAAATGAGAACAATTTATATAATCTCTTTAAAAAGAAACATAAAAACAAAAAAAGAAAAACAAAAACCCATCACCGACAAACAAGAAAATGTGAATGATTTTCATGTCAAATATTTTGGTTCAATATTTACATTAAGAAAAAAACAACAACAAAGTTACAAGGACACGAAAATAAACTGGGGAAAATATTGGGCTGCTTTTAGATTTATTTGTTTACATGGAAAATTACATCTGAGATTGTTTTAAAAACTTCTATTATAGAAACTGTAATTAGAGGAACAAGGAAATGAAAGGCGCGGGAACGGAATTGCAATAATGGAACGTGATTTAAATGATGGATGAGATGTTATTTATTCATGTCTTTTTTTAAAACAAGGAACTGAATTTCTTATCTGATGTTTGAATATTAAAGAAATGATAGGTTTATATTTACATTTCTACGCTCTTTAAAAAAGGTTAAAAATGATCTTACATTCTTGACCAAAAATAGAAAGTTTGAAATAACTAAAGATCTTACCTTGTCAGAACTTTAGTGAACGTGACTTAACCCTTCCTGTACCGACCTACTTCTATCTATGCTGCCTTCAGTTCCTATATACGCGCCCGGGACTGTAAGGGTTAAGATTTGTAATCAACGCAGTAACTAGATCATCAAAACCAAGGATGAATAAATTGGACAAATCAAGAAGTACAGCGTAATTCATGTTCTATTTCTAGCTTTTTTTCTTTCTACTAGGACATGCTATTCGATAAAATACTTGATTAGTTTATCAAAACTATCTATAAATAAAGCATACAAGTTTTTATGTTTTGTATTAAATGTTTAAAAGCAGAAAACAACATCAACGACATAAGGTTATTGCGAAAAAGCTGGATTGGAAGAAAAAGGCTAATAATTAATAAAGGGCTAAATGAATATCAAAACCGTTAAGTCAGAACGAATGAAGGAAACTAATTTGGAGTGTCTATGAGCTTGTGTCTTTGTATGCCTACGTGTGTTTTTGTGTATTTGTGTGTGTGTGTGATTACGTGTGAGTGTGAACCAAACATGTAGATCGACTCACGCACAACGTTTCCATTATACTAATTGTCGACTACGCAACACCCATTGATCTGAGGGGGTGGAAGAAGGGGTGGGGGTTGACTATAGAAATCAGAATTGGCATTAGCTGATTAGTTTTGTGCTTGCAGTGCACTTAATATTACACGTAAAGGTTTGTGGTGGCGCCACTGACATTAAACTCAGCGATATATCACATACATATTTATATAGTAACTGACTAGGCATGACATTTGTGAGTATAATATAAATGGTGTGTCCAAAAAAGTGCTCAGTTATCTAGAATGCCACATAATGTTGAAATAGATACATTAATCATTAATACAATGAGTTTCATGAATATCACGACTCTATATGTGTGTGTGTGTATGTGAAAGTACCCATCGGACCGAATTGATCCATAGGTTAGGAGAAACAACGTTCACCAGTTTCTGTGGCCACGGCAGACTAGGTGATTGTGTGGCCAGCACTACGCACAGTCGCCTTTACTTTACCCCAGCTAAGGTCAGGTACCCATCACAGCTGGGTAGACTCACCCTCCAGACCCAGGAAAAAAAAACTAGCCTGCACCAGGATTCGAACCCGGGACCCTATATGTGAGTTTGTGCGTAAATTTAAAAAAAATATCAATATACCCAGGTTACACTTATATGATTACTTTCATAAGAGAAATAAACTAATCTCATTGCCCACGCGGTTTAAGGGTGCAAAGGAGGAGATTGCCGAGGTTGACACGCCGCATATTTAAAAGTATTATGGGATTAAGGGATTTCACATCGTTAAAACACAAGCCTCGAATGGGCACGCCTTGTAGAATATTAAATTAAATAGAGACACAGTTTTCATACTGAGATATACAGTTGGCGTGATCCAATGACACAAGATAATCAGCCTTCATCTTTATATATGAATAGATAGTTTGTTTTTTTTTTTGGGGGGGGGGGGGGGGGAAGGTCAAGAGACTATTCTTTTTAGCAGTGACAAAAATATTCCGATCGTAACAGCCTTCAATATAAAAGCTTTAAAAAAAAAACACCACTATTTGCTAAACATAAAAATTATTTTTAGTATGCAATGAGACTTAAGATAAAAGTACATTCATTTTTCATCTACGGAAGCCATGTCTAGGTCCTCGCAAAATGCCAGGGTACCACAACAAGAGACACACCTGAGAACCACTGCGCTTCATTTAATCCCTTCCGTCCACAAACTTCCGCTTCAAACAGAATGAGCCAAAGACTTCAAAAGGCAAACAATAAAAATGACAAATCCGAGCACTAATTGAACTGATCAATAAACGCCAAAATAATGTAATAAACACAATAGGCCTATAAACACACACCTAGTATATAAAAACATTTTCAGGAATTAATAACCATGTTCTGGTCAAATATCTAAGCACAATGTGTGTGTGTGTGTATATCTCACAGCTTCTGGAAATCCTTCCTCACCTAACGTCACATTAACAGACTTCAGATCCGAATGGCCTCCTGGTCTGGTTTGACAAAAGCGTAAATGTCTCGCGCCGTCACCTCCCCCCCCCCCCCTCTTTTTTTTTCACCCCTTCCCCCGCCTGCACGCCGTACTCTTTTTTGTCCACCATGGTTTTTTCCCCTTTTATACAGATTTTCGCCTCTTTGACCATTCCGTCATTACGCCCCGCCTTTCCCTTCCCACACTCCCCCTTCTTTATATCCATACAGTCACATTGCACTCCTTTGTTTATAATAATATGTGCCATCACACAGTATCGGCTGATAGAGAGAGAGAGAGAGAGAGAGAGAGATATGTAGGGATTAAGAATGCGCTGATGGGGGCTAGATGGTTGGAGGTGGGGGGGGGGAAGTACATACTTAACATAAAAATTGGGGGGAGCACGGTTGTCTAACAAGGAGCGCGCTGGGGGGGGAGCAAGGTTGTCTAACAAGAAGCGCGCTGGGGGGGGGGCACGGTTGTCTAACAAGGAGCGCGCTGGAGGGGGGGGGAGCACGGTTGTCTAACAAGGAGTGCGCTGGGAACGTTGTACCAAAGATCCCTGGTTTGAGTCCCGATACACTAAACATGACTTTTTTTTTTACCCTATGATCCGGAAGGTGTCTCTGAATCAAACCCGGCTAAAATAAGTTTGAAACAAACTAAAGGCGGCTGAGCATTGTGCCTGACACACTATCCCATTGTATGTGATGGGCACGGAACCCCGTGAACGCTGCTTGAAAATAGTGTAAAGGGGATACTTACATTTTACTCAACATAAGATTCTACGGAGCAGTCACCAGGAATGGATTATCCGTTATCCAGATCAACGAAGTTACAGTCTAACAATTATAACATTTATAAACATAGTTTCATATATTATCATATAAAGCCTTGAGGGAGCTATCATCTCCTACCAAGCGCGTCCCCAGGTGGTGGATAGGGGAATGACCTTTAGATATAAGGGTTAGCCGTGAATACTGAATAAGCGGCCGCGGACCAACTGGTTTGCTGTCATGGAGGGTGAGGTGGGGTATCCCGTGGTAAGGATACTCTTTAAAAAATACCTTATAAATCCAAAGAAATGACTGCAAAAAGCGAACATAGAGCGCTCAAACTCTAAACCCGGACAGATGAGGCCGTTAGCTAGGGATAGCAATCATCCAGGAGAGAAAACTCCAAAAATAAATCAACTGCTGCCTTGCAGACGATCTTGGTTGACCAAAGGCTATGGAAGCACATCCAGAAAGAAATGCAGGCTGAAGTCTGAGTCCACGGGCCAACTGGCGCAAAACACGTCGGCACGCAAACCTCAAAATGATGGAGGAAACAGATAATAGTACATATAGTTGTGGCGTCCTGCCTGTGGAATCCCGCCGTGCAGGTAGGGGGCCGGGCTCTCCGCCTCGAAGGAGCCCACCCAAGCGAACTGGTGGTTCTTCCTCCTCTGCTTGTGAAGTCAGGAGCAGAGAAAAGGAAGTAAACCCTACTGACAAGAACATTAAGGGGAAAACAAAACACAATTTAGTCTTTCTCCAATGGAATGCAGAGGGCATCCAAAAGAAAGAAGCCTTAAAGATCTTCCTCCATAAAAATGAAGTAGATGTGGCATGCATCCAAGAAACTCACCTCAATAGCAATCTGCGTTTCTCAATTAGAGGCTACACATGCTTAAGACAAGACAGGGAAAACAGATCTAAAGGGGGAATTCTTACTCTCGTCAAAAACAACATACCTACCTCAGATATCATCATACCAAGCTCCACGCAATCTGAAATAATGGGGACCAAGCTGATTCTACCAGGGGGAAACCTAAACATAATCAATTGCTATTGCCCACCAGACAAAGAGCTAGAACTTGGCAGAATTCAAATCCCAATAAATGAAGAGTGTCTAATACTGGGTGATATGAACAGCCGCCCCCAGAGCTGGGGATATCCAGACCTCAATGCCAGGGGAGAAGAAATTGAGGAGTGGCAAGCCGAAAACAGTCTGATTCTCCTTAACCAGCCAGAAGACCCACCCACCTTTTACTCCAGATCATGGATGACTTCATCAACTCCAGACTTAGCCTTTGCTACCAATACAATATCCATAGGAAGTAAAAGAGTAGTCGCTGACCAACTAGCCACCAGTGACCAAAGACCCATTCTCCCCAATAGAAACCACTCACCTGCCCATAGAAAACCCCACCCTTCCCAGATGGAACTACAAGAAAGCAAATTGGAACCTCTTTGCACGCTTAACAGATGTCTATGTGACACACATCTATGGCAAAACAAATCGGATAAACAAATCCTACACTGAATTCTCTAGAGCTCTCCTTAAAGCAGCTAAGGAATCCATCCCAAGAGGAGCCAGGAAAAATTATATACCAAACTGGTCTCAACACTTGGAACTCTTCCACAATGAAACCATCAAAGCAAGAAACCTAGCAGAAAAATCCCCAACGATAGAAAATAATATACAACTAAAAGCTGCAAACGCAATCTTCAGAAAGGAATATCTCTCGTCAATTAGGAAGAGCTGGCACGAAAAGACACAAAAACTAAATGCAGACAGAGATGGACATAAGCTGTGGAAAATCGCCAAAAGTCTGAACCAAGAAGAGAACAAATCTTCGCCAATAGTCCTAGACGCAGACCAAGAAAAGCTCACAGGCCGCGAAGCTGCTCAAAAATTTATAAAACACTTTAGCAGCGTAGGAAATATTAGTATCACCGAAAAAAGAGCCAGAGAAGTCAATGACCACATAGAGAAAGCTCCAAAAATGTCCACACCACACTCTCATGGAATGACAGCAAATCTCAGCATGAAAGAGCTTGATGACTCACTGAAACTCCTCAAACCCAAACAAGCTCCAGGATCAGACAAGATCTCAAATGATATGCTTATTCATTTAGGACCTCTGGCAAAGAAAAAACTACTGCAAATATTCAATGCTAGCTGGAAGTCAGGAAAAATTCCAACTGTCTGGAAAAAAAGCTATCATGATCCCTATACTAAAGCATGGTAAACCAAGAAACCAAGTTGACAGCTACCGCCCAATAAGTTTAACCAGTTGCGTCTGCAAACTAATGGAAAGAATGGTCAACAATAGGCTCACATGGCTTCTTGAATCTGAAAATATAATAGCAGATGAACAGGCAGGCTTCAGAAAATGTCGATCAACAGAAGACCAAATAGCTTATATAGTCCAAGAAATAGAAGATTGATTCCAGGAAAAGAAACCAACGACCATTGTCTGGGTCGACCTAGAAAAAAGCATTCGATAAGGTCTGGAAAGAAGGTCTAATCCTAAAGCTATCAAAACAACCATATATCCCACAAAATGTTAAACTGGATTACAGAATACCTAACAAATCGAAAAGCTATAGTCAACTTGCAAGGAAAAAGGAGCAACATAGCAACAATACAAAATGGAGTCCCCCAGGGAGGTGTACTGTCACCCACACTATTTCTCATTTTCATAAATGACCTAATTCAACATATTCCTAGAAAAGTAAAAAGCAGCATGTACGCCGACGATCTTGCTCTAATAAGTACAGAAGAATATATAGGCACCTCAAAATTTAGGCTACAAGATGCACTAAACAACCTCAACCTATGGTCCAAAGAATGGGGAATGACCATAAACTCAAAAAAGACTACATACTCAATTTTTTCTCTATCTACTAAAGTACAAAGCCTCAAACTGACCTTAGACAAAACAATCCTTGAAAAAAATGACAATCCCACATATTTAGGAGTTACGTTTGACCCAAGACTAACCTGGAAAAGTCAAATAGAAAGCTCACAGAAAAAGGGAATCCAAAGACTAGCTTTGATGAAAAAACTTGCTGGCTCAGACTGGGGTGCAAATCACTCTATCTTGAAAAAAACATATACCAGTTATATAAGGCCTACCCTAGAATATGGAGCCACAGTGTGGGGTACGGCAGCCCAATCAAACCTCCGAAAAATAGACAAAGTTCAAAACCTAGGACTTCGAATCATAACAGGAGCAATGAAAACTACCCCGATCAGAGCAATGGAGGATGCAACTAACCTAAGCTCTATGGAAACTAGACGAGAAACCAAAATCCTTACTCACTTCACCAAGTTAGAAGCATCAGGTCATCACCCTCTAAAACCCAAGCGACTCAAAACCTCCTCAACAAAAAGACTTCAAAGATCCAATTTTATACAAGAAGCCAAACATCTAAAAAGTAAATAGAAAAAAGAAAACATTGCAATTGAACCTACCCAACCCCACAGCCACTTCCCCCCCTGGGACCCAAGCCCTACTCTAAAAATCAGAGACGAACTAAGCAACATAGGGAAAAAATCTGACTACACGCCCGAAGTACTAAAAGAAGCAGTAAACAACATCATTAGAGAACAATACCCCCAAAATGCATGGACCAGAGTCTGTACTGACGGGTCAACTGGAAAAGAGTTGAAAAATGGAGGAGCCGGAATTTTCATAGAGTGGCCAAATGGAGAACTCCTAGAAAAAGCCACTGTCACAGGTAGCCTCTCAGATAGCACTAGAGCATAAAAAAAGCAATTGAGCTTGCTGCAAATATACTAACAAGCCACACTCAATCCCCCAACAACCGGATTGTCATCTTCACTGACGCCAAAACAGTACTCCAGTCTCTAAAAAACCCAAATGCCCCGATCAACCAGTCACTCAGTACAGAACTTTTAAAACTGAACAAAATAACTAAAGAACTGGTTCTCCAATGAATCCCTGGGCATATACAAAATGAAGGAAATGACACTGCCGACACCTTAGCTAAAGCTGGAGGCAGACAAAACCAGACAGACCCATCTCTAAACCCCGAAGAAATAAAGGCAATACTCAAAAGGAATGAATCCGAAAGATGTTCTGAGCTGCAACAAAACAACCCAAAGATTGATGCTTACTACAAACTCTCCCGCCAATTTCAAAACATCATCTTCAGACTAAGGACTGGTCACAACAGGCTAAAGCAACATATGTTCCGCAAACTACGAATCGGAGCAAGCGAAATGTGCCCCTGCGAAACAGCTCCCGAAAATGCGGAGCATGTCCTTCAGACCTGCCCTCTGTATCTTTCTACCCGGTCAGCCATTTGGCCCCTGGGGGCTACCTTCAACGACAAACTGTTCGGTGGACTAGAGCAACTGACAGCCACGGCGCAGTTCATTACAACTTGTTGTCTGAATCCTTCCAATCATAACATTTGAGAACGAAGAGGAAGAAGAAGATCATATAAAGCATTGTTTTTAATATGAAGAAAACAAAAGTAAAATCAAAGACTATAGGGGGCCTAATAATATGGACCGCTTGCTTATTACTCCTTACTCCCTTTATTTTAAGTTGCATTTTCTGTCTGTCTGTCTGCAATGGTGCAAAAATTGGCTTCAATTTTTCGACCACTTCCCGTGGTCCGATCGAGCTGAAATATGGACAGCAGACTTGCCCCGACTAACAATACATCCTATCAAATTTTCAGTTAAAACAACTTAATAATACTACACTTATGACAATATTCATTTCTTAAAAGGAAAGTATAAGAAAAATTTGAATTTCGCGTTAAAAATGCCTGTGCAACTTTTTTATACTTTTTCGGCGCAAAGCAAGAAAAAAAATGTGCGCTACGATTATTTTTAGAACAATTCATACTGAGTAAGGAGATATTTTTGAGATTTGCGACACAGATATTTTTCTGTACGTTTCATTTGCAGTAGTCAATCAATTATTTAATTAGATGATGGTAAACTTAGTTTGCAAATAAAGGGAGTATAATGAAAACTTCGTTTTTATGGTTTTCTTGTTTTTAGAGCTTAAATGTTCCTATATTATTCTAATCCAATAACGCTGTCTTAAATGACTTCTACGCTCCTACGTTTGCCTAAATGTTTCCGCTGTGTACCTTTCGATTTTAATTTTAATTGTTCATTGAAAAAAATCATAGCGATAAGATAAAACGGAAGTGTACAATGTAAAAAGAGAATCGGGAATTCCGAAAAGAACTAATTCGAATCATCACATAGCAGAAATATTAAAGCAAGCGGTCCATCTTATGATAGTCTTTTTGGTAAATCATTAATTCTTTCTATTGCGTTATTGCAGCAGGAAAAAAATGACACTTCAAAGAGAAATAAATAAGATTTGAGAAAGAGATAGAAGGAGAGAAATGTTGGGGAGAGAGACTAATAGGAGAAAAAGGTTAGTCAGAGAAAGAGGTAAACCGAGTAAGAGAAAAGAAAAGGGAAGTGAAAAGGACAAATATTTAGAGAGAGAGAGAGAGAGAGACAGAGATAGAGAGAGAAAGATAAAATGTGTATCGGCACAAATTAGAAATGTAAAGGAAAGATAAAAAAAAGATATAGAGAGACAAAAAGAGAGAAAGAGAGAGAAGATAGTGCCAAAAAGAAAGAGACAGAGAGAAAAGAAAAAGAGCGATATCAAAATACAGAGAAAGGCTGAAAGAGAGAATACAAAAATGGAGGGCAGAGAGAGAGAGAGAGAGAGAGAGAGAGAGAGAGAGAGAGAGAGAGAGAGAGAGAGAGAGAAAATTAATATAAAAAAAGAATTAAAAAAAAAATGCAACAATGATTTTAAAGTGTAATAATAGGAAATAAACATTATTGTATTAATAAAAATATAAAATAAAGATTTTTACAATTATATTCGTACATTGAACACTCACTAGAACAATGTTATTTTATTCAAAGAGATTTCATCTTGAAATGTAATTGATTGTTCAGTAAAAACAAAAACCCATTGAAAAATTTTCACTAAACAAAATTTTAATGAGTATATAATTCAATAGAAAAAAACAAGAGGAAGAACAAAAAGAAGTAGATCTTGTTAAAATAATGAATCAATTTAAGAAAACAAAACATTAACAAAAGGAAAAGATAGGAATTTAATGTTGTATCTTTTGTTTCTTTACTGATTCTTGTATTTCTTTGTACAAAATTTTTGTTTATAAAATAAGAAATATAAAATAGGTACTTTAAAATAGGTACTATCTACGTATGTATCTATCTATGTATGTATATATAGATCTCTATCTATCTATCTATCTATCTATCTATCTATCTATCTATCTATCTATCTATCTATCTATCTATCTATCTATCTATCTATCTATCTATCTATCTATCTATCTATCTATCTATCTATCTCTCTCTCTATATATATATATTTATCTGTTTACCTATGTATCTTTTTATCTAACTACCGTATATATTTGTCTATTGGATTTTCTGCCAGACTGGTTTGTCAATCTGTCTACATTGTATACGATGCTTGTTTGATCGTTAGTCTTTCTAAAGTCCCACTAAAATAAAAAAAAAAGTAAAGTATCCCGTTGTACCAAATTGTTCCATGTGGCCGGTGAAACAGCGTTAACCAGTTTCTGTGTCCATGGCATACGAGTGGATTGTATGGCCAGCACAATGCCCAGTCGCCTTTACATTACCTCAACTAAAGTCAGATACCCATCAGAGCTGGGTAGACTCAGGAACACCCTCCAGACCCGAGAATAAATCTTAGCATTCACCAAATTTCGAACCCAGGTTTAGGAACGCGCTGCCGGTCGGCCACTATGTTTCATCAAGAGTACAACTCTTCTCTCTGCAAAATTTCACGACACGCCGTGTAATAGTGGTCAATTTACCCGCACTAAAGCCTACATTTTTGTAAAGGTGCGCACATTTGAATTAGTTGTTGTTTAAATTATGTGTACGGCACATCGCTTGATGAAATTATTTTAATCGTAAACTAAACAGACATAAACTGTTCAGTGAATACAATAGTTTCATTTTTTTTTTAAGTGGATGACTTATACCTTCAATTAGTACTGTGCCTGGATAGTGAATCCATCGTAACAATACTTTTAAGCATGTTAATTTTTAATGTACGTCATTACTTAGGTGTAACGGGAACATAATTACAATACCAGTCTAGGCACTGTCAGCATTGGCATCCCTGCACTTATAACAAACACAACAAACACAACCTGACAAAGAAGCAACACAAGAAAAATATGCTTCTTTTTTTGTATATGCAATTTCTTTTTCTTTCCCTCATTCTGATTCATAATCAATGAAAGAAAGAACATCTAGAATGAGAATCTCGAGATGACAGATTGTGGTTAAAAAAGACGGGCAGATTGGAATAATTAAATCAAGCTGTCCTAGATGTTCCCCAATTGCACATAATAAATAGCAAATACATGAATAGTTTAACGTGAAATTGTAACATCTAAGTGGGGAGCATGGATATTATTCCCAAGCTGAATATTTATAATCTATTGCAAGCTGACAACTAGTGCTAAGCTATATATATATATATGTATATATATATATATATATATATATATATATATATATATATATATATATATATATATATTGAGATAGAGAGAGAGAGAGAGAGAGAGAGAGAGAGAGAGAGAGAGAGAGAGAGAGGGGCTGTCAACAAGGAGAGATAGATATTATAAATACTGATTTGGGTATAATGGCTAGGAACATTTCTTGTCATTCACATTAAGAAATAAATCATCAAACAGCCATTTCTTGTTCTCTATCTGAATTCAGTAAACATTTTATCCTACACTGTATTAACAAAAGATCACCATACTGTGGGTTGCGACCCCCTTGGGGGTCGAATGACCATTTCGCGGGGGTCGCCAAAGACCTTCAGAAAACGTATGTTTTCAATGGTCTTAGGAGCCGAAACACAGCTCATCTTTCCGTCTCAAGCGAGTCCACCGATATGCAGATAGAACCGCATACTACTTGTAGGCTACTTGGCGTAATGACATCAATACAGGTGTATGTGACAAGGTCGGCACCATAATGCACGTATGCGGATCAGTAACACGTGTGTAGAGAGTTGTGTTAAAAAAAGCCTTTTCTCTGTTAAAAGCTAAAAGCAGCCATTGTGTTAAAAGCAGTAGTTTCAGCGATAAAACTACCGACACTTCATGAATATTTAGGATTTTAGTTCGGTCTGGATTTCAAAAGAATTAGTGACCAAAAATAATCGGAGCTCACTCTATGATATATGGGCAAATATTAGCAACGAAGACATTGCCACACCAGTTAAAAGAAGTAATAAAAAGCGTCATAAGTTGTGCCCTTGTGTAAAGACAAGCTCTTTAAACAGTCGACTGTTTTCGCAATTGTGCAACGAGTATGTTGCTCCGAACAATTCTTGCTATTTCACACTTGTGAGATGATTGTCGAGAGAAATTAAAACTTGTTTTTTTTAGCTTCATGGTGAATTAGTTTTTTAAAATATATTTTATATCAGAAAGCCAGACTGCTCCTTTAAGCACTTTCGGTGATAAAAGTGAACTGCAAACAATAACTTACTTGGTTGACATCATTGTCGTCTTTAATGATTTAAATTTATCACTGCAAGGAGGAAAATGTAACATGCCTTAATTTATCTAAAAAATCCGATCATTCCGAATGAAACTTTAGCATTTGCATAAAAAAATTGGATGAAAATGAAATGTATATGCTGTCTAATTCAGGCTCCACGAAGAGGGTGTATGTGTGCATTTATTGCGCTGCGCCGGGGCCCATAAGAGTTTATCTTTGGAATATTATTTGTAAGATAAATACTGAAGTTTAGGAAAAGTTACATTAATTTAAATTAAAAACTGTACTTGATTAAAGTTTGTGAATAGGCCTGTAAGGCTGTGAATGATAATGGTAACTCTTATGACAGTTTCATAAAATGGTCCACATACCTTTTAAAAGATTCCTGATTTCTATAAACGTATGTAATGCAAATAAATCATCTAGATTTGACTAGTGTTGGAAAGAAGGATCGAACCAGCACAATTTTTTTCTCATGCGGCTCATGGTCTACTTTATCTGCTTTTTTTGAAAAACATGACAGTGATGCAGACAAAATGATTACGATGATAAATTCTGTGAAATAACACTTTCACATGCTTGAAGCCGAAATTGTATGGTACTTTCCAAAACTAGCTGACACTACATATCTATGTACTTTCCAAAAGTCCATTCACATTCAAAGTTGAAGATGTTCCTGAGAAAGCACATTGAGCGTATAAACAACGATGCATAGAGAACTGATTTCTCTATAATGCCAGGTAGAAAACTCTGGATCAAATGTTTGCAGTCATAAACTATTTTGACTGAGATTGTGTTGCGCCATTTTCTTCCATTTCCAACAAAATATCTTAGTAAACATGCTTTTCCACCTTTTTGGTAATCAAGTCTAAACACAGTAGACTTATTGTTGGAGATGAGCTTCTTAGTTGTGCTCTTGCAAAGACTGTCCCGAGAATTTCTGAACCGATGAGAAATTCGCAATTTCAAACATCACAATTACTGACGTTTGTGTTGTAATTAGAAATATAGGCCTAAGCGTATACCGGTAATTTGCAATTTTTAATTACATTTGTTTTTTTGTCTTTTTTTTTTACATGATTAATCGCTATGCTTTAATTAAGTTCAATTTGTAACAATAAAAATACATCCTGCATATCAGATATTTACATTACAATTCATAACAGTCGCATATTGCAGTAATAAAGTATCGACGTAATGATTATAATTAATTTTTTTCGGGGGGGGGGGGGGGCGTCGCCAAAGCATGAGAAACTGTATAAAGGGGTCGAGGTCTAAAAAAAGTTGGGGAACCACTGCATTAGATAATATTGACTGGGAGGATAATAAATAAGTTTGTAAGAAAAACTTTCACGTGGTTCCTAAATAATTTTAAAGGTAAGAACTGATAAATTTAATCTATATATATAAAATACGACTGTTTGTCCCCATAGGGATCCCCATTGGTCAATTTGAAATCTTGTGAGTTTGTGTCACTGACCTATTCAGGCAAAGGATTATATACTGTCTAATAAATTTTTCACATCGGACATGTGTTTTGGCTAGCTCAGTGGTAAACGTAGAGGACTGATATGCGGGCGACCAGGTTCGATTCTCCAGTTAGACTATACCTTTTTTTTTCGACTATTTTTTTCAAACTTTTAAAAACAATAGACATTGTAAATCTACGGGCAATTTAGATTTTTGTTAAATAAAAATACTTGCCTATTTTTTACCCGATTACAATATTTATTTTAAATTACTTTCCTAAAAGTCTTCAGTAAAAATAATAATAATTTAAATGTAAGATTTAAAGCTTTCATTTAAGTGTAGTTTATATTTTTTTTTATCTCTACCTTATACAGTCCTGTTTTTTTTTCTTTACCCGGGCAACGCCGGGCATTGTAGCTTGTCTATATATATAAAGTAATCCGTGTGTGTCGTATCCGATCCCCATTGGTTAATTTAAGGACACGTGGCCTTATTGTCTCATATCTTACTTTTGCGATCTCGCTTTTAATTAGACATGTACGTCTTCCCTAGCGTAGTTGTTAGCGTCTTCGGCTGCCATGTGGGCGACCTGGGTTCGATTTCATACTAATGGCTATCTTTTTTTTTCTACTTTTTCAACATTTCCATTAATATTATTTTCTTTTTAAAGATTGTCAAGAATTTTAGTACTTAAAGCTTTCCTAAAATGTTTTCAGTAAATAAAACCTAATAATTATATTTTAGACGCACGCGCAAGACTGGTATTTGATTCTAATCACAGGGATAGTCTTAACTTTTTGATAAATAAAAAGACATGCATTTTTTTAATCCGATTACAAATTTTATTTAAAATTACTTTCCTATATGTTTTCAGTAAAATAATAATGATATTATATTACTAAAGTTATAATAGCTTTCTCTTCATTGTAGTTTATACAATTTTTATCTCTAACTTTAGGCCAAGCCTATGATGTTTTTTCCCATGGGCAACGCCGGGCAATTTAGTCTTTTGTTCAATAAAAAGATATGCCTATTTTTAACCCGATTACAATATGTATTTTAAATTACTTTCCTAAATGTTTTTAGTAAATAAGATTTTTTTTATTTATTTATTAGATCTAGCCT
This sequence comes from Anisus vortex, assembly GCA_949126835.1. Classification (NCBI taxonomy): domain Eukaryota; kingdom Metazoa; phylum Mollusca; class Gastropoda; family Planorbidae; genus Anisus; species Anisus vortex. The sequence continues at coordinate 16,612,147 of OX421493.1, forward strand.
ATATCTTTCTGTTCATTAAAGTTTATGTAATGATTATCAGTAGCTTATACAGGCCTATTTAATTTTGTACCGGGCAACGCCGGGGAATTTAGCTTGTTATTATTATAATTACTTCTAATAATTTGAAGTAAATTGGATTGAATTATTAGTGAATATTCACAATTGACAAGAGTAACACCAATAGTTAAATCACTAAACCTAGAAACACTAGAGGACGAAAGGGAAAAGAGTAAAGTAGTAATAATACATAAAGTATTCAATTCTAACTGATAAATACAACAATAACAATCTATTACGATACTCAGATAAACATAAACAATAACAATCTATTACGATACTCAGATAAACATAAACAATAACAATCTATTACGATACTCAGATAAACATAAACAATAACAATCTATTACGATACTCAGATAAACATAAACAATAACAATCTATTACGATACTCAGATAAACATAAACAATAACAATCTATTACGATACTCAGATAAACATAAACAATAACAATCTATTACGATACTCAGATAAACATAAACAATAACAATCTATTACGATACTCAGATAAACATAAACAATAACAATCTATTACGATACTCAGATAAACATAAACAATAACAATCTATTACGATACTCAGATAAACATAAACAATAACATTCTATTACGATACTCAGATAAACATAAACAATAACATTCTATTACGATACTCAGATAAACATAAAGGATAAAACATTTTTTTTTATATCCTATATGCAAGAACTAATACATGAATGTACTCTTTCTTCCCAAGCGGCATCTGAGAATTGGATTGGGTTGCCTGAACAAACCAGAAAAACCAGTAACTTAACATCATTTTTAAAACACTAATCGAAATGCAAAGACTATACTCCAGCCACGGATAAGCGTAGGACGCAATAATGTTCTTTTTAGACGGAGCGTGAATGTAAGTTAAGATAAGACAGAAGTTAGTTGGTTTACAACGAGTTTCTTTGCCACTGAAGGATACATACACGACAAACATACGCATGAACACATCTGTGAACGCCGACATACATAGAAGATGGGATAGAACAAGAATGAATTCTTAATAAGACATCCAGGGCCGTATTTAGGATTGTGGTGGCCCTGTTCCCAAATTTATGTGGGAGCCCCTCCTGGCCTCACCCCTGACTTCCACATACCTCAGAAAAGTGACGTTACTTCATGTTACATTCTGTCAAATCATAAATAAATTTTATGTTGCGCTTATCTTGGTTGAACTGAAGCGCTTAAAGACCAAGTGAACAGCTTTTTCCTAAAGGGACGAGATTTGTAAAAGTCTCATACGGAAGTGACGTGTTAGAAGGACAATAAATAAACAAGACACGACCCACAAAATCTATATTTAACCATTTTGTTTTAAAAATAAGACCGGGAAAAGATTCAAAACACGTGGAAATAGATTCAAAACACGTGAAAATATTCATTTTTCCTTGTCGAATTCCTTCTCTGACGTCACTACCCTTTGTTGCCATATCAAATGGCTACGAGATTTGGATTTTTCCTACGCACATTTAAGTGCTAATATTGAACTAATTACTTGAAAGTTAGGTTTAATATTTTGTATAAATGATTTTATTTAGCATTTTGGTACTGAAAACACTATTTGCTATTAAAATAAACGTTTATCTCAATTTTGATAAAAAGCTGTTCACTTGGTCTTTAAAATTGTAAGGTAATAAATGAAAAAAAAATCTTTTTTTGGGATGTGCCGTGGGGGGGGGGCCTTTTGTGTAGGGGGCCCTTGTTCCGATGGAACACGTGTAACATGCTTAAATACGCCACTGAAGACAGCTATTTTTTTTCTTACTTGATATTGCGACGAGCGTCCATCATGAAACCGCCATTGAATATGGTACTGGGGTCCAGTGCCCTTGTCGGTGCCGCCTCTGAAGGAAGATCTTTGCGACATATTAAAGCGGACACCATAAGCAAGCCGGGTCCAGCTGTCCAACGACTCATGACACAGAACGTTTTTTAGACCAGATCTTCACACCCCAACTTCTCGGAAACACTGCTCACCTACTCTGTCAAGGATTTTAAAGTTGGCAGTCATTCTGAACTATCGTTAGGAGTCTACATGTTGTTCTTCATTTAAGATCTTCCTCGATTATAAATACTTCAACGATTGAATCTGAAATAAATATTTAAACTTGTACAATTTCTTATATTTCTTTATAAAATTATAATAAACCACAATTTAGAACAGTATTTATCTTGAGTTTATATCTATATAGATAAATCAATCTCCGTTACATAGGATGGGGAGAACGTTCACCATAATTTTTTTTCCTCCCTTTTCCGGCCTAAATCTGGAAAAATTCTGTATATTTTAGACTCGCTGTTCGTAACAAGAGTATCAAAACTAGATATTAAATCTAAGTATGAATAATATTGATCTGTTTTTACAAATTCAACACAACGAATAGATTGAAAAAAAAAAAACAAAAAAACTTTCTCAAAATGTAACATTATTCCAAGGCTAGAATATTGAACATGTGTAGGATTTCTTGGTTGAACTATCCAGTTTCATTTAGTTTATTATTGTTTTCATGTATACTGATATATTTATGCAAACTGGTGATGACGTCAATTTGACTTTTACTGGATGACGCAGTAGGGGTGAAACGCTCTAATCTCTAAACTCAATGTATTACAAAGATAAAGCTTGTTTATTATGGTGCATGCGGAATCACACATTGGTACATACGTTTAATATAGTTAGAGGGGGGCCTAAAATGTGATAGAAGATTACAGTCTGCTATTTAGAAGTAAAAACTAGCATGAAAACAGTTTTATGTGAAAAAAAAAAGATTTAGAAAAATGGAACCAGAAAAAATGGCAAGAAAAAAAAATTGAAATGGAAAAAATGAAAACGGCAAAACGTCGTTTCTATTGATGAAACGTATGTAGGTAAGTGCATTATACGCTAGATAAAGGATGAACTTGATCACACAAATTGGAAATGGCTTTGGGTGAATATTATATGTATAAGAGATGAATATTATATGTATAAGAGATGAATATTATATGTATTAGAGATGAATATTATATGTATAAGAGATGAATATTATATGTATAAGAGACGCTGAGGGAAAAAAAGAGAATTGACAAATATGTTAAAGTTATAAAAAGCGTTAGAGTGTGGTTTATTTTTACGTTTGTTATCTCGTTTTAATCTATATGAAATCCTTACAGTTGAAAAACGATCTTACTAGTTTACATTGTAAATTTCAACAAAGTATAAAAATCAATAGACTAGTTGTTTAAGACCCAACAAAATGTCACTTTATTCGACAACGCTCAGCAAAATCGAATACACACACACACACATGGGCACACATAGAAAAACACATACACAAACTGACAAACACACACATACATAAATAAAATACAGATTAATCCAAATCGTTAAAATTAAATAAAATAGCTATGTCTCCTTTGGTGGACTAGCTTTGTGATTTCAAAATGTAAAAATGTAAAAGGGATCTCTTTAGGCTACTATTTATCATTCCTGTAAATGGACTACATGATTATTACCACACGATAAAGGGCATGACTCAGTCTCTAGTATCATATATAGGGCTTCTTATAGGTTAAAAAAAAAACAACTACCTCGTTATATTCTAATAATCAGATGAACTCTAAAAAGAAAGTTGCACGTTCCTACACCAGGATTCGAACCGAGGACATTCGGCAAGCCAACCGAACACCCTTCCGCACGGCTACAGTGCCACTCACGTTCCTATTTTTTCCCACGTTCCCATTACGAGCTAACAAAAATCTGCAACATTCAGATATACAAATATATCAGCGAAGTATTAAGGAAAATACAGAAATAGAGATAAAAGTAATGCTTTCCGACCATAATAGCATCAAGGAATACCTCACTGAGATAGCACCAAAGAATATCTCACTGAAATAGCACCAAAGAATATCTCACTGAGATAGCACCAAAGAATATCTCACTGAGATAGCACCAAAGAATATCTCACTGAGATAGCACCAAAGAATATGACACTCTTATAGCACCAAAGAATACCACACTGTGATAGCACCAACGAATACCTCACTGAGATAGCACCAAAGAATATCTCACTGAGATAGCACCAAAGAATATCTCACTGAGATAGCACCAAAGAATATCTCACTGAGATAGCACCAAAGAATACCTCACTGAGATAGCACCAAAGAATATCTCACTGAGATAGCACCAACGAATACCTCACTGAGATAGCACCAAAGAATATCACACTATTATAGCACCAAAGAATACCACATTGTGCTAGCACCAAATAATACCTCACTGAGATAACACCAAAGAATACCTCACTGAGATAGCACCAAAGAATATCTCACTGAGATAGCACCAAAGAATATCTCACTGAGATAGCACCAAAGAATATCTCACTGAGATAGCACCAAAGAATATCTCACTGAGATAGCACCAACGAATACCTCACTGAGATAGCACCAAAGAATACCACACTGTGATAGCACCAAAGAATACCTCACTGAAATAGCACCAAAGAATACCACACTGAGATAGCACCAAAGAATATAACACTCTTATAGCACCAAAGAATACCACACTGTGATAGCACCAAAGAATACCACATTGTGAAAGCACCAAAGAATACCACATTGTGATAGCACCAAAGAATACCACACTGTGATAGCACCAAAGAATACCACATTGTGATAGCACCAAAGAATACCACAGTGTGATAGCACCAAAGAATACCACACTGTGATAGCACCAAAGAATATCACACTCTTATAGCACCAAAGAATACCACGTTGTGATATCACCAAAGAATACCACACTCTGATAGCACCAAAGAATATCACACTCTTATAGCACCAAAGAATACCACATTGTGATAGCACCAAAGAATACCACATTGTGATAGCACCAAAGAATACCACACTGTGATAGCACCAAAGAATACCACATTGTGATAGCACCAAAGAATACCACATTGTGATAGCACCAAAGAATACCACACTGTGATAGCACCGAAGAATACCACATTGTGATAGCACCAAAGAATACCACACTGTGATAGCACCAAAGAATATCACACTCTTATAGCACCAAAGAATACCACATTGTGATAGCACCAAAGAATACCACACTGTGATAGCACCAAAGAATATCACACTCTTATAGCACCAAAGAATACCACATTGTGATAGCACCAAAGAATACCACATTGTGATAGCACCAAAGAATACCACATTGTGATAGCACCAAAGAATACCACACTGTGATAGCACCAAAGAATAGCACACTCTTATAGCACCAAAGAATACCACATTGTGATAGCACCAAAGAATACCACATTGTGATAGCACCAAAGAATACCACATTGTGATAGCACCAAAGAATACCACATTGTGATAGCACCAAAGAATACCACATTGTGATAGCACCAAAGAATACCACACTGTGATAGCACCAAAGAATACCTCACTGAAATAGCACCAAAGAATACCACATTGTGATAGCACCAAAGAATACCACACTGTGATAGCACCAAAGAATACCTCACTGAAATAGCACCAAAGAATACCACATTGTGATAGCACCAAAGAATACCACATTGTGATAGCACCAAAGAATACCACATTGTGATAGCACCAAAGAACACCACACTGTGATAGCACCAAAGAATATCACACTCTTATAGCACCAAAGAATACCACATTGTGATAGCACCAAAGAATACCACACTGTGATAGCACCAAAGAATATCACACTCTTATAGCACCAAAGAATACCACATTGTGATAGCACCAAAGAATACCACATTGTGATAGCACCAAAGAATACCACATTGTGATAGCACCAAAGAATACCACATTGTGATAGCACCAAAGAATACCACATTGTGATAGCACCAAAGAATACCACACTGTGATAGCACCAAAGAATATCTCACTGAGATAGCACCAAAGAATATCTCACTGAGATAGCACCAAAGAATATATCACTGAGATAGCACCAAAGAATATCTCACTGAGATAGCACCAACGAATACCTCACTGAGATAGCACCAAAGAATACCACACTGTGATAGCACCAAAGAATACCTCACTGAGATAGCACCAAAGAATACCACACTGGGATAGCACCAAAGAATATCACACTCTTATAGCACCAAAGAATACCACACTGTGATAGCACCAAAGAATACCACATTGTGATAGCACCGAAGAATACCACATTGTGCTAGCACCAAATAATAATAATAATAATAATGACTATTTTTATAGCGCATCTATCTATGCTATAATAGCATGCTCAGTGTGCTGTTTTGACATGATTACAAGAACACAATTAGACATTGACTAATTAAACAGATATGTCTTTAAGTTCTTTTTAAATGACTTTAATATACCACACTGTGATAGCACCAATGAATACCACACTGAACAACTAAATGTGTTGTGTAGTTTGTGTGTCCTGATGACTGTAGAGGAAAAAAATACAAGCTCATACTTTTCCAAATGTCAACAGGAAATTGAATTGATTTTATTTTGTTTCTAGGCCATGTATTGATACGTAAAGTAACTGTTATGTAGTAAACCAGAGCAATTATCTATTACGTGTGCAAAAAGATTACTTCAAAAACATGATGCACACAATACCATGTAAATACTGTTTTGATTTAGATGCAAACTATTTACTATCGTTTTACATTTTACGTAGCCAGGTTTAATTGTGTAATTATTTCATAGTTTCACATAAATAATATCTATGGCCTTTTGTCGAATCTTAAAAGAATTCTTGACTTCCCAAGAAAGTGTGGGAGAATCAATAGTCGTCTCATAGTTTAAGATAAATAAGCATGCCAGTTCAATTAAAATTATAATTAGTACATTATGATAAGAGCTTGAAAGAAAGATAAATGATATGGACGATTGACGATTACGATAAAAGAAAAGTTCTTGGTATCCGCTACAGAAAACACATCTTTAACTGGGATGTATCGGTCAAGCAATCGAGTCAATACGACGCACATAATATGGCAACAGTAAAGAAAGGCAAATTAGAATGGTATGTCCACAACAGAATTAGAATGGTATGTCCACAACAGAATTAGAATGGTATGTCCACAACAGAATTAGAATGGTATGGCCACATCACAATTAGAATGGTATGGCCACATCAGAATTAGAATGGTATGGCCACATCACAATTAGAATGTTATGGCCACATCACAATTAGAATGGTATGTCCACAACAGAATTAGAATCGTATGGCCACATCACAATTAGAATGGTATGTCCACAACAGAATTAGAATGGTATGGCCACATCACAATTAGAATGGTATGGCCACATCACAATTAGAATGGTATGGCCACATCGCAATTATAATGGAATGGCCACATCACAATTATAATGGAATGGCCACATCACAATTATAATGGTATGGCCACATCGCAATTATAATGGAATGGCCACATCACAATTAGAATGGTATGGCCACATCACGATTAGAATGGTATGGCCACATCACAATTAGAATGGTATGGCCACATCACAATTAGAATGGTATGGCCACATCACAATTAGAATGGTATGGCCACATCAGAATTAGAATGGTATGGCCACATCACAATTAGAATGTTATGGCCACATCACAATTAGAATGGTATGGCCACATCAGAATTAGAATGATATGGCCAAATCACAATTAGAACGGTATGACCACATCAGAATTAGAATGATATGGCCAAATCACAATTAGAATGATATGGCCACATCAGAATTAGAATGATATGGCCAAATCACAATTAGAATGGTATGACCACATCAGAATTAGAATGATATGGCCAAATCACAATTAGAATGGTATGACCACATCACAATTAGAATGATATGGCCAAATCACAATTAGAATGATATGGCCAAATCACAATTAGAATGGTATGGCCACATCACAATTAGAATGGTATGGCCACATCAGAATTAGAATGATATGTCCAAATCACAATTAGAATGATATGGCCACATCAGAATTAGAATGATATGGCCAAATCACAATTAAAATGGTATGACCACATCAGAATTAGAATGATATGGCCAAATCACAATTAGAATGGTATGACCACATCAGAATTAGAATGATATGGCCAAATCACAATTAGAATGGTATGACCACATCAGAATTAGAATGATATGGCCAAATCACAATTAGAATGGTATGGCCACATAAGAATTAGAATGATATGGCCAAATCACAATTAGAATGGTATGACCACATCAGAATTAGAATGATATGGCCAAATCACAATAAGACTGATATGGCCACATCAGAATTAGAATGATATGGCCAAATCACTACTAGAATGGTATGGCCACATCAGAATTAGAATGATATGGCCAAATGACAATTAGAATGTTTTGACCAAATCAGAATTAGAATGATATGGCCAAATCACAATTAGAATGGTATGGCCACATCAGAATTAGAATGATATGGCCAAATCACAATTAGAATGGTATGACCACATCAGAATTAGAATGATATGGCCAAATCACAATTAGAATGATATGGCCAAATCACAATTAGAATGGTATGGCCACATCAGAATTAGAATGATATTGCCAAATCACAATTAGAATGGTATGACCACATCAGAATTAGAATGATATGGCCAAATCACAATTAGAAAGGTATGACCACATCACAATTAGAATGGTATGGTTACATCCCAAGATCACATGGGGCCACATCACAAGATCACATGGACTTGTTAAGACAATCCTACAGAGTAAAACATTACATAAGAGGAGGGAGAAAAAGTGGGAACAAAGGATAAGCAGGGCCGGATTTACCTATAAGCTAGACAAGCTATAGCTTAGGGCCCCAAATGATTTGGGGGCCCCCCAAAAAAATTGTCCGAGTGAGCAATTGTCATAATATACTTAAATATACTGCAGCATTATTTGTCCCAATGCCGCACGTCCGGAACATCCCATACTCTTCACCAAATTGTTTTCAAAAAGATTTAATATAAGATAAAATTGTGTAGTTTTAAAAATAATGTGTTTTAGTTTTTTCTATTTAGCGTTTGTTTTTGATAGTGGATACCGATATATCTATTATCGATAGCACTTGACATCTCTAAGTTTCTACCAGTGGCGTATTTAGGCATGTTCCACATGTTCCATTGGAACAGGGGCCCCCACACATCACAAAAAGAAATTTTTTAGTAACATCCCCATTCTTTCGTTGAAAATTTAATATAAAATTCATTTATTCCCTTACAATTTTAAGCGCTCCAGTCCAACAAAGGCCCCCACAATCATGTTTTCTACTATTTAGCTTGTTTAACCTGAATGGCCCCCTTTTTAAAAAGAAGAACAAAGATGTTAAGGACTACAAAAGTAAAAAAATACTTTTAAATGCTGCCATTGACCTAAATAATTGACTATGTTTCGTTCTATGCCTATGACTTTGATTAGTTAAAAAAGCAGCATTTTTCGTAAATATTTACTTTTTCATTGCCAAAATGACAACGATTATAATTGGTATTGATTTCTTCATAGTATTTTCGCGAATGCAACTGAATTAACGTTGTAAATGTATATTCGATTACATTAAGGCAAAATCACATTTAACGGCTTAAGTATAAAGATGATTTAAGAACTACAGGGTACTTCAGTCTCTCTGTAGATTCCACTCCAGACCGGCCCCATATTGATCAGCCCACTGTTATTCAAATTATTGTGAGGTATGTTTCACCAGATGATGGGGTCCCTATTGAACGTTTTCTAACTTTCCCTGAGATAGGTTGCAACACAGGGGAAAGTATGTTTAAGATGGTGCACAACTACCTTACAAGTGAATGCAAAAAATATTTTAGTAAGTGTCGAGGTCAGTCATATGATAATGATGCCAATATGTCTGGCAAATACAAAGGAATGCAAGAAATAATATTGAAGATTAACATACAAGTATGCTATGTATATTCAATGTTTTGGTCAATCCCTGAATCTTGTTGGTAGAACAGCGATAAACTTTTGGGGAATTTTTCAAGAAATATATTTATTTTTTCATCATCTACATATAGATGGGCAGTACTGTTGTCATTCTTCAAAGATGATTCAAAATTTCCAAAGTCTTTGTCAAAGACTAGATGGGAAGCACATTCAATGGCCACAAGTGCAATAAGCTTACTTGATAGTTATGATGAAATAATTGCTGCATTACAGAGAAAGGCGAAACAAGAAATCAAGCCATAAACATTTTGAATAAAATGGAGGAGTTTGAATGCATGGTAATGTTATATTTGTGGAGTTACTTGCTGGATGAATTTCACAAGACTAGTCAATCAGTGCAAGACCCCCAAATTAGTCTAGAAATATGTAGGAAATTATACGCTTCACTTGCGGATTTTGTTAAAGGTTCCAGGGATATGTTTGATCATTTTGAAAAGAAAAGCAAAGGAAAAATTGTCTGATGTTGATTACAAGAAAAGCAGATATAGAAGAAGGCGTATCAACGATGATGAAGATGATGCTTTAGAGAACCTTGAGCCAAGAGACAAGTTCAGAATCAAAATATTTATACCAGTGATGGATGCATTAGAGTCAAGTCGGGCACAGAGGGCCTCAGTATACAATGATGCTGCGAAAAATGTTTCATTCTTAAACAAATTAGAAGCTACGGAAGAAAAGATTCGTGAAGGAATTAGTGCTTTATGCCAAACATACCCTGAAGATGTGGAAATGAATCTTGTTGGAGAAGTCAAGAATTTTCATCAATATGTTAGACATAGTCAAGCCTATGGTTCAGGGTAATATTTATTGATCGTGTCCAATCAGCATTCCCTAATGTAGAAGCGATTTTAAGTGTTTCTTAGTATGATGGTTGCAAATTGCTCTGGAGAAAGATCTTTTTCTCACTTGAAGAGGACAAAAAATAAATTTAGAACAACAATGACTCAAGATAAATTATGTTCCCTCAGTCTCATGTGCATAGAAAGTGACAAACTACGCAGTTTATCATTTGATGATGTCATCAGTGACTTTGCTCTGGCAAAAGCAAGAAAGAAAATATTTTAGATAATAAGTCTTTGTAAATTATTCCTTTTAAAAGAATTTTTGTTTCTTTTTACCAGAGTTTGCATTTTAAGTTTGTTATGAATGAATAAAAATGTAAAAAAAATGTATTATTTCACTAACTATAGGCAATACTTCTTAATTGTATATCATTTTAACCCTCTATGTATCCGAAAATCATATTTTGCACTAACATATAATTCTGGACTTATAAAGGGCCCCCTATCTCAAATAGCTTAGGGCCCCATCAAGTCTAAAACCGGCCCTGAGGATAAGATGGGAGGACAACATTTTAGAGTAGACGGGAGTAAATCAGGGCGGTATTATCAAGAGAAATGCAGAAAAACGCAAAGAGCGGCAGATGATAGTCTTCATATTATCTGTGTCACGGCAACGGTCCAAAAAGACTAAGGGATTTGTAAATGTACCCGTCGGACCAAATTGATCATAGAGATATTATGTAAGCCAGTCAAAATCATATAGATCTACACATTTATTGTTTTTTTTTACAAAAGGACATGTCCACACCATCAGGTCTCATTCAACTAGTGTCCAGCTTTACCTGAGGTCATCTCTCAAACTGCGTGATCCAAACGCACGCACCGACTTGTACAAATATTCTTTTTTTTTCCGTCAGCCATTAGACTGTGGATCACACTGGACCAGGTCTCCATCACCGGCCCCCTCTGTGCCGGCTTTCAAATCATCACCGAAGGATTGGACTAAATACACCGAATGAAACTCCGTCGTCTGTTTATAACTCCTGTTTGTATGTTATAAAATATTTATAAGTTGTTAATGCACACTTTTGATCCCATTGCATTCGCAATCAAATTAATTCTTAAATTGTGGACTTTTTCTTCGGGTCTAACGGGGTCTCCACGGTACTCTGAAGAAAGAGAAAAAATAGTCAGGAATTCAGGACTAATTAAGTCAAATAAAATTGTTTATTATATATTTTATAAAATTCCACTTTGTCAAATTTTACAACAATTAATATAATTTAGTTTTTGTTGTTTTAATCTCTTATATATACCTACCTTATTGAAGTCAATATAGGCCTAGGCCTACACTGAACCCGTCATTGACTGTCAAACATTTGTAAACTAACCTGTCCTCTATTTTGTTCACGTAGTCAATATATGAACCCTTTGACTATATTATTTAATTTATTTCTGTTAAAAATCAGATTGCAAACTATACATTGACTAAATAATTCATTATTAATTTTTTTTAAAATCTTAAAACAGATAAAAATGGGCATTTACTGTGTTAAACCCATCAACTCTCATCTTTGGTCTGTATCGTTTAACATTTTTTTTACTAATGAGTCTTTGTCCATACTTGTATTTCGCCAGATATGGCTTAAATGTCATGGAGGACATAAATAGGCACAGATAAACCTTGTTAGTCTCCACTCCCTGGGCGAGGACGAAAATCTATCCATTTTCTTCACACTATAGAGCAGTACTCTCCCCTTAAATGTCCGCTAGTAAGACATCAAGAGTTAATTATGGCCCTTGTTTTCAATCAATATTGGCACACCCAGTTATCTCTCTTTGAGATGTAGAGCTTTGTCAGTCGTTCTAGTTCTTCTGTTTTTGTGTTTTTGTTTTTGTAAATTTTCTAATTTGTGGACTTAAACAAAAGTATCCTGTCTTTCTTATCAAGGGACTGAGCCAACCTTAGTTTAGAATATCATTTAATCGATAGCACATAATTAGAGAAGGATGATTATAATGCTATAGGCAAGCTAGACAAGAGATGGTCACAGAATGTTAGCAGAATGTTAGCAGATGGTAGCAGAATGAGGCGAAGGACGAATGGCGCTAAGACATTTATACTGACTCATATACCGTGAAAAACTGACAACTTCTCAGTGGCGATCTGCGAAGAGGAAGAGTCTATGCTATAACCTTATAGCCACAACTTGACATTTAAAGTGAACAGTTGAGAATGTATTTGTTTACGATTTAAGCATTTTATAATAGGAATCAACTACACACCAACTAAACACAATAATACGATCACAAATATCTTTACACTCCTCTCTCTCTCTGTCTTCCCCTTGTCTCCCTCTCTCTCTTTCTTCCTGGCATCAACATCTACCATAAACAACCCGATTTTTTTTCCGAAACCGTAATGTTTTCGATATATTTGTTTCTTACTTTAAAAGTTATCATCCCCTTTACATGTATTATTCTTTACCCAAAGTATATAACAATTTCGTTGTATTTATTGTTATATTAATTTATGACTATTTTACTATCGTAAAAATTGTGATAACTTCGCCTCTCCATAGAAATGTTTTGTATTTAAAAGCTGCGCCGTTGCTTTCTCGTTGCTGATGTCTATTGTGTCGGTGTTGCGGTATTTTGAGAACTTAACTTTTGAGAACAATTTTATACATTTTGCCCGATACATATTTTGGCAGTATATAAGAATTTAAAACGTCAACTAAAATACCATATCTAATGTTTAATATTAAGTTTTAAGGATGAAGTAGTTATCAGGATTTGGTGCTATAGCCAATCTAGCGTGTGATATTTGCCCCTGCAATGCCCTATGTACCCTTTCTCAAACATCCCATATCTCAATTTTTCACCCTTCTCCCTTGTCCCCAATGCACTACTGCTCTCTCTCTCTCTCTCTGTCTTCCCCTTGTCTCTCTCTCTCTCTCTCTCTCTTGCCCCTCCTCCTCCTCATCTGAAATGCTATTCTGTTTTGTCTCTCTCTCTTCAGTTTTCTCTCTTTCTATAATTCATATATATAATACACGATGTTATCCATTAGCCCAACTGGATAATAATCTAAAATGTAAATGGCTAACAGCCAGATTTTATTATGTCTACATATTAAGCCTACACACTCAATAAAAGGTTTTTCGTGAAATATTTATTCCACCGAAAGGTTTAGTAGATGCGAAACTGGCCAATCGATTAGGACTAACATTGTTTAGAGTCCAGATAATATATAGTAAAGTACCGAACGTCCTGGGTTCGATTCCTGGTGAAGGCTAGGATTTGTTCTCGGGCTTAGAGGGTGTCCCTGAGTCTACCCAGCTCTTATAAGTTTACAGACGTTCCTTCTAGATAGAAGACTATTACGTCCACTAGCCCCAAACTCCTGCAGGGCTGCAAAGATCGGTCGGCGGCAGTCCGGTGAACTAACCGCACGACCAGCCGGTCTCTGAAAAAAGAGCCCTTATGGGTACCTGACTATAGTAGGGGTAGAGTAGAGGCGAATGGGCATCATAGAATGCCGTGGCAACAGAAAGTGTCGAACGATGCTTCGCCGGCCCACGGGATACTATTATTTTGAGCACCAGGACATGGCCGTTGAGCGCAACACGTCATGATTGCACGGAATTACATATTGACGGGCTACACACACATGGTGCGAAAACGCGTTTACACTTCGCTCACGCACTTACACGCATTTAAGTGTTACACAGTTGCATACTCGCGAGCACGTTCTTAAGTACGGAAACGCTACACATCGACACGCTACATACATATACACATTACATATTTACACGCTAGACACCAACACGCTACATATTTACACGCTAGCCATTTACACGTCACACACCCTCACGCTAAATATTGATTCGGTACACATCGACACGCTACACATTGATACGCAACATATTGATACGCTACACATTGACATGCTTCACAATGGCACGCTACACACATGCACATGTTATAAAGTGGAAAGGATTATTGATCAACTGCATTATGGTGTCCCAGAAGTGCCATCGTTCTATTTCTATCTCGAGACAAATTTTTTAAATCCGTCTAATGCTACAAGAGTTCGCGAAAGTAGCAGAATAACAGAGGAGGTCGAGACCGAGGGAGGAGAGAGAGAGAGAGAGAGGGGAAGAGAGTTAGTAATAGAGATGAGGCGGGGATGGAGTTTGAGAGTTGGGACAAAGAGTATTAAAGAGTGCTGGTGTGTGAGGGGAGAGGGTGAAAGAAAGGGACTAGTTAAAGGCAGAAAAATAAAGATTCAGTAAGAACTGACAGAGTAAGAGGGGAAAATGCGATTGAGTGAGAGAAAGAGAGAGAGAGGGGGGGAGCATAAGAGAGAAGGTAATACAATGAGGGATACAAAAAGAGAGTGAGATCGCTAAAGAGAGAGAGAGAGAGAGAAAGAGTGTTGACTACTACTGAGATAAACATTTGCGCACGAGCACTACACACTACAATAGTAAACACTGTCATGCTATACACTGCCAAGCTACTCACTTAGCTTATCTTATACGTCTTTAAATTATAAAGAGTAGAGGAACTTGTAGTTTCTTGTGGAACTACTGTGCTTACAGTTATTGCGATTATTTTGAGTTAATAATTATTACAGTTCTGTACCTATCAGAAAGTCTTGAACCCACTGATGTAAGGGACCAGAGATGCCAAAAAATGTAAACACTTTTTTTTAGTAAACTAGTATAGTGAACTTTATCGAATGCTTTAGAAAAATCTAACAATATAGCATCAATTTGGTTGTTATTATCTAATCCATTAGACAAGTCATCTATTAAAAACCTATTAATTGTTTTTCACATGATCTATTTTTCCTGAAGCCATGTTGGTGTGGACACAGTGTACTATGTTTGTCTAAGTTTACGTGATTTACTATGTTACTATAAAATAATATTATGCTCAAGTTTTTTGCCAGTTATGCTTGTTATGTTATTGTTATGCCATGTTGCACACTGCTATGATTGGAAAAGATAAAGAGAATGAGCCAAGACAAAGAGAGAGAGATAGAGAAAAGAGAGAGAAAAAATGAGTGCAATATCGGTGAGCGTATTCAGCCTGGAATTAGTATTTTTGTTATTTAATTTTAATGCAGCTATATCAATATACATTTTTAATATAGTGTTTTTGCTGGAGCATACACGCCACGTGCTTGTTGGTCTATCAAAAAATGGCCAATAACTTGGATACGCTCTATCAATATAATTGTTCATCCTTAAACCTACATTCTCTCTCTCTCTCTCTCTCTCTCTCTCTCCTCTATCTCGCACTATCTCCCTCGACGATGTTCTTGTATTAATGGTCCACTAGTTCTGAGCTATTTTCTATATCACAAAATTCTGCCGAGCTAGTCGTTCTGAGAATTGTTTGTTTACTAGTTGCCAACTCTGAATTACAGCATTAAGCCTTCGGTTTAGGTCTCAATGGGAAAGAGATAGGGGAAAAAACAAAAGCTTTTCATTGGACGAAGTTACTATAATCCATGGATCACATGATGAACTACTGCAAACTGTGCTGCTGAACCGGGATGGTTCACTGTGTTGACTGTTGCATACTATAAAAATATAGAACTAAAATAGTATGCTTCGTTTTTACATTTAAAGCGAAAAACAACATCTAATGTATATCTTATTATATTTTATGGATCATATCATTATTTGTATTTTTTATATCAATTTGAATAAAAAGAAATTAATAAGAAAAGCATTCTAAACATGTATGTTATAAAATATTATAAGTAGTTAATGCACACTTTTGAGCATTCAAAATTACCCTTAAATTGTGGAATTTTCCCTCGGTCTAACGGGGTCTACACAATACAATGAAGAAGAAGAAGATACTTAAACACAATGCTATTTTTATTGTGTAATTTACAGAATTTAGGCTTAAGAAATATAAGAGTAGGCGCCATAATATTTTAAGTGATTAGGGCCTCTAATAGTCTAAGTCCGGCCCTGCTATTGACCACGGATTGTTTTTTTCACCACTGTCCCTTTGCGGACGACATGTTCTATTTTATACTTTATTGTTTCTTGCAACAATTATTTGGTAACATTTTTAATTTAGTAGCTTTCCAAACAAGATTCAATAGTTTCACTGGACTCGGAATATTATAGGGGTTATGAGGCCTGAACAACTCTCATCTCTTTTAAATTTTCCTCTCGAGTATCACCAAAGCAGGTGGCATTGAGGATGTTTTGACAGCGCGTAACGAGAATTTAAGATAATCGATATGGTCACTTTGTTACTTGCGTAATAATATAACGTAATAAATCTTAGTTTTCTAGTGAACTAAGCCTAGAATAGAATTGAAATATGACCTCCATTAATAATGAAAAAAAAACAACAAAAAAAAAACAATAGAGCTAAAAGCGGATTTGAATTAGAAATGGAAAATGTTATGTTGCTCTGACATTCATATGTTTTTGGAATAATATTCTTAAGTTTATGGTATACTGATCTTACAGGTAAATGAGGTATGTCCCTCGTTTATAATCCAACATTACACTTGACCCTACTTGGGGGATAATGCTATTATGGACGTTTTCATAGCATGCTGCATGCTAGAAAAAGGCTTGCCTAGGACAGGAGAGTGTCCTTCATACAGTGTACTCGGAGACCTTAGTCCCCATTACTTAAAATGTCACATGGCTCGTTCCGTTATAGGACTTTAAGAGACAGTGGTCATGTTGTAACGATATAAATATATTACTTACTTTTTATAAAATACAGACATCCGTTCGTTGCTCACTAAGTAGCAAACTGAACCTGACACAGTTCTAAATGAGAACTCACTCCAAATAGTGTATCAAAACTGAATCTATAGATTAAATTTTAAAACATCATTTAAACAACAACAACACCATGAAATATCAAGTCCAGTAGAAATCTTAACCCTTCCCGTACCGACCTACTTCTATCTATGCTGCCTTCAGTTCCGCTATATACGCGCCCGGGACTGTAAGGGTTAAAAGTCTTGAAACCAAGAGAAATTATAAGATACAAATGGTTAAGTTATCATGGGCGAAATTCAATTGCAGTAGCCTGTCTTCAATTACTCCCAATCACCCCATCCAGTTATCGACATTTTGTTTATTCCTCTCGACCCCCGTTCAAGTAGTCAATAAAGGGACAGTAATGAGCTTAATCAAACAGTCTGCGATTGAGAAATATCAATTTTAACATCAATTTAGTCACCTGGCATTTCTTGAGTTCTATAAATAAAATACGTTTCATGAAGGGACATCTAATGAGTTGGGTGGAACTAAAAAATTAGGCTTTATACAATTATAAAAAGGAACTTTTACAAATGTAATAAGAACATAAAACTAAAATGATATCTTACATTAGTTAGGCCTATACTAGAATATGCATCATTTTTATGGGACACATCAACTTAAGAAAACATAAAAAAATTAGAACAAATTCAGAAAAGACCAGCAAGGTTTATTACTAGCGAATATTCACAACTGACAAGAGTAACACCAATAGTTACATCTTTAAACCTAAAGACATTATCAGACCCGGGGAATTTTTTTTAATGAAAAAATTTTTTAACGATCAGTTTTTCTAAAGTCCTCACTACTGCTTTTGTAAATGCATAACGCGGCACATGTATCTGATGGGATCCGAGTGAGTAATATATAGAAATTAAGTTATGCATATGACAACAAAACTCAGGAGTCGGATAAGTCAGGGGTCGGCAACCTACAACGTGCGTGCCAGACTTGGCTCAGAGCGATTTTCAATGGCATGCGAAAGACCCCCCCCCCTGCCTCCAACCAATACCAGTCTAAACAACATTTGTCAGCATAATTAATGTTTGCTGCTCGTCTAGCTTGGACGTCCACTGTAAAAGTTCAGGAAAGTTTGTATGCAAAGATCTCATCATTGGACTTACGATCTGTGAAAGAATGTATTGTTAAATGGGTCAATTTTTAAAAGTTTTTCACCATTCATTGTTTTACAAGGTAATTCAAATCCTCATCTACAAACAAAATTGATACTGAATATTAGAGATATGCTGATACACATAGTGTTCGCTACATTAAACGAGAATATGTATTGAATACATTCGTTTCTTGCCTGGAAGCAATTAAGTTGTTTTATAAGAAAAAAAGCATTTTCAGGAATGACATAACAATATTTTTCAATGAGCTGAACTTGCATTTTATTGGCACTTGAACTGTATGGCCGCTGGAATCGATTTGCATTGCATCTGGACATATCTTGTGAAATCAAAGAACATTTAAGTACTTCCCCAATTTTAAGGAACATTCACATCAACATGCATTAAAGATGAGCTTTTTCAGAAGTATATTAAATCACTCAAAGCGGAGTTTTCTAACCAAAGTCAAGATTGTAAAATTCATGGACACTTGTTTTCATAATCAGTACACCTTAATCTACCAAAACAAGAGGAAATAATCAATGCACTTTAATCTGCCCAACTAGATCAGTACACTTTAATATGCCAAACTAGATCAGTACACTTTAATCTGCCCAACTAGATCAGTACACTTTAATCTGCCAAACTAGATCAGTACACTTTAATCTGCCCAACTAGATCAGTGCACTTTAATATTCCAAACAAGAAGACTTAATCTAACCAGTGCACTTTGATCTTCTAACAAGACGGCATAATCAAATCAATGCACTTTAACCTACCTTACAAGAGGACATTATCAGTGCTCTTTTATCTGCCATGCTAAAAAAAGTTTCCAGAAAACTTTTTTTCTCATTGAAGGCTAGCAGATGATATAATTATTGTGAACTATTAAATAATTACTTGGCCTTATCAATAAAAATATCATCATCATCCGTTTAGGTTTTCAAAAGATCTCAAAATGTCTATATAAAATTGTTTCGTATAAATGATTAAGATATTTCTTTTTATCAATGTGTTATCAGGACTATAAATAGA
The DNA here is from genome assembly GCA_949126835.1 of Anisus vortex. NCBI lineage: Eukaryota > Metazoa > Mollusca > Gastropoda > Planorbidae > Anisus > Anisus vortex. The sequence continues at coordinate 16,631,951 of OX421493.1, forward strand.
CTTCGTCAAATGAAAAAAAAATGTCTGTTAACCAAAATGGGTTCTTGTACACAACGAAAACAAAACAAAAGAAGCCAGACAGACTTTCGGTAATAAGGTGGATTTTTAATGAGATTTAAACTTAATGGGCCTGGCTTTTGTTATTTTCATGTCTGAATCATCTTTTAAAAATCTGGCTAAATCTAGACGTTGAGATATTAAAACTGGAATTGTATGACCCAGTCTCTGTGCTTCTATCCACAATGTAAATTATCTAAGTAATAAGATTCGATAATATTTTTTCAAAATAAAATATGAACTCAAAACGATTATTTATTCAACGTTTATCTGTGCACAATTTTAGTCTTGGATTTTAAGATGCGTTTTAAATAATGTTAAGTTTGTGTTTCTATTCTGCCTAGTTTAGGCAACTCATTTCAATCAAACAGCAAATATTTATGAATATTAATTATATAATATATTTGTCTGTTTCGCCATATGTCCTAGCCATCTATGTATATTTCTATGTATCTATCTATCTGTCTGTCTATCTATCTATCTATCTATCTATCTATCTATCTATCTATCTATCTATCTATCTATCTATCTATCTATCTATCTATCTATCTATCTATCTATCTATCTATCTATCTATCTATCTATCTATCTATCTATCTATCTATCTATCTATCTATCTATCTATCAATCTATCTATCTATCTATATTTTTATACCTATGTATCTATCTATCTATAAAGATACCTACCCACCTACCTACCTACCTACCTACCTATCTATCTACCTACCTACATACCTATCTACCTATTTATCTATCTATCTATCTATCTATCTATCTTTCTATCTACATTTATCTTTTTATCTACCTATTTATTCATCCATCTATCCATTCATTCGCCTTTCCATCCATCTACCCCTCAGTCTATCTTTCGTTCAGTCTGTCTATCTGTCTATGCCTGTAAGTCTACCACTTTATCAATCGCAATCGAATTGGACGTCTACAATTTACGTTACACTTTATAGACCCTACTCTAGAACGAACCTTCCACAGTTGAGTTCTCACTAAAATTGTTAAAGACTAGAAATGCCAGTAAAAACAAAACAAGGGACAACCCCAGATTGTGTATAGCTCAGCAAATAATTGTAGCTAGGTGTGATGGCAGCTACAGGTCTATTACATGTAAGGATGTTAATACCAGATCTTTTCAAAACCGGTTTTCGGTTCTATAAATCTGGTTTTAAACCGGATTTCGGTTCTCAATATGATTTGTTAAACTTTTACCATAAAAATTATTCTTTAGAACTAAAACGAAATGGGGCCTATAATTTAGCCGATAACAGCTTCAATAGTGATAATCAAGTTTTCGATTTTCTTTGACCATGATATAAAGAAGCACAAGCGTCCAACTTTACATTGTTTATATTCTACTAAATATTCTACTAAATACAATTCAGTCTAATATGAATGACGTATTGTATTAACAACACACCGCGGACCTGGACGTGTATAATAATGTATTGATCTATCTGAAATCAATCAGAAAATGTTTCGCGTATCACAAATAAAAAAAGTATGAAACGTTTCGTTAATTAATAAAGCACAGACACGGAGTCTCAGTGACTAGCCGAATGATTCAGGGTCACAGGAAAAACCCAGTTTTGCGTCACCATTGCTTACATCAAAGTGAAGCTGAAAGTCAAATTCCTTTTTGTTTGGATCAATGAAGAATTCTTATCTTACCTTATTGCTTCCTACGCTCATCCTTGGTCTGAGTCTAATCTTACATTTTAATAAATGCTTTAAATTAGAGATGGGCAACCTTTTGCCTATAGTGTGCCAAACTAGGGTTTCTAATTTATTACGCGTGCCAACAGCCAAACTAGGATTTCTAAATCATTCGGCGTGCCAACAGCCAAACTAGGATTTCTAAATCATTCGGCGTGCCTACAGTCAAACTAGGATTTCTAAATCATTCGGCGTGCCAACAGCCAAACTAGGATTTCTAAATCATTCGGCGTGCCAACAGCCAAACTAGGATTTCTAAATCATTCGGCGTGCCAACAGCCAAACTAGGATTTCTAAATCATTCGGCGTGCCAACAGCCAAACTAGGATTTTTAAATCATTCGGCGTGCCAACAGCCAAACTAGGATTTCTAAATCATTCGGCGTGCCAACAGCCTGAAAGTGAATGTCAAACTGCTCAACTACGGTATATTATTTTTATACGACAATTTATTTTGTGATGTAGCATGACCAAGACCAACAGAAAAGTCGTTGGCATTAAATAAAACATTTACCTGTTTATTAGCATCTTTTTAAAAATCTATTCATAAGCTAATACCAAGGACTACTGCATGTCCTGTCTTCAGTAGTCCTTGGCTAATACACAATTTCATTTCTCACCTTACACATTAAATTGTTTTTGTATCAACATTTGGATTTAGTTGGCAGGATATAATTTTTAGTAATAACTATAAATCCTTTACAGTTTGATCTCAGCCTGAGATTTCGGCTTATTATTGTTATTTGACCGACATTAAATTTAAGTGCAACTGCAACAAAGCGGTATAGATAGGTAGTAATCATATAAACTGGGTAGTTAATGTAATGTTTAAAGATGTACATATAAATTCTTTAGTCATATAATATTTATATATTTTTCAACTATATTTCATAGCTTGATCATTTTAAAGTTTGAAATTTTAAGCCATTTATTTTTTTTAAAGTAAACATTTAAGCAAAAAAGAAACATAATAGAAATATTAACGCAAAGTAAATGCTTTAATTCTCTCCCTTTAATAAAATTCTCCAAATGTGATACTTTTGATACCGAACGAGTTCATTTTTTAAAATATAACTATTGTTACTTATAATTGTTTTTTTATATACAAATTCAGTATTATGCTTTTTTTTTCAACGTGCAATAAGCTGTATAAAATTAAATTAATTTACGTTGTAATTAAACAATTTTTGGCTTAATAAAGTCGATTTAGGGAGTTTTCTTGTTTAAACATAAAGAATTACAACAATTATATACTATAATAATGCTAGTATATTATTTATATTTATTTAAATAATAAAACAAACAAAGTTGTTTAAGAATCAATTATATATATGCTTAATTAAGAGAGCTGAGCATAAAAACTCTTTTGAATGTAATTAGTATGTATCAATTAATGAGCGCCTTTTTCTTGAATGCTCTTTCCTAATTGTTCAATGTCAGGTATAGGCTTTATTTAGTCACTTCTGAGTGGTCAAATGTAGCCTAAGTGACCTCTTTGTATGCTTAAAACAGCTTTCATGTGCGATAAAATATGTTCATTAGTTTAGATTAAACCAAAAGCTGAAAGTAGAGCGAATGCTTTACAGTTGACAGATTTCTTTCAGATCTTCCCTCAAATTGTCACATTTCGATTCCCCCATTGTCGGGTGTTCAAAATGAAAAAAAAAGCCAATATCCCTCCACCATAAAAAGATCCAGATCTAAGTAGTTTGTAGTAAGATCTACTGGCTTGATGTGATATGGAAACATGAGTCCATGAATTTGAAAGTCTTGCCTTTGTTTAGCAAACTCGGCATTGTTAAACAAAACCGTACCACTTACACTGCATTTAACAATAAATCGCATCACAAATTCGCCAATACTATTTGTTGAACGTATTTAACAGTATAATATTCCATGTGTATTGAAAGATTGTTTTAAGATTAATTTTAATAGCCACAAATCATATTTCAAAAAATAATTTTAACACGTTAACAAAATTTCTGTTTTGTCTCAGACACATCCACGACAAGTTTGCAGAGTAGCATGAAACAGTCTGACCATCTTTAAATCTATTTTCTCAGAGCACTGTGTCATTTTCTTTGTTCAGTATTGGAATTAACACATTCTATCACATTCAATCTATGTTCTCGTGATGTCTCGCGAAATCTCGTGTGGCACTCGAGTGATTGAATCACTCTCTCATTAGATTTCACCAGATTGATGGACTCAAGAAAGAGACAACAAACATCTCAATACAAAATCTTAAGATAAAATTATGTCAAATTTAAGGACTGATTCATACATTTCCGGTTATATCTTGTTTCACTTTGTATTATTACTTTTGGCTAAAAAATTAACTTAGTTTCGTATAAAACAGTGATTCCCAGTTCCCGCATTTTTTTCTCTTCCTGACTCTCGAACCAACTTTTCATTGACGAATACTCCCATAATACACCAGCCGCACACCTCATACCGAACATTTAGTTTCGACACTATATGAGCAAAGTAGAGACCGACCGAAACCAAATTTCGGTTTCGGCCGAAAAAGGAAACCATACCGAAACTTATAAATTGACTTTCAGCCGAAACCGAAGCTATTACCGAGAATTTTACTACACATTCGGCCGAAACCGTAACCGAAAAATAGAAACAGCCAAACAAAAGATTTTAAAAGACTGCAGATTTTAAAAGACTGCACATTTTAGTTTAATATTAAATAGTTTATGGGTACTCTATCTAAGTAAACAATAGAACTAGGGCTGTCAATGTCAGTTTTTTTCTCTGAAACGTTTTCGTTTAAAGTCCAAGCATCGGACAAAGCTACATCGGTCTCTTTGTATGTTGGAGCGTTTATCTTGAATGGGGCAAATTCCAGTTTGTTTGCTTCTCGTACTATGTAGATCAAAGGCTATGCCGACGACTAGCGTTAGTTGTAACTTTACATCTGGCTTTGTTGTTGTCTGCGCTTGTATTGCAAGCAATATTGGGGATTTGAAAAAAAAACTACAATTGGCCTCTGAGTCGCCTTTGATTAAATAGTGTTTGCAAGTATTTAATGTAAGAATTGTTTCGTACGAATCAAACATGGTTTTTAAATTCGTCTCCGAGAAAAAAAAATGATTTCCTCCCTAATTCCGACAAAACCAAAAATCGGAATCCGGTTTTCGTTTAGCATCACTACATAGAAAATGTAAGCATAATATACAGTTGTATATACGTGTATTATGTATAGTGTTATTAAAAATAATCAATAAGAAGAGTAATCGAAGCAGCACTATCGTTGCAGTCTAATAATTGAAAGTTGAAATAGATATTCGGCAGTTGACTGAAAGTCAATGTCACTTTCAGACGAAACCGTATGCAAACCGAAAGCTAACTCTTTTTCTTCGACCGAAACCGAAAACACACCCAAAAAGACCATTTGCATATTTTCGACCGAAACCGAAATCATAGCCGAATTTCGGTTGGTCTCTAGAGCAAAGCATATAGGCCTATATAGAAAAATGTAAATATAACCATTACTGTAGGTTTCATTTTCACAAAAAAACAAAACAAAAAAAAACATATCATAGAGCTATTATCGCATGGACTTATAATCCGAAGATTGAAATGAAATGAAATGATTTTTTTTTTACTTTTAAGAATAAGGCTCTGAGTAGTCTGAGCTCTTTGTAAATGTTTCAACAAATATAACAGACCTTTCTTATAGGTAAAAAGTGTTTGTAAGGTTTGTAATATATATATATATATATATATATATTTTGTTATGAAACGGAGATTCATAATAATTACCTTTATTAAATTCTAGTATTAATAATTGCGAATCGCGAATCTAACGTTGGGAGAATACTTATTACTAAACATTTACACCGGAAGAGACGCTATTTTAAGAATCTTCTAGAAGCATTTTAATTCGATTTGTAAAGTCTCGTTAATAATCGATAAGAACGATACAATGTCATTTACCTTAAGTAATCGTGTTGTTTACAAAATATGCTTAAAACAATTACGATACGCCCAAACTGTTAAACTATAAAAGGAACAACCGCGTTCAATCTATGCCCTTTTCGATCTATCGCCTTTTTCAATACAGTTAGGCGTATGACGCTGTCTGTTAATAAGTCACTTCGTGCATGTGCTCTGAATCTGCCTTGTTTGCTCAACTACCTCAACCTAATAATGTAAATTCTAAATATAAGGTTTGGAATGTGTTTCTTATATATTTCAATTTATTATTTGGACAAGGATTCCATACATACACATATTGAAATGCATGTTAAATGGATCTAAGCCATACTCTTGTTTATATCAATTATGGAACTGTAGCCTATTGTACAAATATGTGAATATCAGAAACTGAAAAACAATTCAGTACTTTCATTATTAAAGTTTAAAAGTATTTACAACTGAACTATTATCTCAGTCCTTTCCTTGTGAATTATTTTACATGTGTGGTCTTAGAAACTATAATTACTGATAGTAATCATATTATATACAAGACAAGTAAAATATACAACCAACTTGAGCTGATATAAATATATACCAGGAAACAAGATGAATTACACTTATACACTATTGTTGCATAACAGATGTCAAAAGGATATACAACTTTGGGCATACTCATACTCTAGACTATAACAACCACAATAACTACAACAACAGTAATTCAACTCATACTAAGTTCATGAGATAAACATCAACTACTTACTAATTCTGTCATAAGAAGAACGGTTAATAAATATACTGAACATTGAAACAACAGCACAATTGAGCTGGAATTCATATTTATTAAGGGGGGCTCGGAGTCAAAATACAAGGATAACATTCTTAATACAGATTAGTATGTCATCTAAAATAAATATAATGGACAATATAATGAACTGACTTGATCAGGTATAATAAATAAATTATAACTTGGCGGACATGAAAAGTGTTGGATGACCACTAGTGTTTGCTGAAACAACATCTCATAGCTGATTAGGTAAGCCCATTACTTACTACGTTGATGGTCAGTGGTGTTGAATACACGGACAGTAATTACGAGAACGAAATAACTGTTGGTTTCTGTTCGAAGGAATTGTGTCACGTAATAAAATGGGGGCTCGTCCGGGATCTGTATGATGTAACAAAGTGTGAATTCACAATAATACAATAATTCAGGAATATACAAGAACTTTTTACAACTGTGTTATACATCTTGATTATACAAGTTAAGTTTATCAGAATTTTTGCTTGAAGGTTATGAACAGTATTCAATCTGCATTCAATCTGTATTGATTCATATCTCACAGATTCATAAATTATTTTTGATGTTAAATTGACTGTGATTAATTCACCATTATAGTAATTTCAAGGACAATAACTAGTGAAATTTTATGGACTAAGTAAGTGGTAATCTTATCATCATTATTATATTAAATAATATTTTTAATATGGATACAGAAGGTGCCAGTAATCTTACATTGGATCCAACAATTTTTACACTGACTGTTGATCAACTTAGCAGAATGTCTATGTCACAACTAAAAGACATTGCTAAATCCTTGAGTATTAATATCACAGAATTAAGACCATCAAAAACTAAAATGATTAAAGAGATAACAGAAGGTTTAAAACAACAAGGTTCAACAATAGAGGAAGTAACTGCTAATAGTGGAAATGACTCGGAAGATGACTTGAATTTCTCAGATACCCAGAGAATAATGGGAAATGCCAACCATGAATTTAATTCAGGTACATTAAGTGAAGAACTGAGGTTCAAACTTGAACTGAAGAAAATGGAAATAGAAATGGAAAGAGAAGATAGAAGATTGAAAATGGAAATGGAAGAGAAACGAATAGAAATGGAAAGAGAAGTAGCTACAGAAAAGATAGCAAGTCTAGAAAGGATTGAAATAGCTAAGTCTCGCACCTCAAATAATTCAACTGCAAGCTCCATAACAGATCCTGAGTTGTATAAATTTAAAAAGCATATACCAACTCTAGATGACCACTTTGTGGAAGACTTCTTTATGATGTTTGAGCAAAATGCTATTGATTATCAATTCCCGGAAGGAAAGAAGGCTATTCTTTTACGCTCTGCGTTAAACAAAGGGAAAGCGTTAGATGTAGTACTGAGTTTAACACAAGAGGAACTGTACGACTATGAGTTGATTAAGAACAGGGTCTTGTTAAGTTTTGCTTTAACTCCGGAAAGGTACAGGAAAGTGTTTAGAGAATCGAAGAAGGAACATGAACAATCGCATGTAGATTTCTTGAGGCAAAAGAAGAAACATTTCGAAAGATGGGTCAGGTCTAAGAATGTAGACAAGGACTATGAGAAATTGGCAAATCTAATATTAATGGAGGAATTTAACAACCATGTTAGATCAGATGTCAGGATACACCTAGCAGACCGTAATATTGAACAAGTTGAAGAAGCCGCTGTGAAGGCAGACGAATATTTAGTAATTCATACCAGCAGTAGATTTTCTACCTTTGATAAAAATAAACAGAAAGATCAGGAATCAAAAATAGATAGGAAACAATCAAATCCAGTTGAGTATAATAAAAACAGGCACAAAGATCAGAGCAAAGAAAGTTTAATGAATTCCAAACCCGTTTGTAACCACTGTAAGAAAGTTGGTCATACAAGGGAAAAGTGTTTTCTATTGAACAAAAATATAGATAAGAAAAACAGTAAGGTTATTCTATCTTATGCAGCAGTGACTGAAAGGAAAAGTGGCAAGAATGTGAGTAAAGAGGTTAAATCACAAACAAAGGAACTAGGTAATAGTACAAATGAACTGTCTAGAAACCAGTATCCAAATAAATTGAAGCCAGGAAAAGTTTCCACAGTGACAACCATGGTATTCAATAATTCAAATCTGAGTTGTGATAAGAACACTACAGATGAAATATTAGTGAGTGAAAAACCTACCTCTCACAAAGAAAACTTGGTCAAGAAGCTACTATGAAGCCAAGTAATTGTTTACCTTTCATTAATGAGGGTATAGTGTCATCAAATATAAACGGTGTCACTAAAGAGAAGAGAATAAAGATACTTCGCGACACAGGAGCTGAGGTCTCTCTCTTATTAAATAACACTGTACCAACGTCACAATTGACTTATACTGGGCAAGATGTTATTATACAAGGTGTGGTCAGGAAAAATGTAAAATGTCCTCTACATCAAGTTCAATTGAAGAGTGACTACTTCAATGGGACCATTGTTGTGGCTATTTGTAAAACTCTCCCACATGAAAATATATCACTCATTTTGGGAAATGATATAGCTGGAAATGTTGTACATTCCATAACCAGTAATCAACAAAACCTTAAGAAAAGTGGATGCATAACTAAGCCAATATGTATTGTCACTCGAGGTTCAGCCCAACAACTAACTAAGCCTGATAAAACCGAATTAAAACCAGAATCAGAACCAGAAGTTGACTTGAAGGCTACTTTTATGGCTGAAATATTGAATGGTTTTTCGGATAAGACTTCAGGAAATGAAATGTCACCAAGACAATTATTGATACAGGAACAGGATAGAGATCAGGGGATTGCTAACTTGAAAAGAAAAGCAATATCTGAAGAAGAAGCGGAAAAGAAAGGAGGTGGATACTTCATGAAAGAAGGTATACTAATGCAGAGGTGGAAAAGTAATCATGACGATTACAAAGACAGTAATCAAATAGTAGTGCCTGAGGTATATCGAAATGATATTCTACGTTTGGCTCATGATACGCCATACGCAGGTCATTTGGGAGTAAAGAAGACTTCTCAAAGGATTCTCCCATATTTCAATTGGCCTGGAATTCATCGCAATGTTACCCGCTACTGCAAGTCATGTAAAACATGCCAAATGGTAGGAAAGCCTAACCAGACCATTCCGGCAGCGCCACTGAAACCAATACCAGCCTTTTCTGAACCGTTTAGCCATATAATGATAGATTGTGTGGGACCCCTACCAAAAACCAAGGCGGGTCACCAATACTTGTTTACTATCATGTGCTCTTCAACCAGATATCCCGAAGCTATACCGTTACGATCAATCAATGCAGATAAGATATCTGATTCGTTAATCGAATTTTTCTCCAGGTATGGTCTACCTAAGTCAATACAATCTGACCAAGGTACCAACTTTACCTCCAAGCTATTCAACCAAGTTTTGAAGAAATTGAACATTAAGCACGTAACATCGACGGCTTATCACCCGCAAAGTCAAGGTGCCCTAGAGCGTTACCACCAGACTCTAAAGACTATGCTCCGTGCATACTGCTTTGAAAACGGAAAAGACTGGGATCGTGGCATACCCTTTGCTCTTTTCGCTACAAGAGAAGCCTTGCAGGAATCACTTGGATATAGTCCTTTTGAGCTCGTGTTCGGACATTCGGTTCGTGGACCCTTAAGACTATTGCAGGAGACATTCTTAAGTTCTGATGAACCAGTTGGACTAGTGGCTTATGTGGAAAAATTCACTGATAGAATGTACAATGCTTTTAATCATGTAAAAGTTAATCTTTCACAGGCTCAACAGAAAATGAAGAGTTACTACGATGTCAAGGCCAAGACCAGATGCTTCCAACCAGGTGACCAAGTTCTCATGCTGACACAATTGGCAGGACAACCCATGAGTGCTAAGTACACAGGACCTTATGAGATTTTAAAGAAAATAAGTAATTTAACTTATCTTGTAAAAACTCATGATAGAAGGAAGACACAAAGGTTGTGCCACATCAATATGCTAAAGCCATATATTGTTAGAGATAAACAAACTGATATTAGGCCTATAACTATTGTTAAAACAGTAGAGAAAGAAATGCCAAAATTCAAAAAGCCTATTATAACTAGCAAACTTCAAAATACTGAAGCTATTAAGAACCTAAATGATAAGTTAGCACACCTAAACCAATGTGAGCGAACTTCTATCAAGGGTTTAGTTGATAACAATATGCAGTTATTCAGTGATGTTCCTAACAAAACTAATTTAGTTGCTCATGATATCATTTTGAAGGATAATGCAAAACCTATAAAACAGCATCCTTATAGAGTTAATCCGATACAACTAGAACACATTAGGAAAGAAGTAGATTACATGCTTGAAAATGACCTAATTATTCCTAGTACAAGTGAATGGTCATCACCATGTGTATTGGTTCCAAAGTCTGATGGTTCCATACGTTTTTGTATAGATTACAGAAAAGTTAATCAGGTCACAAAACAAGATACATATCCTATCCCTAGGATTGATGACCTTATTGACAGAGTAAGCAATGCTAAGTATGTAACTAAAATAGATTTGCTCACTGCTTATTTTCAAATACCTATGACTGATAAAGCACAGGAAATATCCACTTTCATTACTCCTGATGGGACATATAAATTTAAAGTAATGCCATTCGGGTTATCCAATGCTCCATCAAGTTTTCAGAGGTTGATAAATAGTGTCATATCTGATGTTCCTCAATGTCATGCTTATCTGGATGATATAGTTGTATATAGTGATAGCTTTAATGAACATCTAAACCAACTAACATTACTATTTCAGAAACTTACCGAAGCTAAACTCACCATTAACTTGAACAAGTGTACCTTTTGTCGTGCAACCATTGAGTATTTAGGACATATCGTAGGTAGTGGTGCAGTAAAACCAGTAAATGCAAAGGTAAAGGCTATACAAGATTTTCCTACTCCTAAAACGCGTAAACAGTTACGTAGTTATATTGGAATGGCAGGGTATTATAGAAGGTTCTGTAAGGATTTTTCAATTGTAGCTTGTCCATTGACAAATCTTCTAAAGAAGCAAACTAAGTTTGTTTGGTCACAGGAATGTGAACATGCTTTTATGGAAATAAAAGATCTTTTGACAAAGGCACCAGTATTAGTTTCACCAAACTATACTAAACCTTTTAAAATAATGGTAGATGCATGTAAACAGGGAATGGGGGCAGTAATTTCACAAGTAGGAGATGATTCCTTGGAACATCCAATTAGCTTTTGTTCTAAGAAGTTCCTTCCATATCAGGTTAACTACAGTTGTATAGAACAGGAATTGCTAGGCCTTATCTTATCTCTGAAACATTTTGACTATTATATCCATGGTTCACAATTTCCAATTGACATTTATACAGACCATAATCCATTAGTGTTTCTCTCAAAGATTAACCAAAATCAGAGATTATTGAGATGGAGTTTGTTTTTACAGTCCTATAACCTAAACATAGTACATGTTAAAGGGAAAAATAACATTGTTGCTGACACTTTGTCACGTGTTATGCCAGAAGACTAGAATAAATACTAACCTATAGTATTTTAACCTATTGTTATATTACATGACTGATGTAACCTTATCCTATGCTGTACTAATAGCTAAATAGATTATAGAAAACAATTATGTAAATACAATACTTGCTTTTTTTCATAAAGAATAACTATGAATCTTAAATACTTGGTTATATTACAATGTACATTAAAATATTGTATTGATAATAAGATACTTCTTCTTGAGTAAGAATCAGAAAACCTTAGTTTATTGTTATTGAAGAGATTTAAAATTGATGATTTGAAATATTAATTTCAATCACATTATAAATTGTATGCCATAGATATACATTGTATGTTATAATTAATTATGCTATGCTATATTACTCATTTATACCATGCATATTTCTTTATTGATAAAGTAATGATAATCATACTAACTTTAAAGATATAGTGAAATAATTTTTTTTTGTGTTATTAATATTATACTATTATTCAACAGATAATGACATTTGCAGTACCTAGAGTTACAGGAAATGTACATTATATTCTGAACAGACAACCATAGTGCTAATGTAAAGGTTTGAATTGAAAGTGCAGACATTCCACATGCACACACACAAACTTAAATTCATACTATTAGTTGCTTGATTGATTTATAATTGATAATTCTTGAGTTAAATTGATCTTTAGTTTTTGCTATTGAATTATTTTGACTATTGAATCAATTTTGTTTATGTAAAGATTGTAAAAGGATGATTCAGAGTACAAGAGCAAAACAAATTTTTCTTATTAAATTTTAACTTAAATAGTTAAAATAGATTTTTCTTGGATGTTTAAAAGAAATTCCACACATAACTATTATCTAGTGAGGAATTGTCTTTTCTTTTTGGTTCGGGCGACTGTTATGAAACGGAGATTCATAATAATTACCTTTATTAAATTCTAGTATTAATAATTGCGAATCGCGAATCTAACGTTGGGAGAATACTTATTACTAAACATTTACACCGGAAGAGACGCTATTTTAAGAATCTTCTAGAAGCATTTTAATTCGATTTGTAAAGTCTCGTTAATAATCGATAAGAACGATACAATGTCATTTACCTTAAGTAATCGTGTTGTTTACAAAATATGCTTAAAACAATTACGATACGCCCAAACTGTTAAACTATAAAAGGAACAACCGCGTTCAATCTATGCCCTTTTCGATCTATCGCCTTTTTCAATACAGTTAGGCGTATGACGCTGTCTGTTAATAAGTCACTTCGTGCATGTGCTCTGAATCTGCCTTGTTTGCTCAACTACCTCAACCTAATAATGTAAATTCTAAATATAAGGTTTGGAATGTGTTTCTTATATATTTCAATTTATTATTTGGACAAGGATTCCATACATACACATATTGAAATGCATGTTAAATGGATCTAAGCCATACTCTTGTTTATATCAATTATGGAACTGTAGCCTATTGTACAAATATGTGAATATCAGAAACTGAAAAACAATTCAGTACTTTCATTATTAAAGTTTAAAAGTATTTACAACTGAACTATTATCTCAGTCCTTTCCTTGTGAATTATTTTACATGTGTGGTCTTAGAAACTATAATTACTGATAGTAATCATATTATATACAAGACAAGTAAAATATACAACCAACTTGAGCTGATATAAATATATACCAGGAAACAAGATGAATTACACTTATACACTATTGTTGCATAACAGATGTCAAAAGGATATACAACTTTGGGCATACTCATACTCTAGACTATAACAACCACAATAACTACAACAACAGTAATTCAACTCATATTAAGTTCATGAGATAAACATCAACTACTTACTAATTCTGTCATAAGAAGAACGGTTAATAAATATACTGAACATTGAAACAACAGCACAATTGAGCTGGAATTCATATTTATTAAGGGGGGCTCGGAGTCAAAATACAAGGATAACATTCTTAATACAGATTAGTATGTCATCTAAAATAAATATAATGGACAATATAATGAACTGACTTGATCAGGTATAATAAATAAATTATAACTTGGCGGACATGAAAAGTGTTGGATGACCACTAGTGTTTGCTGAAACAACATCTCATAGCTGATTAGGTAAGCCCATTACTTACTACGTTGATGGTCAGTGGTGTTGAATACACGGACAGTAATTACGAGAACGAAATAACTGTTGGTTTCTGTTCGAAGGAATTGTGTCACGTAATAATATAATATAAATAAAAGGAGACAGTGTGATAACGGACACTGTGGCCGAGCATAAGCGAAGGTATTGGGTTCGAATCCTGGTTAAGGCTAGTCTCATTCCCGGCTTTCGAGGGTGTCCCTGAGTCTAACCAGCACTGATGCGTACCTGACTTTAGTTGGGGTAAAGTAAAGGCGGCTGGTCATTGTGATATCCATACACCCCCTAGTATGACATAGCCGCAGAAACTGGTGAACTCTGCTTCACCGGCCTTATGATCAATCCATTTTTTACTTCAGAGTGATAGATATAGTATATAGATATGGAGATAGATGTTTGACTGGCGGACCAAAGGTCCCGGGTTCGAATCCTGGTGAAGACTATGATTTTTCCCGGGTCCCGATGGTGTCCCTGAGTCTACCCAGCTCTGATGGGTACCTGACCTTAGTTGTGGTAAAGTAAAGGCGGCACTGCATTGTGCTGGCACCACAATAACTTAGTATGCCGTGGCCAAAGAAAATGTTGAACGCTGCTTCACCGATGATCCATTTGGTTAGAAGGGTACTTTACTTACTTTATTTGATGTTTACTTTCAAAAGTAGCAAAGATTGATCGGGGTTTTGATGTTTTTTTTTTAAAAGATGAATTAAAAAAAAAATTGTGCAATCATATAAGCTTTTTACAGCTCGAGTGAGAGTTTTGTGTCAATTTCTTCTAGTTCTATAGAACAGCTCGAGTGAGAGTTTTCTGTCAATTTCTTCTAGTTCTATAGAACAGCTCGAGTGAGAGTTTTCTGTCAATTTCTTCTAGTTCTATAGAACAGCTCGAGTGAGAGTTTTTTGTCAATTTCTTCTAGTTCTATAGAACAGCTCGAGTGAGAGTTTTGTGTCAATTTCTTCTAGTTCTATAGAACAGCTCGAGTGAGAGTTTTGTGTCAATTTCTTCTAGTTCTATAGAACAGCTCGAGTGAGAGTTTTCTGTCAATTTCTTCTAGTTCTATAGAACAGCTCGAGTGATAGTTTTTTGTCAATTTCTTCTAGTTCTATAGAACAGCTCGAGTGAGAGTTTTGTGTCAATTTCTTCTAGTTCTATAGAACAGCTCGAGTGAGAGTTTTCTGTCAATTTCTTCTAGTTCTATAGAACAGCTCGAGTGAGAGTTTTCTGTCAATTTCTTCTAGTTCTATAGAACAGCTCGAGTGAGAGTTTTCTGTCAATTTCTTCTAGTTCTATAGAACAGCTCGAGTGAGAGTTTTGTGTCAATTTCTTCTAGTTCTATAGAACAGCTCGAGTGAGAGTTTTGTGTCAATTTCTTCTAGTTCTATAGAACAGCTCGAGTGAGAGTTATGTGTCAATTTCTTCTAGTTCTATAGAACAGCTCGAGTGAGAGTTTTGTGTCAATTTCTTCTAGTTCTATAGAACAGCTCGAGTGAGAGTTTTGTGTCAATTTCTTCTAGTTCTATAGAACAGCTCGAGTGAGAGTTTTCTGTCAATTTCTTCTAGTTCTATAGAACAGCTCGAGTGAGAGTTTTGTGTCAATTTCTTCTAGTTCTATAGAACAGCTCGAGTGAGAGTTTTCTGTCAATTTCTTCTAGTTCTATAGAACAGCTCGAGTGAGAGTTTTGTGTCAATTTCTTCTAGTTCTATAGAACAGCTCGAGTGAGAGTTTTCTGTCAATTTCTTCTAGTTCTATAGAACAGCTCGAGTGAGAGTTTTGTGTCAATTTCTTCTAGTTCTATAGAACAGCTCGAGTGAGAGTTTTGTGTCAATTTCTTCTAGTTCTATAGAACAGCTCGAGTGAGAGTTTTGTGTCAATTTCTTCTAGTTCTATAGAACAGCTCGAGTGAGAGTTTTGTGTCAATTTCTTCTAGTTCTATACAACAGCTCGAGTGAGAGATTTCTGTCAATTTCTTCTAGTTCTATAGAACAGCTCGAGTGAGAGTTTTTTGTCAATTTCTTCTAGTTCTATAGAACAGCTCGAGTGAGAGTTTTCTGTCAATTTCTTCTAGTTCTATAGAACAGCTCGAGTGAGAGTTTTCTGTCAATTTCTTCTAGTTCTATAGAACAGCTCGAGTGAGAGTTTTCTGTCAATTTCTTCTAGTTCTATAGAACAGCTCGAGTGAGAGTTTTCTGTCAATTTCTTCTAGTTCTATAGAACAGCTCGAGTGAGAGTTTTGTGTCAATTTCTTCTAGTTCTATAGAACAGCTCGAGTGAGAGTTTTGTTTCAATTTCTTCTAGTTCTATAGAACAGCTCGAGTGAGAGTTTTGTGTCAATTTCTTCTAGTTCTATAGAACAGCTCGAGTGAGAGTTTTGTGTCAATTTCTTCTAGTTCTATAGAACAGCTCGAGTGAGAGTTTTCTGTCAATTTCTTCTAGTTCTATAGAACAGCTCGAGTGAGAGTTTTGTGTCAATTTCTTCTAGTTCTATAGAACAGCTCGAGTGAGAGTTTTGTGTCAATTTCTTCTAGTTCTATAGAACAGCTCGAGTGAGAGTTTTCTGTCAATTTCTTCTAGTTCTATAGAACAGCTCGAGTGAGAGTTTTGTGTCAATTTCTTCTAGTTCTATAGAACAGCTCGAGTAAGAGTTTTCTGTCAATTTCTTCTAGTTCTATAGAACAGCTCGAGTGAGAGTTTTGTGTCAATTTCTTCTAGTTCTATAGAACAGCTCGAGTGAGAGTTTTGTGTCAATTTCTTCTAGTTCTATAGAACAGCTCGAGTGAGAGTTTTGTGTCAATTTCTTCTAGTTCTATAGAACAGCTCGAGTGAGAGTTTTGTGTCAATTTCTTCTAGTTCTATAGAACAGCTCGAGTGAGAGATTTCTGTCAATTTCTTCTAGTTCTATAGAACAGCTCGAGTGAGAGTTTTTTGTCAATTTCTTCTAGTTCTATAGAACAGCTCGAGTGAGAGTTTTCTGTCAATTTCTTCTAGTTCTATAGAACAGCTCGAGTGAGAGTTTTCTGTCAATTTCTTCTAGTTCTATAGAACAGCTCGAGTGAGAGTTTTCTGTCAATTTCTTCTAGTTCTATAGAACAGCTCGAGTGAGAGTTTTCTGTCAATTTCTTCTAGTTCTATAGAACAGCTCGAGTGAGAGTTTTGTGTCAATTTCTTCTAGTTCTATAGAACAGCTCGAGTGAGAGTTTTGTTTCAATTTCTTCTAGTTCTATAGAACAGCTCGAGTGAGAGTTTTGTGTCAATTTCTTCTAGTTCTATAGAACAGCTCGAGTGAGAGTTTTGTGTCAATTTCTTCTAGTTCTATAGAACAGCTCGAGTGAGAGTTTTTTGTCAATTTCTTCTAGTTCTATAGAACAGCTCGAGTGAGAGTTTTGTGTCAATTTCTTCTAGTTCTATAGAACAGCTCGAGTGAGAGTTTTGTGTCAATTTCTTCTAGTTCTATAGAACAGCTCGAGTGAGAGTTTTGTGTCAATTTCTTCTAGTTCTATAGAACAGCTCGAGTGAGAGTTTTGTGTCAATTTCTTCTAGTTCTATAGAACAGCTCAAGTGAGAGTTTTGTGTCAATTTCTTCTAGTTCTATAGAACAGCTCGAGTGAGAGTTTTGTGTCAATTTCTTCTAGTTCTATAGAACAGCTCGAGTGAGAGTTTTGTGTCAATTTCTTCTAGTTCTATAGAACAGCTCGAGTGAGAGTTTTCTGTCAATTTCTTCTAGTTCTATAGAACAGCTCGAGTGAGAGTTTTGTGTCAATTTCTTCTAGTTCTATAGAACAGCTCGAGTGAGAGTTTTCTGTCAATTTCTTCTAGTTCTATAGAACAGCTCGAGTGAGAGTTTTGTGTCAATTTCTTCTAGTTCTATAGAACAGCTCGAGTGAGAGTTTTGTGTCAATTTCTTCTAGTTCTATAGAAGAGCTCGAGTGAGAGTTTTGTGTCAATTTCTTCTAGTTCTATAGAACAGCTCGAGTGAGAGTTTTGTGTCAATTTCTTCTAGTTCTATACAACAGCTCGAGTGAGAGATTTCTGTCAATTTCTTCTAGTTCTATAGAACAGCTCGAGTGAGAGTTTTTTGTCAATTTCTTCTAGTTCTATAGAACAGCTCGAGTGAGAGTTTTCTGTCAATTTCTTCTAGTTCTATAGAACAGCTCGAGTGAGAGTTTTCTGTCAATTTCTTCTAGTTCTATAGAACAGCTCGAGTGAGAGTTTTCTGTCAATTTCTTCTAGTTCTATAGAACAGCTCGAGTGAGAGTTTTCTGTCAATTTCTTCTAGTTCTATAGAACAGCTCGAGTGAGAGTTTTGTGTCAATTTCTTCTAGTTCTATAGAACAGCTCGAGTGAGAGTTTTGTTTCAATTTCTTCTAGTTCTATAGAACAGCTCGAGTGAGAGTTTTGTGTCAATTTCTTCTAGTTCTATAGAACAGCTCGAGTGAGAGTTTTGTGTCAATTTCTTCTAGTTCTATAGAACAGCTCGAGTGAGAGTTTTTTGTCAATTTCTTCTAGTTCTATAGAACAGCTCGAGTGAGAGTTTTGTGTCAATTTCTTCTAGTTCTATAGAACAGCTCGAGTGAGAGTTTTGTGTCAATTTCTTCTAGTTCTATAGAACAGCTCGAGTGAGAGTTTTGTGTCAATTTCTTCTAGTTCTATAGAACAGCTCGAGTGAGAGTTTTGTGTCAATTTCTTCTAGTTCTATAGAACAGCTCAAGTGAGAGTTTTGTGTCAATTTCTTCTAGTTCTATAGAACAGCTCGAGTGAGAGTTTTGTGTCAATTTCTTCTAGTTCTATAGTACAGCTCGAGTGAGAGTTTTCTGTCAATTTCTTCTAGTTCTATAGAACAGCTCGAGTGAGAGTTTTCTGTCAATTTCTTCTAGTTCTATAGAACAGCTCGAGTGAGAGTTTTGTGTCAATTTCTTCTAGTTCTATAGAACAGCTCGAGTGAGAGTTTTGTGTCAATTTCTTCTGGTTCTATAGAACAGCTCGAGTGAGAGTTTTCTGTCAATTTCTTCTAGTTCTATAGAACAGCTCGAGTGAGAGTTTTCTGTCAATTTCTTCTAGTTCTATAGAACAGCTCGAGTGAGAGTTTTCTGTCAATTTCTTCTAGTTCTATAGAACAGCTCGAGTGAGAGTTTTTTGTCAATTTCTTCTAGTTCTATAGAACAGCTCGAGTGAGAGTTTTGTGTCAATTTCTTCTAGTTCTATGGAACAGCTCGAGTGAGAGTTTTGTGTCAATTTCTTCTAGTTCTATAGAACAGCTCGAGTGAGAGTTTTGTGTCAATTTCTTCTAGTTCTATAGAACAGCTCGAGTGAGAGTTTTCTGTCAATTTCTTCTAGTTCTATAGAACAGCTCGAGTGAGAGTTTTTTGTCAATTTCTTCTAGTTCTATAGAACAGCTCGAGTGAGAGTTTTGTGTCAATTTCTTCTAGTTCTATAGAACAGCTCGAGTGAGAGTTTTGTGTCAATTTCTTCTAGTTCTATAGAACAGCTCGAGTGAGAGTTTTCTGTCAATTTCTTCTAGTT
Organism: Anisus vortex; assembly: GCA_949126835.1. Classification (NCBI taxonomy): domain Eukaryota; kingdom Metazoa; phylum Mollusca; class Gastropoda; family Planorbidae; genus Anisus; species Anisus vortex. The sequence continues at coordinate 16,651,627 of OX421493.1, forward strand.
CTATAGAACAGCTCGAGTGAGAGTTTTGTGTCAATTTCTTCTAGTTCTATAGAACAGCTCGAGTGAGAGTTTTGTGTCAATTTCTTCTAGTTCTATAGAACAGCTCGAGTGAGAGTTTTGTGTCAATTTCTTCTAGTTCTATAGAACAGCTCGAGTGAGAGTTTTGTGTCAATTTCTTCTAGTTCTATAGAACAGCTCGAGTGAGAGTTTTCTGTCAATTTCTTCTAGTTCTATAGAACAGCTCGAGTGAGAGTTTTTTGTCAATTTCTTCTAGTTCTATAGAACAGCTCGAGTGAGAGTTTTGTGTCAATTTCTTCTAGTTCTATAGAACAGCTCGAGTGAGAGTTTTTTGTCAATTTCTTCTAGTTCTATAGAACAGCTCGAGTGAGAGTTTTGTGTCAATTCCTTCTAGTTCTATAGAACAGCTCGAGTGAGAGTTTTGTGTCAATTTCTTCTAGTTCTATAGAACAGCTCGAGTGAGAGTTTTGTGTCAATTTCTTCTAGTTCTATAGAACAGCTCGAGTGAGAGTTTTGTGTCAATTTCTTCTAGTTCTATAGAACAGCTCGAGTGAGAGTTTTGTGTCAATTTCTAATAGTTCTATAGAACAGCTCGAGTGAGAGTTTTGTGTCAATTTCTTCTAGTTCTATAGAACAGCTCGAGTGAGAGTTTTGTGTCAATTTCTTCTAGTTCTATAGAACAGCTCGAGTGAGAGTTTTGTGTCAATTTCTTCTAGTTCTATAGAACAGCTCGAGTGAGAGTTTTTTGTCAATTTCTTCTAGTTCTATAGAACAGCTCGAGTGAGAGTTTTTTGTCAATTTCTTCTAGTTCTATAGAACAGCTCGAGTGAGAGTTTTGTGTCAATTTCTTCTAGTTCTATAGAACAGCTCAAGTGAGAGTTTTTTGTCAATTTCTTCTAGTTCTATAGATAAGCTCGAGTGAGAGTTTTTTGTCAATTTCTTCTAGTTCTATAGAACAGCTCGAGCGAGAGTTTTTTGTCAATTCTTCTAGTTCTATAGAACAGCTCGAGTGAGAGTTTTTTTGTCAATTTCTTCTAGTTCTATAGAACAGCTCGAGTGAGAGTTTTCTGTCAATTTCTTCTAGTTCTATAGAACAGCTCGAGTGAGAGTTTTGTGTCAATTTCTTCTAGTTCTATAGAACAGCTCGAGTGAGAGTTTTGTGTCAATTTCTTCTAGTTCTATAGAACAGCTCAAGTGAGAGTTTTTTGTCAATTTCTTCTAGTTCTATAGATAAGCTCGAGTGAGAGTTTTTTGTCAATTTCTTCTAGTTCTATAGAACAGCTCGAGCGAGAGTTTTTTGTCAATTCTTCTAGTTCTATAGAACAGCTCGAGTGAGAGTTTTTTTGTCAATTTCTTCTAGTTCTATAGAACAGCTCGAGTGAGAGTTTTCTGTCAATTTCTTCTAGTTCTATAGAACAGCTCGAGTGAGAGTTTTGTGTCAATTTCTTCTAGTTCTATAGAACAGCTCGAGTGAGAGTTTTGTGTCAATTTCTTCTAGTTCTATAGAACACTTTTCCAATAAATTTTGGTTGGCACGCAAAAGATTTTTTTGTCCATGATTCTGCCAGTTTCTTTTTGGCACGCACGCACATAATGGTTGATTATCTCTTGAGTATAAAAATAAAGCGTTAGAGTCGTTAGAGCAAAGAGCAAAATCGAGTAGAAAAATGAAGAGGTGAGAAGATAGAGGAGGGGAGAATACATTTTAAAAGAAGTTAGAGAGAGAGAGAGAGATAAGGCGCACGGCAAGAGTGAGAGAGAGACAAGTAGTAATTAGTCCAGATAGAGAGAGAGGGTGGGAGGATGAGAAATGTGTGGGAGGATGAGAAAGAATCGACATAAAAAATAAAGGAGGGGCGTATAAAAATGTGCCTTTACGCTCATCCCTCCTGCCCATGGAAGCGAAAGCGTGCAACGCGGGTGAATTTTATTATGTAACTTTAAATCCATTCTGAACTCGGCGCCCCGCCACTCTATTTTTTTTATCACGGCTAACGGAGGTGACTAGGCGCCCCTCGCTCTCTCAAGAATACCGTCGCTTAAACCCCTCCCCCCCCCGCCCCGTCCCATTCACATTAGTAAAGCTTAAGTTTATTGTGTCATTATAAACAGAATTGATCAAAAGCAGCGTTCGCCAATTTCTAGGGGATGTGTGGTCAGCACAACACCCAGGAAAAATCCGTGTCTTTTACCAGGACTCGAACCCAGGACCTTCGGTACGCCAGCCGAACGCGCTGCCGCTGTCGCTTGACCACCATGCCTCCTTCAATAAAAGTGTAAACAGTCACAAAAGAAAAACGAAAAACCACTTACCTTGATAAAGAATGTATGAAACGTATAATCTAATTATTGGTATGTAAACTTATACAGGTATTCTATACCTTCAGCATTCACCTACATATATTGTAGGTGGTTAGTAATATAATATATCGCTGTGCTTCGCATTATTAGACTCTTATTTTCATCAAACCAGCAACGCTCTGGAAGGAATGGCGCAGTGTAAGTAGGTCACTGTTGAAAACAATGGCGGTCACTCACCAGAAATCATGGAACCTGGTCAATTAATAACATCAATGAGTAAACCTTCCAGATTATTTAGTATAGTAGGCTCCGATTCAGCTGAAACCCAATACATAAATTAAAAGAACAAATTATTAGAACATAGATCTGCTTTAAAAAAAAAAAATCAAAACAAAAAAAGAGCATTAAAGATCTATATATTTGAAAATAAAAAGAGTAGGGTGGGGGAGAATTCTATTTTTAACTCCGAGACGTGCCGTTGACAGCACGCGCTGAGCTCGCACTGAAGATGAAACCATTATCTGTTGAGTGGTGACGATAAGATGGTGGAGGGAGGAGGAGACAAGGGGGGTGGACTGTGAGGGAGGGGAATCTGTATGGAGATGAAACAAGGAGGGAAACAAATGATTAAATCCTGGTGCAGTTTGATAAAATTGGTTAAAAATGTAGGATAGAATTAGCCGGGGATGATTTACTAGCTGCAAAGATTCCTTTACATAACTATAGACAGTGTTGTAAGTCGTTGGCATATAAAAATAAAATGATGTGTGTAGGATTATGTAAAGATGTGTATCATGTTTTGTAGACATTGATTGTATTGGTTTATGTAAAGATGTGTATCATGTTTTGTAGACATTGATTGTATTGGTTTATGTAAAGATGTGTATCATGTTTTGTAGACATTGTATTGGTTTATGTAAAGATGTGTATCATGTTTTGTAGACATTGTATTGGTTTATGTAAAGATGTGTATCATGTTTTGTAGACATTGTATTGGTTTATGTAAAGATGTGTATCATGTTTTGTAGACATTGTATTGGTTTATGTAAAAGAAGTGTATCATGTTTTGTAGACATTGTATTGGTTTATGTATAGATGTGTATCATGTTTTGTAGACATTGTATTGGTCTATGTAAAGATGTGTATCATGTTTTGTAGACATTGTATTGGTTTATGTAAAGATGTGTATCATGTTTTGTAGACATTGTATTGGTTTATGTAAAAGAAGTGTATCATGTTTTGTAGACATTGTATTGGTTTATGTATAGATGTGTATCATGTTTTGTAGACATTGTATTGGTCTATGTAAAGATGTGTATCATGTTTTGTAGACATTGTATTGGTCTATGTAAAGATGTGTATCATGTTTTGTAGACATTGTATTGGTCTATGTAAAGATGTGTATCATGTTTTGTAGACATTGTATTGGTTTATGTAAAGATGTGTATCATGTTTTGTAGACATTGTATTGGTTTATGTAAAGATGTGTATCATGTTTTGTAGACATTGTATTGGTTTATGTAAAAGAAGTGTATCATGTTTTGTAGACATTGTATTGGTTTATGTAAAGATGTGTATCATGTTTTGTAGACATTGTATTGGTTTATGTAAAGATGTGTATCATGTTTTGTAGACATTGTATTGGTTTATGTAAAGATGTGTATCATGTTTTGTAGACATTGTATTGGTTTATGTAAAGATGTGTATCATGTTTTGAATACATTGTATTGGTTTATGTAAAGATGTGTATCATGTTTTGTAGACATTGTATTGGTTTATGTAAAGATGTGTATCATGTTTTGTAGACATTGTATTGGTTTATGTAAAGATGTGTATCATGTTTTCTGGACATTGTATTGGTTTATGTAAAGATGTGTATCATGTTTTGTAGACATTGTATTGGTTTATGTAAAAGAAGTGTATCATGTTTTGTAGACATTGTATTGGTTTATGTAAAGATGTGTATCATGTTTTGTAGACATTGTATTGGTTTATGTAAAGATGTGTATCATGTTTTGTAGACATTGTATTGGATTATGTAAAGATGTGTATCATGTTTTGTAGACATTGTATTGGTCTATGTAAAGATGTGTTTCATGTTTTGTAGACATTGTATTGGTTTATGTAAAGAAGTGTATCATGTTTTGTAGACATTGTATTGGTTTATGTAAAGATGTTTATCATGTTTTGTAGACATTGTATTGGTTTATGTAAAGATGTGTATCATGTTTTGTAGACATTGTATTGGTTTATGTAAAGATGTGTATCATGTTTTGTAGACATTGTATTGGTTTATGTAAAGATGTGTATCATGTTTTGAAGACATTGTATTGGTTTATGTAAAGATGTGTATCATGTTTTGTAGACATTGTATTGGTCTATGTAAAGATGTGTTTCATGTTTTGTAGACATTGTATTGGTTTATGTAAAGATGTGTATCATGTTTTGTTGACATTGTATTGGTTTATGTAAAGATGTGTATCATGTTTTGAAGACATTGTATTGGTTTATGTAAAGATGTGTATCATGTTTTGAAGACATTGTATTGGTCTATGTAAAGATGTGTATCATGTTTTGTAGACATTGTATTGGTCTATGTAAAGATGTGTATCATGTTTTGTAGACATTGTATTGGTTTATGTAAAGATGTGTATCATGTTTTGTAGACATTGTATTGGTTTATGTAAAGATGTGTATCATGTTTTGTAGACATTGTATTGGTTTATGTAAAAGAAGTGTATCATGTTTTGTAGACATTGTATTGGTTTATGTAAAGATGTGTATCATGTTTTGTAGACATTGTATTGGTTTATGTAAAGATGTGTATCATGTTTTGTAGACATTGTATTGGTTTATGTAAAGATGTGTATCATGTTTTGTAGACATTGTATTGGTTTATGTAAAGATGTGTATCATGTTTTGAATACATTGTATTGGTTTATGTAAAGATGTGTATCATGTTTTGTAGACATTGTATTGGTTTATGTAAAGATGTGTATCATGTTTTGTAGACATTGTATTGGTTTATGTAAAGATGTGTATCATGTTTTCTGGACATTGTATTGGTTTATGTAAAGATGTGTATCATGTTTTGTAGACATTGTATTGGTTTATGTAAAGATGTGTATCATGTTTTGTAGACATTGTATTGGTTTATGTAAAGATGTGTATCATGTTTTGTAGACATTGTATTGGATTATGTAAAGATGTGTATCATGTTTTGTAGACATTGTATTGGTCTATGTAAAGATGTGTTTCATGTTTTGTAGACATTGTATTGGTTTATGTAAAGAAGTGTATCATGTTTTGTAGACATTGTATTGGTTTATGTAAAGATGTTTATCATGTTTTGTAGACATTGTATTGGTTTATGTAAAGATGTGTATCATGTTTTGTAGACATTGTATTGGTTTATGTAAAGATGTGTATCATGTTTTGTAGACATTGTATTGGTTTATGTAAAGATGTGTATCATGTTTTGAAGACATTGTATTGGTTTATGTAAAGATGTGTATCATGTTTTGTAGACATTGTATTGGTCTATGTAAAGATGTGTTTCATGTTTTGTAGACATTGTATTGGTTTATGTAAAGATGTGTATCATGTTTTGTTGACATTGTATTGGTTTATGTAAAGATGTGTATCATGTTTTGAAGACATTGTATTGGTTTATGTAAAGATGTGTATCATGTTTTGAAGACATTGTATTGGTTTATGTAAAGATGTGTATCATGTTTTGAAGACATTGTATTGGTTTATGTAAAGATGTGTATCATGTTTTGTAGACATTGTATTGGTTTGTGTAAAGATGTGTATCATGTTTTGTAGACATTTTATTGGATTATGTAAAGATGTGTATCATGTTTTGTAGACATTGTATTGGTCTATGTAAAGATGTGTTTCATGTTTTGTAGACATTGTATTGGTTTATGTAAAAGAAGTGTATCATGTTTTGTAGACATTGTATTGGTTTATGTAAAGATGTGTATCATGTTTTGTAGACATTGTATTGGTTTATGTAAAGATGTGTATCATGTTTTGCAGACATTGTATTGGTTTATGTAAAGATGTGTATCATGTTTTGTAGACATTGTATTGGTTTATGTAAAGATGTGTATAATGTTTTGAAGACATTGTATTGGTTTATGTAAAGATGTGTATCATGTTTTGTAGACATTGTATTGGTTTATGTAAAGATGTGTATCATGTTTTGTAGACATTGTATTGGTTTATGTAAAGATGTGTATCATGTTTTGTAGACATTGTATTGGTTTATGTAAAAATGTGTATCATGTTTTGTAGACATTGTATTGGTTTATGTAAAAGAAGTGTATCATGTTTTGTAGACATTGTATTGGTTTATGTAAAGATGTGTATCATGTTTTGTAGACATTGTATTGGTCTATGTAAAGATGTGTTTCATGTTTTGTAGACATTGTATTGGTCTATGTAAAGATGTGTATCATGTTTTGTAGACATTGTATTGGTTTATGTAAAGATGTGTATCATGTTTTGAAGACATTGTATTGGTTTATGTAAAGATGTGTATCATGTTTTGTAGACATTGTATTGGTTTATGTAAAGATGTGTATCATGTTTTGTAGACATTGTATTGGTTTATGTAAAGATGTGTATCATGTTTTGTAGACATTGAATTGGATTATGTAAAGATGTGTATCATGTTTTGTAGACATTGTATTGGTCTATGTAAAGATGTGTATCATGTTTTGTAGACATTGTATTGGTTTATGTAAAGATGTGTATCATGTTTTGTAGACATTGTATTGGTTTATGTAAAGATGTGTATCATGTTTTGAAGACATTGTATTGGTTTATGTAAAGATGTGTATCATGTTTTGTAGACATTGTATTGGTTTATGTAAAGATGTGTATCATGTTTTGTAGACATTGTATTGGTTTATGTAAAGATGTGTATCATGTTTTGTAGACATTGTATTGTTTTATGTAAAGATGTGTATCATATTTTGTAGACATTGTATTGGTTTATGTAAAAGAAGTGTATCATGTTTTGTAGACATTGTATTGGTTTATGTAAAGATGTGTATCATGTTTTGTAGACATTGTATTGGTTTATGTAAAAGAAGTGTATCATGTTTTGTAGACATTGTATTGGTTTATGTAAAGATGTGTATCATGTTTTGTAGACATTGTATTGGTCTATGTAAAGATGTGTTTCATGTTTTGTAGACATTGTATTGGTTTATGTAAAGATGTGTATCATGTTTTGTAGACATTGTATTGGTTTATGTAAAGATGTGTTTCATGTTTTGAAGACATTGTATTAGTTTATGTAAAGATGTGTATCATGTTTTGTAGACATTGTATTGGTTTATGTAAAGATGTGTATCAAGTTTTGTAGACATTGTATTGGTTTATGTAAAGATGTGTATCATGTTTTGTAGACATTGTATTGGATTATGTAAAGATGTGTATCATGTTTTGTAGACATTGTATTGGTCTATGTAAAGATGTGTATCATGTTTTGTAGACATTGTATTGGTTTATGTAAAGATGTGTATCATGTTTTGTAGACATTGTATTGGTTTATGTAAAGATGTGTATCATGTTTTGTAGACATTGTATTGGTTTATGTAAAGATGTGTATCATGTTTTGTAGACATTGTATTGGTCTATGTAAAGATGTGTTTCATGTTTTGTAGACATTGTATTGGTTTATGTAAAGATGTGTATCATGTTTTGTAGACATTGTATTGGTTTATGTAAAGATGTGTATAATGTTTTGAAGACATTGTATTGGTTTATGTAAAGATGTGTATCATGTTTTGTAGACATTGTATTGGTTTATGTAAAGATGTGTATCATTTTTTGTAGACATTGTTTTGGTTTATGTAAAGATGTGTATCATGTTTTGTAGACATTGTATTGGTTTATGTAAAGATGTGTATCATGTTTTGTAGACATTGTATTGGTCTATGTAAAGATGTGTATCATGTTTTGAAGACATTGTATTGGTTTATGTAAAGATGTGTATCATGTTTTGTAGACATTGTATTGGTTTATGTAAAGATGTGTATCATGTTTTGTAGACATTGTATTGGTTTATGTAAAGATGTGTATCATGTTTTGTAGACATTGTATTGGTTTATGTAAAGATGTGTATCATGTTTTGTAGACATTGTATTGGTTTATGTAAAAGAAGTGTATCATGTTTTGTAGACATTGTATTGGTTTATGTAAAGATGTGTATCATGTTTTGTAGACATTGTATTGGTCTATGTAAAGATGTGTTTCATGTTTTGTAGACATTGTATTGGTTTATGTAAAGATGTGTTTCATGTTTTGTAGACATTGTATTGGTTTATGTAAAGATGTGTATAATGTTTTGAAGACATTGTATTGGTTTATGTAAAGATGTGTATCATGTTTTGTAGACATTGTATTGGTTTATGTAAAGATGTGTATCATGTTTTGTAGACATTGTATTGGTTTATGTAAAGATGTGTATCATGTTTTGTAGACATTGTATTGGATTATTTAAAGATGTGTATCATGTTTTGTAGACATTGCATTGGTCTATGTAAAGATGTGTATCATGTTTTGTAGACATTGTATTGGTTTATGTAAAGATGTGTATCATGTTTTGTAGACATTGTATTGGTTTATGTAAAGATGTGTATCATGTTTTGAAGACATTGTATTGGTTTATGTAAAGATGTGTATCATGTTTTGTAGACATTGTATTGGTTTATGTAAAGATGTGTATCATGTTTTGTAGACATTGTATTGGTTTATGTAAAGATGTGTAGCATGTTTTGTAGACATTGTATTGTTTTATGTAAAGATGTGTACCATGTTTTGTAGACATTGTATTGGTTTATGTAAAAGAAATGTATCATGTTTTGTAGACATTGTATTGGTTTATGTAAAGATGTGTATCATGTTTTGTAGACATTGTATTGGTCTATGTAAAGATGTGTTTCATGTTTTGTAGACATTGTATTGGTTTATGTAAAGATGTGTATCATGTTTTGTAGACATTGTATTGGTTTATGTAAAGATGTGTATCATGTTTTGAAGACATTGTATTAGTTTATGTAAAGATGTGTATCATGTTTTGTAGACATTGTATTGGTTTATGTAAAGATGTGTATCATGTTTTGTAGACATTGTATTGGTTTATGTAAAGATGTGTATCATGTTTTGTAGACATTGTATTGGATGATGTAAAGATGTGTATCATGTTTTGTAGACATTGTATTGGTCTATGTAAAGATGTGTATCATGTTTTGTAGACATTGTATTGGTTTATGCAAAGATGTGTATCATGTTTTGTAGACATTGTATTGGTTTATGTAAAGATGTGTATCATGTTTTGAAGACATTGTATTGTTTTATGTAAAGATGTGTATCATGTTTTGTAGACATTGTATTGGTTTATGTAAAAATGAGTATCATGTTTTGTAGACATTGTATTGGTTTATGTAAAGATGTGTATCACGTTTTGTAGACATTGTATTGGTTTATGTAAAGATGTGTATCATGTTTTGAAGACATTGTATTGGTCTATGTAAAGATGTGTATCATGTTTTGTAGACATTGTATTGGTTTATGTAAAGATGTGTATCATGTTTTGTAGACATTGTATTGGTTTATGTAAAGATGTGTATCATGTTTTGTTGACATTGTATTGGTTTACTGAAAGCTGAGAATCGGCTTAGTTGAATAAATGTTTTTTTTTTTTAATTTTTGTATTGGCTAATGAAAACAAACAAGGCAAAAATGTCTTGGGTTCTTTCAAGATTGCAACTTTCGTTATGGAATGGTGGCAATTGGGATTGTAAGGATGTGTTTAGGCTTATGAAAGTTATTAGAAAGACTGTGCTTTAAGCAATAAACATTAACATGTTCTATCTCCCTCTCTTTCTCTCTCTTACTTTATCTGTATATATAATATATATGATGGGAGACATGTCGGGCTAAGAACTACCACATCTAACCTTAATGAAAAATGTATAAATGTATCATTTTGAGAAATTTTGGTTTCTATTCTTTCAAGATTATGCTGTATTTCTGGTTGGCCAGCAAACGCCATTTAAAATATATAAATGAGCATGTACAGTTTTCCAGTAACCTATTGAAGTTATTAAGATGTCGATTACCAATATCAACAGAACGGCCTTCAACTTGGCACAAGGCAACCGGTCTATTATAATTGTTTTGGTTCTAAGCTCTACAACGTAACTTAGTAAATCAAGGGAAATAACCAGCTTTATTCCGTACTTCTATATTCTTGCTAAAGTAAGCACTTTTCTGTTAATTCATTGTATTTTTTAAAGTATTTGTTTGAAGCATTGGTTATAGTTGCTTCATTTAGTATTGTATTGCTTTCCATCTGAAATTATTTATTATATTCGTTTTTTACCTAACCATTTACAAATAGGCTGCTTCTAAAGTTAACTAAGGTCTTGTTATTATATTATAAGTTTAGCAGGTGCAAATTAGTAAGTAAGATTACAAGTGTAATGTTCTCTTATCGCCCTTTTAGCTAAGATCTGAGTGTAGTATCTTTTGACTTGTACTGTCTTGATATGGTAAAGACAGCTGGGCATTGTGCTGGAAGTACGAGCCCCGCGCTCATAATAGCCACGAACATTTTTGATAGCTGCTTCACATGGTCGGTGGATCAAACATTGTCTTAAATGGATACTTTGCTTTTATAAATTTATTAAACTTGAATAACATTTTATATGCATTCTATTTTACTTTTACTAGAGTCTATTTACCGTTAAATTTCAAATAGCCCGCATCTTAGGCAGCAGGCATCTCCACACAGATTCATCAACATGATCATGTCATCCAGGCAGCAGGCATCTCCACACAGATTCATCAACATGATCATGTCATCCAGGCAGTACCTCACGTCCATTCCCAGCCACCTGATGTCTTCGGGCATTTTATACTTTCATTACTTCTTTGGCCATTCATTTGACAAAACAGCAGGATCGTCACTTCCTGGGTCAGACTCAGAAGTGTTGCAAGTACTTTTACAATCACTACCGTTAAAATTCAAGTTATTTCTTGACAATGGAAGTTGGTAAAAGTTTTACGCCAATAGACCTATAATCTACTAGCCTATCATCTAAATTTTACATTATCATTCACAATTTCATACCGTTTTAAACAAGTTTAGTAGCTCAAAAGTAATGAATTCCCTGTTTTGTAAGCAACATATATCTACAATTCTAGACCTAGACTAGTTGTGGACATCCAAGGCATGAGCACATCAAATGTGAGGTATGGACTCACATTCTTGCACTTCCTTGCACTTCCTTGCACTTCCTTGCACTTCCTTGCATTATCAAGACAACGTTTAAAAAAAAAGTGAATGCAAGGTAGAATTAATGGATGGTAGAGGTATTGATGTGGTATGCTAATATCTTAACAGAATTTTTTTGTATTGTTGGTATTGTGTATGTGTGTGTGTGTGGGGGGGAATCAATACGTCTTAGTAAGGATGATGAGAAAGTAAGTTTTATTGTCGCCAAGGAGTCCGCCGAAAACAGCTTAACCGTTTACTGAGGTAGTGTTTCTAAAGAGCTGCTGATTATCGTGTACGCCCTTGTGTTAATAACTTGTTTCTGAAAATAAGCCTTATCAAAACTATGGCGTTGGTTCATTTTTGTTATGTTATTCCTTCCTTGATTCTGACTATTGACAAGTCTAAAATATGATACATGTTTAAAGGGTCGAAGTGTAAAAAATTTCCGGTCCCATTCGATCATTTTCTTCATAACATACCTGTGTGTGGCGTTACTCGTTGTAGGAAAAGATGTAGAGGATTAAATTTTAATTTATTTCCAAAAGATGTTGCCAAAAGAAAACAATGGATTGTGAATGTCAGATTTGAAGAATCACCTATTTATAATCCCAAACTAATTGCTTGATGCAAAAGAATGTTCTTTTTTATGAATCTCCGCATGTTAATAACCAAGGACGCAACTCTTGACTAATTTATTTTATAAACAAAGACAGATTTAACTTAACGCGACATAACACTATAAGTATTATTTATCGCCTACTCACTTTTGATGTTAAAAACAGATTCGTCATAACTAATCTTGTAGGCTTTGTATATTTTTAAAAGACTAGAACTGTCGAGGTTGAAATCAATTGTCAAATACCGCCAAAGGCATGCTATTTTTGTACGAAAACGGCGGGAAATGTCTTCGGAAGTTCATGATCTCTTCCATTTGAAAAGGTCACACCTCATTAAGATTTGTCAAGAGCGCAGGTGAGTTGTGGATTATTTTGCAATCAGTTTCTCAAATCTATATTTATAACCTAATCTAGTCATTATATTAGAGACTGTCCTTTATTATACAGAATCCTGGTGCAGGCTAGGAATTTTTCCTGGATCTGGAGGGTGTCCCTGAGTCTACCCAGCTCTGATGGGTACCTGACCTTAGTTGGGGTAAAGTAAAGGCGGCTGTGCATAGTGCTGGCACACAATCACCTAGTATGCTTGGCCACGGAAACTGGTGAACGCTGCTTCACCTGCCATATGGATCAATTTTGTCCGACGGGATACTTTACTACTGTATATGTATTTGTTACCCCGAGCAACGCTATTATACATACATAAAATATCTTTGATTACAAAAGTTGCGTAATTTGAACGCTGTCTTCCGCGTGCGATTTGAGAGCACCTCGTGTATGTTTGTGACGTCAGGTGGGCGGAAACTAGTTGCATCTATTCAGAGGCGCATTTAGGCATGTTTCACATGTCCCATGGACAGGGTGCCCACACATCCCAAAACTCAGGCTAATACAGCAATTTCGGAAGGCAGGGTAGAAGCCGCGAAGGGCCCATACATAAATTTGGGAACAGAGCCCCCACAATCCTAAATACGGCCCTGCATCTTTTTGCGTTACGAGTCAGCAAGCTTGTAAAACAGTGCCTCTCAGTGCGCATGCTTGTGTGTGGGTTATGTTGTCTTAAATAAACATTGTGCGTTGACCGACCTAAAAGGTATGCCAAAACCATGAGAGTCAGGACATCAATACTTTCGACATTTACGGCGAACATGTACAGAATAACAAGATTATTCAAAAAATGGAAGCACATTTTTTTGCCAGTTTAAATTGACCCCTTATGAAACAAATCTCAATCTATGTCACGTGACATGGCGTCTGGCAAGTTTTTTTTCAACTTTAAACACTAAATTTTGCTAAATATCTTAAATATTTTTTTTCAACTTATAAAACCTTTTAAAAAATTTAATCTATGTGTGAAAAAAAAATTCAGTTTGATAATTTTTTCGACGTTTCAGTTTAGTGTTGAGACCTTTAAGAAAAAATCAACGAAGTATTGAACTTTCATTAATGTCAGCTTTGACGTTTGACAATTATGTAAGTCAATAAAATGGTTACACTTATCCGATGATAGTTTGTTTTAATGATTGGAAAGTATAGATTTTGTTTTTGTAGTCTAATATTATATATATGTTGAATCAGGGCCCTCACATGCCTTTGTGGCGCCCCAGGGCAAAAGTTTCAGCGCCGCCCCCTTGCATACTGTAACTGCATTGTTTAGTGCATAGATTCTCAACCTTATTCGGCTCACTGCCCCCTTTTTCAAATTTGTATCTCTCACTGCTTCCCCCCCCCCTCTCCCCATCAAATCCGAAGTTGAAATAATTAGTCAAATTTGCCGCATATAATTTGTATAGGCCGACTAGATTTGTATGCAATTTTAGATCCTGGAGCGTGTTGTCCTTGAGCAGTTAAATGCCCATCTGTCTCTACATTCGCTGATGCCCGCGCACCAGTCTGCGTATCGCCACCATCACAGCACTGAGACAGCGCTTCTGCGGATCACCACTGACCTCCTAAACGCCTCTGACAGAGGTCTCGTCTCTGCCCTGGTGCAGCTTGATTTGTCTGCTGCCTTCGATACGATTGACCACCACCGACTAATTGATCGCCTCAGGTCTACATTTGGCATTCAAGACATCGCCCTCTCCTGGTTCATTAACTATCTTCAGAATCGCTCCCAGACCGTTATGATTGAGTCCATATTCTCCCAGCCTGTTCACGTCTGCTATGGTGTGCCGCAGGGGTCTGTCCTTGGTCCACTTCTTTTCACCCTTTACACTCAACCCCTATCCTTTGTCATCGAACGCCACAACCTCAAATATCATTCTTTCGCCGATGACACCCAGCTGTATAACAGTGCAGAGCCTGAGGACTTCGACAGGCTCCTTGCTTCCATCTCCATCTGTTTCCTGGACATCCAGAGCTGGATGACGGAAAACAAGTTGAAGCTTAACAGTGAGAAGACTGAAGCTCTTATCGTCGGTACGAGACAGAGGGTCGTGTCCCTCACTGCGTCCGATCTTCAGCTGGCTGATGCAACTGTGCCTTTCTCCCCGACTATCAAAAGCCTTGGCGTCTATCTGGACTCCACGCTGTCCATGCAAACCCACATCTCCTTCCTCACCAAAATCTGCTTCTTCCATCTGCGTCGTATTGCCGCCATCCGTCGTTATCTCACCAAGGAAGCTTGTGTTAAGCTCATCATCTCTCTCCTATTTTCCCGCTTGGACTATTGTAATTCGCTTTTGGCTGGTCTCCCGGCCTCCTCCCTTCAAGGACTCCAACGTATCCAGAACTGCGCAGCCCGACTAGTTCTCAAGAAGAAGAAGTCAAATGATATCAATCCTCTGCTCCGATCTCTGCACTGGCTACCCATCAACAACCGGATCTCATATAAGCTGGCTTCCCTCTGTTATAGGTGCCTGAATAACTGCGCCCCGGATTATCTTCGCTCTTGTATGGAGCTCTACACCCAGTCCCGCCCACTTCGTTCGGCATCTGACGCGCTTACTCTGCGGATCCCTCGTGTGAGGCTAGTGTCCGCTGGCGAACGTTCATTTTCCTACGCAGGACCGTCCGCTTGGAATCACCTCCCACTACAGCTTCGCCAGAGCCCTAGCTATGACACCTTCAGGAGCCGGCTGAAGACTCACCTATTTCGTCAGCAGAATTAGCGTATTACTATATATTTCGTTGTCTGTCTGTATTCTGTAACTGTCGTCTGCGCATAGAACTGTCACCAACGGGATATGCGCTATATAAGCACCGTTATTATTTATTTATTTATTATTTATCCGAAAAAGAGCTGAAATATCATACAAAGAGCTGAAATGAATACATTTGTTTAATTGTTGTTTAATAAATAAAAAAAAAATTGGCCCTACTGCAAAAGATGTTTTGAAAATAAAACAATTTTAAAGTGAAGCTTGTTTCTGGTATGTTGCTAGTACATGTAGTTCGTCTACGTTCCAATCAATAGGGTGTGGAAATGGAAAAAATTTTTTTTTTGTCAAAACCAAAAGACCTATAGAAATTGATGGATGTCCTTTTGCAACCAAAAGTCGTGATTGTAGCCCATTTCTGCTTTCAATTTTTATTCTTTATTTGTTATTTATTTTTCTTGCAGTTGCAAAGGTAGGGCTGATTTTAATACTTCACCATTAGAAACAAAGGTCTAATAACCAATCAGGAATTTTCATGTTTATAATATTATCTTTAAATCATCTGTTGGAGTAATCATTAATTGTTTCAATGTATTGAAGTAAGCATGTCTTCGTCAGTTGTTCTTTATACATTCAAGATTTCTGCGTCCAAAGTTGTGCTTGTACAATAGAAGGTTTGACATAAATGTAAAAAAAAAAACACCACTCTTTGTCTTCTTTTAATTAAGGTCAATTACCTGAAATCATTTTTTTTAACGTATTTAATTCAATTAAAAAGATATATCAATTTTCAATTGTATGAGATTTTCTCTCAAATAATTGTCTTTGGTTTCCAAAAACTTTAGCATCGAAACAAATATCCATGCAATATATTTAAACTTTATATGACTAGCATACCTAAGTAGTAGTAACAAACTATTTGTAATCCTAATTATTCTTTTAAAAATCTGCCAAACTCTCTGAACAATCTATCATTGGATGTGTTGCTTCTGTTTTGTTATCTGCAGTAATTACGTATTGTAGTGAGTCATGCAGGCGATATCTGAGATTTTTAGCAAATTAATGTTGTCGATGAATCAAAGAGAGCTAATACATCTGGCAGAGATTTCTTATATTACGACATCAAGCTATGATGGAATCCATACGATCGTCGATGGAAGAATTTATTTTTTCCCTAAAAAGTATTCTAGTTAAAGTAATATAATTTGCCTTTAGTGTCCTTAATTTTTGCAAAACTAGCAAAATGTTCCCTTTTATAATAAAAAAAACCATATTGTTTAATTATTGTCAGGTAGCGTGGACTCCCATCAAGTTGTAAAAAGGTGGAAAGTTTTTAGGTACTCACACACAATATAGGCCTACTCTCACTTCATCACGTGCCATTTCATTAATTCGTCTCTGCATAGTGCTTTTGCTCAACTTTTATTTCTTTAATAAGTCGATATCAAAACTGGTTTTTATAAATCAAAGGCTATATAAATCTAATTTATTCAAATTAAAATCAAAACAATCTGATGAAACTGTGATAATGAACAAAAGCACTGAACTTCGTTTTCTAACGAGATGAGCCAGATATGTAATTTATACTCACCCTAGCCTCTACTTCCTCTTC
Organism: Anisus vortex; assembly: GCA_949126835.1. Classification (NCBI taxonomy): domain Eukaryota; kingdom Metazoa; phylum Mollusca; class Gastropoda; family Planorbidae; genus Anisus; species Anisus vortex. The sequence goes on from OX421493.1 coordinate 16,668,577, forward strand.
TAAAAGTCTAATCACCGCCCCCATCTGCATTTCTCAGATACAGTCTAAATATAGCAATAGACCAAGGTTTTTAATTACACCCACGGCTATACAACAACTAAGGAAACGAAACCAACCAAAGACAAATGTTCTCCATAGAAAGACAAACAGATGGGACCAACCAATGAACTGCCAACGTTGGCACCAGAGACATAGAAACTTCTCTTCTTATTACTCTTATCTGTTTTTACAACTTTTTACAACATGGGAGGGTCGTTGATAACCCACCATACTCTATTGGGCTATTACATTTAGCTCAGTAACTAATTTTCACGCATTCTGTTTACGGATTTTCTATGTGTGTCGATTTCGTAATTTACTGGGGAATAAGATAGATATCTATATCTGTGAATAATTTAAATCATACCAAGAACAGCTGACTACACATTGCCCCTTCCCCCTCCAGTTTTGAACGCTTTCTGAAATGATCCGGTTGTCGCTGGGGGCAGTATGTTTTTGAGTTATGCATTATTTCCGTGTACACAATTTTAAAGTATTATTTGATAAACTGAATGAATTAATGAGATCAGCAGCTTATGCTATATAAAGGGTTATAAGACTATGTAATATGTCTATATTTTACTTAAATCTATTAAGTCCCTTCAGGTGTCGTTATCAGTAATTACCTAGATAATTAACTTACATAGTGATGAACATATTTTTTTTTTTTCAAATGTTTCAAATTTCGATTAAAATTTTTGGTATCTGTTAATGAAACAACGAACACGAACACAAAATTTAAAATAGAAATAAAAACAAACATGGATTGTTTCTCTACAAATTAAATACAGAATTTAATGAGAAAAAGAATTACATAGCAAAAAATATAATGAACATAATCAATGTACACAAATGCATTTGCAAACACTGTATCCATAGGATCAAACGTAATCAAAGTAACAATGTCTTAGAACAATGATTCATAGTAAATTTTTAGAACACTATAAGATCCTATCACATTGCATATAATTAAATATATATTTATTATATTATATCAATCTTTTCGCATCAGTTTATCCCAAAATAAACAAATTTTCATTTGACCACTGCACTTTTAGCATTACCTATTCGATTCCAATAAAGCTGACATTATTTAAATTAAATAAGAAATACTGGGAAAGTATTTAAAAACATTTCTCCAAATATCATTGCATTCTAATGCAGAGGTCGGCAACCTGAGGTACGCCTACCAGACTTGGCACACAGACAAATCATGTCGCTTCTACGAGAAAAGAGCAGGCAAGATGACGTTTACGCTGTTGGCACGCTGAATAAATTAAAAATAGGACTTTGGAACACTTTTATCAAAAGATAATAATAATGCATGCCATACATAAAAAAAAAAACACATGGAATATTGAAACCACTGTTTTGTTCAGTGTTATACATTTTAAAGTTAAACAACAATGGTTGAGGCTAGCTTGGTATCGTTAATAATACTTCTATCAGTTTTGCTTGTTTAAGAACGTTTCCCGATTTCTCATTTCTTTTTCCCAAATGCACGTTTTATGTTAATGATATCACCGTATATTGTGTTTTTCGACTCATCTTTAATTGTCAAACTCACTGAGCAGTTGAACAGCATGCTTAGCCCTATCGTCGTCGTCAATACCTATTCGTAAGACAGATTTAAGGCTGGCCGTCCATGATGAGTGGAACTGCAAGGAGCTGTTGTCTTTAGGATCCTCAATGTACACCTGTGGGATATTCAGCAGGACACAGAGAACATGGGCCTCAAGCTTGTCTGTCAACACTACTTTTCCTCTCTGTAGAAACTGGAGCGCCGCCTGCGCGACCAGGGCGGCCGTCTCACCCTCCGTGCCAACGGCGTTTGACACCCTGTCGATCTTCCAGTCGGAGATGTAGAACCGGACAGATGGGAAAGAGTATCTGAAATGAGTGGACAAGGGTTCCATGCGCCTCAACAAGAGCACGTCATATGCGGGCCGCATACTGCGAGAGACCACCCCGATGCCGAAAGCTGCGCTCGGTGCTAGAATGGAGATGAAGCTTTTGAAATATTTCCTGGTTTCGTGTAATGAATATCTGTCGCTTAGCAACATATAGATCTGTGTTCCATTGAAATAGCTGGCATAAGCAGTGCTCCATGCGTCCCCAGACAAATTCGTTTCCGGGCTGAAACTAACGGGCAAAAACAGAACAAGGTGTGTTAAAAACATTTGCAAAGATACATCGCTTAAGTCTCTATCAGCAACGGACTGAAAGAAGGTGCGACCTCCCTGTACGACGACGGCCACGTCTTTCTTGGGGTGGTCTTGAAAAAACTGCATTCCCACCGTCCCTTCTTTGGCGCATGTAGGCGAATGGCAGTAGAAATGAACGGTCTTGTTTAAACTCTGCAGTAAGTATACAGCGCCTGCCATCTCCGCAGCACCCTCGATGTCTTCAGCGTAGGACAGAAAAACAACATGTTTGCTTGACTTTAGGAGGCTCCCAAAAATATTGAGCAGTATCCTCTTTGATTCGTCTACCAATTTCGAGTTTTCGACGAGCGTCTTGGCGCGCGCGTCGCTCGCATCTGGATGATCAGTCAAGCTCAATGACAAGAACTGGATCATATCCGAGGAAAGGCTATCCGCCTTGCTTGAGGCCGCTAAGCTCTCTGTCCGTTTTTGACGCCAGGCTCTGTATTGATTTGGTAAGACCAAGACTAAGGCAAGCGACGTGAACGCAAAGAAAAACAGTGATATTCGGTAAAATTTAGCAGTTTTCTTGCACACACCTGATGATGGAAAATAATACTTTCGTTAATACTAAAAAATTATCTGTAAGTATCTGTAATGTTTTAGTTCGGTACATTCTAGAGTTTTAATATAAAAAGCAAACCCCCTCAATTAAATGACTAAAAATGCAACGATTATAAAAGGTTCTTTTTTTTTTTTAAACAACGATTAGTGAGTCTACACCACAGAATAGGTATAGAGCAGAATGAGCAATAACTATATGCGCAGTCACTAAAAGTGAAGCACGGCTTCCGCCATTTTCTTTTGATTTAAGGCAGCAATCACTAGAGACGCTAATATAGTAAGATGAGAAAGGCTTATTTATTACTGATATCTAGTCTTAGCAAGCTTAGGAATAAAGCAAGGCTACTGATATTAAGTAATATGAGGTTACAACTTATCGTTGTTTATCCTTTACAGGGTCAGGAAAGCCATGCAGCTTGACATGCTTATTTGTAAGACAATCAATCGTTTTCGCATCATTGTTGCAGTTTATTACACAACAGCCTTTGAACCTTTTGCCTTAAACATTAGCTTTGGGTGTTGGAACTTGTAGATTTGATGAAAAAATACATTGTAAAAAAGCATAAATATATAGTGTAGCCAGGTCCGCTGAGTCTAAACAGTATGGCGGAAACAAACAAAAAATGCGATTGCGCTTTCTGTTCTATATTTATTCTCTGGTCTACACTTACCGCTCGTCTTTTCGATGGGTAAAGATGAGTTCAGTTTTCCGACCTTTCCCAGAAGATTGATGAGCATTCCGCTGTTGGCCAAGACCAGCGCCAATACTCCGCTGACTGTGAGTGGCTGTGCTCTGATGAGCACTAACAGGAGAAGAACTAAGGTCTTCCTAGCCAATGACACGTACAATAGGTTCAGTGGACCAATCACCTGTTGGACATATCTTCAATATATGTGATTTAATGTTCTTTCTTATTGGTCTCTTTAAACTGACTTTATTAGCATAGGGCTTGTTAGAATAATACATATGGCTTGTTAGAATAATACATAGGGCTTGTTAGAATAATACATAGGGCTTGTTAGAATAATACATAGGGCTTGTTAGAATAATACATAGGGCTTGTTAGAATAATACACATTTTAAAAACTAATGTAAATATAGGATACACTTGTTTTATATTCTATAACTATGTATCTATCTATCTATCTATCTATCTATCTATCTATCTATCTATCTATCTATCTATCTATCTATCTATCTATCTATCTATCTATCTATCTATCTATCTATCTATCTATCTATCTACCTATCTATGTATCTATCTATGTATCTATCTATGTATCCATCTATGTATCTATCTATGTATCCATCTATGTATCTATCTATGTATCTATCAATGTATATATCTATGTATCTATCTATGTATCTATCTAATAATCTATGTATCTATCTATCTATGTATCTATCTATTTATCTATCTATATAAGTATCTATCTATATATCTATATATGTGTCTATCTATGTATCTCTCTCTCTATATATCTATTTATGTATCGATCAATGTACCTATATATGTATCTCTTCCTATCTATCTATTTATTTATATCTATAATTAGATCAGTCTATTCTATATATTTTTCCCCATTCTATGTTATTAGTCGTTTAGTATGTCCATCCGTATGTCTTGCTAATTACCTTAACAACGATAAACTTTGATATATGTTGGCTGACAAAATGGAAAAATCCAAAGGCAAAGAACGTGACAGCAATACTAGCGGAATTTTCCGGAAGCGCTTTCCACACCTCTACCAGCCAAACACAGACGGCACAAGAGATTTGCCACAAGTACCACACAGACATGGAGATCAGAGTCAAAGAGGATTTCGTATCGTCCTCGTCGTGGAAAATCTCTCTAAACACTGTCAGCGAGCCTGAGATGAAAGTTGATGCCACAGCCAACACAACGCCAACCCGCTTGGCACGAATTCGCTTTTCCTCTACTGTAACAAAACATAATAAACTACATTGAAAACAAATCTGAATATACATATACATTTAGAATAAATACATATACTTCAGGATTTGTCCTACTTACTTAAACACACAATAGTCATACTAAAGTTCACGGACTAGTGGTATTCACGTTTCTGAAATATGCCAGATCTTGTTCATAAAGTGCACGGGCTAGAGGTATTCACGTTTCTGAAATACGCCAGATCTTGTTCATAAAGTGCAAGGGCTAGTAGCATTCACGTTTCTGAAATACGTCAGATCTTGTTCATAAAGTGCACGGGCTAGTAGCATTCATGTTTCTGAAATACACCAGATCTTGTTCATAAAGTGCACGGGCTAGTAGCATTCACGTTTCTGAAATACGCCAGATCTTGTTCATAAAGTGCACGGGCTAGTAGCATTCACGTTTCTGAAATACGCCAGATCTTGTTCATAAAGTGCACGGGCTAGTAGCATTCACGTTTCTGAAATACGCCAGATCTTGTTCATAAAGTGCACGGGCTAGCAGCATTCACGTTTCTGAAATACGCCAGATCTTGTTCATAAAGTGCACGGGCTAGTAGCATTCACGTTTCTGAAATACGCCAGATCTTGTTCATAAAGTGCACGGGCTAGTAGCATTCACGTTTCTGAAATACGCCAGATCTTGTTCATAAAGTGCACGGGCTAGCAGCATTCACGTTTCTGAAATACGCCAGATCTTGTTCATAAAGTGCACGGGCTAGTAGCATTCACGTTTCTGAAATACGCCAGATCTTGTTCATAAAGTGCACGGGCTAGTAGCATTCACGTTTCTGAAATACGCCAGATCTTGTTCATAAAGTGCACGGGCTAGTAGCATTCACGTTTCTGAAATACGCCAGATCTTGTTCATAAAGTGCACGGGCTAGTAGCATTCACGTTTCTGAAATACGCCAGATCTTGTTCATAAAGTGCACGGGCTAGTAGCATTCACGTTTCTGAAATACGCCAGATCTTGTTCATAAAGTGCACGGGCTAGTAGCATTCACGTTTCTGAAATACGCCAGATCTTGTTCATAAAGTGCACGGGCTAGTAGCATTCACGTTTCTGAAATACGCCAGATCTTGTTCATAAAGTGCACGGGCTAGTAGCATTCACGTTTCTGAAATACGCCAGATCTTGTTCATAAAGTGCACGGGCTAGTAGCATTCACGTTTCTGAAATACGCCAGATCTTGTTCATAAAGTGCACGGGCTAGCAGCATTCACGTTTCTGAAATACGCCAGATCTTGTTCATAAAGTGCACGGGCTAGTAGCATTCACGTTTCTGAAATACGCCAGATCTTGTTCATAAAGTGCACGGGCTAGTAGCATTCACGTTTCTGAAATACGCCAGATCTTGTTCATAAAGTGCACGGGCTAGTAGCATTCACGTTTCTGAAATACGCCAGATCTTGTTCATAAAGTGCACGGGCTAGTAGCATTCACGTTTCTGAAATACGCCAGATCTTGTTCATAAAGTGCACGGGCTAGCAGCATTCACGTTTCTGAAATACGCCAGATCTTGTTCATAAAGTGCACGGGCTAGCAGCATTCACGTTTCTGAAATACGCCAGATCTTATTCATAAAGTGCACGGGCTAGTAGCATTCACGTTTCTGAAATACGCCAGATCTTGTTCATAAAGTGCTAGATTTTTCTATTCACTTTCTAATCCCACACAATTTGTGATTCAAAAGAGTTTAGGAAGAAGGAATAATCTTGAGCGCATAATTCAGAGGTCCTTGTTTACAGCTAAAAAATATTTTTTAATGACATGCTGAATAATATAGAAATGTAAAGAGGAGGGGGCACTGTCCATCGAGAAATTTTGTCCACAAATGTAGAGAGAAAGCCCACTGTTGAGATTGGACATTGTAATATGAAGAGAAACATTTATTTCTATGACTTTAAAAAATGTTTAAAAAAATTGAATATATATTTTAACAGGCTTTAGTATAAGACATGTTTTTCTATACCAACCTTTACTTAATCGCATCGAAGAATACACACAAAGGCATTACAAAAGGAACAAAAGTAATCCTTAAATCTATATTACTTGGATTTGTTCAGAGTAATAATAAGATTGCTTGAGCCACAAGCAAAACAAAAATACTCTTTTTATACACCATTACATTTTTAAATATTTCAAACTGTTTATTTATCCCCAAACTCGTTTCTTTTTGCCACCCGACAGCCAGCAACTTGCTTTGGGAAGCAAAAAAAAAGGGGTCTAGAATAGACACTTTAAATATCTGTTACACTCATACTGGCGAACCAACTTTTCATTGATATTTACGAGGGACTGAGCCGCACTTCGCGCACTAATTTAAATGTTTATTAGTCTGGGTTGCTGTTTCAGCATGAATTCTGTTTGTGTGTGTAGTTCAAGCAATAAGAAAAAAAACAACATAACAAGTTACTACTACTTACCAATAAAAGAGATGACTCCAAGAAAGATGAAAGGAAGACCTATTTTAGTTTCCACAGAACAATTCTTTTTTAACAGAATTCTCCTGACGATCATGTTGGCAACAGGTTGCGACATTCTTATCGCGAAAACTGACGAAACCTAAGCGTCGAGATTAAAGAACCATTAAAATTGTTAGCTAATAAAAAAATACAACTGATAAAACTAGTACAAAGATACCGGAGATCTTTCATGGTCAACACAAGAGAGCTTTGTATCATTAACAACTGCTTTGTGTGACGAGAACGATGCTCGTTAGCCATACATTTCTTAATCAGATGTTGGACACCCATAAAAACTCGAAAGACACTGGTCCTTTCATTTGATGTATTGAAAGGAAAAAAAAAAGGTCCGAAATCCCAGGCTGTGTTGTTAGACAAGAAAGATAATTACTATTGCTTGCAGGGACGGCTCGTCCATATAGGCAACCTTTAAAATTTGGGGATTTAAAAATATAAACTAAATTAAAGTTTAGTACTTCTGCGAGCTACTAGGAGACGAATTAATAGGTAGGCCTAATGAAAGTCGAAGGGTATTTTATTTAAGTTGTCATAGAAAATAGGAAAGTATGTCCTAACACAACTCAGTTTCTCGCCGCCGAAGGCACTTTAATGCGGCCGCAGAATTTGTTTTCGCCTAGGGCGTCAAAAAACCCTAGAACCGGTCCTGATTGCATGCCAGCGAGCAAAGTGTTGTTAGCTTTTCTGAAAAGTTGACGTTTGCCGATGCTTAAGCAGTAAGCAACTTACTTGCAAGAAGGTCATGCTGTAGTTTTGGGTCATGTTCCCTAAAGTCTCCAGTACAAGGAACCCGATTGGTTCCCTGCGTTTGTTCTTTTCAGAGTAGTCCTTGAAGTTATTGAGAAGCTGGAAGAGATTATACCATGAATCACTGGACATCGATTTGTGTAGAGTGGTCATGTTAGTATTTAAATAGTATATGAATGCTGAACGATAAGTAATATTTAGATATAATTGTGGTCTTTGGAAGTGCATAAAGAGCTACAGAGTTTACAGTTATTGGTGCTGGTTTAGATCCATTAAAAAAACTAACAATGGTCTAATTAATTACACATAGTCTGTAGTCAACATATTAGAAAATCTTAAATGTATTAGCGTAATGGAAAGATACACTAAAATATCTAACGTAATAAAGTAAACTGAGCTACTGAGTGTTATTAAAAGTTTTCAAACAACCTACACCAATCTAATGATATGGCTTTTAGACCTATTTGATTATATCTGTCTAGTCATTGAAAAAATGAACTCACTTTTGTATTTACGAATTACATTAATATACTTATACATGACATATTTATGTTTCCTACAACTTAAAAAAAATGTAGTTCTTTTATTTAGCCCGACAGGTGTGAACTCCTCCCTTTTCCTACTTACCTATTAAATGTTAGCAGAAGTGAGAATTGAAAAAAAGGCACGTAATGCGATTTGGCGGTTGTAAAAAACTGCTGCATCTGCTGGAAGAAAGAAACTGCTAAATAGTAACTCAGAAAATGTGAGACTGTCCAGCTATACAGTACAATGAAGGTCAATTGAACTGCCATTGGCGGTCTAGTGCTTACAAAAAATAGTTAGTTTTATTCCTTAATAGTTAAGTTCAGGTCTGCATAGAAATTGCGGTCTTCCTGTGGCAAATAGTATATATAAAACAAAAAGTTCCGTCCATGCGTATACTTAATTAAAACTTTGTCTTGCACACGTTCAAGATGAAAGCGGATTACTGGTGTAAACATGAAATGTCTATCTGGAATATCCGATGCGGCGTGCAGTTTTATGTTATTATCACAGAAATCATAGGCCTATTTATTGTATATTTATCCCCATGGGCATCTAAAGACTTTGTTTTCCACGTGTGTGCGAGTAAAAAAGGTATCCCGTCATACCAAATAGATCTATAGGGCCGGTGAACCATCCAGCCGCCTTACTTTACCCCCCAAAATGTATATCCATGGTAATAATGGCATCCGTAGGTGGTCAATTAGCTATAGCGCTATAGTAAGAAGATTAACTCATTCTGATAAATATACATCAAGACTAAAACACAATTGACAAGATTGGGGCCATGTATCTAATCAGAATATTGAACAAAGTGACTTTCATTAAATACACAGAGTTAATTGAACAAAACACGTCAATATACAGCTGAGCTGTCATCATTGGTAGCTGAGCTTTTTACTTTTCTAATCGCTTTTATGGACGCTAATTGACTTGTTTACTTGAGTAACATTTACCTTACTTTTGCTTTTCACACGTCAAGCCTTGCCTTAAACCATAGGTTCTCAACCTTTTTCGGATCACCGCCCCCTTTTAAGTTTTTGTTCCGCTCATCGCCCCCCCCCCCCCCAACCCAACTTTTTTTAGCGCCCACTCCCTCACCCCTCTGAAAATTAAAGGGTCAATATAGTGTCTGCAATTATTTTTTTTAGGCCGACTAGATTTGGGTGATTATTTATTATCTTTAAAAGAACTGAAAAGGAAACATATTGGAAGAATTTAATAGATCAACAAATTATCTAAACAAGAGGCTTGTTTATTATAATTAGTCAGTAATTTGTTTTATATTACAAAACAGTACTTGTTTAGTATCACCAGGCCCACGAGAGGGGGTACAGCCGGTACGCCGTACCGGGGCCAATAAGAGTTTAGGGGGCCCATGAATATTAAAATTTAAAATTTAATTGGCAATTACGCATGCATTTTTTAATTGTTGTTATTAACCTATGAGGAGATGCCCCAAAACTTCCTACTTCCGGAGGTCCTTAATTTTGGTATTCTTTGAATGTGTACTTGAACATTTTGTTAGATATGCAAAGAAGCCACTAGTTGTAATATTGGGTCTAATTATTTTCGATAGCATTTAGTAGATCTATCTCTTCTGTATTATTTTTCTCCAGAGACACTTACAAATATAAACCTATGAGCCTTACAGGCTTACAGTTATTCCTGTTAGCATAGTAGCCTAGGCCTAAATACTCTGTCACTATGTCACTGCATCCTATACTAGTAAAGCTAGTTAGTCGATCCTTTTACACTTTAATGATTTCCTGTGCGGTAGCCAAGAGGGGAGTTTGAAGGAATCATACTTTTAGACAAATTTTAATGTATTAAAAATTTAAAACACAATTTTTTGGTCATTAAACATAACGTATTTTGGGAAGAGTCTGTAAAAAATAATGTATGTGTCAACTGTAAAGTCACAGCAGATCTAACTTTACATTTGACTACACAACATACATTACTGTGGAGTATTTACAACTGACAAGAATAACACCAATAGTTAAATCACTAATCCTAGAAACACTAGAGGACAGAAGGACGAGTAAAGTAGTAATACTACATAGGCTAAGGCATTAAACTCTAATTTAGAAATACAACTAAAAAACAATTTGCTACAATGCTCAAATAAACATAAGAGCAAAAAACAACTTATACTATAAGAGATGCACACAAGTACTTTTTCATTTTGAGTGGCATTTGGGATGGAATGGATTGCCTGAACAAACCAGGAAAGCCAGTAACTTATCATTTAAAACACTAATAGAAATGCAAGACTAGACTCAAACCATGGACGTGCGTAGGACGCAATAATCTTCTTTATAGAAGGAGCTTATGTAATGAATAAGATAATAGCTGCATTGATCAGACATGGTAAACGCCCCATCCATTATATTATAACCATACATTATCGACAGTTTTTGGGTGTATGCCATCTATCAAATCATAAATACAACTTATCCCCTGTTGACCAGTTGGGTGCATTGGAACTGTTAAATGCGTTGGCAAATTACACATTAGAAAATATTTTTCCTAACAAAAGTGTCAGTTTAAGGATGTTCCTTACAGCACCAGCAACAGTAGCATTGTTGAGAGAAGAATGCTGAAAGATAGGGAAAGTTAAAATTGAGGTCGTGAGTGGAAATATTTTGTTCAACAGCCTACCACGGTTTGTTGTTATAACCTAGATACATTCCCTGCTGGCTTAAAATTACCTTTGTCTTTTTACACTGGGTGACACTTTTTAATTGGAGAACGTATCAGTTCGAGAGAGTGATGGTCCAGAGTGTTGAGCGGCCAAGTTGTAGCCTGAGTGTAGAGTGGAAATGTTAGTGTAGAGTTGAACAGCGTATGTTAGATAGAATGTAGATTTTGCTATTGAGGTGTCCACTTGTGTTAGAGTTAGGTAGAGACTAGTCACAGATATAGATGTATAGAGTTGATAGTAGTGTAGATGTTGAGCGATACAGTAAGCTATCATGTTGTAGAGTGCAGTCAGCAATATAACTTTTATGTCAGTATATTCTATTAAATTTGATGTGTTTTACACAAGCTTTGGAGTTCAATTCATTTGTGTGTGAAAGTGGCACGAAATTAGAACCTCAAGAAATATGAACTCGTAACAAGCATCAGCAGACATAGTCACTTTTCCCATTTTACACATCTTTGTAATATTATTTGCAAGATCAATAGCCTACTATAGTGGAGGAACAATTTCAATAATTTAAACTAAGAACGGAACTATGTACTTGATTAAGGTATTTTTGTAATAGACCTGTAAGGCTGTGACTGAAATGATTACACCCTAATGGTAATTTCACAAAATGGTCCACCGACCTTTTAAAAAGATTCATGATTTTTCAAACGTTTTTGATAGGCCTATAAAAAAATCATCTAGATATGACTGGTGTTAGCAAAAAAAAAAAAGTGGGTGAGGGGGCCCAGAAAAGATCTTGTACCGGTATTTTTTTTTCTCTCGAGGGCCCTGGGTATCACTATTGACTCTAATGTGGAATTATTTTTTTAATTAAAGGGAGATAATTAACCCTTTTCTTTTGAGCTATTATTTCTAATGTTTCTTTTTTTTCTTTTATAACAAATAAATGGCTTACAATTTATAACTTTGAAATGATCAAAATGTAAAAAGTGTTTGAAAATTACATAAATATTATATGACAAAAGAATTTATACGTATATTTTCAAACATCACATTAACTACTCAGTTTGTATGATTACTACGTATCCATTCCGCTTGACAATAATATCATACATATCATATACACTGTAACTGTAACGCATCACAGTAAAACTGAGATCAAAATATCATTAATACTAGCAAACATTAGGAATTAGGGCGACGGGGATCGGTCGGCGGCAGGGATAGACGAGCCGGCCGCACACTATATATTATGTCTATTACTGACCCCTGCTTGTTGGAAAAGATATTAAATATAAAACGCTTTACCGTTTTTTTTCCCATAACTTTCCTTTGCTTTTGGCTTTGGTCTTGCTACGGAGTTAAATTGTCTTATAAAAAAAAATTTTAAAAGTATAATAAAGCAGGTTGACTTTTGGCTGTTGGCTGTTTAGAAATCCTAGTTTGGCACAATTAGCAAAAGCTTGCCGACCCCTGGTCTGAGTGATCTTGCACTCCTTAGCATCCAAAGAGAAACATTTGAGAATATTAATTTTGACAACGTGATTGACGAGTTTGCGACAGTCAAATCAAGGAGGATCAATTTGTTATAGACTATGTCTATTCCAGTCATGTATAATTAGTAGACTTTTTTTTTTCAAATAAATTGTTTACAATGGTATTCTATTTCATTAAAATACCAGATGCTTCGAAAATGAACCATATAGCCTAAACAGTAAAATTTCAAAATTTTCTTGGGGGCTCAATGAACCCCCAGACTCTGTCGGTCCGAAAAGGGGCGCAGACTTTGTGTCATGTCCCCGGGCGCAGATGACCCTAGCTACGCCACTGATACCAATGAATCAAAGTAGATCATCATGTTGTAAGTATCAAAGCTAATTTAGTTGACATATTTTGTGGTTCTAGATTTATTTACGAGTAAAATGTAGAACCCAGAATTCCATAGTTAAAAGAAAATTGATATAATCGCTAGATTTAAAGTTAGTTAGCATAGCTACTAGATACTTTTCAATATATGTGTATGCATTTTTCACAGTAACATAAGTTTAAGCTGGCTAGGTCATGTACACCGAATGCCACAGGGTCGACTCCAACTGGACATCCTTTACGGAACGTTAGTTAAAGGACAGGGACCTGCTGGACATCCAAAACTTAGATATGCGGATGTCTGCAAAAGAGACACAAAATCCGTCCATATTGACCCCCAACAGTTGGGAGGACATGGCGCAGGATAGGACCGCCTGGACGGCAGGGATCAAGGAAGTTGTCTGGCTTGCAAGAGAGGATCGTGTAAGGCACAAGAAGGCGGTGAAGAAAGTGGTCCACTCCGTTATTTTCACATGCACCAAATTTGACTGTGCTTGTATATCCAGGTTTTGTTTCTAAGCCACAAAAGGGCCTGCAAGGGAAAAAGATCGTCTCGCAAGCAGTAAAATGCCAGTGTGCTTGAAAATTATATATAATTGATATTTTACATAAAAACAAAACGATATATTTTTTTAAAATATACAAAGATGTTTATTTACATGCATTGAAATATTTTTTGTACATCTTTTTTTTAGTTCGTTTAAACTTTAAATTCTCCATATTATTATTCTTCATATAGAAGTTGAGAGCTCTAGTGTATGTAATATAATTTTTGTATTATGTTCTTGTCATACTCTCAGCGATTATTATTTTTCAGAAGAAAAACATACACTTCTTTCATCTTGATATTATTTGATATCTATTTTATTAAAAAAAGTACACCAATTGAAAAGAAAACTCTATTGATGTGGTAACAATGCAATAAAAATAAATACAAATTGTAAGTTAAGTAAAAAGTAACTAGACAAACAATTAGTACAATAAAAAGCCAGCCATTGCATTATTAGGGTATTAAACCTTGATACGCCTAACGATTCTAATTGAATGGTAAGGAAAGAGATCATACATATCTTATCTCCGATTTCTGAATGTAAGTACTTGAGTGGTATCCGGGCGTGGAATGGGTTGCCCGAACAAACCATGAAAACAGATAATTTAACACCTTTCTAACAGTAATACAAATGCAAGACTAGACTCAGACCACGGAAGAACGTAGGGAGGCCATAAACTTCTTTATATAAGGAGCTTCTGTAATATATGAGATTAGAAATATAAGAGTGGCCGTCGATGACTATGTGCTTATACAATGCAATTACAATAGTTTGGGAATAAAATAGTATTGATCTGTTCATGCCTAGTCTTAAAGAGAATTGTTACCTGTTAGAGACCGATATTCTATACAGTATATTATTGATCTGTTCATGCCTAGTCTTAAAAAGAATTGTTACCTGTTAGAGACCGATATTCTATACAGAATATTATTGATCTGTTCATGCCTAGTCTTAAAGAGAATTGTTACCTGTTAGAGACCGATATTCTATACAGTATATTATTGATCTGTTCATGCCTAGTCTTAAAGAGAATTGTTACCTGTTAGAGACCGATATTCTATACAGTATATTATTGATCTATTCATGCCTAGTCTTAAAGAGAATTGTTACCTGTTAGAGACCGATATTCTATACAGTATATTATTGATCTGTTCATGCCTCGTCTTAAAGAGAATTGTTACCTGTTAGAGACCGATATTCTATACAGTATATTATTGATCTGTTCATGCCTAGTCTTAAAGAGAATTGTTACCTGTTAGAGACCGATATTCTATACAGTATATTATTGATCTGTTCATGCCTAGTCTTAAAGAGAATTGTTACCTGTTAGAGACCGATATTCTATACAGTATATTATTGATCTGTTCATGACTAGTCTTAAAGAGAATTGTTACATGTTAGAGACCGATATTCTATACAGTATATTATTGATCTGTTCATGACTAGTCTTAAAGAGAATTGTTACCTGTTAGAGACCGATATTCTATACAGTATATTATTTATCTGTTCATGACTAGTCTTAAAGAGAATTGTTACCTGTTAGAGACCGATATTCTATACAGTATGTTATTTGCCCTATTCATTTCCGTGATTAGTGTCTAGTCTTGTATTCATATCCTTGATAGGGACAACAATTGAATTTAATGTTGTTAGTGTTGGTAGGACTCAAACCTAATACACTTTAATCTGCAAGTCAGTGTTCTGCATAGGAACTTCCATATACCATTTTTTTTACATGATATAAGACATGAGAATAGAATCACGTAGCTTTCGTACATATCCCCAATAGAGAACGATTCTGAATATTTTGGTTTAAACTACTTTGTTCAATGTTAAATCGTTAAAAGCTCAGAAACACTAGAGGAAAGAAGAATGAAAATACATAACACATTGAATGCTAACTTAGAAAAAGGACAAAATATTCTATTTGAATAATGTCAATAAAATAGGATAGAAAACTTTTTAAAATTTCATTTATGGAATTTTTTAACGACAGTCACAAATCATTTCAATGGGCTCTAGTTATTAATGCTATGTGGATAATAGACGATCTATTCTCAAAATATTTTAGGCAATTTCACCTGATTTGGTGGATGAATGACAACAGGTTGTGATTAATATAGTTAGCTAGAACATTATTTAATAAAACCAATTAAAAACAATAATTTACATACAACTATTGTTACAATGTAGAATTTTCTTACTTTATTAATAGGTTTTTAGCATTTTTTTGCGATAGATTTCGTAACCAGTGTATGGACACAGAACCATGTTCTTTTGTCAGGAAAGGAAAGTTATAGAGCTGCAATAGAGTTCTAGTTAAAAGTAAATTAAAAAAATTATGTTTTAAATAACACTTCAGGCTTCAACCTAGACTTTATATTTTAAAGAGTACAATTAAATGTTTTGGAAATTAATTCATATCTACGGGTCCAACTTGTCCAACAATTTAATGGCTGCTTCCAATGCGCAGCTTGCATTAGCTGTAATGATGGTATTATCTAAACTGTATGTCCATGAGTTATGAAATGATGAAAGTTTAAAGTATGGTGGGTTATCTATAAGTACATGGGGAATGTTTAGAAGAGTAGACAAAATATGTCCATGAAGTCGATCTGTCACAACGACCCTCCCACGTTGTAAAAAGTTGATGCCAGAAAAGGCAACAAGAAAAGAACTTTCCATGTCCCTAGTGCCAACGTTGGAAGTCCATTGATTGGTCCAGTCAGAAATATGAACTGAAATATTTGTAGGAAAATTTGGCAAAGAATATTTACTTGACTCGTGATCTTTTCTTTGAAGCCAAATAATATCATATATTGGAGGCATCTGTCTAGGTAATGCACCCAAGCCAAAAGCTAAATCTGGAGCTAAAATTAATCTAATTCCATGGAAATGTTTTTTAGCTATAGCAAGTGATTGTCTGTCTCTGAGAAATATAGTCAAATTAGTTCTATTGCTGTAAATCTTTTGGGCATTCAATAAACTATTATTCCTTGAGGGATTTAACCAGATGCTCTGAGACAAGATAATTTTGGGATGCTTTGGATATCTCTCAATGATCAGTTTACGGATATTGTCCACTTGACTATAACCATCCGTATTTCCGCCACCTTGCATGAGAATAACAAGATTGTCTTCTGTATATTGTTGACTAATTTCAATCTCCTGTTGTAAATGTTTACCTTTGTTGCAAGTGAAGGTTTCACAATAATAAACAATGGTTAAATTCATTTTTCTGAGCAGCATAATCTCCCCTGCAACTATGGCTGGGTCACCTTTATTATCGTATGTGGCAATCTCCATTAGCATCACGTGTTGAATCGGACCAATCAAATCAGACAATAAATTTATGAGCACTCTCTGAGATTCATCTATAATTTCTATATGGGTGGTCAAGGTTTTAGCTCTTGTGTCTGTCTCCTCTGGATGATCGACAAGACGCCAAGCTAGAAATTCTTTGCTGGACACGTATTTGATTTTACTAGTTGTAATATTGTCTCTATCGTTTAAAAGCTGCCATTTGCAAAGTTGGTTACGTATGGAATTGACGAGTTTCCAGCCAGGATCATTTGTCTGGAGTCGTGAAATATTATTCTCTTCTTGGTGTGTAGCGTTGATAAAGCATAACGCAGATATCAAACACAGGCTTATCAAAATACCTCGATGAATATACCTTGATGTCCACATTGCTGAAACATTGATGACGAAGAATCGATGTTACAGTCTTCCTATCTAAAAAGCCTATCTATCTATCTATCTATCTATCTATCTATCTATCTATCTATCTATCTATCTATCTATCTATCTATCTATCTATCTATCTATCTATCTATCTATCTATCTATCTATCTATCTATCTATCTATCTATCTATCTATCTATCTATCTATCTATCTATCTATCTATTTATCTATCTATCTATCTATCTATCTATCTATCTATCGATCGATCGATCGATCTATCTATCTATCTATCTATCTATCTATCTATCGATCTATCTATCTATCTATCTATGTATCTATCTATGTCTCTCTCTCTCTCTATATATATATATATCGAATGTCACTATCTATCTATCTATCTATCTATCTATCTATCTATCTATCTATCTATCTATGTCTCTCTCTCTCTCTATCTATATATATATCGAATGTCACTATCTATCTATCTATCTATCTATCTATCTATCGATCTATCTATCTATCTATCTATCTATCTATCTATCTATCTATCTATCTATCCATCTATCTATCTATCTATCTATCTATCTATGTATCTATCTATGTCTCTCTCTCTCTCTCTCTCTATATATATATATATATATATCGAATGTCACTATCTATCTATCTATCTATCTATCTATCGATCTATCTATCTATCTATCTATCTATCGATCTATCTATCTATCTATCTATCTCTCTATCTATCTATCTATCAATCTATGTCTCTCTCTCTATCTATATATATATCGAATGTATCTATCTATCTATCTGTCTATTTATCTATCTATATATATATCTATATATCTATATATCTATATAGGGGAGAGGTGGGTAATTCGTACCGGTGTGTAATTCGTACCTCTGCCGTTTTACATACTTTGACTGGTTTTAATTACGATTTAAGCCCGTCAAAACATGCGAGCACATTAATTAGGACTTCCATAGAAAAATGGCGGACATTGACAAGAATGAAAAGCCGTAAGCACGATTTATATGTTTTTACACTAGTTGATGTTATTTTGACCATTGTCTCTATTCGTACTATGTAGGTCTGGTGAAACATAGCTTGTTTATACTTGTTATGTGTACTGACTATCCAGTCTTCTTAATTAATAAGTATAATTTGATCTATTTTGTATTGGCAAGAAAAAAATAGAAGTGGAAAAGAATGATACATCTGAGTCGGCTAAATCGTACCACTATATGGAGGGCAATACGTACCGGTACTAATTACCCGCAGTGGTACGTTTTAGCCGCAATAGACTTTGTGAATTGATTATATCATAACTCATAATAAAACCTATTTATAAATTCGGAGTTTCTGGAACTGTTGAGTCATATCTGTACTCAGGAGTCTTAAGAAGTGTGTAAACCACCGATACGTTCCCCTTAAGAGTACACATGGGGAACAGCTGGTGTTACGCCTCTGAGGATCATTGCACTGCCGAGAGGCTCCGAGACTCGGTGGTAGGAAGCAGTGAGTGCCTTATCGACGTGCCGAGGGGTGGCTAGTTATGGACAGGTTATCGATGTTCACCCCCCCTCCCCCCTTTCACCTTCCCACTTGTCCATCCCTTAATATAGAACATAAAAGCTGACATTTCAAGATACTTATATTTCGGAACTGGTGAGTTCGTACCCTTTTTTTTTTTACCTGTTTATAATATTTTAGAACTTTAACGTGCTAACTTTACAAATGTATTTCACTATGTTACAGTGGATTCTTACATTTTCTTTTCATAAAACAGGCAAATGCATGGTCAGAATATGTTATGAAAAAGGCTCTTCTCTTATTAAAAGAGGGAATATGTGGTATAAATGAATGCTCTAAGATGTATGGGATATCCCAACCCACTTTAACTCGTCATCCTTTGAGTAAAAACAAATACACAAAACATGGAGTAAAGGTCATGGGGAGATCAACAAGTCTGCCACCTGAAGTCGAGGAAGATCTTGTCATCATATACAAATTAATGCTTGAGGGAATGATGTTTGGAATCACAAGAAAGGACCTGATGCAATTAGGGTATCAGTTCGTTGAGGCTAATAATTTGCTACATGCTTTCAGCAAGACCAAAAGAATGGCGGGTAAAGATTTGTATAATATATTCATGAAGCGCCACCCAAATTTAAGTTTACGCCAGACTGAGCCGATATCTATTGCTAGAGCGCCTGGCTTTAATATAACAGATCTGAATGGATTTTATGACAAGCTTCAGAATATCTTGGACCTACATTCCCTATAGGCTATGAAATTGACAATATGGACAAGACAAACTTGTCAACAGTGCACAAGACATAGAATAATATCAGCAATAGGAAAGCGCCAGGTCAGGTCTCTCTCTAGTGCCGAGAAATTAGGTGTCACAACCACTGACGTTTTTTGTATGAATGCTGCAATATATTTTCTTCCACCAATCGTGATTTTAAACGCAAAAGAATGAAAGATGAGCTGAAAGACGGGGCACCTTCTGGAACATTTTTAGCATGCAACGAAAGTGGATGAATTCAGAACTATTTGAAAAAGTGGATGGACCACTTTATATCTTTTGTAAAACCATCAAAAACTCACCCTATCCTTTTGATTTTAGATGGACATGATACCCACACATAAAAACTTAAACGCCACCATGAAAGCATGTGAAGCGGGTGTAATTATGCTAAGTTCTCTCCTATATACAACACATCGCATGCAGCCTCTTGACATCTCTGTTTTTTTAGCCGTTTCAAACGTATTATCAAGGTCGGTTCGTCCATGTAAGCAACCTAGGTGGCCGCATAGGGCGCAAAATTTCGGGAGTATATGGGGGGCGGCATAATTGAGGATTTGTTTAAAATTTGGGTACATGTTGCATGCTGTGCATTAGCATCACAAAATGGATCAATGGATAATTATATTTGTGAATTATGCCAGTGAGTTTATTTTATACAATTGAGATAAAGATTATTACTTCAGCTTCAACATTCAAAAAATTTTTTTCTTTATTCCTTTTGGTACTTATTACCCTCCCTAGTGGTACGAATTGAACGCTTGTAAGGGTAATTCGTACCACTTGGTCTTTTTTTTATTTTATTAATTGTGCTCTTTGTTTTCATAATAACACGTTGAAATCTTGTATTTTCATTCTTTTGTCAACAATAATTGTTTTAACGTTAAAATAAACTTTTTTCTACAGTTAGTTTTTTTTATTCCCTTAGGGGGTACGAATTACCCACCTCTCCCCTATATATCTATGTCTCTCTCTATATATATCGAATGCATCTTTCTTAAAATATAAATGGAAACAATTAACATTACTAGATATTGATTTATACTTACGTGGCTTTCCAATGTTACAATTTGAGGTTTGTGAAATTGATTTAACTTTACTTATCACATACACATAAAGCCCTATAAAAGTTATAACCAGGCCAAACAAGTTCCAAGCTGTCGCAGACCTTTTACCAAAAGAATATAGTAAGAAGACCACCAGAAGACGTTTGACTATGTTTGCTACGGAATGACTGACTATATTCATAACCTGAAACAAAAGAGTACGGAAAACGTTTCTGGAGATAGCATATGACATTTTAAACTAAAATATATTTTGACAGTTACCTAAATATATTACGACGTATTTCTTTACTTCACTTACCTTCAAAACCACATTTGTAGAAATATACGAGTAGGTCACGTGACCAATGCCAGAGATAAACATGGCTGCCACGATAAAGGAAGACTTGGACGGAACAACGTGGTCATTCTCCAAGATGTACATTACAATCAAGACTATTGCCTGGACACAAAGTAGTCCACAGACTTGTGACAATGGACGTAACTGGACAGGTAAAGTTGTCACCTGTAGTTTCTTAATGGCTACATTTCTGGCAGCAAGAATGACGTTGGACAAAAATGCCAGGGATATTCCAACGGAGTCTGCACTGAACAATGTTGTTCTTACTGAAGATGGAAAAGGAGGAAATTTTGCATAAAAATAAATACAGGTTATTTAGTCACCAATACTGATAAATGACGTGGTAAAAACTCAAGTGTGATAAATTATTTTTTTTATATCTTAGTTAATTGTGACAGTTGTTACCTAACACAAAAACAACTTTTAACATCATGCATTTAAACCTGCTCTAATTTTGAATCAAAAGAAGTACGAATGTAATGTAATTTAAGAACTTTTTTAAATAACCTATGAAACGCGGGCCATACTTAGCACGCAACACGACTTTCAATGGCAGACTCCCCTAAATGGCAATTCCAGTCTCTTCTACACGAGCAGTGTGAATCTTGGCACGCTGAATAAATTAGAAATCCTAGTTCGGCACACTATTATCAAATGGTTGCCGACCCTTGACTTAGGGAAATGTAGCCTAGTTCTTACATAAAAAAATAAGTTCTATGTATGATTTTGTTGCTTGGTTTATAATGCGCTCTGAGCTTACAATACTTTTTTTTAGCTTCGCTATACAAACACAATTTTTGTATTATTAGTATAGCTATTAATACTAACCTAAGACATAAGAAATGCGACAGGCCTACATCTTATTCATTAGAAATTCTATAATCTAATCATCAAAAGAAAAGAGTAATTATTATCACTTAACTTGAAAACACCAGGGCTCCTAAAATAATTAGTGGAAAGCTGACGAAAGTCTCTTTGGAAAACGGTGTTTTGAACACAATATAGTGGGCTATTGCCATAGTGACAGGTTCTGTCAGTTTGATAGCTAATGTGGAGGAAGCCTAAAAGTAAGAGTCGAAATTCAACAATCAACTTATTTTTATAACATGACTTTTAACAAGAAAACCGTAAAAACGAAGTTTTTATTATACTCCCTTTATTTGCAAACTAAGTTTACCATCATGTAATGAAATAATTGATTGACTACTGCAAATGAAACATACAGAAAAAATATCTGTGTCGCAAATCTCAAAAATATCTCCTTACTCCGTATGAATTGTTCTAAAAATAATCGTAGCGCAAAATTTTTTTTTCTAGCTTTGCGCCGAAAAACTATAAAAAGTTGCACAGGCATTTTTAACGCGAAATTAAAATATTTCTTATACTTTCCTTTTAGGAAATGAATATTGTCATAAGTGTAGTATTATTAAGTCGTTTTAACTGAAAATTTGATAGGATGTATTGTTAGGCGCCCCAAATCTGCTGTCTAAATTTCAGCTCGATCGGACCACGGGAAGTGGTCGAAAAATCGAAGCAAAGTTTTGCACGACGATTGCAGACAGACAGACAGACAGAAAATGCAACTTAAAATAAAGGAAGTAATAAAAAGTACAAAAATGTACAAGCTATATTGTAAATGTAAGCTAATGTTTTCTGAAATACCTAATCTTTATTAACAAAAATGTAACAGTAAAAAGGTATAAGACCTACTTTTAATAAACAATAAATTAGATAATAGAATAGACATATTTCTTTTTAATTTCAACTTTTTAACTGTTAATATTTAAATATTTTTAATATTAAATATTTAAATAATAGTATTTAAAAAAAACACGTATTTCGTGAACATTAATTAAAAATAATTAATTTATTGTATGACTTCATTTTGTAAAAATTGTGTCAGTTATTGATCTGCCTGCGGCTGTTATAATAAATTTAATAGATCGATTTTATGTAACTAAAAAAATATGTACACAAGAATGCCTAAGGTGACATTTACCTCAATATAAGACAAACTGTAGTTAGTAACCAGTGTAGCCATGATATGAGACATTACCATGACAACTGTCAGTGTAGATCTAAAGTCAGAAGTCATGTTTACACACAAGATACAAGTCATACACTGTGGGAAGAAATAATACTCACTGAATATTGAACATAATAATTGTACTAAAAGTTTGAAAAGCATGATTTTAAAATGAAATAGATATTATAGTATATTGTCTTTTTTAACGTAGTCTTTTGTGTTACAAACCCTCTTGCTAGCCTTCTCAACAAAAGATTATTTCTTCCGAAACGTATCCTTTTAATGTGTTCATCATTACATTTTGATAAGAGTTAAAATTTATGTTTCTTTCTGTCTAGTTTAGAACAATAAATTCTCAATAAATTCCAAGCCGTTAGGCAAGATAAACTTTATATGCATTTAACCTTGTATATTGGATGTACAAAATATATATATGAAATTTTAATTATTGTGCTCTAATACTAAGTTAGAATTTATTGTCCATATGTGTATTATTACTTCTTTGCTTTTTAAACATTTAAAATAAAGGGCCTCTAAATACTTTACACCGATTATTTACCTACATCAAACCTAACAGCGATTTTTTCCAGACTTTATTTAAGGTTTATGACTGTTTTTTTTTTCGTTGATTAGTACCAGTTTCCAGGCAAAAAAGGCAAAGTCTAGTCGAGGTCTAACTAATGTTTATCTTTACCAGCGTTCTGGTTAATTTTTCTTTAATTGCTGCCTTTAGGCCTATATTGTGTAAATTTTTAGTATTTGTGTTAAAATCTTGGAGTAAATGAGTAAGTGTAAAAAAAAAATAAAATGCACACCTATAGCAACATAACATTACATTGGCATTACACGAGCATAACATTGGCATAACATGAGCATAACATTGGCATAATACGGAAATACCAACCTGTGCAGTGGTCAATATGAATGCTGATGTAAAAAAAGAAACTGGACCGACATCTTGGTCCGAAGATTTCAGGAGAGTTTGATAACCAGATAAAAATATCTTGCCGCCCTCGTGGCACAGAAATGACGTCGATATCCAGGTCACAAAAGCCACAACGACGGCCACACTTTGATGTATCGTCAATAGCAACATGTCTGAATGATACCTGGGACAGCGACAAAGCAAAACCTTTATCATTTATTATGCATTACAATTGTCTATTTCTTCACATTATTATAATCTAATGAAATATTTCTCTCAAAAGTATACAGTACATGTCGTAGTTTGGCGGAAGCCATTAGTTCAAATCTAGGTCGAAACCTGAATTTTCGGTCCTTGAGTCAACCCAGCTCTGAAGCTAAAGTTATGGAAAATGACGTCAACTTGGCGTTGTACTGGCTAATTTATGTTAATAAACAACTTATAAAAATGATGCTTTTTCCGACACGATAAGTCCAGTTGCTAGAGTGACTTACTGGGAACAACGTAGTAAAGCCGAATGATGAAAATTAGGCTAGGCTAAAGGCTTTTTTTTTTTTTAGCGAAAATCAATACAGTAATACTATAAACATTGCAGTAATATAGTAATACCTCTACCAAATTTGCGGACATTTAAAGAATGAGTAGTGCTGTACAAGAGAGTGAGAAAGATGGAGAGAGAGAGAGAGAGAGAGAGAGAGAGAGAAAGTAGGGAAAATAGTCTCAGAGTGAAAGAATAAACAGATAAAAGTAAAACAGGAAAGGGAACTAAAAAAAAAAAGAAAGAAAGATAAAGATAAAAATAAAGATAAAGATAAAGAGAGAAAATAGAAAGAAAGGAGAAAAGGAGAGAAAGGGGGAAGGGAGGAGAGGGATGGAAAGAGAGATGGTCAGAGAACAATAATAAAGTAAATATTTATTGACATCTCAATCGGAAAAGAATATTTCAGTAATTTATTTTTTTCTTTTTTTTTTCGAGTAAATTACAGTCCTGTAGTTTGATAAGAAACTTTTACTCTAATAACACCAGCCCTTCAAGGATGACAAAATCCAAATTGCAAACAAGATCTATAGTCATGATCGTCGTTAGTTCTAGTAAAATTTAATTTACCATTTATTACACTTTTATGAACAAACTTATAGTAGGGATATAGTAACATAAATAAAGATAATAAAACAAACATATATTTAAAACAAGTTGTAGTAATTCACGTTTCTCCGTCATTTTGACGGGAACAAACACTAGTAATCTAATAGATCTAAATACTTCTTCATTTAAAAGCACACGTCTTACCTTGGTCTAGACAAGTCCAATCTATACCAAACAGTCTATAATCTATCGATTCAAACACTTAACACCTCCGGCTTCTCACAGTGATTGAAAAAGAGCAGACAATGAAAATCAACATTAACAATAACTCCCTCCACACTGTATCTCAAATCGGGTTGCAAAAAAAAAAGGTCCCCCCCCCCCCCCTCTCCTCCCCTCCCATCCGATTAAATATAAAAGTACGTTTAACATTGAAGATTGAAAGTTACATTTATCTAGTGCATACTATTAGAATACGAGATTAATTTGTTCAATGTATAGTAACTTGTGCGGAGCTCATCTGTTCATCTTTGCAATATTGTATTTGTTTCAAATGGTTTATTTTTCTTTTTCTTTTTGTCTCAAACTCTTCGTCTGACTGTCTGTCTGTCTCTCTCTCTCTATCTATATATCTATCTAACTATCTATTTATCTATCTATCTATCTATCTATCTATCTATCTATCTATCTATCTATCTATCTATCTATCTATCTATCTATCTATCTATCTAATCTATCTATCTATCTAATCTATCTATTTATCTAATCTATCTATTTATCTATCTATCTATCGATCTATATGTATACATATACATATTTATCTATATATCTATCTATACATCTATCTATCTATTACTGCCCGTAACATCGTGGGCGCATAGGGCATCTCATCTCTGTCTGTCAAGTACGACAGTTCCGATTGTGCCTAATAATTGTGAATGCTAACTGATTTAGAAGTACGTTTGTTCTGTACTTTGTAAATCTGTCTTTTGAATCAAACATAAAAGAACTCCTCTCTTTGGAAACACATTTGAGTTTTCTTGAACAGGTTTTTACCATAACATCACACTATAGTGGCTGTAGATATTGCCTTTCCCAAAATAATTATTATGTTAATGAGTTAATTGATTTGATAATTATATTAAGACATTTGCATTTTATTACATTAATTTTTTAGTATCCCTTATTAGGATTGTATAGGTCAGTGCACCCAATATAAGTTGGGAAATCTTCTATAGAAAAAGATGATGTTTTTGTAAGAAGATGGACGGGGAGTAAAAATGACTTCTGCTATAAGCCCCAAGTGAAATGGAACTGATTTAATATTTCCATTGTAAAATTGTTTAATTAAAGTATATCATATGTGCCTACAATTCCTACATTTTGATTCTTAGAAGAATACATATAACTGTGTTTTATGCTTTGAAAATGAATTTAAGTAAGTGATAGAAATATTGTTACTTCGTCATTACAAGTTTATGAGTTGTGATCAAACTCAAGTTGTGAGCTTGGCTGGATAATAATATATTATAATAAAACTGAAGATAACTGTTTAGCTGCCCATAGGCTACCACGCTACCATAATAATAATACGTTATAATAATTATGGGCACTAACAGTGGCCAAAGATGTATTTATTGGGATCATTTTGGGTCAATATTGGTTCAACATATGTCAATAAAGTGTACTGTAACAGGTGCTGATTATTCCTTGCTTAATGCTGTTAAAAATGTTTTTCACGTTCATACTTATCGTATTATTACTCTCCATTTTTTTTCTTTTCCAATACAAAGTCTCAAATGTACAAACTTATCTTATTATTACTCTATTTGATTGTAATCGGAAGAATATTTTCAAAATATTAGGCTATTACAACTAGACCTTGTCCTACAGCAGTTCACAGCTTATGTGTTGTCATTGATCCTTGTTTAAGTCGCATCCCTATTCTTGACTCGAAAGTTTAAAAAAAATTCATATTAGTTTTACTATTTTTCTCCAGATCAACAATTTTTTGTGGAAATTTTTGGTTTAAAAAAATGCGACTTTACGAGAGTTTATATGGTAATTATTTCTTTAAATCTTTATAGGACTAATCATTACAAACAGTGAAGGGAAATAACCCAAAATGTAAATTCATTTAACGAGATTACATCTGTGTTGATCACATTGTTAGGGGCACTAACTCCCTCCAGAAAAACTATATTTAAAGTTGCCAAGGAAAGCGGAGTTGCATACCTTAGGAGTGGTCAAACATTTCCCCCGTTTCGCGCAGAGGCTGATACAGACCCTGGGGGACATACAGTGACATATACATCTCGGCCTGAACCATATTGTCAGAAAAATAATTTACCATATTGTCAGAAAAATAATTTACCAAATTGTAAAACTAAGCAACTAAATTTTAACAATTGTTTGGATCTACAGACATTTGCGGGCAAGTCTTGCTTCTTCTTGCTTGAAGATCAACAGATCTAAGAATATGTCTTTATACTCTAGCTCTAGGGTCGGCAACATATAATAGTGCGCGAATGAATACATTTTTATTTCATTCAGCCTGCCAACATTCTAAAAGTCAGCAGGCGTCGCCAATCAATGTGTTGTATAAAAGACTTGAATTGCATTTTTTTCGGAATGACTTCAGCGTGCCATTGAAATTCACTCTGCGTGCCAAGTCTGGCACGCGTTTCAAAGGTTGCCGACCCCTGGTCTAACTGCAACTTGTATGCTGTCACGCGAAATTCAACAAGTAAGCTTGCTACTGATTTTAAAAATATTTAAAAAAATTGAAAGAAGCTACATGAGTACATCTAATTAGAAATAGGGATAAGGGGCGCTGATGTTCTCTGGGTTGGCCCATGGCACATTTGATATATTATTTAGCTTCCTTATCAAACTACGTTTCGACCTGAAATGACCGGCACCAGTTTCAGAACACGCGCATAAAGATGTGTTTTAGAAAATCACTTGACGTGAATTGGCCAATCATTTCAACTCACCCTTAAGCAAGGGATTTTTTTTTCATCTCCTGTTCGTCAGCATAAATAATTCCTTTGCTTTTTTTTGAAATATCAATTTTCTAAAAAAAATGGATTCATTAACATTAAAGATCAAGGTTTTATGATACAAGGCATGTGCTATAGGTAATTTTTATAGAAGCTTGAAGCGTTGAAAAATATTTCAGAAATATCTTTTATGGCCGGAGGAACAAATGACTAGAGATTGTCATAATAATCCCTACCATACGCTTGTTCGATAAGTGTAATTACGGCTAAATTTAATTTTGAAGGAAATAGCGATGATCATGACTATAGAAATGTCGGCAACTTGGGTTGGGTCTAGCTTAAACTGCTGGTTACAGTGTTTAATAGTGTAAACGTTTATTATAGAACTATTTAATGATGTTATTTGTTTCTTGGGTTGACAACGTCTTCCTATAACTGTTTGGTTTCTTTGATTGCCTATTAGGCCTATATAATTCACACCAAAGGTCCTTTTGCATAGGTCACACTCAAAGGATTATTGGCTGAGGGATTCGGCAGTGCTTTGCAGACTCGTCCCAATTCTTCCACCATTGTCTTGACTCCCACTCACGTATTGATCTGCGGGCACTCTCAAAGGAGGACGGACCCTTTGGAGTGGGTACCAGGGATCCCTTCTTGGCCAAGGCATCCAATATCTCATTGCCAGCGACTTCTGCACGACCTGGAATCCACTGCACAATAACCTTCGCCTCGTACCTGAGGATCAGGTCGGAAATAGCAGCCAACAGTCGGACAAGCAGATAGGGCCATGACCCCAGGCCGTCGATGGCCTGGAGTACTGAAAGCGCATCACTGAAGATTACCACATCAGCACGAGCCGCTGGTGTTTCTTCAAACGTTTTCCCAATTGCCCCTACAGCAATTCTGGTGGCTTCCATCTCCGCATCGAAGATGCAGATTTGCCCGCAAGGCCCACTTAGCTCAACCCGTTTTTCTACTGCCTTCGGGTACGACACAAGAGCCCATACCCAGAACGCGTCCCGCTGATCGCGCTCCCATCATTGTATGCCTCGACGAATGCTCAGTATGCCCGTACCGTCATTAGAACAAATGGTACCTGACATTAGTTGGGGTAAATTAAAGGCGGTTGGACATTGTGTTGGTTACACATCCCCTAATATGCCGTGGCAACAGAAACTGGTGAACGCTGCTTCACGAGCCCTATGATCAGTTTGTTCCAAAGGGTAGTCTACTTCTATCATACAGGACATAATAACATATTGTAGCAACAAAATATACAATAAAACTATATCACAACGACACTAACAATATTATACAGCTCACAAAAATTTTCAATAATCTATATATCACAGACATTAACAATATTATACACATTTCAAGTATTTAATATCACACAGGCAATAATAATATCTTAAAAAATAGTGTCAATGTATTAAAATATTGTAATCTTATCAAATAAACAAAGACATACATTTATAACTAGTTAAAAACTATATTATTATGACCAAGAATTTCTTGATTTCTTGAAGCCTGCTTACAACACTAAAGCAAACCAGGTGTAGATAGCAAATCTCATACAGGTTGAATGAATATACTAGTAACACAATTAAACAAGCAGATAATATTGAATTTTTTTAAAGAAAATTAACAACACACTTATTTGATTTATTTTAATAACATAGGGTAAAGCGCATTTGAATACTATTTGTTTTGAATAGCGCTATATAAATGATGTAGGCTCATTTGTAATTAAATAATAAAGTTGCGTCTTTTTTAAGTGGTCAGTTGGGTCCGACGTAAATGATTCAATGTTGCTTTTAAATATATTGCCACCGTTTTTAAGGTTGTGGTAAGCGGAGGCATACATAGTTTTATAGGAATGCGGACAATAGTAAGTGAAATATAATTTGAGGTAAATTGAAAGTAAGGGCAAATAACCCTGATGCTGAAGAGTTTATATCCTTGGCGTTTTTTTCGCAAGTAATTCTCCACCCTACAAGGACTATTCCATTGTCGATAACCCCAACACATTTGTCCAGTTCAAGATATTGTAAGCTATTGTTATGTCCAGTAAGACTTCTTTCAGCCAATGAAACGACTTGTATGCAAACCTTTAACGAATTTTCTAAAGTCTCAGACTTATTTCCCTGTAATGTGAAACTGTCTTCTGCCCATTCTCCAGTATGTCCAGATGTCTTTAGTGCCCTGATCATCATTATTATGAGCTCCAGGTATTTTGAATATGAGCTTTCTACGTACAGTTCGTCTGATGCATCTTTGAATTCGTAGATGGACAGTTCCAAAGCTAAGAATGTCTCGTTATTTTCACAAAGCCCTTTCTGAACCGAATAGTTCAAACCTTCTACAATATCCAATTTGGCAGTCTTTGTGAGGTAGTAATGCATGAAAGCTGCAATCCTATTCAAGTCTTCATTAGAATACAGAGACTTCATAGCCACCAGGACAACTTCAAGAAAATGTAACTCTTTACACAGGCCGTCTGGTCGTTTTTCAAAACCTTTCTGGCAGGAGTCAACTTTACAAGGAGCGGAAGTGGAATGTTTTTCTTGAATATTGCATTCAATTTTGCGCCACCGAACTCCTAGAACACCGACGATTGATGACGCACTCTCAAATGTAAATGTTATTTTGTCATTGTTCAATGACATGACAATGTCAAGGTCATTGGTGTGTTTCTGAAGGTCATCCGCCATTGACGGGCTGATTGGTACAAAGTATTGGTCCCCGAAACAAGAAGTACAATACTTGTTCTTCAACATGATACCAGAGATTATATTGATAACATAGGAAACAAATGAATCACACTTATCAACATGACGTGACTGTTGAGAATTACAGGTGCTTATTTCTTTAATGCATACGGATGTCTTGATTTGGCTGTACAAATGTAATGGTGGCATGAAGGAAAAATTTCTCTTCATTAAACTCTTCAAAGATATAGATTTTTTTAGAAAATTAAATGTTACCAAATTTACTTGGAAATCCCACAACGCGGGAACTGAAGCATTCAACGTATTACAACGATACACAGATTTGTTTATAAATGTAAAACCAGTAGAAATATCTGTTACGGGTACCAAGCTTTGTAAGGTATCTATAACGCTTATTCGTTTGTCGACAAACTGTTTTTGACTTAAGTTGGTCACATTCGTGGCATTATGCAAGAATTTTGTCTTTTCGGAAAGGCCCGAAGAGTTCTGCTTTTCTTCAGGGCAGCTGGCTATGACGAACGTATTATAAACACACTCTATTTTCAAATGAAATAGAAAATAGTATTTTGATCGACTTTCCCGAACAGTATTTGGACATTCCTCTGTAAAGTCTTCACAGCAATTGTTGTAAACAAGACATTTGAGGTCACAGGAGCATGGCAGTGGCTTCCACTCACCACATGCATTTTTACATGAATCAAAATATTGTGTGCCGTTTAATTCTGAACCGACGGATGCCAAATCCTCTGAGGTGCACCAAACGCTTGTTGCTTTCAAAAGAGGGTGAATCACTTGCATCCAAAAACATATTTGTACAAAAAACACCATCTGTTTAAACATCCTTTCTACGCCGTTTTGAAAGAAAGCCGAAAATTGAATTTGCTGTTTTATCCCAAAAAATATATTTTGCTAAAATGTTTTTGGACTTTTTAAGGTCTCGATATAATTATTTTACTTTAGAAAAGATTTGCATTTGAATTTATAGTGTTTTAATGTTTGCAAATGTATCTCTGCGTTGCCTTTTGTTTATGTAATCCGAAGCTTGAGACGGCTCATGTTATTCTGATGTTATTGATATCTTCCATTAGCTAATTGTGTATGTTGAAAGATCCAGGATTATTCAAAGTGTCAAGGGCGTAATTATTATTTTTTTACTTGAATAATATATAGACTAGGCCTGTCTTATTCTTGAAACTTATATTAAAAATGAGATCCAGAGCTCAAGAAAACGTTAAATTGAAATAAGAAGAGGAAAAAATTAATCTTTGTTTTACAAAACAATGGCAACTGATTTTTGGGTTGTCACTCAATGCAGAAATACAGAACATCCATTGGACTTCTATATAAATAGAAAAAAAGGTTCCACCAAAAAAAAAACAACTACTATAAAAATTACATTTTAAAGTATATCAAAAAGTTTAAAGTATACATTATTACTATGTACTCAAGCAAAATGTTTAGGCCATAGCCCAAATGTCAAAATATAAATAAATATTGCTTTAAGTTCATACTTTAGGAAATCTATTCATGTCGACAGGTCCAACTTGTGGGAGTACAGTTTCATATTTGTTCAAAAATTCCATCGCTTTTTCTAAAGCAATAGTTCCATTGTCTATAATGACGGTATTATCTAAGCTGTATGTCCATGAGTTATGAAATGATGAAAGTTTAAAGTATGGTGGGTTATCTATAAGTACATGGGGAATGTTTAGAAGAGTAGACAAAATATGTCCATGAAGTCGATCTGTGACAACGACCCTCCCACGTTGTAAAAAGTTGATGCCAGAAAAGGCAACAAGAAAAGTTGTTTCCATGTCTCTAGTGCCAACGTTGGAAGTCCATTGATTGGTCCAGTCAGAAATATGAACTGAAATATTTGTAGGAAAATTTGGCAAAGAATATTTGCTGGACTCGTGATCTTTTCTTTGAAGCCAAATAATATCATATATTGGAGGCATTTGTCTAGGTAATGCACCCAAGCCAAAAGCTAAATCTGGAGCTAAAATTAATCTAATTCCATGGAAATGTTTTTTAGCTATAGCAAGTGATTGTCTGTCTCTGAAAAATATAGTCAAATTAGTTCTATTGCTGTAAATCTTCTGGGCATTTATTAAACTATGACAATTTTTATCGTTTAACCAAATGCTCTGCGAGAAAATAATTTTTCGATGCCTTGGATATCTGTCAATTATTTGTTTACGGACCTGGTCGACATTATCATAGCCAACCATATTTCCACCTCCCTGCATTAGAATAACAAGATTGTCTTCAGTGTAATGTTTGCTAATTTCAATCTCCCGTCGCACATTTTTATCTTTGCTACAAGTAAAGGTTTCACAATAATAGACAATTGTTTTGTTCATTTTTCTGAGCAGCAGAATCTCCCCTGCAGCTATGGCTGGATCACCTTTATTACTGTACGTTGCAATCTCCATTAACATCACGTGTTGAATTGGACCAATCAAATCAGAGAGTAAATTCATAAGCACTCTCTGAGATTCTTCTATGATTTCTTCATTTGTGGTCAAAGTTTTAGCTCTCAGGTCGGTCTCCTCAGGGTGATTGACAAGTCGCCAAGCTAGAAACTCTTCATTTGTCACATATGTGACTTTCCTTTTTGTTCTATTTATACGTTGATCCTTATTGTTAGGATCCAGTGAACTGTCGAATGAAGGCACTGCGTTCACACCATTTTTATAATTGATAAGTCGATATGCAGAAAACTGGATAGATATTGGTGGTGGTTTTTCGCAAAGTTTCGGAGTACCATCGACTAGCAAGATACAAAGATACAACGCAGATATCAAAGAGAGACTTATCACAACACCTCGATATACATATTTTGATGTCCAGATAGCTGAAAGACAATATACTCATTTCAATTAGATAAACTATCTAACATTTTTAAATATTATTTATAAAAATATTATGAAAAATGTATCGTTAAAAGTTAAATGGCAATTGCAGTCGTAATTGTGATTTTAAATTTATTGTATTTACGTAACCAAACAAATAATAATTTATATGTATATAATTGAATATTGATTTATACTTACATGGTTTATCATTGGTAGTGGTTGAGCTTTTTCTCATCGCATACACATATAGTCCTATAAAAGTTATAAGCACGCCAAACAAGTTCCAAGCTGTCGCAGACCTTTTCCCAAAGGAATACAGTAAGAAGACCACAAGAAGACGTTTGACTATGTTTGCTACGGAATGACTGACTATATTCATGACCTGAATGAAAACGATACCGAATACATATCTTTATGTTAAAGACATGGCGAGTGAATATGATCGCTAAAATGTCATATATTGCAATTTACCAATATGTATTGCTACACATAAAAAAACTTACCTTTAAAATAATATTTGTAGAAATATACGAGTAGGTCACGTGACCAATGCCAGAGATAAACATGGCTGCCACGATAAAGCAAGACTTGGACGGAACAACGTGGTCATTCTCCAAGATGTACATTACAATCAAGACTATTGCCTGGACACAAAGTACTCCACAGACTTGTGACAATGGACGTAACTGGACAGGTAAAGTTGTCACCTGTAGTTTCTTAATGGCTACATTTCTGGCAGCGAAAATGACGTTGGACAAAAATGCCAGGGAGATTCCAACAGAGTCTGCACTGACCGTTGTTGTTTTTACTGGAAGATAAGTAATACGAAACATCTTTACCTAACTAAAGAATAACTAGAATAATGGACACACGGCTTAGGTGTAAACCGCGTAAACGGATATATTTGACAAAGTTTTGTATTTCAGTAATACCTGGCGTACGTCCGTGTAAAATATCCTTTTTGGAAAATTTCGGAATAGTCATAATGGGTGTCGAGATACATAGCACCCTTTAATCTATCGGCTACGTATGATTTTTTTTTTACGTTCGCAAAATAAATTCGATTAATAGCTTGGAAACGATTGTCTGGTTTGGGAACTTCGCGTGGCTATGGCTTCTGGTCTGCCCACAATGTGCCGTTTCTTTATGTGTCTAAGTTCTGGGTACATGTACATTCGTGGTGTGTATTCGGGTGTGATTTGAAAGCTGTGAAATTTTGATTTACTTCAAGATGAGCTTCACCTCTACTCCGCGTCCCTCACTTGCATAACCTCAACTCCATTCCAGAGTTCAGTACTCTATCCCAGGGTGCAGTATCCCATCCCAGTGTGCAGTATCCCATCCCAGGGTGCAGTATCCCATCCAAGGGTGCAGTATCCCATCCCAGGGT
Source organism: Anisus vortex (assembly GCA_949126835.1). Lineage (NCBI taxonomy): Eukaryota > Metazoa > Mollusca > Gastropoda > Planorbidae > Anisus > Anisus vortex. The sequence goes on from OX421493.1 coordinate 16,703,591, forward strand.
GCACTATCCCATCCAAGAATTTAGTGTCCCATCCCAGAGTTCAGTACTCAATCCCAGATCAGTACTCATTCCAGAGGTCAGTACCCATCCCAGAGGTCAGTACCATAGACTTCAGTACCCCATCCCAGAATTCAGTACTCATTCACAGGGTTCACTAATCCATTACCAAGCGTTTAAAATGTACACGTAAGAAACGAATGGACAAGAATTAGCATTGCTAGAGTCAACCTGGTTCGCCCTTGTTTTAAATTAAATTTCTTAATGTGAATTGGTTTACCAGCGTTTACAATGAAGGGAAGAGCTTAGTGGGGACAGTAGTTGGCAAGCTTCTCCATGGTTACAACCCTATCAACAAACTACCCACACACCTCCGTAGACATAATGTCTAAGTAGGAAATAAACTTTCATGAAAACTTTTTTTATTTCTCTAAAACTATGCATAATCTCATTCAACCGAACCAAAAGTAAGCAATGGGCCTAGCACACTCTGAGGCTATACATTTACATCTAAATAAGAATATTTAATATTTTTGGGGTCCAAACTTTATGTCAGTCTTTGAATCGTTCTGAACATTTTCCGTGTCAAAGCATTTCTTGTACAAAATGTATTATCAACGGATCGCTACGCATGATTGCAGTTTGCACATTCAATTGCACATTACAAAAAGATCACGGTTAGTAATATTTTTTGTAAATGATTAAGCATGAATGAAAAGTGTTTTTATACCCTACATTTCTTTAAATAAACATTAAATCGTAATGGACTATTTGTATAAGAGCTGTTGTTATAAAGGCTTTGGGCTCTTAGCCCATAACTGACTGATTCAAAGGGCCCGCATAGTAATAAGCACAGAGAGAGCATTTTTTTTTTCTTTACTATTTCAATCCTTTAGAATTGTTGGCGACATAGAGTTCAAAAGTGCGGAAAAGTAATAGATGATTTGATTATCAAGGGAAAAAAAGGAAACGTAGTGCTAATATAACGGAAGTAGGTAAGACGGTCGGGTTCTGACCGGTTCTGTTAAAGTCAACCAACGTTCGGGAAGTTGGCTGTCAAATGAACCCATCTAAAGAGATCTAACATATGGCAACGGTCATGAACTTATATATATATATATTTATATATATATATTTATATATCGGTTGTAGTAAAACTTACTTGAAAACACCAAGGCTCCGACAATAATGAAAGGAAAGCTTAAAATAGTCTCCATGGAAACTGGTGTTTTGAACACAATACGGTGGGCTATTGCCATGGTGACAGGCTCTGTTAGTTTGATAGCTAAAGTGGAAGAAGCCTAGACAGAAGAATGAAAATGAAACACTTGTTTTAAACAAGTTTGCAATAGTTTTTTCTGATGGAAAAAAAACACCTCGCCTCTTTTTCTTTAATTTTTATAAAATTAAAATTTAAAAAGTTACTTTAAGTCAAATGTATTTCTTATAAAAACAATTATTGCAAATATAAATATTTTTATTAAAGTTTTAACATTAAGCAGTTAATAAAGATGACTAGAATGGATCAAAATGTTCAGCCAATAATAGGCCAACATGACCTTTTAAAGTCACAGTAAAAACATTAAGTTAATGTGAATTAATTCTTTTTAATTTCTAGTGCATTAAACACACACTATGCCTAATCAGCTTTTTTACAATTATTACGTAGTCGCAGTACTTATACTATTATTGTATACAGAAACGCAATAAGTGACATTTACCTCAATGTAAGATAAACTGTAGTTAGTAACCCATGTAGCCATGACATGAGAAAGTACCATGACAATCGTCAGTGCAGATCTATAGTCAGAAGTCATGCTAACACACAAGATACAAGTCATACACTGTGGAAAGAAATTAATATTAAGCTTATGTCTTATGTAAGCACAAATGTAATGAAAGAATACACTAATATATTGCTGGAAATGAAATAATAACAAATTTGACTATAAATTAAGACTTCAACGAATTGCATTGTGTTTAATTGATCAGAATTTTTTTTTTCTAGTAGTCTTTTGGTTTGTTTGGTAAAACACTTGTTATGAATTTAATTGTATCATATTTGGAAGGATAATTTTGAATCAGTCTGTCACAGAACAAAGATAGGTACATTTCTTTTCTCGGAGAGTTAAGGACATTAAGGACATTACATACGGTCAGCCGTATAAAAACGTGGATGATACATAGAGTTTGACATGATAAAGCAGAGGTCGGGAACCTTTTTTTTCTAAGAGAGCCATGGACACCACATATTTTGAAAAGTAATTCTGTGAGAGCCATACATTATGTTTAAAACTAAAAAATTCTAGTAAATGTGTGCATTTTGTGTAATTTCAACACTAAAAGTACAATAATTATGTCTCTGAATTCATTCTTCTAATGCTGAGCTGCAGTAGACTTTAGCTCATTTGTAGAATGAAATATTGATATGCAATTAATATGTAGATCAAAAAGTCTTAAAAAAAACATTTTTTTAATGATCGAACATTTGTCTGCGAGCCAGCTGCAGCCATCAAAAGAGCCACATCTGGCTCGCGAGCCATGGGTTCCCAACCCCTGTCAGATAAAGCATCAAGTCGGACCAAATAGACCAAATAAAGGCCGGTGAAGCAGCAATTACCAGTTTCTGTGGCCACGACATACTAGGGGATATTGTGGTCAGCACAATGCCCAGCCACGGTGGCCGAGTAACAGAATGTTCCGGTGGCGTACGGAAGGTCAAGGGTTCGAATCCTAGGATTTGTTCCAGGGGCTGGAGGGTATCCCTGAGTCTATCAGCTTTGATGGGCAACTTAATTTAGTTGTGGTAAAGTGAAGGCGGCTTGGCTTTGTGCTCCTCTCTCTCCCTACAAACATTCCCACAAAGTCAATCCTTCGATCTCTCCCCTCCCCTCTTTTCCTCTCAGATTAGACCACGTTCTCTTTTGCCAATACACAAGGCGGTGAAAAATCTTTTGTTTCCGACCGTACATAGGAAACAGACGGCAATTGTCCGGTGTTCGTTTCCCTCCTTTCCCCCCCCCCCCCCATTTTCTCTCTCTGTCTCTGTAGCTCTCTCTTTCTCTATCTCTTTGTCTCTCTTTCTCTCTCTCTCTCTCTCCCACATCCCCTGCACACGTCTGTGAATCATCAAGCAAATGTGCATGTTATAAAACTTTTCACCAATCGCAGGTCAGTAATAAGTGATGGGATCGATACAGTAGCCAATCAAACTACCTATACTTATACTCATCCCCACCCCTCTCTCTGAAGCCACTATTCAAGCGCCAAAAAACTAAGAGATACCGTTTCGAATCCCCTTGTGAACGGTCGTGAATTTCTTAGGACTAGATTCATAGGATCTTCATGGGATATAGAGAATAATATTTTAGTGACATTTTTTTTAGTATTTTACGTATTACTTTGACATATTCTTGCTTACATTAGGACAATCTTATCATCTGTGGATTACACTCATTTTATCTACCTAGCTAGCTTAATCAGGGGCCGGGATTCGGTCCTCTCGATTAAATAAACACTAAGTTAGATTCACCTACGTTTGCCTTATTATCTATTGAATGTTGTTCGCGTTGAGTCAATATTATACCAACTTGTACCAGCCATCTGTGACTAGCCATGCAGATGTGTCGAAGAACAAATATAAATATTTTAAGTTTTCTCTACAAACAGGGCATCATACTCTGAGAATCAGACAACGACCCCAGGAATAACCCCTGGTCACTCCGTACTCTACATTAATCCGACCCTTCCCCCTTTGCTCGTGACTCCAACACATGACACTCGCCTATAACGTACAATTATCCGTCTCTTTGATGTCCATATTTAATATGTTACAGGTCAAGATCAGAATGACAATTAACATAGTTATCAAAAGGGGAGATAACTTAAGAACAACTCACACTCTTACGTCAAGTAGACAAATAGTCAGGGGATTTTTTTAAATGAAATTAGGGCAAAATACCTGTCATCACTTTTGTTTCAAAGAATATCAGACTACGTTGGATCAGAGACCCATTACCTAAATGAATTTGTTAAGTGTTTAACAACACATAATTTTAAACTTTTCGTTGGCTGAAACTTACAAGATGCCAATAATCTAGCTCATAAATTTGCCCAACCTATTACGATTTCCCAACGAACCCTTGGGTTCAGCGCAACCTTATTAGGAAATACCTGAACTAGACTAGTACGTCCTTAGTATCAAAGACGGAAACGCTGTATGTATGGACAACTCACCTGTGCCGTGGTCAGAATCACTGAAGCCATAAAGTGTGAAGCTGGACCAGCATCATCGTCTGAAGATTTCTGGTAGCCGGATAAAAATAGCTTCCCGCTCTCATGACACAGAAATGATGTCAGTGTCCAGGCCACAAACGTCACGATGACGACGGCTGTGTGACTTTTCGTCATCGTTGACATGTTTTCCCACACCATGATATCTAAACTTTAAATATATTTCTTTCCCAGATAAATAGGCGACTGTTCAGAGCTGACACAATATAAAAAAATATCATTAATGAGCTAAAACGTTACATAAAAATTATTGAATATGGAATATTTACTTAACTAGATACTAGATATAACTTCAACATATTTAGGAATCGAAGTAGAACGTTTGGGCGCCGCTGTTTTGGCGTTATCGTTTTGGCGGTGGACGTTTTGGAGCCATTGTATAAACACATATTACATCATAAAATAAACGTAATGTAATAACTTCAGTTGAGGAAAATTATATTTCTTTAATAATGAATGAAACAAAATGTACAATTGAACAGTTTAAAACAATATACTTTAATGCATATTAAGGACTAATAAACTTTTATAACTTGTTTTTTTTAAATAAAAACTGATACAAATAGTAAATAATGTCAGTTTAAAACAAGTCTTTTTAACGCATAGGTTTATATAGGACAAATAAACTTTAATACCTTAGTTGTTGTTTTTTTTATAACGAATGAGACATATTGTAATCAATAACAGATAAATCCAATGTATTTTGATGCATAAAGGTATTGAAAAGGTAACAGTAATCAAATGGAATAAATTTATGGGTTCTTGGCAACTCACAATATATTTATCGAAGTAAGGACTAAATATTTCCTAGTGACATATATACGGATCTCTAAGCTAAAAATGCTTATATGTTGTCCAAATTAATTATCGCTGATTTGGACGTTCGTTGTTGACTGGTAACAATGACCACTACTCATTGACCATTCTAATTCAAACACGTTTCATTTAATCAATACGTCCATTGTGATACACTTAAGTTACCGGTACATAATCTCAGGGTGAGGATCAGGACTGTAGAGACCATCCCACTAGTGAAGTGGCTGTAAGCTAGACTGGTATCTTAGCCACGCATTCATTCACTGACCATCTTGTCTGAAGATTACCCTGGCTATGATCACTCTTAACTAATTTACAAGTTATTTGAAAGGTCACGAAACCACACCTACATTTGTAGTTATTAAATTTATATTGAAATAAAGGAACAAGCATAATTTTTGCATATAAAGTTCTAAGTGTAGACCATACACCCCCCCCCCCCCACCACCACCACCACGGAAACGGCAAATAAATACGGCACTAAAACGCCCAGCGCTAAATCGGTTCGCGCCGTTTCGTATGCATTATATTTATTGGATCTAAACATTCTTGTATGTCTTAAAATAATGTAGATGAATTTAGTGGCCGCACTTTTTCTATATTATTTTGATTGAATAGTGTTAATTTGTTACAATTTGTATTGATCTTATAAGGACCAGAAGAATTACTTTTAATGGGTTTAGAACTTCTAAATTTCAAAATACAGATATAGTCATCAAAGAAAAAAAATAGAATTAAAAATATAATACATTTTCTTATTTGCTTTCTTCGCGAGTGTCATTTTCGCAAGGAATGGGTTGCCTGGACTATTCAGGAAAAACAATCTTATTATTATAATTACGAACCTGCGTTAATGCGTTAATGGGTTTAAAAGAAATGGACAGGCGACGAGAAAAAGGCTACGGCAACATAGGATTAATAGTTTATTTTAAATCCTAGAACAATTAAATTAGAAAACCCTTACTGAAAAGAAAAATGATAATATTACAATAGAAACAATACAAAATTTAAAGTCTATCTATGTAAAGTTACTTATGTTTTTATAAAGACATATTATGACAGATTAGTAAGTTGAGCAATTACCTGTTTAATTTATTTCTCAATTAGGGAGAACGCCAAACTAATAACCGCAGAATCACAGATCTATTCACAAAACACACTCTTTCTATATTCGCAAACTTATGTTTTCGTAAACATTTAGTTTGATCAAGTTTAAACATATCTTATGGAAAGGAGAAAAAAGGGTGTGTGTGTGTGGGGGGGGGGGGGGGGTTAGATCATACCTATCAACTATCAACAGCACGGCTATGGTGTATGTATCATACATTTAGGTGCATTCAATCACTAGCCATTGAATAGTGTTCTCCTTACCTTTTTACCCTTACAGCTAAGCATTGCCATATTTTGCTTTTTTAAATATCCACCCTTCTCCCAATCTAGGCTGTTACATTTTTTTTAAAAAGGGCAGAATCCTAAAATCGAGGTTTTGGGCCCTAAAATTAGCTAATTCTGTTTTTTGGTATCAGGAAAAGTTGGCTAGATCTCGACAGACACGACCCCCTTCCTTTTTTTTATCACCTCCTCCCTTTTTCAACCATAAACTGTTTCTCATGTTCATGTGATTGGTCCGCCGTAAAACAAATGTGAGGATCTTGGCAGGTGTGTTTGGCACCGGTCCTAGAGAGAGAAAAGCTGGATATTTCACCGACTAAAAAGTCTATGAAGGTCTACTGAATATTATTATTATAGTAGCGTTTTGTCTTTTCACATAATCTATAAATATCTTAACTAGTAGAACAGGTACGATTTGTCAAACGTAAAATAATCTCAATTAACACAGGTATGCATATTTTCGTACACTATATTATTTATTAGTACTAATATTTGTATTAGATTGTGCACACTACCCTAAAAGTCGTAAATAATACTTTTCCTTAGCGTTTATAACAAATATGTAACAAACCTTAATAGTAAGTCCTCTTGTGACAGTAATAACCTTTTTCTAGACTATTAATGTTACAGGTGCGCCTTCTATGCATAGCGGTTCTGCGTCTTACCTTATCAATGATTTGAGTCTCTAGTGTTTTTTTTTATAAGGAACTATAGTAGTATTAAACTATGGGTTGGTGTAAAAGACTTTGGTAAAAATCTAGTAGTAATTTTTTAAAAGTAGGAACACTATTTTTTAAACGCTTTTAAACATATTACTTCTATTCAATCTATTGTTAAGTTAAATGTAAAATTTTTATAAAATAAAATATTCAAGAGTTGCGTTTCTTGGTTATTAAAAAAACATTCCGTAGATACACAAAAACAAGAAAACTAAAATTCTTCGGCATTAAGCAAAAAAGTTTGGGATTATAAATAGGCGATTCTTCACGTCTGACGTTCACAATTCATCGTTTTCTTTCGGCAACATCTTTTGGAAATAAAAAAAAATAATAATCCTCTATATCTTTTCTTACTTGCCATACAACCAGTAACGCATCACACAGACACGTTTTGTTTGTAAATGAACGATTGGGGCCGAATATGTTGGTACACGTTCAACCCTTTGGGTTCACTATGCATGCATACTATTTAAGGCTTGTCCATGGTTTGCTAATAAAAATAATCTATAACAGTAGCTTTAATAATACCAAAACAAACCAACGACTAGCACAATGCCCTTCTCCCTCCTTCTTGATACCTCCCCATACCTTCAACTACTATCCCCCCCCCACCCTATTAATCCCAGCTACGCCGCTGCATATTATACTAGTTTATTGGGTCAGCGAGACCTTTACTTAACCCAGGACGGACTAGGTTCAATAAGCTCAATAGTATCGATAAGAATAAGCACGTAAATGACAAGAAAACAAATTACAAGGAGATAACAATTCTGCAGATCTAAGCAAGAGGAGCTAAACTACCTATAACTAAGTGAACTAAGTGAACTAAGTGAACTAAGTGAACTAAGTGAACTAAGTGAACTAAGTGAACTAAGTGAACTAAGTGAACTAAGTGTTCCAAAGAATAAAGATCTTTAAGGCCAATTAGTTCTATTGTTGGCAGTAATTGTTTCAAATGATTAGATGTATACATACATTTTTTGGTTCATTCACAAACAACTATTTTGAAAAAAAAAATAGTTTAAAAAATATAATAGACTGAGTGCAATAATAAAACCAGCATTTAAGCTGAATAACAATATAAAAAAATATTGTGTAGGCTGGAACTGAAATATTGACTTTATCTCCTTCTTGTAAGAAATCAAACTCAAGTAAGTAGGTTATGATAAAAGATTATTTTGTTCCAGAGAAATTGTGACTGAACGTTCAGTTATGCATGCAAGCAGTTTGTCTTTGCAAATCCCTTCTTTGCTTCCCTCCCTTTAAAAGTGGGTACCGGTAACCAAAAAAGGTCTATAGACCCTGGACAAAAAAAAAAAGAGAAAGTCTTTAATATGAAATAATTAGCAAATAAAAAAAAGACGCTCCAGTTTCTTCGGTTGAAAGTCATCGGGTAAACACCCATTCATACTGCAAACGTCTCATAGTCGTCACGTTTGTGAAGAGTTCTAGGGGGCCCTCTGTTCTTTTGTCTCTGCTTAACTAAAGATTGAATGAAAACCCATTGAGTTTTGAAAATATCTGAGTGTTTAGAAATATTTGTGACCTAAACGAAGCAACCACGTAATGTGAAATGAGCGTGAATGTCTTTAAATCAATTGGCCGTATTGCTGCTGAGAGTTAACACCCTTGCCCATTTTACAATTACGGTATAAAAGATTGACTTGTATAAGGGGCAAGGGTGTTAACTCTCAGCAGCAATCTTTACAATTACGGTATATAAGATTGACTTGTCTAAGGGGCAAGGGTGATAACTCTTAGCAGCAACACGGCCCATTGAATGCCTTTAAATCAATTGAATGTCTTTAAATCAATTGAATGTCTTTAAATCAATTGAATGTCTTTAAATCAATTGAATGTCTTTAAATCAATTGAATGTCTTTAAATCAATTAAATGTCTTTAAATCAATTGAATGTCTTTAAATCAATTGAATGTCTTTAAATCAATTAAATGTCTTTAAATCAATTGAATGTCTTTAAATCAATTGAATGTCTTTAAATCAATTGAATGTCTTTAAATCAATTGAATGTCTTTAAATCAATTGAATGTCTTTAAATCAATTGAATGTCTTTAAATCAATTGAATGCCTTTAAATCAATTGAATGCCTTTAAATCAATTGACTGTCTTTAAATCAATTGAATGTCTTTAAATCAATTGAATGTATTTAAATCAATTGAATATCTTTAAATCAATTGAATGTCTTTAAATCAATGGAATGTCTTTAAATCAATTGAATGTCTTTAAATCAATGGAGTGTCTTTAAATCAATTGAATGTCTTTAAATCAATTGAATGTCATTAAATCAATTGAATGTCTTTAAATCAATGGAATGTCTTTAAATCAATTGAATGTCTTTAAATCAATGGAGTGTCTTTAAATCAATTGAATGTCTTTAAATCAATTGAATGTCTTTAAATCAATTGAATGTCTTTAAATCAATTGAATGTCTTTAAATCAATTGCTGAACCTAAAAGACCGTCTTCTGTCAAGCATTCTGCTATTGGCTTTATTAATCATATTCTGACACAAGTACACACACGCACATACATACCCACACCCACATAAGAGGACGCAATAATCTACTGTACAGGAGGAGGGTCTGTTACAGGATAATGTTAGATAAAAATTGTTGTCAGAAAGACTGGAACTGGGACAAATCACCTCCCAGAGAGATTTTCCCATCAAGACTATCGCCAACGTTTACGAAATTAATATATAAAAAGGAAGTAAAAAATAATGTGTGTGTCTAAATGTTTGTTTCTGCATCAATGTTGTTCATAGTTTAAAAAATAATTAGGTTCCATGTTTTCTCATCAATTACACCTATCAGTAACAACCTACTCGTCTTTAAAAAAAAACATCACTGGCTTGCAGCTGGAAAAATGTGTAGCCTAATACACCAGGACTCATAGTATGTGTTTATTATATCGTAATGACCCCTTTTATAAGTAGACCTACGTTTTCTTCTTGATGTAGCGTCCCTTGTTCTCAGAACGCCTACATTGACAACACTTACACTACATCTCATCATTTTGCATAACATCCTTTTAATCGGATTGGTGATGAAATATTAATTGAGTATTGTATTTTCTTTTTAGCTTCTTCTTCGTCTGCATTATACTGTGGAGCCCCCGATAAGTTGGTTGTGAATGCTCTGGGATCAATAATGTGCATTACTACTTATAATATTTATAACTTAGGCTACAACAATAGTTATAAGTTTAAGCTGACGACGAAGTTTCATTCGCTAGTGCAACCCTTTGCCTTATAATAGTGGTACAATTATAAAAAAAACACAGATTTTTGTTTTGTTCTCAGTGCAACTATTTCTGAAGTGATACGAAAACGTTATTAACACGCTATTATCCTCAACCTATAATTTACTTAAAGATTTTTATGTTGTAACCATAAATATAAAACATCTTTAGCTTTTATTGACGCTAACTTCGAACAATTCATTACTGTAAAACTGAGAGTTTTCAGGATGTTAGAAAGTCTTTATTCTATTGATGTAACAGACCAGACATGCCAACTAAGTAACCGTATTTTTAGTAGACAATGATCTTGAGATTTAGGAAAAGCTTTTGAAAAAGTCTATTTGGATACTATTTACTAATACTTTATATTACTGGGTTTCCTAAAACCGTGTTGATGTGAGCACAGAACAAACGGTCAGTAATTTTAAAAAAATGCACATATTCATTAATATTAATTTGAAAAACGTAAGAGCTAGATAACAAATGAAACATAATATGACATAACACTATTTAAACCATACAAATAAATAAACCCTAATATTTAATATAAAAATACTAAATAAGACATCACAGACTGATATTTCTATTGAACTAAAGTCTTGGCCTTGCCTATTTTAGGACTTGACTTTGATCTTAAAATATATAATTGTTAAGCTCATTTTTTAGGAAATCTATTCATGTCAACAGGTCCAACTTGTGGAAGTACAGTTTCATATTTGTTCAAAAATGCCATCGCTTTTTCTAAAGCAATAGTTCCATTGTCTATAATGACGGTATTATCTAACATGTATGTCCATGAGTTATGAAATGATGAAAGTTTAAAGTATGGTGGGTTATCTATAAGTACATGGGGAATGTTTAGAAGAGTAGACAAAATATGTCCATGAAGTCGATCTGTGACAACGACCCTCCCACGTTGTAAAAATTTGATCCCAGAAAATGCAACAAGAAAAGAAGTTTCCATGTCTCTAGTGCCAACGTTTGAAGTCCATTGCTTGGTCCAGTCAGAAATATGAACTGAAATATTGGTAGGAAAATTTGGCAAAGAATATTTGCTGGACTCGTGATCTTTTCTTTGAAGCCAAATAATATCATATATTGGAGGCATTTGTCTAGGTAATGCACCCAAGCCAAAAGCTAAATCTGGAGCTAAAATTATTCTAATTCCATGGAAATGTTTTTTAGCTATAGCAAGAGATTGCCTGTCTCTGAGAAATATAGTCAAATTAGTTCTATTGCTGTAAATCTTTTGGGCATTTATTAAACTATAATTGTTATTTCCTTTCAACCAAATGCTTTGAGAGAAAATAATTTTTCGATGCTTCGGATATCTGTCCATAATTTGTCTACGGATGTCGTCCATGAAATCATAGCCAACGAGATTTCCACCTCCCTGCATTAGTATCACAAGATTATCTTGAGTGTAGTTTTTGCCAATTTCAGTCTCCTGTTGCACATGCTTATCTTTGTTACAAGCGGCTGTATCACAATAATAGACAATTGTTTTGTTCATTTTTCTGAGCAGCATAACCTCCCCTGCAGTTATGGCCGGGTCCCCTTTATTAGCATAGGTTGCTATCTCCATTAGCATCACGTGCTGAATGGGACCAATCAAATCAGAGAGTAAATTCATAAGCACTCTCTGTGATTCTTCTATAATTTCTACACTTGTGGTCAAGGTCTTAGCTCTCAGGTCGGTCTCCTCTGGATGATCGACAAGATGCCAAGTATGAAACTCCTCATTGGATACATATTTCAATTCCGTTGTATTTGAATGTTTTTCTCCCATGTTCAACTCTGTTGGCTTGTAGACAAAATAAATGGCGCCTTGCCTGGTGGCTGCACTGACAACAAACTCCCTTGCTGTCTCTATATTTAGGCTGCTGTAATTGCCTAGAAGACGCTTGGAGTTGATATGAAGGTGCTGAGAAGCTTTGATCAGAGACAACACTGAAATTACGGACATGCATAGCACAACACCTCGGATGAAAGATTTGGATGCCGAGAGAGCTGAAATAAAAACAAACAAATGTACACAAACTTGTATATCAAAGTAAAGAAAGCACAAAATAAATAATACACCGTATATAAAGAAAGCATTATATTGTTAATTGTGTATATTAAGCATGTTTAACTAGTTTTCATCGTATTTCGAATTATATCGATAATCCATCTAGAGTTATTAATTTATATTTAAGTATGGCTAAGAGAGTATTTGTGTACTCTCTGTAGTCTCTACATATTTTTAGTTAGTATTTTTCTTAGAAATTCTGACTACATCGGGAAAATCCATTCAAGCACTTTAAATAAGGCACGCGCGGAGGGATAACTTTTGTTGCTGTTTTGCAGAGTGCCAAAACAAAAGTTAGTATCTACTTATTATTGACCAGAGAGCAGTAATGTAATTATTTTAAATAAGTTCAAGTATTAAATTCTTCTTTAAACATTCATTGAGTGGCTTGAGCTAAACCGTAGACAGAAGACAGTAGAAACGCGCCATAATAAATAATTACAATAATATATTGTTAGAGGCTTTGGTCCATTTGAATATAAATATTATCAAATAAAAAAGATGATATATGTTCTTTTTAAAGCGGATAACTTAGAATAAGATGAGAACATTATTTTAGTCAACTTCTTGTTCGGCCAAACATCAAGGGTAAAGCTAGATTTTGAGAAAAATTTTGAAAAAAACCTCATACACAAACCCTACTATTAAGGAATTGTCTCTCCCCTAGAATAAGGGCAAAGTGATTGATTATTACGTTGGGCAAGGGGACAGTATCCAATAAGTTACACCATTTACCCATAGTACATGTGTAACAGAATACTGGTAGAGAGCCGTGATCGTATGAATCGAGTAACAATAAGAAGGTGGCCAGAAATATTGTCTGGAATATAAAGTATAACTTTTTAAAACTTCCTATTTACTGAAGATCAACGGACAAGAGAATGGGAAATAGAATCAGTAAAACTACGTAATTAGTTAAACTATTTCTTAGATTAAGTATAGAACATACTATACGGAGGTTATTTCAGTACGACGCAATCCAGAAAGTCTTAAATACGCCATCTTTGGTTAGACTAAAATCTAAGAGACGTAGTATCCCGGAAATATCATAAATATATAGTAGCCTGGGAAAAAAACTGTAATGATATACACAAAAGGCAAACATATTTATTTTATCTATATGGTGCGTTCAATCCTGAAATAACCATCGTTGTTGCAGTGATACATGAGGATGAACTCTCGTGTTTTTTTAAAGTTGTGATTACTTTCCCTTGTAGCTGGTGGTCACATTATTTTTGGTGATCCTGTGTGAACTTGTCCGTTTGGCATGAGCAAGCACGGGAAAGGGGGTGCGGGAGATTTCGGACCATATGATGTGTAGTTTTTTTAGAGAGTAGTGAGTGTAGTATTCAGAGACTGTTAGGCTGTGTTTTAATGCTTCTTGTGTTTTTCTTAAATCCTGTTATTATTGACTTGTGTTGTGCTTCGATGTTATGTGTTATGTTGAATTAAAATGTATGTTAATTAGTTCTGCTGATGTGGTTTCTAAATTGCTTGGATAAGACATACCATAAGCTCTCTCTAAGCCATACTTAAATATAAATTAATAACTCTAGATGGATGAAAGTTGGGCGAGAATAAAGGATTCTTCAAAAACCAAGAAGTCATTTAGATAAACTGCCACCCTAGACAGCAAGACGTAATACAATTCAAATGAAATCCGAAGCCGAATTGATTATGAAATATTTCTTCACAACCTAAAAGTGCCAGACTCTTGATAAATACTTAAAGAATAAACTTAAATAAAATATACTTAGAATGTCTGTTAAACAGAACATTTTTAAAAGCGTACACCAAAAGATTCTCTGAATTTAGTAGAAGAAAGGGAGAGAGAGAGAGAGAGAGAGAGAGGGGGGGGGAGGGAGGGAGGGGTTCTTGGAACAGCTTGTCACAACAAATACTACAAAAGGTCTTTTATTGGGACTGTCACGCCTCAGTCTCACATTAAAAACACTTTAAAGATGCGGAGATTATATTTGTTTGTATTCGTCTAACAAATATGTTTTAAAATGGACATGGACAATTATCTAAGATGTTGTGTAACTATAGGACTTACATTTGTTGTGACGTTTTGTGACATTGAAAAAACATGTTCATAATCAAAATTTAGTAAAAGCTTAGTCTAAAATGCATCACTTAGAAACTTACTTGACTTTCCACTGTGAGAGATAGCGTTTTGTAAAACTACTTTAACATTTCCCATCAAGTAAACATAGAGGCCGACAAAGGTGATCAACAGGCCAAAAAAGTTCCAGGCCAAAGCAGATCTTTTCCCGAAGGAATACAGCAAGAAGACCACCAGAAGTCGTTTGACTATGTTTGCTATGGAATGACTGACTATATTCATGACCTGAAACAAAAAGACATACCCAAACAAAATTATTTAATGATAAAAACAACAGAATTATGTTTATTATTTTATAACAACTCCTTAAATTTAAATTGAAAATATTACCTAAATTTATAACAAGACATTAAAAATATAATTTATTATTTAACTCACTTTTAAAATGATATTTGTGGAGATATACGAGTAGGCCACATGAACAATGCCAGAGATAAACATGGCTGCAACGATAAAGCAAGACTTGGACGGAACAACGTGGTCATTCTCCAAGATGTACATTACAATCAAGACTATTGCCTGGACACAAAGTAGTCCACAGACTTGTGACAATGGACGTAACTGGACAGGTAAAGTTGTCACCTGTAGTTTCTTAATGGCTACATTTCTGGCAGCAAGAATGACGTTGGACAAAAATGCCAGGGATATTCCAACAGAGTCTGCACTGAACAATGTTGTTCTTACTATAGGAGAAAAAAACGCTAAAAGGATTTAGATTACTTTGAATACTTTGATATTTTAACGATTGCTGTTTTATATCCATTTGGACAGAAAACTAAATAATTTATTTTTGTGTTCAAAAGCATCTTATTGTCTACAAGAGACATAGACTTAATTCTTAATAAGTTTTCATTTATCTGTTGCAAAGCTCAGATAAACATAAGGACAGAGTTGATAACAAATGCATATAAGTACTCTTTCTTCCCGAGTGGCATTCGGGCATAAAATGGGTTACCTGAACAAACCAGGAAAACCAGTAACTTAACGTCATTTCAAACATTAATAAAAAAGCAAGACTAGACTCGAACCACGAATGAGCGTCTTCTTCTTCTTCTTCTTCTTCTTCTTCTTGTCCCTTAACCTAGCGGTCGTTGGGGGGAGCTATTGGACACTGGGTGTCCATTAGTCCTCTCTTGGGCTTGGTAGACTTGGCGGCGCCCATCTCCTCTCCAAGTCGGCGGTGGATTTATGGCTGCCTGCACCGAGGGTCGAACCCCTGATGCGGCGCTTGGGAGTCGAGCTCGCTGTCAACTTTGCTAACCAGCCGAATGAGCGTAAGACCCAATAATCTTCTTTATAGAAGGAGCGTCTGTAATGTCTAAGATAAGATAAGATTAATCTCGACGTGGTATTCGAAACTGCTTAATATACATAATGTAGGTTAAAAAAAAGGAGGCGCCTGCGATGGATAGGCCATGTCCACAGGATGGGTGCGGAACGCATCCCAAGAGCGCTGCTGTGTGGAGAGCTGGCAGCCGGAACAAGAATGAGAGGTCGCCCTTGCCTGCGTTTCAAAGACGTGGGAGAGCCTTGCTGAGGAACGCACCTCCTGGCGGTCCAATGTGCGTGAGGGCACTCAAGCTGCAGAAGACACCCTCACACAAAGGAGCGTAGAGAAGCAAGCCAAGAGAAAGGAGAAAGACGAGAGGCAGAGAAAAAAAAGACTGCGCCATCATCCCCTGAGGATGGAAGGATGCCATATAGGTCAAAACAAACCATCTTGGTAGACTCAGCAAATGTAACCAAGATGCAGTCAAATACAAGATTTAAACACAGTATTTTTGCTAAATTAATTCTATGCTACTAACTGTTGGACCATTCCTTGATTATGCGGCTATAAGTTTAAGTAAAAAAACTCTCACATTATATTTATATTTTAAAAACTTCTTCCAGAGATGAATTATTTATGTTTACAATATTTATGTATATGCTAGACTTGTGGACAATCTTTTAAAACAAAAAAGGGTACATTTATTCATTTATTATCACTTACTTGAAAACATCAATGCTCCAATAATAATTAAGGGAAAGCTCACCAACGTCTTCATGGAAATCGGTGTTTTAAACACAATATGGTGGGCTACTGCCATAGTAACAGGCTCTGTCAGTTTTATAGTCAACGTAGAGACAGCCTAAATGTAAGACCAAAACAAAGCATATTTGTTAACTATCAAGGTTTTTAGATAATGGAAAAAAATCATTAGCACATAAACACATGAAACATATTTTACAATTGAACACGAGTTTCATAAAACTTTTTCTATTAGGAAAAGATTTAACAAAAAATATAACAAGAATCATAGACTATAATATACATGGACCGCTTGCTTTAGTATTTCTGCTATATGATGACTCGAAACACTGATTTTTGGAATTTCCGATTCGTTGTTTCCTTTGCACTTCCGTTTTATTGAATTGCTTCGATTTTCTCAATGAAAAATTTAAATTAAAATCGAAAGTTGTATACAGCGGAAACATTTAAGAAACAAAGAGGAGAGTAAAAGTAATTTAAGACAGCCTTATTGGTTGCGCACAGAAACAAAGTTGATATAAGCTCTAAAAATAGAGCAAGCGGTCCATCTTATTATAGTCTATGCTAGAATAAACAAGACGTAACTTTTAGAGGGCAATAATTAACAGCATTAGGATTAAAATAATACATAACGTATGATCGTCTTTAATTGTGCTCAATTAATGTCAACCATGGAAACATTTTCTAAACACTATTTATATGTCTACCAAGGAACTGAAGTAGAATCTTTATTGTAATATGTTTTTAGGAACCACATTCTTACCTTCTAATAAGAGCTAAATGAATTTTTTTTTATATAAGAGCTTTACCTCAATGTAAGACAAACTGTAGTTAGTAACCCACGTAGCCATGACATGAGAAATTATCATGACAATCGTCAGTGCAGATCTAAAGCCAAAGGTCATGCTTACACTTAAAATACAAGTCAAACACTGTGTGGAACAAAAACACATTATGAGGTCATCTTCACATCATTAAGTCTATACAAATGAAACAAAATATTATAATTATACACTACATATAATATGTCAATAGCTTGTATAAATATGCTTGTGTTTTGAAATCACATCGCGTTCAAAATATTCTACATTATTTAAGACTTGATTATATCCTTTAACGATGCCTTAAGAAACGATTCTCACATTGCTTCTTATAACGCTGTGTGGGATTATACGACCACATAGTACTAGAGGTTCCTTGTTGACGGACACAAAGATTCTTAGGGGCACAGAAAATAGATTTATTTAACCAACCAAACCGCACTTTTCCATTTAAAACTAATGGAAAATAACAATCAGTATGCGAGTTGTAAAATATACACGTTTAAATTGTGCACAGGACAATATTTAAAATAAAACAACAAAAATCGTAAAGTTCATTTTGAAAATTTTGTATGTCCATATATGATGGCAGTGTATAAAAAAGTATATTTCTATATAAGCGGAACCTTAAACTATAATTCTATTTTCATTTCTGGGACGGATTAAGGGTGGGGTGGGGGGAAGAGAAAGTAGCATTGTTTTGAAGATTTGTGTGATAGATATTATTTTTAAGAAGAAAGATTTTCAATTCTTCGTTAGTCAACGACCAACAAGTTATCATTTCTAAGTTCACACAAAAGCAATCTTTCGCCGTTTCTTACAATTCTCTGAAGGCAAACTTTACTCTAACAACAAATAATTTTAAACATTTCGTTGGCTGAAACTTACAAGGTGCCACTAATCTAGTAATATAGCTCGAAAGTTTGCCGAACCCTTAAAGATTTCTCAAGGAACACTTGGGTTCTGCGCAACTCTATTTGAGAATACGTAAATTGAATACCGTAGATTAGAACAGGGGTCTGCAACCTTTTAATAGCGGCGTGCCAAAGTAGAATTTCTAATTCACTCGGCGTGCCAACAGCCAAATAGTCAACCTCTGCTATATTTATTATTTTTAACAATAATTATTAAATGTATGTATCATGATGAAAAAGGCGCTTTACTAAGAAACCGTACAAAAGTCAACACAGATTAGTCACATATTGCGATAATAAAAACAATTACGTAAAATAATGCTCCTATATATACTTAAGCTGTTGTTGTTTTTTAAAAGTTAAAACAAATAAATTTGATCTCAAATTATTGTGTGTGCTTATTTAAAGAAGATAAAAAAACATGTAAATGTAATTCGTCTGTATCAATTAATGTGAACCTTGCTAAATGCTTCAAGAGTTAGGCGACTTTCTTATGGGATTAAAGAAGTTTTTTTGTATGAGAAAATCTGTTAACAAGTGTAAGTTGAGCTAATAGATGAAAGTAACACAAATACAACGTTTTTCAAACAAATGAACGGTTTAAGTATAGCTGACGAGCTTTCTAAGCAGCTTTCCTCAGATTTGTTCGCAATTCGGCAAATTTTGATGTCCATAAATCGGATGTTTTAAATTCAATTTGCTGCATTTCAAAATAGACTTCAGCCAAAAAACTCCGCTTTGAGTGCTTCAATGTACTTCTTAAGCTCATTTATGTGTAATGTATATAGATCTGAATGAGTTTTAACATAGTGGAATTACTGCTATAATGTTATAATGTTACTGCTAAAAGTAATATCAAGGATAAATATGTCCAGTTTCAATCGAAATTCTTTCCAGTAAAAATGAGTATCCAAACAGGTCAAGAATTGTTTGATCCTGTCCTTGTAAACACAAGTTCTACATTTAAATGAGTCGTTATGTCTGTCAAAAACATCCGTTTCATCAGGCATTCTTCATCATTCAATTACGAAAAATATTGTTTCATCAAGAAACATCGTATACTGCTTCCAGACAAGAAACGAATCTATTGAACACTTGACCTTGACTAAGCCAGCGAAAATTTTGCTTTGCAACAGCAGATCTCCATATTCAATTTCAATTTCTTGTAGTAAAGTTTTGAATTGCCGGTAAATCAACGAAGAGTTGGAAACTATAAAGTTGACTATTTTAACAACCGTTTCCATTAAGGAGCGCAAGTCCAATAAAGAGATTTTTGCACACAAACTTTCATGGTGTATAATACAATGGAAGCTTAACAGCAGCCTCCCAATGAGGTTTACAAGAAATTTGACAAATCTTGTCTGTTTGCCAAACATCGCAGCAGCGTTTTTTGTCATTTTCGAACATTTTATGGGCACATATACCTTGATATATACCGCCGCATAATGTACCATTTTGAATAATATATAGGCCTACTGATATGGTGAAATTATATTAGTTTGAGGGATATCTTCTTGTTAAGATAAATTTAAACTATCAAATCGGAAATCGGAAATATATCAAGGTTGTTTTTGTTTTTTTTATTATTCAGGGGAGGGCGGGGGGGGGGGGCATTTCGGTGGCACACTATTTTTTTTTTACGTTAAATTGACGGATATACTTTATAGGCCTAAAAATATTTTATTGGAATAGCGAAAAACAATTAAGTTAAGGTTTGCAGATACTGACCACTTATATTCGGTATTTTTTGGCTTGCGATATAATACAAACAAAACCAACCAAATGTAGAAAAGTCAGCACATTCTTTTGATGTAGCATTCTTTGATGTAAGCACATGAGACGCAATGACTAATTTTTATCCGCTGAAACTGAACACTTTCAAACAGGCAAACGACAGACTGATTTATTTTGATTTATTTGAAAAAGATCAGGGAGAGCTAATGAAAAAAAATGACATGGCACGCAGAACCATTAAAAACCATAATTTGTTCGGGGTCCTCCGCGTGCCAATGAAAAGAGCTCCGCGTGCCAAGTCTGGCACGCGTAACGTCGGTTGCCGACCCCTCGATTAAAAGAAGGAAACGCTGTATGTATAGACAACTTACCTGTGCCGTGGTCAGAATCACTGAAGCCATGAAGTGTAAAGCTGGACCATCATCCTCGTCTGAAGATTTCTGTAGAGTTTGATAGCCGGATAAAAATAGCTTACCGCATTCATGACACAGAAATGACGTCACTGTCCAGGCCACAAAAGCCAAGATGACACCGGCCGTTTGCTTTTCCATTATCATCAACATGTTTAGAGATTATGTATATATTATAACCTGCAAGACAAACATTTTGAAAATTCAAATATATTTTGAAACCAAACACAATCGATCTAAGTTGGAGTGGATCACAAAGTCATTGAACAGTCTCATTGATTTTTCTTATTCACAATAAAGTATTGTATCTTACGCACAGGTTAATTTTGAGTTAAGTCTTGCAATAGCCTATGATGAGAGTTGTAAACTATGCTAGGCTGTAGGATCTCCTAAATAATTCACACAACCTTTTCTTTGCACGAATGCTACTTGAGAATAGCCTAAGCCAGAGGTTCCCAACCCTGTGCCCGCGGGCGCCATGGAAGTTATTTTTATTCATTTGTTAGAGTTTTAATTTTTTTTTTTGACTGCCTAGGTTTATTAAATATGTTCGATACTTGTCCCAACTTGTCTAGCGGCGAGCCAGACTGCACTATTTACGCTAGCCTGGAACGGCTAGTGCCATTTGCACATCACACCTTGTACACGCAGAAAACCCGAAGTGAACGAATGGAACGAACGCCACGAGCTGATCCGATAAACGCCGAAGGCGCCAAATTACAAGGCACATAACTCTGATTGCTTCTGCGATCATCGGCTCACTTCGGGTTTTCCGCGTGTACATGGAGTAATGCGCAAAAAGCATTCCCCGCCTGGAACCGCGTTGTTGTCATTGTGATTGCTGTCCTGTTCGGGTCGCGACTGTTAGATAAGAGACATGTTCGTCAGACAAAACACGAATTAGGAGTTTTTTATTAAAAAAAAATTTACAGGCTAAAAGCGAGGTGCGTAATTTATTGTATTCATAAGCGATGATCTATTAATAAACTATTATTATTGAGGAGATAGTTATAGTTCTTGTTATAATATATTTATGCATATAATGCAGAACAGACTTGCACTATAACATTGATATTATATTGTAGTTCAATTTTTTTTTTTTTAAATTTATTTTAGCCCTAAAATGAGTGGACCAAGTAAAAGACAACGAGCCTATAATTTTAACACTGACTGGAAGGAATCATATTGTTTCGTTAATTTGAAAAATAAATGCGTTTTTTTGTTGTTGTGTGGTGCCGATTGTTTGTTTGATGGATTTTCTAACAAACGTGAGATTGTCTCAGCAATACAAGACTTACAGTTGTCAAATAACACAGTCACAAGAAGAATACATGCAATTTCAACAGACATACAAACTCAGTTAAAAACTGACTTGGAAATATGTGACTGGTTCTCGCTACAATTTGACGAGTCAACAGATATATCAGACACCGCACAGTTAGCAGTTATGGTGAGAATGGTGTTTAGTAACTTCACAGTAAAAGAGGAAATGTTACAAATATTACCTATGAAAGGACAGACAAGGGGTGAGGATATTTATAATACATTCAAAACATACGCCAAGTCAATAAATATGCCTTTGCACAAGCTGTCTGCAATAACCACTGATGGGGCGCCAGCAATGATGGGTAAAAACAAAGGATTTATCGCCCTCTGCATGAAGGATGATTCATTTTCAAACTTCATGTCCTACCATTGTATTATCCACCAGGAAGCTCTGTGTTGTAAAATTTTGCCATTTGAACACGTCATGAAAATAGTTACAAAAATAATCAATTCTATTCGAGCAGCTCCTTTGCAAACCGACTTTTTAAGGCCCTGTTAGAAGATACTGAAGATAAAGAACATGATCTTATTCTGCATACTGCAGTACGTTGGCTCAGTAAAGGAAAGGTTCTTACAAGATTTGTGAGTTTAATTGAAGAAATAAAAACATTTATAAACGATAGAAAGGAAAATTATGATGAACTAGCTGACTCTGGCTGGCTGATTGATTTGGGATTTCTCACACACATCATGGAAAAATGGAATTCTTTAAATTTGGAGTTGCAGGGTAAAGACAAAAGCATAGCTGAAATGATAAGCTCTGTAAAGTCATTTAAAGCTAAATTGGATTTGTTGATATCACATCTGCAGATTAATTCTCTCGTGCATTTCCCACATATTATGAAGAAAATGCTAGGTGACAATAAATTAAATGGGACATTATTTATTAAGCATCTTCAAGAGTTAAAAAAACAGTTTGAAGAGAGATTTTTGCAGTTTAAACATATTGAGCCAATAGTTTCCTTCTGTATCAATCCTTTTACTTGCCAGATAAATGTTATGGAAATAGCCGCATGTATTGCAGATTTTGTTCAAAGTAAGACAGAAGAACTAGACTTAAGAATGATATTTTGCTAAAATCCTTAATGTCAGAAGACTTTTGGAATACAGTGGATAGAGAAAAGTTCCCATTGTTGAAAAAAGCGGCATATAAAATTGAATCATTTTTCGGTTCGACATATTTATGCGAATCATTGTTTTCAAACATGAACTTAATAAAATCAAGATATAGATCTCGACTCACCGATGAGCATCTTTATGATTGTCTGCTAACAGGATTATCGTCATACGCTCCTAATTATGATGCTCTGGCCAATGAAATGCAATGCCAAAGATCACATTGACTTTATTATATTTTTTAATTAAATGTTTTCTTTGTATGTGTGTGTTTTGTTTACTTTCTTTACGTTTTGTAAATGCATTTCTCTGTGTGTATGCAATTTGAAAAAAATGCCAAATAATTTTATTATTTTGAAACATTTTTGTTTATTTTTTATTAATACATTATGACTAGAGTCTATAAGAAAATAAGAAAATAAATTATGGGAAAATGACAAGTTATGGAAGGAGTTTGTCGATTTAAAATAGGTGGTGCCCGCCACCCTACCGATATTTTAGAATGTGCTCTAGAGTAAAAAAAGGTTGGGAACCCCTGGCCTAAGCTAACGAGAGTTTATATAAGTTCTCTAGTTATATATGTTTTTCAGAGTATTTCCAATTTTAATAATATAGCGTTGTATTTTTTAATACAAATTTATGCTTAAATATATATATTTTTTTTACTAGAGATCGTTTTATGGAAATGAGTCTTAAGTCTCAATTTTTATAAATCGACAGACGTTGGTTCTAGATATAAAGGTTCTATTACGTCCTGGTCCAAAAAACCCTGCCGAGTGTCAGGGATTGGACGGCGGATGTGCTAGAACCGGAGTAGTATAGTAGGTAACAATGGGGTAGGATTACCCGTCACCCACCAGCGGGTGGCGGGTGACCTTTGACCCCGGAAGTGACCCCGTGACCGGAAGTGACCTTTGACACCGGAAGTGACCCCGTGACCGGAAGTGACCTTTGACCCCGGAAGTGACCCCGTGTTCCGGCAGTGACCTTTAGCCCGTGACGTCATCCAAGATGGCGGATCCACGTGTTGTTACACGAGGAGCCAAGATGGCGCCCAAGATGGCGTCCAAGATGGCGGATCCACGTGTTGTTACGTGGCATCCAAGATGGCGTCCAAGAACCGGAAGTGACCCGTCACCCGCCAGCGGGTGACTGGTGACCCCGGAAGTGACCTTTAGACCGTGACGTCATCCAAGATGGCGGATCCACGTGTTGTTACACGAGGGTATTTTTCAAGATGGCGGATCCACGTGTTGTTACACGTGGTATTTAGCCGGAAAACAATATGGCGCCCAAGATGGCGGATCCAATATGGCCGAGCCACGTGTTGTTACGTGGCGGAAGGGGCTGTAATCGTGTCATTATTTACTGTAACCAAGGGCTATAAGCGAGTAATTATTTCCCTTTTTATGGTAAGACAAGGGAGGTAATCGTGTCATTATTTTTTTGTTGTAACCAAGGGGAGTAAGCGTATAATTATTTTATTTTTAGTCATTATTTCCCTTTTTTGTAATTTTGTTGTAAGACAGGGGGTGTAAGCGAGAAAAATATAAAAATACACAACAAAAACAAAACATTAATCGCAATGGATCCTAGGTGGAAACATCCCTTTACAGCACTTATTGCTGGCCCGACAGGTAGCGGTAAAACCGTTTTCGTAAACAAATTTTTGGCACATCTACCAGACATGGTCGACCCCACCCCAGAGGAAATTATATGGTGTTACGGGGAATGGCAGCCACTATACGAAACTATGAAGGGCGTTCAATTTATAGAAGGTCTTCCTGACATGGAACAATGGCCGACAGGTGAGAGGAGGTGTCGACGTCTAGTTGTAATAGACGATTTAATGGCTGAAACAGATGACCGGATCACTAAATTATTTACTAAGGGAAGTCACCACCGTGACATCAGCGTTATGTATATCGTCCAAAACTTATTCGGAAAAAACAAAGAACAAAGAACGATCAGTCTCAACTCGCATTACCTTGTGCTGTTCAAAAACCCCAGAGACCGATCGCAGATTTCTCATTTAGCAAAACAAATGTACCCCGGTCGCGCATCCTATGTCCAGGAAAGTTTTAAAGACGCAACCTCGGCCCCTCATGGTTATTTGTTGCTGGACCTTCGACAGGAAACACCGGATCATATGAGATTACGCAGTTCTGTATTTCCTTACGAAAACCAAGTGGTTTACGTCCCCAAATAAAATGTCTGAAAATGTGAAACGACAAGGTGAAATGTTACGCTTCTTATGTCGGGCTAACCCGCCCACCGTGAAGGCGGTTGTGAAAAATGCGTCACCACAACTCGTGCAAACTTTATGTGAATGTTGTCACAATGTTTTAAAAGGAAATGTTCCACTCACACCAGCTCAGAAGAGACGTTTGCGTCGGCACAAAGCAAGTCTAAGGGAACTTACCAAAAAGAAATTGACGGTCAAAAGACGAAAGCAGATTTTGCAACAAGGCGGTTTTATCGGTGCATTATTGGGACCCGTCATTAACGTGCTTAAAGGCGTCTTGGGTTTTTAACAATGGCCAAGAAAATGATTTTGATCGACCCTCGTTTATTAGAGTCTATGAACCAAAAACCTTATGTACCACCTGATACACTTAATGATAGCCTACGAGACTTGGATATGCAAATGCAACATATTCTAAACAGAGAAGACTTGTCACCACGCGACAAAGTGAAACAATATCAACAAACACTGCAGCTCTATACGAATCGCCTCGCCGAGTACAGACACAAACCATTAGGATTAATCGATATGAAACCACCCCTAGCCCCAACAATACAATCAAATACAACAACGGTTACAGACGAAACACAAGAACAAAAAATAACAGTCGAACCTAAAACAGAAGACGCGATCGAAATATACGACTCGCCAAATAAAAACACCAACGAAATACCCACCTCGTCTAACACAAAAAGTCAATCTAAGAAGAAGAGACACCAAGACAAATCACCTCCAGCTAAACATACTAGAAGTAAGAAGAGTAAGATACCAACCCCTGTCAAATGGGACGGATGGCAACAGACCAAACACTAAGAAAGCATTAGTTCGACCCCAGTCGAGCGGGGGCCTATGGAGGCGTATTTAAACACCACAAAATCGGAACCGAACAAATTAAAGAATGGCTAAGTCAGCAGGATACCTATACTTTGCATAAACCAATGCGGCGACGCTTTCAAAGGCGCGCCACCATAACAGGTGGTATAAACCAACAGTTTCAAGCTGATCTAATAGATATGCGAACCTTACGAAATGACAATGACGGTGTATCTTACCTTGTGACCTGTATCGACGTGTTTAGTAAATTTGCCTGGGCTATTCCTATAAAGACAAAAACTGGTAAAGCTTTAGTGGAGGCAGTACGTACAATTTTTGCGTCTAGCAAGCCGACTAATTTTCAAACTGACAAGGGGTCTGAGTTCGACAACAAAACATTCTTAAAATTTCTAAAAGATGAGGGTGTGCATTTCTTTACCACGGAGAATGAAGATATCAAGGCCTCAATCGTGGAAAGATTCAACCGAACCTTAAAGGAAAAAATGTGGCGATACTTTACAAAAACAAACCGTCTTAGGTACATCGATGTAATAGAACGATTGGTTCAAAATTATAATCATTCCTATCACAGGAGTATTCGCATGGCCCCCATAGAGGTTAATTTGGGTAATCAGGAGCGTGTGTGGAATACTTTATATGCACCCCTTGACATCCATGACCGAAAAGTGTTTAAAGAAGGGGACCGAGTCAGGATCGCTCAAAGCAGACAAAATTTTAAAAAGGGTTATACACCTTCTTGGACGGAAGAGTTGTTTACAGTTAGCCGCGGGAATTCAAGGACAAAACCAATAACGTATGTATTGAAAGATGATTCAGGTGAGGAGTTGAAAGGTTCGTTTTACAAAGAGGAGCTTCAGAAAGTGGGAGACAAACAAGTGTACCGCATTGAGCATATTATACGAGAAAGACAAGGGGCCGGGGGTAAAGAATATTTAGTCAAGTGGTTTGGGTATAATCCGTCATTCAACAGTTGGATTTCAGACAGACTCCTTTCTAAATATAAAGACTAGCACTGACGATGACTGATACAGTGTTTGAGGAAACCATCAGCGCAATAGGTTGTGGTGAAGCGAGACCAGTCTCCTCACGGTCAAAACATCCATAGCATCCACAATCTCGATTTGGTTTGGTAAACTAAAGACACGACCCGAAATTGTTTTCATTTCTCAAATGCTAGTTATATATGTCGTCATCGGCTTTTCATTATTTAATCTGACTCGAGGAACCGCCGACGCGAACGAAGGAAAACTCTGGCTCGTGCTACTGTCAAGCTGTCTAGGTTATATTTTACCTAACCCCAAGATCTCAAGGACCAAGGTTTCACAATGAGTTTTTATGTGACACTTCCTAGTAATGCTTCACCAACTATATTTCCCAACAACACAGCGGGACATTTCTTTGTCAAACTACCACAAACACTCAATGTGAATTCACAGTACGAGGTTGGTTTGGTAGAGATTCAATTTCCTAACCGTTATTGTCTTATTGAAGTAAATGAATTGTGGGTCCAGTACGATTCACCCAGAGAAGGAGTAGAAGCGAGATCAAGTTTAATACTTACAATACCACCTGGTAAACCTCAATATGTAGACCAAACTATCAAAACCTTGAAAAGACTAATATTAAAAACAGAGTTCATTGAAGGAAAGGTCAGAATAATAACTACTGAATGTAACAAACCCTTAAAGAAAGGTGTCATAAAAGTGAACGAACCAGGGGACGTGATTACCATTAGCGAAAAGTTGAGAAAATTTCTAGGTCTTTTTAACGGAACAGAAGGGCTAACCAGTAATATTGTAGAGCAAGAGATCGATAGGTATATAAAAACTGTATTTGTCTATTGTGACCTAGTAGCCTCGAGAGTGGTCGGAGATGTATTTGTCCCTTTGTTACGCGCTGTACCTATAATTGACAAAAGGCCAGTTTCTGTTTTTCGTATCTACGACAAACCTCACTACATACCCTTGAGTCGCTTTTCATTCGACACAGTGGAAATACTTTTAACCGGCGGGTGACGGGTGACCTTTGACCCCGGAAGTGACCCCGTGACCCGGAAGTGACCTTTGACCCCGGAAGTGACCCGTCACCCGCCAGCGGGTGACCCCGGAAGTGACCTTTTGACCGTGACGTCATCCAAGATGGCGAAACACGTGTTGTTACACGAGGGTATTTTTTCAAAATGGCGCCCAAGATGGCGTCCAAGATGGCCGACTCACGTGTTGTTACGTGGCACCGAAGATGGCGGATCCAAGATGGCCGACTCACGTGATGTTACGTGGCGGAAGGGGGAATAATCGTGTAAATATTTTTGGTCGTAAGACAAGGGGAATAATTGTGTAATTATTTTTTTTTGTTGTAACCAAGGGAGATAATTGTGTAATTATTTTTTGTTGTAAGACAAGGGAGGTAATTGTGTAATTATTTTTTTTTACTGTAACCAAGGGAGGTAGGAGGTAATTGTGTCATTATTTTTTTACTGTAACCAAGGGAGGTAATCGTGTTATTATTTTTTTTTAGTCATTATTTCCCTTTTTTGTAATTTTGTTGTCACCAAGGGGAGTAAGCGAGTAATTATTTTTTTACTGTAGCCAAGGGGAGGTAATCGTGTAATTATTTCCCTTTTTATGGTAAGACAAGGGAGGTAATTGTGTTATTATTTTTAGTCATTATTTCCCTTTTTGTATTTTTTACTGTAAGACAAGGGCTGTAATCGTGTCATTATTTTTTTACTGTAACCAAGGGCTATAATCGTGTAATTATTTTTTTTACTGTAAGACAAGGGAGGTAATCGTGTTATTATTTTATTTTTAGTGATTATTTCCCTTTTTTTTTGTAATTTTGTTGTAACCAAGGGCTGTAATTTTTTTTAATTGTGTAGGTTTTGTTGTAACCAAGGGCGGTGATCGTGTCATTATTAGTGTATTTAGTCATTATTTCCCTTTTTGTATGTTTCGTTGTAGCCAAGGGCTGTAATCGTGTAATTTTTTTTTATAAGGCTTTTTCATAATAGGGTTATAGTAGGAATTTTCTTAAATTATCTTATATTAATTTAATTTTGTCTTATAGAAGGCAATTTTTCATTACTAAAATGGCGTTTTTATACTTAAATATTTTAAAATTTTAAGCAATAATTGTCTTATAACGGATCTTTTTTTACACACTTTTAACATTTCTAAGTCTTATTATCTAGTAAAGTGTTTTGTCATCACTGAAATGCTGTGTCTTATATCTAAAAAGTATACATTCATAGCGTTCATACTTATATATTTAAAATTTTAACTTAAGGACAATTACTAAGGTACAATTTTCATACTAGGTCAATAGTTCAATATATGTTTAATTACTAGAACTCATTGATTTTATCGCATCTATAATTACATTTTATAAATATTAATCCATAAGAGGTGCTTCTACTAAAATTACCCTATACCAAAAGATAGTTTTATCTATGTTTTAATTGTCTAATGACTTTGTTTATTATTCTATTTTAAGTGCTATAGTATTGTTTAAAAATACTAAATAAAGGGTATTTTAAAAACATTTTAGAACTCTCATACAAAAGCCCACATGTGTTAGCTTCCACCTAACACACAATAATTAAGTGTTTTTTTTTGTTTTTTTTTAACTGTTATTTATTTAAATAAACTTTATGACGCGCATTTTTAACCCCTATTGAACGCAACTGACAAAGGCAAAAATATCGTTTTTTGTTGGGTTCCTGGTTACGCAGGGATAGGAAACGAAACAGCTGATAGAGAAGCAAAAGATGCCCTTTATTATTATTATCAGTAAATACGATTCCGATTCCAAATCGATACATGAAACCTTAATAATTAGACATACAGGACAAATTGGACAAACTCCTTGGAAACCGAATGCAATAAACTACAATATTTGGAAAACTAAACAACCTGGCATGATACAGGCCAACTTATTCGAAAGGACGAAGTTATTCTCTGCAGACTACATACAGGACATACAAAACTAACACATTAATTTTTCTTAAAACGAGAAACGGCCCCAATGTGTGCTTTCTGCAATATCAACTTAACAGTGTCTCACATTTTGTTAGAATGTAATACATTTGGTGAAATTCACTGATCTATAAAAAGAATGGATTGCGCCTTCTTAATAAATTGGTTTGAGCAAAGTGAAGAAAAGCACTCATCTATAGAAGAAAGGAAAAACTAACAATTTCCACTGCACTTACCGATATAAACAAAATTGTGTCTAAAACTTACTGTGCCACTGATCTATAAATAGATCGGAACGGAATCTATTTTGCTGCCATTTTACACAATATGCAAATGGATTGTTGCTGTCCAGCTTCTGATTTCTTATTAATAATATAAAATTAACAATAATACGATCAAAAGAAAACAAATACCAAGCAATAAAAAAAGTTAATAATAAAAAAAGTAGAAAGCAATATTTCGCACTACGGAAAAACCCGGTCCCGAACACACACTAAATTTGAAAGCATTTCAAAGGGAAATCATTTGGAAACTGCGCCCATTGTATAACCTTAACATACGGTAATTAGTAATAGGTCTAAGTTTATTTCAAAAAAAAAAAAAAAAACGATTTAAGCAATATTGTTAAAAAAATAAAACTTTATTTTGGAGGACGTTTCCAATTTATACATTTAACTTTTAACCCGATTAGTCAAACGGCTTAGGAGAATATAGAGCAGAAACAAACATCTAAATAAATAAACAAACTCACGGTAATTATATATATTGATCAGTGACAGTATAAACAAAATGGCGGAAATTTCCTCAAGAATGTTACTTCCGAGCCTAATCCATTCTTCTTAGAGCTCAGTGGGTGAAATTCGACGTAAATTCTATTACTGTATAACTCTTCATGAACTTTTCAGCAAAATTAGACCAAAATATATAATAAACTATATTAAAGACATACAATTGTACTACATAATTTAAAGATATAAGAACAATAAAATGGATTTAAAAAAAAACATGCGGAAATTCAACAATTCAATTCACGACATTTAAACACGCGGACGCTTAATCGCACGACACTTAAACATACAGACAGTTAATCATAGCGACAGATTAAACACGCTTTTTAATATAACATAAGGCTTACCTGCTAACTTCTATAAATGTCATAATGATAAGGACAAGAAAGGGTGGAAGGCCAAGGTGTGACAGTTACAACTAATGTAATACATACACATTTTGCTCTGGGATGGCTGCGTTTGTCTAGAGGCTGAAAGAGATTGTCAACGTTTCATAAATTTCTATTTTTAACTCACGTTCCGTTGATACAACAACACAGTACCTGTAAACATTCAGATTTTTTTTTACAAGGAAGTTACAATATTGTTCCGCCACATTTAATCACTCAACTATCTACAATAATGATGCTTCGAGATACCTATAAGTTCTCCAGACTTCTCGCAAGCGGGATGATACTCCGTCACAACTCACAAAATTGAGATTCTGCTCTGGTGTTTATACAACTTTCTCAATAAAGACTACATGATACTTAGAAGATAAAATGCTAATTTAAACAATAAATCATACTTTTACCAGAGTCGAAACAAGTAATTAAAGTTCAGTTTCCCAAATCTTAGTTGGGATGTCCAACCCAATTTAGGTCATGGACTTAACCAGGCAAAGATGTTTCTACCCCTCCAAAACCATCAATATACTACCCCTTTGTCTATCTGACCACTAAGCAATAGGAAATAGATTAGTAACCTTATATTTTTTTTTAGGGAACTTTCACCTAATTTTAAATGCGAAAACATGTAATGCGATATTGTTAACGCCGAAAGTTTAACTCAAGCAAGTTTATGTCTTCCTAAAAAACAGGTCGAATGGGTCGCTGCCAACTTGAACCATAACAAATGGTAGCGATAAAATCTTCAAAATTATTATAAAAGATAAGAAAGATATAGAGACAGAAGAAGATGCAATAAAGGAAGAACCAAAGGGGAACAGATTGAGACCGTTAAGGGGACTTCCATTAATTACGTCAACAATTTTTGGGGCAATTTTTACCTCCCCCTTGTCAGCAATTGTCAAACTTTCAGATACCCCCCTCCCTTATAAAAGTATGTCAATAATTGTTCCCCCCCCCCACCTTCCCCCCATGTTAGCTAAAAAATTATATGCTGGGGTTTAATGTTTAAAGTAGAGTTTAGATCTAGATTGAAAATACTAGGCTATAATTTATTATAATAAAATTTAAAAATTGTAAAACTTGTTCAACAGATTTCGAATTTACTATTAGTATTAGACTCATAGGCGTGGTTGTGGGGGAAGGGGGTTATAAGGTGCCTCCCGTTCGAGCATTTTAATATTTATATATTTTTTTCGTATTTTCATAGAATATATAATGAATCTAATTTTATGTTTCATTATTGATAGTATTATATAACATACAATGATAGTTATTCAAAAGTTTTTGGAAAATTGTGCATGAGTTGTGAATTAGCCTTCTGTACGTTCACTTTTCCCTCTTGCATTATTGATCAACCCCCCCCCCCCTTTTACCACACACACACACACACACTTTATTCATAGTTGCCTTCCTTGTCTTCCTTGTCCCCCTACCTCTCCTACCTGTAACTATTTGCTACCCCCAACTTGCTACGCAACTGAACATTATACCTCTTTACCTAATAACCAATTTTTTCCAAGATAATTAGGGCATTAAAACTTTGAAATTATGAAAAAGATCTATTTAATCAACCTGCTTCTTTTAATGTTTCACCTATTATAAAATAGTTAATCAAAATATAAAAGAATAAACCTTAAATTGCCTTACTGCTGTGAAGCCGGCTGGTCCAGCGGTTAGTTCACCGGACCAGGGCCCTCGAGAGAAAAAAAAGAAGCCGGTACGAGATCTTTTCTGGGCCCCCACCCCCGCGCCACTTTTTTTTTTCTACCACTAGTCATATCTAGATGATTTATTTGTATTACATACGTTTGAAAAATCAGAAATCTTTATAAAAGGTCTGTGGACTATTTTGTGAAAATGTCATAAGTGTCACCATTTACCATTTGAGTAATCATTTCAATCACAGCCTTACAGGTCTATTACAAAAATACTTTAATCAAGTACATATAATAGTTCTTAGTTTAAATTATTGTAATTGTTCCTGCGCTTCAGAAGGCCTATTGATCTTGCAAATAATATTACAAAGATGTGTAAAATGGAAAAAGTGACTTTCACTGTTGATTTATAATTTATGTCCACTAGTGTTTCTAGGTTAAGTGATTAAACTATTGGTGTTACTCTTGTCAGTTGTAAATATTCACCAGTAATGTATGTTGTATAGTCAAATGTAAGGTTAGATCTGCTGTGGCAATACAGTTGACTCAAAATATTTTTTTTGTACTGACTCTTCCCAAAATACATTTTGTTAAATGAAAAAAAAAATGTGCTTAAAATGTTCAAATATCGGGGTGACCGATCTGAGATCGGTCTTTATAGGGTGAAATTAATAATAGTGTTAGAATATTTGATACATATCTTTAACATCAAAGATCTTTAAAACAATAGAGAAATTGTAAACAATAAGATACATGCATATAATTTAGGCTACTATTTTACTATTTACAGGGAGTATATTTAATCAGGTATGGGCCTACAAATGTATTTTGTAATCATCTCTTTTCTTTTTCATTACAATATCTATTGTAATCTGCTTTAAGGGCTCTCAAAAGAACAATTACTTGGTGATATAATTTAATTAATGCCCATTGATAAGCTGTTATTAGTAGAACAACTCCATCTTCAATGAGATTCTTTATGACTAATCAAAATTGCAGAGCATAACAGCGAACAATAGCCACAACATCTTCAAAGTGTTCACCGTAGTCTCTATTCAAGCCTGGAAACGAAGAGGGTAGAATAAAACTTTCACCAATATCAGCATTATTCTTTTCTTCCAGGTCTTGAAGAAAACGGGTGACTCCTATGTATTTGTCAGAATATATCTTCTTTTGGTTGTTCTTGATCTACTGAATACGATCGCGTTCCAATCGAACGTACGTATCCACGAGATACTGCTGAAAAAGCCGGCCTCCAAAATGCAGGGCATTGAATTTAATTTCTCGCATATCAGGAACCACACACAGTCAGCTTGAGAATGTAGGTTTTTGGTAAGATGGGGTGGAAAAGCAATACGGTACTGGGCCATTTCAAAGCGTGTAAGGTGCTGTCGGCTCGCATAAGGCAACAGAGAAGCCTAATCTCCCTTTAGAAAAAAACAGCGGGTAAGTAAAAGGCTCTACGCGGCTGTCTAAATTCTTCAAAGTAAATTTTTTTTGGACACACTTATGAACCACCATTTCGTTATCTGGATTGCTTTGATCTGAATTTAATGTAACGACAGTTCATACTTCGCCGGATAAATGGGCATTATTTTTTTTATACGGATCCTTCTGGCGATGTGAAAATAAGCCGCACATTCGGTGGTGCATGTCCTTCTTCAGTAGCATGACGGTTGACCTTTTCTTCCACTTCTCTCATCATCATAAAAGTTTGTGCAAGAGAGTTGCGTGATCTAATGATTTGTTCCAATGAATTAATTAGAGATTGACTGATTTCATGATTGAGTGGATGTTTCAGTTGCTCGGTGACGGCGTCATCTGAATCTAAGAAGTACATATGTCCGTATTGTGGACTTTTAAATTCACCCTTAACCTTAACATTTTGTGTTGGATTTACTGCCATATTCATCTTCTGGTAGACTTGTCCTGCTGCTAGGAAGCTGTAGATTCCGTGACTATTGATTGTCCGATCGTCATCTACGTTAAACGAAGCCAATGCGAAACATGAATTTAAGTTCCTCATCTAGTGGTTTTTTCCTCCGCTTTCTTTTTTCTTCCAATTGTCTTTCTCGTTCTTTTGCAGTTTTTTCCTCTAATTGTTTTGTCCTACGATTTCTTTAATAATCCAATCTCGTTTCTGTCTTATCTATAGTTTCATTTTCTAGTTGCTGTAATCTACACATTTGTTTATTCTTTAATTGTTGTTAATGCACCTTAGCTAGGCTGCTCTGTTTTGTTTTATATTTGTATCCACTGAATCATTTATATCCGAAGTCATGCAAGAAATAATTGTTGAAATAGTGTCTATCATCAGCAGTGGCCTCACATGGGGGGGGGGGGGGGGAGGGTGAAGCAGAGGGGGCATATGCTCGGGGCTACACTTCTAGAGGGGGGGGGGGGTGGCGGCAGATATTACCTAAATATAATATTAAATAAAGCAGTTACAGTATGCAAGTGTGCGTCGCTGAAACTTTTGCCCTGGGGCGCTACATAGGCTTGTGTCCATGCCTTTCTCTTTTTCAAGTTTAAAATATAATTATTCTTTTTTCGTCTGCCAAGCATTTTCCTGAAGTTGTAAATGTTATAACTTTAAAGACTGTATAAATTACTTACCATCATAACTATGCAATTAACGATATAAGTTTTAATGTATACCACAACTTTAATAGTACCCTAATTGTTTATGTATCGGAAAGGGTTAGGCTAAATAAATTTGGACTCTTTCAATCATAATATAAACTATCAAACTAATCAAACTTATCTTATCTTATACATTAAAGACGCTCCTTCTATAAAGAAGATTATTGCGTCCTAGGCTCATCCGTGGTCCGAGTCTAGTCTGGCATTTTTTTTATCTATTTACACTACAATCAACCAGTGCAAAAAGAAATTAGTTTTGAACATAATTAAATACACATTTAAACGATAGAAAAAAGATATTGATAATAGCTTTAAATCTTACCCATCTCAGAAACATAAACTATCTAGTGTATCCGTGAATACAAATAATAATATATGTGTAGAAGAATGCATCGCCACAAATCGTAAACACGTGGTGTATAGAGCATGTAGTTAAAAGATGTTTACGAAAGCTCACTTTCAGTTTAAAAGAAGCATATTAAAAACTAATTGGAGTGCAAAATACAAAGTTAAAACATAACTTAACTTTTTTTTTTATTGATGATACAATGTCATGCTGATTTTATTTCATTGCGCGGCGAAAATGGTAGCGATTTAAATGCTTTAAAACGGGAATTACCGAAGCGCTGAGAGTAAATAAAAGTCGTCTTGATTATGACGTCAAAAGAGCTATTTTGAACGCGATCGCGCTATATGGGGAATCCAATGACATGCTTTTTTTTTCTTTTAGTCCAATTGAAAAGCTATTTTTAGAAATGGTCAGTGGTTTTTCCAAAAATTGAGGGTCAAGCAGAGGTTCAAATGAAATGAGATTGATCAAAAACGCATTTTCTCACCAGAATACATCAATAGGACAGTTTTCGCAAAAATCGTTGGGCCCGTTTTCGAGAACGCTGACACAAACACACAAACAAACAAACAAACCCACAAACAAATATACCCCCAATTTTTTCTCGTTTAATATTATTAGATATATTTGTCTTATGATACCTTCAATCTCCCCTCTTGGCTACCACACGGGAAATCATTAAAGTGTAAAAGGATCGATCGACTAACTAGCATTGACTGCCATACTAGTATGCAGCGACATAGAGTATTTGGGCCTGGGCTACTAAGCTAACAGGGAGAACTGTAAGCCTGTAAGGCTCATAGGTCTATATTTGTGTTTCTGGAGAACAATAATTAAAAAGATATCCTAAATGTTATCGAAAATAGTTAGGCCCTATATTACATCCAAGGGCTTCTTTGCATATTTAACTATATGTTCAAGTACACCAGGGGTCGGCAATCTAAGGTACGCGTGCCAGACTTGGCACGCAGAACGATTTTCAGTGGCACGCGAGAGACCTCCAAGAATATTGTGAAATCAACGTATATCAGCGTAATTAGTGGGTGCTGCATGGCGAACTACATGGGAATCACACTGGACGTCAGGAATATTTGTATGCAAAGCTCCCATCATTGGACGTGCGATCTGTGATTGAATCTATTGTTAAGATAGTCAATTGTATAGTATCTCAAGTCCCTTCTAGAAGTAAATCATACGGAGTATAGGTAAAGTCTTGGATATATTCGTTTCTTGTGTGGAAGCAATTAAGATGTAGGCCTATATTAATTAACTAGAAATAGCCCGTGGGGAAACCACGGGAGGAAAGAACTTTGTTTTATGTGTTTTTATTATTTGTAGAATTGTGATTATATATTTGTTTTGCTTTTTCAAAAGTCAAGAAATAGGAGCTGGAATTAAACAGGTCCTAAGTCATGGTTTTACATTTAAGAAAGGACGATTCTAATTGAGAATATTTACATTATTTATCTAACGATTGAGATAAATAAAAAAATTAAACATGATTTGATTTAACTGTCTTTTTTCACTGCAGTAAATTAAATTCAGAGGACACTTTTCATTAAAAGCAATATTAATTGTTATCTCTTGTTCACCATGAGTCGGGCCTATTTGTCTGTTGAGTGTTTATTTCTACATGTGTCAAGAACCTCCTCTAATTAATTACAATAACATTTAAATGACTAATTTACTTCTATAGTCATGGGCTCGCTTAATTAGGAAGGTCCCAGATCTTAATAATTATATAGAAAAACAATGTAATTAAAACATTTACACATACGTAAATGAAACAACAAACACATGCTGTTTGATTAAGAGAACTATAAACTATTCTAATTTTATTAATAGTGATTTTATGGATAGAGATCATATAACAGTAAATAATATCAAACTGATATATAGTAAACACAAAGGAAAACATTTTATCTATACAAAATGGTTATTACAAGCATATGAAACGTAATATATAAAAGAATGTTATCAAAACACAACCGTTACATTATCATAGCCTACGCCACACGTCTCCACTGGCTTGGTCCTCAACGGCATCACACTGCCTCTCCTCTGACGCACCACCGGACGCACTACTGAAGTACTGATGCACCAAACTGCCATCAGCAACCAGTCTACACCGCGGCCGTCTACACGTCACTACTAAGCCACTGCCACGTCAATCACCGCCAGCCACCGGCCTTTTGCCACCAGTAGTCAGCCACTTTGCCACCAGCTGGCCACCGCTCTCGGCCATGTTGCTACGGTCACCACCGCTATCGAAATATGGTTCCCCAGCCTCAGCACGGGCCTGGGTACGGGCCGTCACCTACATAATAAACAATAAAACCCTTTAATGTTGTCCTAAACTATATATCTATATTATATTATCTATTGGAAGGTATCGATGCAAAACTCAACTCACCCGTGTCAGAAAACACTCATCTGTCTGTGGACAGTTGACTTGGCTTGGGTGTGATCCAAACATCAGACCACAAGTCCAAGTTCTGTACCCAAACCCTCAGTGTCTCTGCGTTAAATAGTTTAGCATCGAACCTACCAAGTCCCGCTCCTGTCAGTGTCTAACTAGATTTATTAGCGTGCTGGATTCTGTCTCTATTTGTGCATGCAGAGTCCCCCTCACTGTCGCACCAGTATCAACTATCACTAGCTCCAGTCTCGGTGTTTACAGTCCGTACTAGCCTACACCTACACACTAAACTTGTCTCCAAACCTATAGATCGTCCATTTCCAAACATTCCTAAGTCGAACTATGTTTCTGTTATATGTTATTGTGATGCCGTGAGACCAAGCCTAGACTTAAACGACTCCTTGACAACATGTTTGGGACTTTTTGACGTTAAAAAGCTACAAAAAAAGGACAATAGGTGAGACCTTCGATATGATTGAATGTCTGTAATTAAAATGTGTTAATTACTATCACAAAAGCAAGAATTATTGGAAATTGTTGACGTCATAGATCAGAGGGTAGTGTTTAGTATTGAAGAACCAAGTTGATAAATTTTAATTAGCGTAAAAGTCTTTTAGCTATTGCATTCTGAGAAGATTTCTGAAGTGTTCAAATTGATATGTATTTCCTTTGCAATGAATCAACAGCCGTCGCAAAGATAATCTTCGGATTAGGATTTCTCAAAAGCACAATGATAAATTTTTTTTTTGATGTCTCCTAAGAATCTCCTTTGGTGTAAGACAGTATTACATTTAGTTTGATACCAGACATTGTGAGCTCGATCGTTGGGGTGACTTACCGAAAGTTCTGAGTATGAATCCTGATAAAGGCTAACGTTTTTTCCCGGCTCTGAAGGGTGTCTCTAAGCCTACCGAGCTCTGATGTGTACTTGACATTCGTTAGGGAAAAGTAAAGGGGACTGGGGGCTGTAGGCTTTGTGCTGGTCATACAATCTCCTAGTATACCGCGGCCATAGAAACTTGTGAACACTGCCTCACGGTCCCTATGGATCAAATTGGTCTAACGGGATACTTTACTACTACTCGCGTGAGGTCAGTCATTATAATCATAGGGAAATGGGAGTGTGTGTGTCGGGGGGGGGGGGTAGCAAGACTAATATATAGGCTAAAATGTGTACATGAACAACAATATTCATTATATACCACGTTATTATTGTTTTTAAACTGTTGTGTTTCCTTTTTTAATGATTTAAATATCTGTACAATTCACCCAATAACCTCCCCTTTTTTTTTCTTCAAAATCAATATTTTTTTATGCTGGGAAAGTGGGGATTAGAGTATATTAAGTTGATAATTCTAAAGACAGTTATATAGCTAATTATATTACTCTTTCTAAATACTTTGTTTTACAAAAGTAGAAAACCTAAATGTTTTACGGTTTTAATTTCTGAACAAAAATTTCAAAGAATTGTCAAAGTTTATGGAGAAAAGATTGGGTGAAAGAAAAAATTAGAAATTGACAATATAAACACCAACATGTATTAATAATAAAAGCTTAGTTTTATATTTGCTAAATTGATAGATAAAAGAATAAAAGAGATAATAAAGTATAGAGTTAGGGATCGAACTTTAGAGATTTTTATTTTAAAGTCCCAACTGCTGGTATTTTTTTTAAAGTAAATACATGGCGGGACGAGTGTGCGTAGGCCTATGGAAAAAAAATAATTTTGGACGGGTTAAAGGGGAGATTATCCACTCTACTTACATTCGTGTTGACTTGTTATGAATAAAAATAGATTTAATGTAGGATCTTTTCAGAAAGCAAAAAAAAATAATAAAAAAAATAAAGTTAATAAAAGAACAAAAATTTAATAATATATATTAAAAAAGCGTTTTTGAAAAAGAAACAATTCTACAATTATTACACTAAAATCGTTATCAATTAAGCTTATGCAACATATTTCTCAGACGCCCCAACATAGGCCTAGGGCCTAGGCCTATAGCAGAAGATCCTCCTTAGCAATTACACTTGCAGAGGCCTAAACTGTTTACACACACGTAAGATTCTTCAAACTATACTACAATAGTCAACTAAGAGTAGGCCTATGTTCCTTTCCTTTATCCATTAGGCTAAACATTAGGCCTAATCAAGCACAACACCATTTCCACATTGTTATCGTGTCCAACTACAGAAGAAGAATTCACATTTTATAAGTAACTCTGAAATGCAACTTGCAGTTTTAACTTTGAACACAAACATATCGACTACAGCTTATATGCAAGTCTTTCAACAAAAACTGTTCAGTTAAGTCATTTTGCATAAACGAACACTTGTTCATTGATTGTATTATTTAATCATCGTATCATTTAGTTTAAATAAGTTCCTGAATAATTGTATATAGGCTTATCCTACCTTATGATTGTGATATTTAGGCCTACTCAATGTTTAAGATGTATATGAACTGATGGAATGTGGTGTAGTGGGGCAATTTGATACAGACGACTTGGGGCGCATTAATAACAGCATTCACTTACCTGTTTACCTCTTAAATCATGTAACACGTATGGCAAAAACACATCTTGTTCACAAAAATGTATTTATATTTAATTATATTGTTAGGTGTATTGAGTTTAGCCTACATTTAAATCC
The DNA here is from genome assembly GCA_949126835.1 of Anisus vortex. Classification (NCBI taxonomy): domain Eukaryota; kingdom Metazoa; phylum Mollusca; class Gastropoda; family Planorbidae; genus Anisus; species Anisus vortex. The sequence continues at coordinate 16,744,561 of OX421493.1, forward strand.
GTTTCATTTATTATAGCGTGCTAAAACGTCTAGGCCTCTTTCAGACTTAATAGTTTAAGCGAGGCACCGTATGCTAAGGGGGCGCGGTACGCGTGTTCGGCTGGCGTACCGAAAGGACCTTAGTTCAAATCATGGTAAAGGCGAGGATTCGTTCCCGGGTCTGGAGGGTGTCCCTAAGTCTTCCCGGCTCTGGTGGGTACCTGACTTTAGTTGGGGTAAAGTAAAGGCGTCTGTGCTGGCCACACACTCCCCTAGTATGCCGTGGCCACAGAAACTGGTGAGTGCTGCTTCACATGGATCAATTTGGTCCGACGGGATACTTACTTATATTAGGCTAAGACCTCTAATAAAAAAAGGTTCAATTTTATGCATTATCATTAGGCCTACTATTATAATTTACCACTTTAAACTATTATTTTAACATTTATTTTTTTAAGTATTAAAAAAGTGGAAATTATTTGTTTTTAACTGTTATATAATTTCAGATGGTGCGAATATGTAAAAGGAAGCTACGTTAGAAGTTGTCAAACTGGCTGCTAATGAAATTATTTCAAACAAACAATCCCTCAGATCTGTTACACAGTCACCTAACATTAGTAAAAAAAAAACAACTAATTGTTGAATTATATTTCTGGATATTTTGTTTGATTGTAAAATGTGTGCCAGTGGGAGATGAATGCATAAAGACAGTCAATCACAGGCTTTTAGTTTTAGTGGTTATAATTGTTCTGAGTAATAAAATAAACAATAAAATATATTTTTTGGTTGTTTAAGTTTAATTTAAACCTTTGTAATTAGATTAGTGTCATTATTACATATCATTCATTGTATCAACTTGCGCCAAAGTGTGTATCATCTTGCCCCAGAATGGGGCAAGTTGATAACAAAAATTTCCTTCATTTTAGCATTTTATTTATTCTAAATATACTCTAATAAATTAAAATTTGTAGATAAATAGATGCAGGATTATTAAGGGGACACAAAAAAAGTGTTAATACCCACTGGCACTCTAAATATAATGGTTTGCAATTGATCTGAATAAATGTAAAATGTGTATCAACTTGCATCAGTCTCTTTACTTGGATAGATGGTGGAAATTGACTGCTTGGTTAGGCCTTAATTGAAATGAAACGATTCATATGTTCAAAGCAGTGTATGAACACTGATATACATTAGACTAGTCACAGTGTATCACAAGCAAAGATCAACACTTACACTAAACAGCTCATGTATCATATAAATTTATTTATAATAATTTATATGTATATTTGTTTATGCATATGCTTGTATTTATACATGTATATATAATATATATATATATAATATTTATCTTATATTCTAACAGTAGATTCAATGAACAAATAAAATAATTATAAAACCATATAAAATCCAGTTGAAAAGAAAAATATATCGATGATTTCTCCAAATCTATTTAAAATATGCTAACTTGTGCATACAACATATTTATTCAAAAGGAATAGACTCGCAACTAATACAAAAACTATTTCTTTAAGATCAATTTTCAATAAACTTGTCTATGATAAAACATAGTGCTAAAATATGAAGAAGTTTTGTTTATAAAGTATGGATACTTAAAAAGAAAAAAAAAACAAAACAACATTTATTGTTGAGAAGATGAGATTTCCATGAGAATACACATATCTATATGAAAAGAAAAGCTGTCTAAGACAACATTAAGTTTTATATATAAATTATGTATTACAAGTGAATAAAAAATGGTCACAGTCAAGAGATAATTTAAAAGAGAGAAATAAAAAGATTTTACTGCTCTCTTGTAGAATGGATAAGAAATGTTGAGTTGAGAGTGAGCATTTAAAAAAAAACAATTAGTGGAAAGTTTATTAACCTAAAGATAACAGGAATTGACATTGATGAAACTGATTGCATAATTAACGCACAAGGAATATTGTATGAAATTCTTGGTGGTGGAAATTTGAGTGACATAATGAAAACTCCATTCACAAAACAAAAATATTCAAGAGCTGCAGGGGAGAGTAAGAACTGAGGAAAAGGTACAGGGTTATGGTTCTTATTGAATGATGGCATCAACAATTTCAAAAGGATGAATTTTGAAAAAAAAAAAAAAAAAAACTAATGCAACAATTCTCAATATTAACATATTATGAGATAGAGAAAGAAAGAGCTAACCACTAAAAATCATTAAAGTAGTGGTGATAATGCAGTAAAAAAAAATAATCTTTTAAAAACTGTTTTATTTGTGAAGATATTTTCTCAAGTCTCAATGTTGCATATATTTACAGTTTATTTTGCTTGTATCTTTTTTTTAAAATCAAAATCTTTGACAACATTTACAATTATTTCTATTTACGTAATTATATATTAAAATACTGTACAATTTATTTATATACATGCATTTTACTTGCGTAGTTTGTCAACATGAACAAGTAGTGGACATGTAATCATAATTACATATGCATCCATTATTCTTATAATACTCTCTATAAATTTGCTGATTTTAACTAAAAAAAAATTAAGTTTGAAAAAATTTGTTGACTGCGGTTAAATAAAAGCAGTTGGCGGAGTCCGCTCTAGTTATAAAGTGAAAAAAACATTTCACAAAATAAATTTTAAACAATGTATATATAATATAAATATAAATAAAAAAAAAACAGTTTTAAACTAATGCTCTATCTGATGGATTATGCAGTACACTTAGGGTCTAGTCATTTCAAGATGTCACATCATTGGAGGTAGTGAAAAACAGCCCTAGCTACAACAAGATGACCACATCTACCCAAGGTAGAGACAGCTTCTTTTCTAGGAGAAATTTTTACAGAGACTTTTGGTAAAAATTTGAAACTGGTCAACTTGTCAACCTATTTAGATTCACAAACATTGGATTTAATGGACAAAAAAAAATTCTTTTCTTATTCTAAATAAAGTAACACAAAAAAAAAAGAAAGGTAAAAAAGGGAAATAAGAAAAAAACATTAAATAAATGATTGCCATTAAATTCCAGTGTGGACATTGTTTACTGATAGGGTTTAGGGGGGAAAGTTTATGGCACATTTAGGTTGTCATTCAATAAAATAAAAATAAAAAAACAACAACACAAGAGAATGAATGCTGCATGTTACATTAGTAGTTTTCAGTATCATTGTGCTTTTTGCACACAATTAAAACTAAAGAAAAACAATATTATTATTATTCCACTGATTTAAAATGTAACATGAAAACATAAAAATTTCAACACTCCTGAACATTGTGCATCATTATGACAAGAAATGTTGACTCTCACAAAATTACTTCTACTTAAAAGAACATATTCATATTTTTAATAACTTTGCACCAGTGACTATTTGTGCAGTGTACATGATACATAGGTATACATTTCTTCAGTTCATGATTTAAAAAAAAAAGAGGAATAAATACATACATAATAAGCTTAACAAATTTAAAATAGGCCTAAGTATTATTTCTCTAGAATGGTTGATAAGATGAAAGATCATAATAGCTTGTATGAAAAATTGTTTACTGTCAAGACTGTGTCAATGTTTAGATTTCAGCCCATTAGATCTTTTTGGAGCTTAACACTTAAAAATCCATTAAAAGTATTTTTCAATAAGTGCACCGTCTCTGAATTAAATTAAACTTTGATGTAACAATGACAACATGGGCAATACAATTATTTTCTATACAAATGGGTAATAATAAACAAGTTCATATTTTGTAGAAAAAGAAAAAAAAAAAGGTCCTTGCAAGTGTAAACTTAGATTTATGCACATGCTGTTAAACAAAGCTGTTAAAGCTAAGATATCCATGCTGTACACAATATGCTCAATTAAACAACTTAATTTTTAATAAGACCAACATATCACAAGAAATTTTAAATAAGTAAAAACCAAAACAAAAGTGTTATCTAGCAGTTACTAAAAAAAGACAAAAATACTTGCCAACTGTGAGCCCTTCTGAAACTGACAAAAGAACTGCATAGTCTACTACAAGCTCCATACAACTTAAATTATGTATTAGTTTCATTTAGAAATAAAACTAATTAAATTGAATATAAAAAGTCTCTTATATATAAAATATATAAAGGAAATAAAAACAATTTTTTTTAAGTTTCCAAATAAGATGATCATATATAAAGTGCAATAAATAAAACTGAACTAGATTTATTGAAACAACCCTGTGGGAAAAAAAAATTATATCATTCAATTAACCCATAGCTGGTTGAAATAAATCCTCAATTGTTTTTTAACTCATTCCCTACTAAGCTTTTTTCTCCTTTTTTAACTTTAGTTTATCCCAGTCAGTAAAGAGTTTAACCCTGTTCATTTTTAACATTCTTTTTAACTATAAAATCTTATATTATGAATTTTTTTTTAAAAAGAAACAAATTAATAATAGCTGTTTTGTCCCTGAATGCAGTATAACCTTAGAATATGGCTTCTTCTTGAAATGTGACCTTTTGTAGCTAAAAAAACTATAAACCAAATTTCTAGTTTATATTTAAACTCAAAAGTAATGGTAAAAAAAAAAAGCAAATATAACTATTTAAAAATGTTAGAATAATAAAAAAAAGCAAATGGAACAAAAAATGTACAAGACAAAAGAAGAGAGAAAATTCCAACCAGTGATGATATATAATGGTTTTAATATCACTACTGCGGTACAGTCCGATATTCCCATTAGATAAGCTTGGTAGATAACATTATTGTTTTTATGTTTTGTTTCTTTTTTTCCTGTCAATAAACTATGAATCTGTCTTTTAGTTAGCTTTTAACACTTCACTTAAATAAAAAATATTAATTCTAAAATTACTCCCCACCATCAGTCTGCTTTATTATATGCTTAAAAAACACTTTATTTTAAAAGTTATCAATTCTACCAGGACGGGACTTTGAAAAAAGAAATGATACGCTGCATAGCTGTGTGTTTGAAGTTGGAAAGTTCTTGAGGCCGCTATATAATAAAAATTTTGTTAATCCTTCCCTGCCACAGATGTAGTTAGTGTATTACTTACTATTACATTTGCTTTAAAATAACTTAACTCCCCCTCCCCCCCCTTAAAAAAGATCACCAAACATTGATACAAATTAAAAAAAAAAAAAATGGCATGGCACAATGAATTATGTTCAAGATCTTCAAACACACACAAAAAAATACCCCTAAAGTTATGTTTAGCGTGTCATTTACACAGATCCAAGGTCAACGGCATACAAAAGGACATAGCTGTCATAAACATGTCCCATGGCAGAGTTTCTCTAGCTTTGTTAATGGATATAAACATATTTCTCTACAACTCCATACAAATGACAGATTCGACACAACTATTTTCTTTCAAGCAATATTTAAAAAAGTTAACTTTAAAAAAAAACATAACTTATATTTTATTTGTGACATCATTTGTATAGATACAATTATACATTTTTTATGTTTTTAAACATAGAAAGGTTTTAGGTTTTTGTGTGTGTGTGTGTACGTTAGCAAATAAAGCTCTAGAGTTTATATTTCTTAATTATTTTATTTCTTTTTTTTTTGTTCCATCTTGCTTATTTTGATGTTACCTAAGTGGATTCCTCCGGCATGTCTTGTAATAAGGTTTATTATAGGCCACTGTCAGGATAAAAAAAACTTAGTCCATTCTACGTTGGGTAGAGATACTAAAGTTTGATGTTAAAAAAAAAGTTTGATGTTAAAAAAAAAAAGTTTTTAGGTGTTATTTTTTTGGGTGTGTTTCACAAATACGGAAGTAAATTTCATGCCTAGCAGACAGTTTGGCACCGTACAATGTTAAAAATGCATTCCTGGTTGTTACATCTTGAATAAGACCCTACAATATCTCCTGGATTATTTTTATGTAAACTATCACAATACAAAAGAAAAAATACCACTGTGATTGTGGATATAAACACACGAGTTTAAACACACAACATAATTTTTTGTTTTAAAACTGTACCATACATAAAAGAATTACTCAAATATCTATATTGAAGCATATATCAAAAGCTAGTATATAGTTATTTTTAAAGTTATGAAAAAAATATTATGCCCTCCCAAACTCAGTACTCACTGTCTAATTAATTATAAAAGAAAAGTTAAAAAACAACTTGATGATAATATTAGTGCGTAGAGAGTTAAAAAAACAAAACAAAATGGCAGCTATTCATGTTTCTTTGTGCCATGGCGTCAAGTATTATTTCTAAAACAATGCTAAACAAGTATATAAATATTTATTTGAAAAAAAAACATGTAAAATAGATGAATACTACAAAAAGATTTTTTTCATATCAAGAAATAGAAAGTATTTGTATAGTATATGTACACTTGAAACTAACAAAATAAAACAACCCCAAAAACATGAGAGCAGTATTTGACTATAGAGAATGTAACAAACCAAATTTTGCCATTATATTTTTTTTCCCTTCATAATCATTAGTATGCCAGTGAAATTATTCTTTTTTTTTTTTTTGGCTTCTAATGCCACAAGTGCAACATTCTCAGTTTTCCTTGACTGCAAGAAATAAATAATTGGGTCAATGAAATAATGAATGTCAGCATTATATTTTCACCCCACCACCCACTCTCCTCTTTTTTGTGTCTAGCCTTCTTAAACAAAGCCACAAAAGGTGAGAATTAGATCTGTGATTTAAATTAGGCTAAACGTCTAAACATTTTCTTTTAAATAAAAAAATTTCTGTTACTGTTAACTAAAACTAACATTACAGAAAAATAAAACTGCTAAGTTTGCCTAAAGATTTCCAAAGCCTCCAGATAATAAAACAATTGAACTTCTCTCTGGTAATGTAGTTCCAATTTAGAAAAACAACATAAGGACTGGTTGGTTGATGACATGAACACAGAGAATGGAGACAAAACACAAGAATTGATTGAGCCTGAACAAAGGAAACAGTTTGGTGCGTCCAGCTTGCCCATCTACACCTCTGGAAAGATTTTTGTACTGACAGCACTAGCCCATTTTAGGTTCACTTAAAAATCAAGTCACTTCTGTTTTCTCTGCTCAAGCCCTACATTTTTTTCAGCTGCCATGCAAAATATTCTAATTTATTTATTGTTATCAAAACAAAACAAAAAACATAACATTTCTAATTGGTATATGTCTGATGTCCATCATTTCTTGAAAATTTAGAGTTTTTTTTTTCTTCAATGCTGTATGAGATATTTAATTTAGTAGATTTATACTTAAGTATATTCTGAACACAAGCTTTGGAAATGTTTTTGTGTCTCTTCCAATTTAGTTATCAATTTGAATTAATTTGAGTCTAAAAAACAAAAATTGGATGGCACCTCAATTACAATGGCACAGGTTCATGTTTACAATAAAACACTTTTGTGCTAAGGTAATCACAGGAAGTTAGGAAATGTTATGTTTTTTCTGTGTGTTAAAATAAGTTTATAATGAGACTCAGCAGTTGACCAATTACACAGTGGATTGCTGAAAACATCAAAATTTGTTACAGTGTGGTCATCTTGAAGGCAATTATCACTCATAGAATCAACAGTTCCGACTTGCATTTTGAAAAAAAAGAAAAAGAACATTTTTCCCACTCGGAATAGGGTGACGGCCTACTGTGCAGTCCCTGGCAGTTCGTTATCTCTGCGCGTACTATCGAACCAAAGTAACTTTAGTAGTACGGGAGAGCGGCACTGATCTGAAAAGGAAGAAAAAAACAATATTACAGCAAGAAAAGAAAAATTGCTTATGACATTTTATATTGCCCCGGGGGATCTCAATGGCTTAAATGTCATCTACACAACATGATGTGATGACATCTACACAACATGATGTAATGACAACTACACAGCATGGTGTAATGATATCAACATATAATGACTAAAAGACAATATAATGTAATGGCATTTACACCACATGACATTTACACAACATCAAGTGATGACATCTACACTATGATGTAATGAGAAAAAGTCATGGGAAATAACAAGAAGAAACCCTGTAAAAAATGTAAAAGTGAAAGTTGGAGACACACAGAAAGAGTGTTTTGGTATAATACATTGTCGATAATGATTGATGAAAAGCAATAATTGTTCATTAGAGAATCCTTGAAGCAGTTAAAAGCAAGAGTGCAAATCAGAAAAAAAAGCTGAAAACGTAATAAAACAATTCAATAAAACACACTTTGAAGTTGAGGAGCTTATAGTTAATAATTAAAGAATGATCACCATAGTGAAACAATGTTAATTGGTTGTTTGGTTCATTGTTATTACTAACTAAGTTGTTCACCCCCTCTCCCCCACTTTGACATGGATGGATAACCTTTACTATTTTACATAACTACAAAAGGTTAAGGTTTAAAACAACCAAAAATTACATATAATTATATATATTATTTTTTTACAAGTCCAGGCAACACTACTATCTTTAAACATGTGTGTTATGAATAAATAACATAAATTTGTTCTGCTGTCTTAAAAGAAATTGAATGAGCAAACTATGGAAATGAAATACAAGCTTTATACTGATTTGATTTCGATTGCGGTAATTCAGTAGTGTAATTTAAACAACAAAAAAGAAAAATGTCTTTAATGAGAACTTAAAATAGACAAGAAATGTCAAAGAGATAAACGAATACAGTTTTTTTCTGTTAACTTTATTATTGGCACGTCCAGTTATTATGGTTTAATGTTTAACTCAGTGTTAGTGACAGAATATTAACATTGGTATACAATACAGGTGTTAGAAAGAGATAACAATATCTCCAAACTGAACAATTCCACAGACAGCTCTAGCTATCAGTAACTAGAGAAAACTGCGAAGTCATTTCATAATGGAGTGAGAGGAGTGGTTAAGTAATTGGTTTTATATCACACAATCATATTATATTTATATTAGTTGATACAAAAAGGTTACACACTGACAAGTTATTTGCTTACTTTCTGGTGGGTATAGTTTTATATCACACAATCATATTATATTTATTTATATTAGTTGATACAAAAAGGTTACACAATGACAAGTTATTTGCTTACTTTCTGGTGGGTATAGTTTTATATCACACAATCACATTATACTTACATTAGTTGATACAAAAAGGTTACACAATGACAAGTTATTTGCTTACTTTCTGGTTGGTATAGAAGGGAATTTCTACTCTATCTAATTCCTCCCTAGGAAAAATACAACAGGAATTATATTTCAGCTTCAGTTATTGCTGAACACATCAAGATACTTTTTGTGTGTGTGCGTGATAAAAGATAATGTGTAAAACTGAAAATAGTTTTACTCAATGACACTAAATCCTATTATTGATCATTCTTAAACCAGCACTATTTATAGCATTCAAGGTGTAAGGATTTATTTACCAAACATATGATATGTAACCAGTCAATCGAAGAGGTCTTACTGAAATGGAGTACTGGTTCTATTGGCTACACAAAATAGTACCGTGAAACTAGATGACAGAGACACAACTTTGGGTTTAAAGCTTGAGGCCTGCTATCAAAGATTACTACATTCTTTTGCGTGATATGTGTTAAAAAAACAAAAATTACAACTATATCAATTCACACACAATGTGTGTTCATGTAAGGTTACAAGAATGCACTCAGTTAGATCATTAAACAACAACACACATTAAGTATAGACAAGTCTTAACGTGTATGCATGCATAAAAGGTCACGTGCAAAAACATTTCCGTTCTTATTCGATATTTTCTTCGAAACAATGTCTGTGTGCTGGGTTACTGGTTGTACTCAAATTTGTTGGCGATTAAAATTTATTTCATTTCCAAAAGATGTTTACAAAACAAAACAATGTATTGTGAAAGTCAGAAGTGAAAAATCACCTTTTTAAAATATCAAACTTATTGCTTGATGCAAAAGAAATTTGTGTTATTCGTTTTTATGAATTTATGCATTTTGTTTTTCAATAACCAAGAAACGCAACTCTTGACTAATTTATTTTGTAAACAAACAAACATTTAACCTTACGCGACTAACACTTGAGTATTAATTATCGCCTATTCACTTTTGATGTTAAAAACGGATTCCTCATAAGTAATATTGTATCCTTTGTATAATTCTAAAAGACTAGAGCTAGCCGTCGAGGTTGTCAAACACCAGCAAAAGCATGCTTTTTTTTGTTTATTAGTTTAAAAATAGAACAGGAAGTTCACAAACATTCGGGTTCAAAAGTTCACGCCTCATTAAGACTTGTCAATATGCATCAACATATGTGCAGACGCACACTTGCTTACTAAACATATTATCAAAATATATAAAATAAAGCATATATATATATAAAAAAAGTGATATCTAAGGAATGATGGTAAATTTTAAAAAGCCATCTTTCAGTGGGGCTGTTACATTTGACACTGTACTCTTGGATTGGCATCCGGCATCAACTGATCATTTAGTTGTCCATAACTTTAAAAAACTGCCTATATTGAGTTATAATTGCCATTTGAAGAAGCATTAACTGCCATGCTAGAAAATGCCAAACTCAGGATTATGTTCGTAACCTACATGCTAATATTTGTATGCATAAGTATAGAAATGTACATTTGGAAATAAATGTGTACAAATTTAAATACCAGCTATATTCTAATAGCACATAGCTGCGCTAAAAATGTTCTATTGGTTACAAACGATTAGTGTGAACTAAAAAGCTACAAACGGAACATCTAGAAGTGCCTTAGTGTTCAAACAGTCAAAGGAATATGATGAGCATGGATGAATAATGAGGGGGGACATGAGATCAGGGAAGAAAACATTAACACAACAACAATGGGGCTGTACCTTCATAGAGTTAGGTCCAACAGGGGGAGGGGAGTTTAATGAAACGATGAAAGTGGATGAGGAGGGAAAAACATGACGGGTGGATGGGGCTAGCGGTGGCTTGTGTGCGCAGACGCCTGGGCAAACTTACTGTGTGGTTTGAGCGCAAGTGATATTTGTAAGGCCAAGAAGTGTTGTTTGCTGTGAGATAATTGCTGTCCGCTGAGGATCCCAATAGACTAAAATGGTGTCCTTGGTCCCCGGTTGACTCCCCCAAGTAGCGAGCTGAAGTAAGGCTGGTGGTAGGCCAGGGGGGAAGGAGGAAGAAAATACAGTAAAAGACAAAAGAAATTAATAGCCTATACTTTATATGGTGCTCATAACATATTCAAAAGCAAAACTGTATATTTTTTCTCTGGTTTACTATTTTTACATTTAAAACCTACTATTTAACTGTTAATAAATTATTAAGTATCAAGTAATACAATTCATATAATCAAAAATTATTATGATCAAGTGATATTTCTGAATGGAAATATGTATCTATTTTTAAAAGAAAGTATTTTTTAAAGAAATTTAAACTTCATCTTCTTGTTATACAATGAAAACCAATGGCTTTAATTAATTAAAAAGAAGCACTGAGACAAATAAAAAATTGCTATTAACAATTGCAAATTATAAGGAACAATTTTTTCATGTTAAGCTGAAATCAAATTAAAAATATCCAGCCAAAAAACATAGGAAAAATAATAAATAATGATCAAACTTAAATTATTTAGCACTTAAAAAGGCTAACAGAAGAACATTTTTGAGCATGGACCAAATTGCTAACAAAAAAATTGTATACATAATTGAGGTTAAATTTAAAAACATCAAATAATGAAATTTGCTAAAGAATACATTTGAAATTTGAAAAAAAACAACAAAAGAACCTGTTATCCATCTTCACTTGTTCGAAAAAACAGATCTGAATCATACATTTTCTCATAAGGGTAAGCTGTACTGGACATCCTTTACAAAGTAATTTAGATACAAGAATATGTGTTGATTCACTTGTCAAAGCAGCGCAGTGAGTTTTTGTGCTTCTTTAAAACAAACACACAACGAAGTTGTGTTGCTTAAAATTTAAAATATTTAAAACATTATGAATGTATATGAACATAATATGGTTATGTTCAACAAATAATTGATCTAAATGTATATGAACATAATACGGTTATGTTATTACCGTGAGTTTATATGTTTGGTTGATTGTTTGTTTATTCAATTCCAAGGCTGTTTGAACAATTTACTCTGAATTCCCTATGAAAGATATTGTGGCTGAATGTGTGGATTTAAATACATTTAAACATAGCTCAATTATATAAAATAATTTGTACTCAGGAAAATAATTTGTCTACTTCAGAGAAATAATTGTAAACCTTGTATGATTTAGATCATATAAACTGTAATACAAAACCAAACAATAAATAGTGACTATTTAAGGATGCACTAAATATAGGTTAGAGTTGATGCTGCTGGACATTTAAAGGTTTTTATCACTTTTGTGTATCTATGGAAAGTCTTGTTTTGGTTATATTGTAGTTGTATAATATGCTATCTTTTACTTCTTATATTGTTAGTCTTGCTATTCTTCTTTTAATCTCCAAAACTTTAGTATAACACAATGTGCGAACAGAAAAACTAGTAAATATAAATAAATGTATACATATATACTTATACATATGTATATAAGGCTTTTGGATTATATTTTTTTATTGCAAACTTTTGTTCAGGACTTTTACATTCAATTGTTTTCTATTGCTAAGTGTATATCTATGACTAGTGAGTTGTCTCTATTCCTATGACTGAATATATTCTCAGGAGTTTGGGAATGATGTTGCCTCCTCACATTGCACTGTTCTAGTTCATAAAAATTACTTGCATGAATATCATTTATAAATCATCAAACAACTAGACTCCCTTTTCTTCTTTGTCTTACACAGAGCTCATTTTTCCTCATTCCCAACACTTATCACCAATAAAAGATTGAAGTTAAATTCATTTTGTGAAACAAGAAATATCACAGCGTTTTCTTTCATAAAAGAGGAAGTGATAATTAAAAACTATCTACAGGAAAGAAAAAAAAGAAAAATACAAAATTCTATACAAATTTAATTAAAGCAAAGCATAAAACCTTACATGCTCAGGATTTTAAAACCAAAACAAAAGCATGCCTAAAAATATTTTATCAGCAAAGGAGCATGATGTTAGAAAGTTTTTTTTTAAAAAGGTTGTAAAATCGCACTATCATAACTTGGATGCGAATTATAATTATCATATTTTTAAGTAAAAGGGTAATTAAAGAAGGACATTCAAATATTGAACAGTCTTTAAAAAAAGTTCAATTTTTTAAAACATTTTTTGTATAATAAAAAAAAAACTAGATCTATCAGTGGTTCAGAATAATTAACATAAAAACAAAAATGTGTTACGCAACTACAGAAAAACTAAAAGTTCTACAGTGACAAGAGAATTTTTTAATATTTATTATGACCAGGAAATGAAAGAAAGTATCAGCAGCTTTCATTATTCATTACTTAAATGAGTGAGATTAAACACTGATTGAAAACAGGGGTGTCTCTAACACATAAGTAAGCTGAAAACTGAACAGAAGACATTAATAAGCGCTCTAAGTGAAAACATTACTCAATGATTGGATAGAAGCACAATGTTTAAAACCACAAGGACAGAGAGGGTGAGCTTAAAAAAAAAAAAGAACAACCAATAACCTAAAGAAAAAGAAATTTCAGCGTAGGGATAACATGAAATCAGGTGGGCTCCATCAATCTGACATTAAGACCCATACCTGGCGTTTAGGTTTTTCCTTAAACTGTAAGCCTGTTTTCTGCATAAATAGGTCAAGTAGAGATGAGTTAATACACACAATTTAATTATAGTTTGCACATGTGCCTTGTGTACATTAAAACAAGTGTAGGGAAAACTTAGGAAAAACAACAGAGCAGGACAAAAAAAATCTGCTCACAACAAGTAACACCAGAATGTGGAATGAAAATATAAATTATACTGTATATACTCGCGGATAAATTGCACTCTTTTTTAATTGAAAATTTCAACAAAAAGTGGGAGTGCGACTTATACACTCACCACTTTTTTTTTTTTTAAAGTTTAAAAAACATCACTACTAAGTCATAAAGTTTCCTACATAACCTGTATAGTTGATTGTAGTGATGTAGAATTACTAGGATATGCATAGGCCTACATTTTACATTTAAAAAACTTTTGTAGGTGTAAATATTACTATCTTTTTATAATTGAAATGGACAAATATTTTAGATTTTTCATACCTCATACCCGTTTCTTTAGAACTTTTGGATGGATCTGGTATTGCCGAAACGTACTTAGCATAAGTTTAAGGCGGTATTACAGTAATTGTAAAAAAATGTGTAAAGTCCTATAATATTGACATAAGGTTGAACACTAGTAGCTTAAGATGTGTTTTAGGCCTGGTCCAGGGGTTAGTTCACCGGACTGTCAACCAAAAATCAACTGACACGTCGCGGGATCTATCCTTGCCACCGACCGATCCCTGTCCCCCTGCATGAGTTTTGGGCCTAGTGGACGTATTAATCTTCTATCTAGAAGGAATGTCTGTAATATATAAGATAAGAAGATAAGGCTATAACTTATTTGAGGCAGTATTTAGAAAACCGCGCCATGTCTTTGCAATGAATCCAAAACTACGATCGGCAGATCGACAATTTTCAGGACATTTCAGAAAAATTCTGCTAAGTTTTTTTTTGTCAAATCTGTATAGAAATTATGCATGAAATGTCAATAGTATATTTCATTTTTCATTAGTAGCATGTAAGGTGGAAAAAAACACAGCATGTTGTCGTTGCAAAGATAAAACCAGCACTAACCGCTTTTTTCCCCCGCACAGTTGCATTTGAAATAATTAAAATGTTATTGGTAATTAGGTCACTTCTATAGGGTCTATCAACATGTCCAGTCCAGGTGCCGTCTAGTTTAGAAAGCACACTTTGAGAGATTTTTTTTTTGTTGCGACCCACGATAGTGTGACAAAAGGGATAGGAACAGGGACTTAAATGAAGAAACAGATGCCTTACAAAAACTTTCCCATATTACTAATGGCTGTATTGATAGGTTGTTTACAATAAATGAAGCGCTCCCTTTATTTGATTATGTTTGCCTTCTGCATATATTACTAAGGTTATTAATAGTTAGTTACATTCCACTCCGCACCTGTTTTATTTTTATATCCCATCCAAGATTTTTATTTAAATGTATCCCACGTGTTTTAAGGAGTGTGAACTCAAGGCCCTTGGCATACCGGACGAAGACATTTTTGTCTTTTATTATTAAGTAAGTTGGTGCAGTTAAGGGTAGTGAAATTGATCTAAATGTCAGAAAATTCAATTTGTAAGCTTTAGCATAAGTTGTATACTTTAACTATTCCTGGATCTAAAATATTTAGTTTGCAAATTTTAATAACATTATTTAAATGTAAAAATAATGTTGTAATGGGTATTTATAAGAATTTTATTTTTTAACAAATATTTACACTACAGTAATATAAAAAATGAGTTTAATTATATATTAATATACATCAAATTAAAGGTTAACATCTTGTCCTTGTGGGGAAAAAATCTTACAACAAACCATTAAGAAATAGATGAGAAAATTGAATTTTTCCATTTTTTGTTTCCCCTAGAATTGTCAGTTTTTCTGTTTTTTAATTAAAATACTACTTTTTCTTCTTCTTTTTGTATTAACTTCCTTATTTATGAACCAATCCTTATGAATTTTTTAACATACATTTATTTATGATAATCTTAGTAACAGGATGAATTTTTGATACAAGTTATAATTTTCCTTAAATAAAATGTTAATTAAAAAAATTTGCAATAAAATAAT
Source organism: Anisus vortex (assembly GCA_949126835.1). Lineage (NCBI taxonomy): Eukaryota > Metazoa > Mollusca > Gastropoda > Planorbidae > Anisus > Anisus vortex. The sequence continues at coordinate 16,760,239 of OX421493.1, forward strand.
TTTTTTTCCTATGTCCTACTAAAAAATTCATATAAATTTTATTTAACCAAATTTCATCCACAAATTTTATGACGATAACGCTTATAAAAATTTCCGCCAAATCACAATAGATTATCTTGATAAAAAATCAAGGTGATAAAAATTTTTTTTTTGTGGTACATCGTTAACTAAAATAGCCAAAATGGCCACCATTTCCATCACAACCATCAGAAATGTTTTTTTAAGGTAAGCTTACTCAAACCTGTTCGTACTATCTATATACCTAAAATTATCATGATGGGTGCACAAATAAAAAAAGAGCTCTCTACTGGCTCCCCAACCCTTAACCCCTAAAGCGCGTGGGGCCACGATCGTGGCTCAGCCTTAACGATAAGTTAAGTGCATGGAGCCACGATCGTGGCTTCGCTCTGTTTCAGCTACATTGTGTCGTTTTCATTCATTTTTTTACGTAAAAACTTACACACCCAAAAAATGTATCGACTTCCGTCTCTTTTGGTATTGAAAAGTACTAATTTTTTATTTTTCGCAAAAGGGTCTTTGATTCGCAAAATGAACGAACATGTTGGACTCTATTCCAAAAGCTACGATGGAATCGATGCATAATTTGAATTATATTTTATTGATTTTGATGAAATTCTACAAAGCAAGAAGTGTTTTGATTTCATATTTGTTTTATTTTAATGATTTAGTTTTCAAAAGACTAAAATAGGTCAAATAGTAGCTGAAATGGTTCAATAAATTAGCTTAGTCTTTGTTGTTATCTAGATCATCGTTTTCGAAAGATGGGCGTGGCTAATTATCGTCTTTATTTTAGTTATTATTTAAATAAATTTGTATTTAAATGTGTTTATTTTGCGGGCTTAGGTTAAAACTAGTATATTTTCATCATAATTTAATAAAAATGTGATAGTTAAACAACATTTAATATATTTTTTTTTTAACTAGGTTCACTGAGTGCTATTATATCGGACTGTACCCTGACTATTTTCTAAATATTATAGGAGACTCTAATACTTACTAATATACCTTTTTATATACATTTCTTCAACTACCATGAGCTGCATTTTGTGGCTCAAGCCAGCCGTGCCGCAAGACCACGAGCCGCATTTTGCGGCTCAGAAACCCTTATATATTTTTTTTTTTCCAAATCCAATCCAAGGTTTAGAAATAATAAACTAACATCCTTGTTTTGAATCATCTACTTCCATATTCGTTTTTTTCAAATGTAAATATTAACTGGAAAACATGTTTTTTGTGTTTAAAAGTGATTTTTTTGCGATGTCTGGTTTAATTTTCCATTTTTTTCCCTCAGTATTGTTACTGTACTTGTGTTTAGCTTTTGTGTGCATCTTTGTTATTTGTAAACAAAAATTAATGAAATTTGAAGCGAGTGTTTCTAATAGAATTCTAAATAGGATCGCAAAGTTTCTTTTTTGTTCGGATTATTATTTTCGGAGATATAAGACTGTAAGTTGAATATTTCTTATTTGTTTGTCTTTGTTTCTAAAACAACATTCTTACTTTCACCTTTACTTTCACACTTATTTTAGAATTTAAAAATGTTCTATTGGTATATTGTAGATACGCTTTTATTTCTGCTTTTTTTGATATGTAACACTTAAAAGCTGTAAAAAAAGCTTTGATTGCGTTGGGCCTATGTAAAAAAAGAGGGTCATGAAAACGGGCTGGCCATACGGGGGAAAATGCCATGGTAGCTATTGAGTTAATTTAATACATATATGTCTAAAATATAAGTGTTTTTTTATTATTTTCTATTAGATGTTTACTTCTTAGTTGTGTGTTAAATTAATAAAAATATTTTTTTGAAGTTTTTGTGAAAAAAATTGCCCTGTATTTATTTAAATTTTACATTTTATATGCTAGATATTAAAAAATTAATATGTTTTTCCAGTTCCCCAAACCATTAGCTTTAATAAAATATATATGTTTATATATCTAATGTAAAAATATCATAAAAGAAAACAAAATAAAGACAATAGGTTTTGAATATTTAATGCACGTCAGTTTTAGCTACACTTTTTAATGCATTTGTGTGAAAATAGGTCATCGCTTTAGGGGTTAAAATATATTGGTACACTAAGAAATATACTGAGACAAATTCTTTTTATATCTATCTATCATTTACTTGATTTAGTCTATAACTATAACCTATTGATATTGCTGCCTTTATTGTATAGCCTATTTTATTCATAGATCATTGTACTCTGTTTTCTTGGGAACTATATTTTTTTTTACTATTTCACATCAGTAGTCACTAATGCTTCTTCTTATGTTTTTATGAATTGTAATAAAGTTAATTGTTTCATTGTTCATATAAGCATTTTCTGACTTATTTTAGTTAGAAAATTGTTTCAATGTCAGATTAAAATATTAGTAGAGAAGATGACTTGCGATTCTAAGATTCTTACACCCACTACCCCCTAGAACAGGGGTCGGGAAACCATGGCTTGCGAGCCAGATGTGGCTCTTTTGATGGCTGCATCTGGCTCGCAGACAAATGTTCGATTATTAAAAAAATGTGTTTTTTTTTAGACTTTTTGATCTCGGCTACATATTAATTGCATATCAATATTTCATTCTACAAATGAGCTAAAGTCTACTGCAGCTCAGCATCAGAAGAATTCAGAGACATAATTATTGTACTTTTAGTGTTGAAATTACACAAAATGCACACATTTACTTGAATTTTGTTTTAAACATTATGTATGGCTCTCACATAATTACTTTTCAAAATATGTGGTATCCATGGCTCTCTAAGACAAAAAGATTCACGACCCCTGCCCTAGACGAAATTTTCATAAATTAAATTTAGAGCCATAATAAATTATTAAATAATAAATAACTAAGTAGAATCGCAGGTCAAACTAAGTAGCACGTAATACATAATTGAAACTGTTTTTTAAGGAAAGTTTCTATATTAGGGTGAATATTTAGTACGTTTTATGTTTAAAAGTATGCATTTTTGAGAAGTTAAAAGGCAGTGTAAACCCTGAAAGGCAGGGTGTGACTTATTTGTGGGTCAATGACAACATATGAGATTTTTATTTTGTAACCCTATCCCTACTGTTAATTTGACCCGTCCATGGTATATTTTTGATAATTGCTCTAAAACCTTTCATTCGAATACTTTAAGTTTTCAGACATGCTATCTATAAAAGGTTAGCTTTATTCTGTCGAAAAAATATTGTTTATGTCTAATGCACGCGAAATGGTGAGCACTTTTATTTTTACTATACTAGGGGTGCGACTTACCCACCGGTGCAACTTGTGCGCAAGTATATACGGTATCATTAGGGACACAAACAAACACTAAACAATAGTATGATATTGAAACAAATACTGCTTAACTGTTTCTCTTCATTACAGGAATGTTCATGTAAATAAATGTACTTTTTACATGAGTTACCTAGTCTACTTCTCAAATGACCTACATCCTAAAGGTGAGTAGCCTACTTTTAAATAAGAGTTACCTACTTTTTAAATGAAAGGGATTTCTTAAATGAGAGTGACCTTTTTGATAACAGCACTAGCCATACAAATAAAACAATGCAGTAGCTTGCTCTAGTAGCAGTTCATGGATTTATTTTCCAGTGCACAAACATTTTCACTTCTACATGTTGAATTGAGACAAAATTTGAAAATCTTGTTGCATGATGGCAGTGCTTAATATTAACACCTAATGTGACATCCCATATTAATACAACACTTCCTGTACTTGTAAACGCAGTTAATTCAAGAACAGTTTCCCAAAAGCAAAATTTAAACAATATTTTCTACATCAAATTTTTCTTTAAAAATCATGTTTTTGGCTTAAGGAGACATGTAAAGAGACAACCAATTACAAATGTCTAAACCAACAAATCAACTAACTTTAGTTTATGCAAAATTCATTTCTCTACAATATGATATGATTCTTTTTAAAATCTATCAAGGGATAAGAGAACAGCACACACATATGTACACACACCAACACTCACAAAAATGGGACCCAAATTTAATTCAGCCACATGCCTTTATATGGGAATAGGCCTGTACCTAACCTAGTACTAGACAATATTGAGCAACAGGATAAGCTATTTGATAGGCTAAGCCTTCGTATTTTTTTATTAAATATTTTCCTTACCAGTAGTTATTTTGGCCAAAAATAGTTGTTTTTTTTCAGTTGAAAAGTAAAACAGTATGCTAATATGCATTTCTAGTACTGAGATGTAGGCCTAGAACTAAAAATGTGTCGCTTTCCAAGAATATTACTTTTTAATAATTAATAATATGGAATTGCATCGGTAGGCCTAGTAGCCTAGAGATTTATTGTTTTTTTTTATATCAGGTTGTTTTTTAAATCGCTATATTTTCTTAGTGAAAAAAAGTTGTAAATGGACTTTGGCGGCAATGTTTTAACACAAAAATGTTTCGGAACAACCAGGTTTGGCTATCAATATGTTAGCATAGGCCTACAGTGCAAAACATGAAAGTAATCAGTGTGCAAAGCTCTCTTGATAACGGTAAGAAAAAAAAAATGTGGTATTATCTAATCGAACCAATTCCTGTATCATTGATTTTCGGTTTCGAATTTCTAAAGCGTTAAAAAATAAATAAAAACTTATCATGTTCCGAAAATAGGAGTTTTAACAGGGTTGGTACAGAAAAATTGCCTAAAAATTCCAGGAGTTTTCCAGGAGTGTTCCAGAAGTTTTTCAGGAGTATATTTTTTGAAAAGGCAAGCTGAGCTCTTTAAAAAAAAACAGAAACCTAGCTACACAGCTTTTTTTTGTTTTACGACATTACAGGGACTTTTATAGCCTATATCCCGATTGGATTAAAAAAAAAACAAGATCTAGTAAAAAAAACAAAGAGTGGCATCACTGGTGTCATCAACGTTTGCGCGCGGAAATAGAAAGCGGCAAAGCGGGTTAACTAAAATAGGGCTTTCTGGAAAAGTGAAAGTACAATCTAAGAGCAGTGATTACGATTTTTTTTATTAATAATTAATCTCCCTAGAAAAATAAGGAGTTTTTAGTATTTTCCCAGGACTAAATGCAGTTTTTCCAGGAGTTTTAAGGTCCTGGAACACAGCTTTTTGTTTTCCAGGAGTTTCCAGGAGCTGTACGAACCCTGTTTAAGGGTTTCGTCAGAAGGTCGGAATGAGGGGTAAAAAAATCTGTAAAAGTCCTGGAAAATCTAAAGGGTTGGCAGGTCTATGTCAACCTTTAAAAAATTGATTGTGACTGATCAAAAGACTTATATATTGAATTTGTAACTTTTCAGAATAAAGCCTATATAAAGACTTGTATTTGTTTTTTTAGCAGATATAAAGACATGTATTTGTTTTTATAGCAGATAGTTTGGGGATGTGTATTTAAAAAAAAAAAAAAATTTAAAGTAATGAAATCTGCTCAATGTTTAGGTTTTAAGACTTCACCTACTCCTCCCCCCCCCCCACCACCAACTAATTGGTATGGACCACTTTTTTCAATGGCACTATAGTATCTGACTGACTGCCGATTGCATGGTATGAACTTATAATTATTTTTAATCAGTGGTTGAATTTATTGGCTAGGCTTAGCAAGACAAGACCTTCATTTAGACGGATTCAAGGTATTGTCTACAAGGCTAACAAAATCTTGATACACTGACGGCAAGGGAACAGAGGAACATTACTGCACATGCCTGCAGAGACATTTTGGATCTAATGAATGACCTAAGAAATGCAAACCTCTGAATCAGTCCACTAATAAGAATGCAATAAATCACAGGCTCGGGAAACAACAGGCCAATAGATTTGAATATTGCAATCCATGTAAAGAGACAACCAATTACAATCAGTACCTTCTCTAGTAAAAAAAAATATGAGTAAAGCAAGATGGGCGCATACGTATAAAAGTAGGTATATATCTTTTCAGGAGTTTGTGATAATTTAAACACATCTAAAATTTTAATTTAACATAGCGGCAAGGTTTTGTACATTTCTGTGTTTAAATGTAAAAAAAAAAAAAACACACAAAAAATTGTAGCTGTCAATGCTTGTAAAAAGCTACCAACCTTTTCCCACTGGTCCCTGAAGTTGTTGTTATATGCCTGGGGACATGTCTTTTACTAGTCACTGTGGCAGTGCCTGTGTTACTCAAGCTGTTTGCTGAAGAGTGGCTGAAAACCTTGGAGGATTTTAACGGAGAGACAACACCCTGTGCACTTTTGATGCCTATCTGCCTGGGGGGCTGAGTGGTGGAGCGCTTGTGGCTCTTTAAATCGTCAAAGCTGTGGGGCCGGATGAGGGTGCAATGAAGGCAGTGGGTGAGAAAGTCATAGAGAAAAAATTCAATTTGTGGCGGCAGGTATGAGTATATTAAAAAGAGACATGTTGAATAAATATGATGTGGAGTGGCAATGTGTTAGTTTAATTAGATGAAGAAAACAAAAAAGACTACAAACAATGGATACCAATGCTGTTTAGTTCTAAAATACATATTTAAGGATGTGATAAACAGGCTGTTGAAGTGTTGAATTAGTAAATATAACAGTAAGAAAGGATTTATATCCCTTAAGCCTTGGTACCACACTCATAAGCATTTTTAAGAACTAGGGTTTCTTTTGATAAATGATCATATCATATTCTGGAAAAATTCTTTTCTTGTACAGTGTTATCAAAAGCATACAATAAGGGCAATAAAATATTTACTAACTTTCAGATATTTGTTTAACTTCAGTTATTTGTAACAGAGCCTGTATTTGATATGCGCATATACAGCTGTCACATTGTGATTCTGTTTTGTTAAACTTTTTTTTTTTTCACGTGGATTGAATTTTCATCAAACTCAACCTCCTAAAACTAGACTAACCATACCATGGCAAGCAAGGATAAATCCTAAAGATCATAATAGGAAGGTAAAAGATGGATCTATTAAAAGGTTTTTAATGATGCTGGAATCATAAATACAGATCAAAGCAAGAGCAATCATAGATTGTGTGTAATCTAAAAGACTTACTGTGACCCAAAAAAAAAAAACACTTCACACTTTGAAAATTTGAAGGAAAAAAACAATGTTCTAAATATATCTTTTATAAAAATACTTACACTATAGCACCTGTAGTTGCAGAACGAGAATGTTTGCCTCTTAGCAGTTTAAGTTGATTTAGTTTATCTCCCTGAGTTTCTCCTCCAGAACTTCGAGTCACTGGCCCAGAATAAAGCTGTACACAATGAAAATCACACAAGGAAACATTAGAGATCACCAAAATTGTTCAACATAAAAACAGTCTTTTCAAGCAAAGCAACAACACAAATTTACAGATAAATTTTTTTTAAAAACCTACGTTGTCAAAAACACTGCTGTAGCGATTCTCATTCTCTGCTGGGTCGTCTATACGCATGTCATCCACACCGGAGAGTAACTTTGACACAGAACTCTGTCTTTCTCTCTTTATAGACTTGGTATGCTGCTCCCTGTGTCTGTCTCCCAGGTTCCATAACCAAGTCTGTTTTCTGTGTTGATAACAAAATGCTGTTCAAAACTGAGTTAAAGTGATCCACCCACTTAACAAAAATTTAAAAACTTGTTTTTGTCAAAACATTATTAGCATTCAATAAATTTGATGGGGATAAAAAATGATTTCGACAAAATTTAATTGCAAGTATTTATTAATTTTCTTTCAAATAATTTATAACAAGCATAAAAAGAATGTTAGTAGAAACTATGCTTTTAATTAAAAAATTTAGTAATATCTGTTATATCTTTTGTGTATTACATTAAGAGGTGTAGCTTTAAAAAGGTACACATAAGTGGAATTAACTTTACCAGTAACTAATTCTAGAATAGCAGGATACCTGAAAACCTTTGTTTTAAAGAAGCATTCTAGACAGAACATATAGGCATAATAATAACCAAAAAGCATGTTAATTGATATAATGGATCAGTAACAAAATATATTTAAGGCATTCTGTACAAAATATCATCATTACACTTTTTAATATTCTTTTAAATCATTAAACATGTCAAAACTTTTGAAATAATTTTTGGTTTCAAGTTTTGACAGCTATTTTTAGTCCGAGCTACTGAAATTATCAATTTTAATAAAGTGGAACGCTGCACAGGAAATGACAATCAATGATAGTCTCATTTAATCGTTTACAATTTTACACAAGAAACAGACAGTTTTCTTACTCTTCGAGAAAGTTTTGCTGTGGACCTATGACAGAACCAGGGCGACAGATTCGACACCAGGAAATGGCTTCAGCCGCTGTAAACTTGTAGTGTTTTATGAGGTAGCAAGCTATCAGAGTGCCAGTTCTCCCTAAACCAGCTGAAGAAACACAGATTTTAGCAAAATATAATGTCTAAATAAATAAAAAAATTGTGCCGAAAGTAACCGATTCATATTTTGTCTATAGGCAGACCTGTCTACCTTGGAAAAACGCTTGGAGTATTCTTGTGAAGGCTAAAGTGTACTTTTCCGAGGTCAAGTGTACTATGCTATAATAATTGTCATCTATCGCACCAATTATTCAAAATAATAGTCATTAAAATTTAAACAGTTGTTTCATTTAATGTTTAAAACAAGCAAAGAAAATCTGTTTTGTATTTTCAGCACAATTTAATAAATGTATGTTGAAAATGTTAACAAAACAGACAGCTGGTGTGTGTTCAATAATTTTTCTGTCCTCCATTTGGTTACTTCAGCTAGTTGTTTGGTCATTCTTTTTTAGACTCTGGTAATATGCCCCTTTCAGCAGTTTTAAGTCTTTATCATTAAGAGCCTTTACAGACTCCAAAATGCCCACTGGACTTGAGCACCAGAAGGCTCTCCATGGTCTGGTCAGACATTGAGGAATGCTGTGGTGTCCGGTTCTTCCTGGCACAGCTGAAAACACGTTCGCCTTGGGCACTGCTGTGTGGTATGGTGAGAAGCCCCAACATCACATTCGCCAAGTCTTCAAACATCAAGCTGTCAGTATCTTCATGCTTCATTTCAGCAATAGAAAACCAATTCTGTCCTTGATGCACCCTGACACATCAGTAGATTGATATAGGCAGACCTGCTCAGCAACTTTGTCTAGTGAGGTGTTGGTGACCAGGACAGGAAATCTGTTGATGATGAATTCCAGATTGCTGAACCTGCAAGACTCCTGCAATTTGACGTCTGCCACTTCTGCATGCATCAACAAGTCAACATCGACGCCACAGCCTTTGTCAGCACATCAGAGCACGACAGCGACAAGTTATTGTCAACAATGATGTTGCAAATCATTGCTTCTGCACGAGTCACATCATGCTGAAGTTGCTCCTCCCCAGCGACAGCCTCAGGCTTCACAAGAAAAGACCTAATATTTTGTGTAGGCCTAGACTTTTCTTTCTCAACAGCCAGTTTCTGGTGCGACTTCGATTCGTCATGTCTCTTACAGTCATAGAGCCCTCCGTGTCCCACCAAGAAGTCGATATGAAAAATAGTGCAGTGTGCCGATGTGTCACTTTTCAATGACACATGCAAGTACTTATATTTCATAGAATATTTATTTATAAACTTTTGCTTCCGAGCAGAATACACCTTCGCTTTTTTTACTCGGAGCAGACTAGGAAGCTTCTTCGTCATCTGTTTCATGATTTCGTGCACGCTGTGTAAAATTGCTGTCAGACATACTTTTGATAGCCGAATTTGGACATTTGCGAGAGAGGAAAAAAAGAATATCAGGTCAAGGTCGCCGCGCTGTGTAACAAGTTAGGTACTACTAACAATGTAGGGCCTACAGCGAGCTCCGTGTTGTACAAAAACAAGTTTATAGTGACGATTTTACATCATTGAATCATTGATAGTAATAATTGAAACCCCGACGTTGAGCCGAGATCAAGTCTATTAATAAATAGTTGCTTTCGTTTTAGTAGGCTGATAAACAAAAGTTTTATTGTAATTGTAATGAAAACAACGAGTTTTAATCTCTCCGTTAGTAAAATAAAACGTCAAGAATTTAAAAGAAAGCCGTGCGTGATGTACAGATTGACCTAAAAACAAATTCGCGTGAAGTAGGCTTATTGCCGTGTCTGACAATAAAAACGTTGACTTCTTGGAGATTTATATAGATCTAGACTATAGCCTATGAAACTACAGGGTCCAAAAAAAAGCTACATTACGGGATTGCGCTAAAAAAAAGTTTTTAAAACTCAGTAGGCACGAATAGGCCACGAAAGCAAAAACTAGGGAAACCCTGACCTAAAAATAAATATAGAATCACACATGCGTTTTATTTCGCCTTTTAAGTTTTCATGAAAGAAAAAAGTTGATCATTTATAGTTTCCCAAAACTTAAATTGGCCGATAGCCGGCACTCTAAACTCTTGCACCCAAGCAGAATAGCCTACCCCTTCGCTTTTTTACTCGGAGCAGACTCGGAAGCTTCTTCGTCATCTGTTTCATGATTTCGTGCACGCTGTGTAAGTTTGCTTTCAACCATACTTATGAAACTACAGGGTCCAAAAAAAAGCTACATTACGGGATTGCGCTAAAAAAAAGTTTTTAAAACTCAGTAGGCACGAATAGGCCACGAAAGCAAAAACTAGGGAAACCCTGACCTAAAAATAAATATAGAATCACACATGCGTTTTATTTCGCCTTTTAAGTTTTCATGAAAGAAAAAAGTTGATCATTTATAGTTTCCCAAAACTTAAATTGGCCGATAGCCGGCACTCTAAACTCTTGCACCCAAGCAGAATAGCCTACCCCTTCGCTTTTTTACTCGGAGCAGACTCGGAAGCTTCTTCGTCATCTGTTTCATGATTTCGTGCACGCTGTGTAAGTTTGCTGTCAACCATACTTTTGATCACCGAATTTGGATATTTGCGAGAGGAAAAAAAGGATATCAGGTCAAGGTCGCCGCGCCGTGTAACAAGTTAGGTATTGAAACAGACGATATCCATTTTCGACCAATCAAAACATCGGTTTTATGTAACTGCGGTTTAGTGATCGTCTAATTACCGATAAAAATAGAAATAAAAACGAAAAATTGCGAAATCATATTTTTTTATTCAAGAAGTCGTATTTTTAAGACGCTCGGTGTAACAGCCGTATTTTGTATCCTAAAGCGTACGAAAATACGCCCAAAGCGTACGGGTAGGCAGGTCTGTATAGGTGAGTGAAATTACCCATTTGAGAAGGGGAGGACATATGATGTTACATAAAGATTATTTAAGCTGAAAGTTAATTTTTTTTGTCTCTCACATTAACAAGTCAATAAATAATGCATAGTGCATTTTTAAGTAATAGGAAATCATACCTGGTGTATTAAGATTGAAATTAAACAAACAAAAAAAGTAATCTATAATTTAGATTGAGATTAAACAAACAGATAAAAGTAATCTATAATTTAGATTGAGATTAAACAAACAAAAAACTCTCTACCTTTACAGTGAACAGCTACAGCTCCTTCTGTGCTCTCTGACAATTCTAAAAAGGCTTTCACTATAGATTCACTGGGGACACTTCCATCGATGAAGAAAAGATCATGGTGTTCGAACCCACCATCAATAAACCGTCGGGCGTCGTAGATTTTCTTATTCAGTCGAACTATCGCTGTGACATTATGCTTTCTAAAGTAAGGAAAGTACGATTCAGGCGCATGAAGCGGGTAGCCTAAAAAAAAAAAAAAAAAACAGAAATGTAAAAAGTCAATGAGTATGTTCAGTGTGTTTTATTTAAGCTGAAATTGAACATACTGTAACACTCTTTGCTCTGACTAAAAATGTTATTCAGAAAAGACTTGTAAACAGTAAACAACTGTTGGCCTAAAACATGATAATATTTTTTAGTACAATTCAATTAAGTTAATAATATATCTAGATAGGAAATTATCATAAATACTAAAAGGGACTATCTATCATCTATGTGCACTGTACAAGTGTTCCCATAGACTTTTCGCTTTATGTAAAATTAAAGGAGAATTTTTTTTTTATATATATATAAAAATCATGGTGCATATGTACATAGCATAAAACAATATCTTATTATTAAGGCATAAATTTAAAATGCTTTAGTAAATTTATCTAAGGCAGAAAGTGTTAATTTATTTCTGTAGCGAAGTCCTTTTCCTCTGAATACACTTAGTGTCAGTTTTACTAAACCTACTTGAAGCCATTGGTTTACAAAATTCACCCGATAATTTGGAAAGGTCTGCATGTTTTGAATAGCAACTTTTTTTTTTCGTGCTCGCCATATCTTATAGAAAGTTCAGTATTACAAATGCAAATAGCAATGCTAAAAATCTCCATTCTTACTTATACACTTAAACTATTTCCTAAAATTTGATGATCTTTTTTAAAAGGACTAGACATAGGATCAGTTGAACACATAGAAATTTTCAACAAACTAGAAGAAACAATTTTGTTAAAATTAAATACTCATACCATTTTCTATTTTTGACTTTGGGTGTGGACCACAAAAGGCTAGAAATTTGTTGGGCAAAATCCAGTTTAAATCACCATTCTCCACTTTCTGAATAACAAAAACAAAAAATAGTAAATAGTCATCTTTTATTTTAATCATATCAAGTTTTAATTAAACTTTTGCATTTCAGTACATTTTAACTGTTGTATTTATCTTAGTCCAAACTAGGCAATATCAGCTATTTTATAATACTGATAAACCCACTTAAAAAGTCATTAACAAAATTATCACAGGACAGAGCTAAGCAGATGACAAAATAATACATTTCTATTATGTTAAAATTCAGTTCCAATGTTCCACTTGTTCCTCAAGTTATCAAAATAAGAAAATGATTTTAGAGAATGAGTTGAGAATTATGTATTTGGATAGTCTGTTCCCAAGGCATGTTTCATGACCTACCTCATAGTGCTCATACTCATCAACATCAAAAGTTTCAAAGTTGAAAAAGCCATTACAGAGTGCCTGAAAACAAAAACACTATTACAGAGTGCCTGAAAACGAAAACACAATCTTATAGCTAGCTGCTTCCCTAAACATGAGAAAATTATATAAAACTACTTTTTACCAATTATGGTATTCAAAAGCTGCAACTCACCTTGTTCAAACCATGCAAACAGTCTAAAAGTGTAAGATTGTATGAACAGGGCCCAAAGGAAGCATCTCTGACAATAAAAAGTTACAGAATAGTTTATTAGCCGTTTAGAACAACAAAAAAAGGGAGATGAACCAATGATAATTAAACTGAACTGACTGGTAATATACAGTAACTAGAATTCTACTTCTATTCCCATACCTGAAGGGTAAAAAAGGTGGGTTGGAGCCTGCTACAAGTGGTCTATATGCTTCTTCTGGAGTTTTCTTTAAATAAATTATCTGAGGAGAAAAAAAAAACTTTCAATATTCTAGATGTTGACTTTAATGTAAACCTAAACTTACCAAGACTGTACTCAAGATTTTTTTTTTCAAGTATATCTACTAAGAACAATTTTTCCAAAAAAGATATTTCTACAAATGTAAATAAATAATATTACATGTACAAATTAACTTGCATATTTATTAGTAATGGCTTAAAAGGCTAATGGGCCACACTACCGAAAAATCAAAAAGGATTTTTACAATCATAAGTCCTATGAAATAGTTTCAATAATGCATATTATATTTATTATTATTAAGATTTTATAAATTATTACAGTGAATTTTATACCATTAAATATTAAAAAGATAACTCTTCGAAATAAAATTGGTTATAATGTATTAATAAGTTCAACCTCAGACTTACACAAGTTTTATAGTTTCAAAAATGGCACTTGAATTATATATATTTTATGTGGTGTTTAAAGCTTACAGTTCCCCATTTACCTTAATTAAATGTTAAAGAACCCTAGGGAAACCATGGCTGTGGAGTCGGTAGATAAATGTTCCGAGTCCTCAGTTTTTTTTACTTCCGACTCCTCTGTATTAATATGCGAATGTATTGCCATATAGTGAGGAATGAAAAGCACACTTTTTTTCACAGTTACTTAATGTGTTTGCTTTGCATTTACGCGAGACACTGCATGCATTGGTCTTTATTTTTACAGTAGAGAAGTCATTAACCCTTTACCGGGCATTGCGGCCGAAATCGTCCATTGCTGATATGGGCAAAACGTCTGAAAGCGTCAGTGACAATTTATATAGTTCAGGCTACTTTCTCGTTTGGTTCGAGATCTCGGGAGCTTTCCATTTGTTTATTTCCGGTTTATTTAATGTCTGAAGCATCTCTAGTCAATTTTTCATCACTGTAAGTTTATTTTTTCATATTTTAAGCATTTTTTTTCGTGAAGAGGTGAGATGGAGCCGTTGAGTCTAAGTTAAGCGTAGTTCGGGTTTAGTTTAATGGGCATTTAAATGGGGGGAATTATTTAATCGGGTAAAGTTAACTTTGATAGTGACATCGGCTTTGGATTTTTCCGACAGTGAAAAAAGAGATATCGAAAGTTGTAAGTCTGATATTGAAGTAGACGGGAGAGACCATCGCGAGAACCCCCCATAGGTGGAAAATGTAACAAATGAAATAAAAATAGAAGAATTTAGGGAACAAACTGGCCCCAATTGGCCTGTGGCTAATCAGTCTCAGTTAGGCTACTTTTATTCAATTGTTTGAAGAAGTTACAATGGATAAAATAACTTCTCAAACAAATACATCCGCGCTTCAAAAAAAATCCTTTAAAAATCTTGCCCGCACAGAGCTAGAAAATGGAAAAACATCTGCCCAGTAATGGTTTAATTATAACTGTTTGTAAATTTGTAGATTTAAATTTGCTTTTTTTAAAATTCCAATTTAAATTTAGCAAGGTAGGAGTCGGTGCATTGTGTGCGACTCCAGGTACCCAAAATTTCCCCCGTCTCCGACTCCACAGCCCTGAGGGAAACACAACAAAGGTAATTGTTATCAACCTACAGCATATGATGATATCATAAATGCAGCATTTGCACGCTTCCGTGCATCAAAGCTGGTATAATGCACAATCCGTTTTTTTCCCAGTGAGAAAGATTTCAGCTTCTTGTTTACTTTACAACAGTATCGATACAGCAACCCTAGATTCACAGGCCCAAAATCTGCATAGAAACTGAAACAAAAAGAGACACAAATCAAATGAGTCTTTTCTTTCTCTGCATGTTATATTGTACTTCTCTTTGACCAACAATAGTTAATGACGTCAATGGTTATTACAACATTTAGAGCTATCAAAACATCATATTATTATTAATACAATTTTAATCAACATTTTTAATTTGCAGCTTACTTTTCATAGACAAGCTCCTCGTCAACACAGAAATAATGGGTGCGTGCTGTTGACTTTGGTTTTGTGCGTAAGGATGCAAAGTACAGCCGATCTGAAATTACAAATAAATTTTTCTTTGTAAATATACTGTATTTAAATAATATCATACATATATAAATCTCAAAAGGAGTATATATGGCTATGTACGTTTGTACATACCGCCTAATCTTTTTTAATACTGGACAGAATGACATGAAATTTGCTATGAATATTCTTTGTGTTACTGCGGTGAACACTGTCAGGGTCTTACATTTTTTAAAATGACCGGCAAAAATCCGCAGGTGGTATTCGGCAAATCCGGATAGTGCCGGAAATCCCGATATCCGGCATGCCGGATATTCGACCAAACTCTAATTTTCAACATATAAACCTGTTAGTGTTATATATATGGAAACAAAGTTTGATATATTTTTGTGTATCTTTTGTTATTATGTATTATAAGGCAGGTTTCACAAAAAGGGCACCAAATGATCGAGATTAATTGTTTATTAAAAAAAATAATTGTTGAGACAAAATGTTTTTTTTTACTTGTATACATGTGTTTTTATCAAGGCTTTGGAGTCAGCAGATAAATGTTCTGACTCCAACTCCTCAGTTTTTTGTACTTCTGACTCCAACTCCAGGTACCCAAAATTACCCGAATCCGACTCTTTGACTCCACAGCCCTGTCAGGTCTGTGTAGTTGGTAGATAAATGTTCCAACTCCTCAGTTTTTTGTAATTCTGACTCCAACTCCAGGTACCCAAAATTACCCCGACTCCGACTCTTCGACTCCAACTCCGACTTCACAGCCCTGGTTTATATGTCCATAATGTATCAGCTGCATCAGTATTGTATGTTTTAATTACATTATTATGTTGTTTATATTAATTTAAACACTCTTGAACGTTACATAATCGACAGACACCATTTCCCGATTTTTTTTATACATTTGAAAATCACTTACACCAGGAAAAAATAAAGCGGAAATATAAAGTTTTTTTAATGTTTGACATTCATAAACAAGTTAATTTTCCCTAGGCCACCATTAGAAGCACAAACACTATTTACACATTTATTTTCCTATTTCCGACTGTTAATGTACTATCTACAGCAACAAAATACTATTATTTATAGTTTTAAACTAAATTTACGCAAACTATTGTGGTTTAAACGTAAAAAAATTCTTTTTCTTCGCTTTTAACACAAATGCTTAGTTTACGTCCACGATAGCCGACATTTTGACAGTATGGCGCCGATTTCGTTACTTCTAGACTTTATGACGCCCGAGTGCGAAATCTCGTTTTATTGTAAAAATATAAATAAAACAACACAAACACTGATATTTTTACGTTTTGTAAGTTTATTTGTCATAAAAGTATTCATTTCAACAATATTGTGTGTTTTAATGCTATTTTGCTGTTGTTTAGTCTAACTCATTTTGTAGCCTCAGCAACTTACAGGCGGACATTACCAATTTTTAAATTATTAATTATAAAATATTGGAATATCAGCTGACTTTATAAGTGTCATTTTTGGATTTCAGGGCTTTTAGGCTTTGAAATGACATATAAAATACTATAATATAGCTTAAGGCAGGTTTCACAAAATGGCCACCAAAGGGTTACCTTTTTTTCAATATTTGAAAAAAAAAAATTTTATGTATAAAATGTTTTCTTTTTTACATGTTTGTGTTTATATGTAATAAAAGTATCAGCAAAATCAATGTTGTGAGTATTTATTTTATTTTAGTGTTGTTTATTATATTTTTTATGGTGTTCCACGTAATCAATCTTGCAGATCCCTATTCCCCTTTTTTTGTACCTACTTTAAAAGTTTTAATTAAAAGTATATAAAATCAAAATTCACGCGATTTCTGAATGTTTTTCATTTACACATATGTTATTATATGCTACACTTGCATTGAAAGTCGTTACAGATGTTGTTGTTTTTTTTTAAATATATATTTTAAATCTCTTATTTTTTTACGCCGCGTCTGTAGGTTTTTCTCCATTCACGGCGCTAGGCCTAAAACTCGATCTAAAAATATATAAGTCACTGTAGATTTCTAAAACTCTCCAAATTTAACCCAAATATATATTTATTCATAAATACGGCATTATTTTTAAATATTCTGCCACAAATTTGATTTTATACCCCACTAAATCATAGATGTTCATTACGAAAACGTGATCGGGAGGCAGAATTTTACGTGAAACACACAAAGTTGAATCGATTTTTCGTTAATTTTCAAATGTGCTCGAGTCAATTTTAACATATAAATCCAATCAGATGGCCGTTTTGTTTTATTTGATACATTTGCCGACTCAAAAAATACGTTTTTCAATTTAATATTAATATTTTACCCGTGTCTGCGAGATATGTGGCATCCAGGTTGCGTTGAATACAGCCGAGGACCACGCCGCTCGGCCGTTACCGATAATTTACTCTAAAACGCTATTACGCATTTTATTTTGGATTTCCAAGTTCTAAATTACGATTTAAATAAACACAGCAATATTATTAAATGTTTTAAAACTAAATTTACGCGAACGGTAACTGTTTAAACGTAAAAAAACATATCTCTCCACGCTTTTCACTAACACAACGTTTTAAGAACAAAATGGCCGCCATTTTGTTTATTTCCGAGTTTCAACGCAACCTCTGGCCTATGACCCCAGGATGCAAAATTATTAGTTAATTTGTGAAATTAATAACAAAATACAACACAAATAATGACATTTTACATTTTATAAGTTTATTTTTCATAAAAATAAAAAAAAAACAATATTGTAGGTTTTAATAATATTTTGCAGCTGTTTAGTCTTGTGTATTTTTTAGCGCCGGCTACAATCCTGCCGACGAAATTTCCCGATCTTAAAATTATTAACTATAAAACATTGGAAAGTCAGCTGATTTTCTAACCTTCATATTCGGATTCCTCAGTTTCTAGGCTTTAAAATGAATATATAAAACAGTAATAAAGCTTTAAATATTTTTTTGTAAAAAAAAGGGAACTTTTAAAATCCTTATTGTGAAACCTGCCAAAAGCCTAATGTAATAATGTATGTAGGCTATGTATTTATGCATGTATGTTCGTTAATGAGGGACTGACAGAGTGATAAAAAAAACGTGCATCTATATGCCGTTTAGCTAGCCATTGTGACTGAAATCACAAAAATACTTGCG
The DNA here is from genome assembly GCA_949126835.1 of Anisus vortex. Classification (NCBI taxonomy): domain Eukaryota; kingdom Metazoa; phylum Mollusca; class Gastropoda; family Planorbidae; genus Anisus; species Anisus vortex. Next base: position 16,778,678 of record OX421493.1, read on the forward strand.
CTACAGAAAGTCACAATTGAGAATTGATTGGTCAATAAAAATAAATTACCCATTTTTTAGAAAATGTTTAATTTAATATAATAAGCTTTCAAGTGTTCGAGTGAACCCTGAAAGTTTTATTTAATTATCTTTTCAAATGTTTACACAAAAATCTGTGATTTATTTTATTAGTGCACTATTTGACAGGCCAAGCCCTTATTCAACCAACCATATTATTATGCACCTGACCAGTAATACAGTAAAATAGGTCAACATAAATTTGAAAAGCCTAACCTAACCCTAACCAGAAATCTAAATTACACACACTCACACTAGGTACTTCGATAAAATTTCTAAAATTGTTAAAATTAATAACATTGAAACAAAAACTATTTAGTTAAATGTAGTTTGGTATAGGCTTTCCAGTGATACCTCATTTTTGTTTCTACATTAAATATTAACGAAGTTATTAATTTTTTAAGTGTCCGAAAATTAAGCCTATTTGACCCATCTAAATATAAAAAAAAAGTGTGACCCAAAAACATGAACTGAGCTGTTTAAATTGCTATAACTTAAAAACCGTAAAAGATAAATGTATGAAATTTGAAACACTTATTCTACTATATATTATTTTAATTTTAAAATAGGTATTTACATATGTGTCGATTGGGGAGGGGGCCCAGAACCCCGTTTTCCCAAGAATTTAGTATTTTACTATTAAACACAAGTTCACCTCACTGACCTATATATAAAATAACATAGATCTGAGTTTTTTTACCCATCAGAAAGCCTCTTCACCCCCGATCCCCAACTGTATACAAATACTTTTCTATACAAGGGGCGTAGCCACATGGGGGAGAGGGGGGGGGGGGTGAGAGACTTGTAATGGTATTGAAAATATATTTTTTAAAAGAATATTTACATTTTTTCCCTATATTTGGGTAAAATGTATTTGAATAATGTTTGTAACATGACATGTCAAACCCACTCTAACATTCTAACATCATCCCAAGTCTAAGCACAGTGTGAGTTTGTGTGTGCGAAGGGGGTGGGGAGCCACTGTGAAAGGGGAGGTGGTTGGGCCCTCATTTTGAAAAAAAAAAGGATTTTTTTAGCAGTTAAAAAAAATTAAATTTGCAAAGGTTTTATAATTGAATTAAATGTTTATTTTATAACCCCCACCTATTTTTGAAAATTATCAACATTTCTATACTTGCCCATGTATGGCAATATATTTGTGTATTACTTTGTGTATTATGTCAACATAATTTTTAGTTTAAAAGTTTTAGTTTTAGTTTAAAATTGAAAAAAATAAGGAATAAAAAAAAACAAATGGCAGACAGATTTTAAGTTTTTTAATGTTTGTTTTTCCGAGATTATAAATTATATAAAAAAAAATATAATAAACTAGTTTCTATTTAAAATGCTTTAAATCTTAAGTTAACTAGTTTTAGGCCCAAAAATGATAATAAAATAAAGTAAGTAAAGTACCATTCGGACCAAACAGATCATAGGACTGGTGAAGCAGCGTTCACCAGTTTCTGTGACCAGGGCATAATGCCCATCCGCCATTACTTTACCTCAACTAGTGTCAGGTACCCATCAGAGCTGGGTAGACTCAGGGGCACCCTTATAAGTCCCGGGAAAAATCCTAGCCCGCACCATGATTTGTACCCAGAACAGTCGGATCGCCAGTCGAATGCGCTGCAGCTAGGCCACCGTGCATCATTATTTCAATATAAAATTAACCATTTTTATTTATCTATCAGTTTACTTTATATTCATAATAATTCTCCCAAAATTGAAATTATAATACACTTTTATTTAGGCATGGATGGATTAATTAGTGCACCAGAAGACGTAAGCATTTAAAAGATTAGCTCTCCCAGACCCCCTCTTTTTAATATTTATTTTAGCATGAAGTTCAAAAATATACTTTTACCATAAGCAGAACCACATAACAGTGTGCCATAAGTGTCATGAACAATGATACATTTGTGCAATGTAAAATATTTTTAACAATGTGTTTCATTGGAAGAGTAGGCCTATTCTTTTTAATAAAAACTTATTATATTAAAAACTTTGATGTTATGTTCCCTATACTGAAAACAGCATGCAATTTGACTATTAAATGATTACTTTTCCACAATTTTTTTAATGTTGTATTTTATGAAATATCAATACAACATTCTTAGAATGTCCATTATTTTATTAAAGAAATGGGCAGAGCTCATCTTATTTTTTTTCCACATGGACAATAAACAATTCATGTCTTATCAAATTTTCATTATATGTGATTACATATTTATAGGTTATAATAATCCTTATTTCTTAGTCATTTTTGTCACAGGGACCATGTGATTTAATTTTTTTGACTATCTTGAAAAAAACAACATAGTGACACAGGTCTTTTTTAACTTTTTATATTAAAATTGTTTTTTCCATTCCCTTTTCATTTCTATATGTTCAACTTGAATGCTAGATCCATATGAAAAGCTGAAAAAGAAAAATTATTTTTTTTATTGCATTTTAAATATTTTTTTTTAATATCTGTAAGTAATTGTTAATAATTTATAATATGATATAATTTATAATATGATATGGGCATATGGCCCTTGCAATAATATTTTTGCATTCCTGTGTAAAAAAAATCTAAAAATAGTAATTAATTACATTGTCACTATAGTATAAGACCATTTACTTTATTACGAAAATAATTGGCCTATAAGTTCTAGAGCCTAGATATTTTAATAGACCTTTAGACATATTATGTCCTATTTATCTGCCTACTAGTAGTACTAGTGACTATATTATATGCTAGGCTTATTCATGACCATATCCATATACACTATTGTTTAATTATTGGCTCTATATATAGACTATAGCAGTATAGGCCTACTATGCTATACCCTATTAGGCCTAGCCTACTTATAGATAGTTACAGTTATTACAGTCCTATTATAATGCTAATATTGTACAAAACTACGCCTTATCATCGCCTCCCTATAGGCCTATAGCCCTAGGCTATGCCTATGTATGGCCTATGCAATGCTATAACTATAAAATGACTATAGGCCTAGTAATGACTATGACCTTTTTCCTGGCTATATACAGGGCCGTAATTAGGATTGTAGGCGCCCATGTTCACACATCTATGTGGGGGCCCTCGTGGCATCGCCCCTGCATTCCATAGGGCCTACCTCAGAAAATTGCGGTTAATTGACTCCTGTTAAATTCTGTAAAATATATAGGCCTAAATGCATTTTATGTAGCGCTTAGCTTGGTTGGATTAAAGCGCTTAAAATTTTAGGGGATAAATGAATTTTATTTTACATATTAAAAAAAAATTCTTTTTGGGATGTGTGGGTGCCCCTGTTCCAATGTCCAATGGAACATGTGGAATATGCCTAAATACGCCGTATTATACTCGATTGGCTATTTTTTTTATATAGGCCTATAGTAATAGTAGGTTAGTAGGCTATAGACTACAGTATTGCTATAGTTTAGGCCTAGTCATAGTTCTCTAGTTATAGCCATAGCCCATAAACCTGTGCCCTATATTACTAGGCCTAACCATGGCTTTTCTAATATACATATACAATACTGAGTAAAAAATAACACGGAGTATGCTGGTTTGTTGTATTTTTCAGTTTATTTATATTGTAAAATGTAATCCTACTTTTTAAAAAATACCACGTGTTTTTTGTAAATTGTTCTAAAAAAAGATATGACCTAAAAACAAAAGCGTGCAAGTTCTAAAAATAGATTTTAACATCAAAGTTTAAAACATTATTATCTAAAATCTGATCCAAGAAAAAATATTCAAATTGACTTCAGCTAATATATTTATACATACTAAATGGAAAAATTATAATTAAATTTTGTTACAGTAAATTTGGCGATAAAAATTTTAACCAAAACCATTTTTTTGCTATATGTTATATATAAAAACTTTGGAAATAGAAAAAACAACTTCTGCTTCAACGGATTTTTATGAAAATTCACATTTTGATGTATTCTAACATGACAAAAACGAATATCTTCATTAAATTTTGATAATATTAATAATAAAAAAGTTACACATTCTAATTTAAAAAGTTACAAATTCGCCGACTTACCGATTTTTTTCCGATAAATTCAAAGTAGTTCCAAGTGAAGAAAAAATAATATTAATAATGTTCAAAATGTCACTAACAAAAATAAAGCACTTTTCTGGGCTAAAATGTTGTAGAAAACCATTAAATATAAAATCTAACAGACTATGTGAAATTAGGTCAAAAAAATTTGTGATTCAAATTTTTATGATTTTTGGTAAACAAAAAAAATGGCGGAAGTGGGTTTTATCGAAGTACCTACTCACACCATAATAAATTATTTGAACATAAAACCAAATCAAGCTTCTTAACTATCTTAAAATATATAATATATTTTATAAGTATAAGATATTATATCATTGTTGAGTGAAATCCTACATTCGAGAGCTATAACGGACCCTAGTTGAACTTTTTCCTCACTCCTACTTAATAGTCCTACCCTAGCCCTAGGCTAGCGAAGACCGAATAGCGTTACTAACAACCAAGCCAAGACAAACAATGCCAAATAAAGTCTTACCTTTTATAAACTCTGATGCACATCCAATTATCTCATTTTCTTCTGTGGCCATTATACCCCTCTATCTTACCGGGGAAGTATTTTCGGTCTGATTTTCTAACCTATTACTACGTTGGTCAGCCCTTTTCAAAATCCTTCCGAATTATCTCCGTATTTGGTTTTGTTGACGTTCTGGCAGCTCGACTCGAAAAATTTCGGTCAGACAATCTGACGTGTGCCTTCGTAGGGATGAAATCAATTATAATATTGGCGGTTTTTAATATTAAGGGAATATATTAAGAAGTGTGTCAGACTTAATAAACAATTTTGGTTTACGCTAAAAAGTAAATAAACAAATAGGAAATTCCGATCGTCAGGGATACAGATACAAGACAGCCATGTTTGAACTGGAGGAAATAGACACAGAATAATCACGTGACAGTTTTTAGCCAAGCAAAACAGCTGTTACATGTCGTCTCCATGACAATTTGAATAGTGTCCAATCAAGTTATGTCTTGCTTGGGAATTTGAGTGAAAATAAAAACTTTAGTTTATGCCGAATTGGACTATTTTTTTTATTATTTTACTTTGTCATCAAAAATTCAAATAATTTTAATTTAATCTCACATTTATTATAGCTTTGCGTCTTCTTACACCATTTCATAAAATTCGATGTATTAGCTGCATAAAAAGTAATGATCTGTAAGGATATTTGTGTCATGTTTTGCTAACCAACAATAATCCATGTGACTTATGTCTGAGTAAAAGATTTAGCTAAACATCAGCACAAAGATCAGTTCAAAAAGCTCAATCGACTTTATTATATACATTTTTAAGACCTTGTTCTTTAACATTAAAAACAAAACAATTATAGATTTTTAATTATTCAGGCATTACATACCACGAGTTAGCGACCAAATCGATAGTTAATTAAGAGGTCATCTGCAGCCTATATTATGTAGGCCTACGCCAAAAAGTTATATTTTCACCTCCACCCAGTGCCGTATTTGGCCTAGGCATATGTACCACATGTTCCATTGGATCAGGGGCCCCCACACACATCACAAAAATAAATTTTTAGTGTACAATAAAATTCCTTTGTACCCCTATAATTTTAAGCGCTCCAGTCCAACCAAGCTAAGTGCAACATAAAATTATTGATTTTACAGAATGTAACAAGAATTAAGGGCACTTTCTATGACGTATGTGAAAGGCAGGACGAGGCCACGAGGGGCCCCCACATACATTTGGGAACAGGGCCCCCACAATCCTAAATACGGCCCTGCCTCCACCCTTGTTGCACACCACAGGATCCCTACATAGGCCTACATATGAACCCCCCCCCCCCCCACCAACTCCTTCTAATAGGACAATATCATGGCATGCCATGGAATTTCGCCTCCATGTCCGCATACCAAGGACTTGTAGATCCACCTGCCTATCGTCCATCTATCTTGTTCTGCTTCCTTATTTAGTTTCTGGCACTACTATGCTTAGCCCGTGGCTTAGCCCCTCTGTCTTTTGCTATTCTTTCCATATCTTTCCTACCTCACTCTGTCCCTTCCCTTTTTTTATAATCGCTCCCACCGATGTGTCCTCGTAGGGAGTAGCACCCCCCTCCCCAACTAGGCCCTATATGTAAGCCCTAATAATATATTTCATGTTGTGTTAGTAGACTACCTTTATCAACCTGTACGTTCACTATTCCGTGATCTATAAGGCCTATCTTGCGATGGGTTGAATTCGCTCCCATGTGTTTAGCTGGTTGGCAATGGCTTTTACCATCGTTTAGGGCGCAATGCTATATTATAGGGGTCGGCAACCTTTTGATAAAAGTGTGCCAAAGTAGGATTTCTAATTCATTCAACGTGCCAACAGCCTAAAAGCCATCCTGCTGTAGCACTAAATTTCTTGTAGAATAGACTTAAATAGACTTTTTGGGCCTCTTCCGCGTGCCATTGAAAATCCCTCGGCGTGCCAAGTTTGGCAAGCGTTGCCGATCCCTGCTATACTACACCACTGAATTTCTATTGTTTTATATGGTTTGCTACCGCTCTTTCTTCATTCTTTTTTAAAAAAGGTTAATTAACCTCAGTTTTTTTTTTTAAAGATTTTGTGAAGAATGAATTTTCTGCAACATTTCTTAAAGCTAATCTTTATTTTTTTTCTTCTGGTATCACCTCATTCTTTTCTTCAGCTTGACTGCAAGTAGTTTGCAATTCAATTTTACGTTTTCCTTTCATTTTTCCTAATTAAACAGGTCAACAGTTCCTAAAGCTAAAGTAGGCTATGGGTGTGCTATTTTGTGTGTTATTGGTTCGTATAAGAAATTTGAAATATATATAGCCTATTACAATAAGTGTCAAACATTCTAGAAATGTATTTAGGGCCTTCATTTTAAAGGCAAAGCATTTTCTGTTAGAAACGACGTTGCAGGGCCCCCATCTATAAAAACCTTTCGTTAATAGCTATGCTTCGTGGTCTGTCTTGACCAGTCCCGGTTCATTGGGCAGTTGTCTAATCTCTTATATAAGTTAGGCCTACTAGCTAAGTTGCCTGGCGTTGCACGGGTTAACAATCAGCCTACATTTTCATTAAAAAAAGTACACTAAGAAGAACCGAACCCAGGCAAGGCGGGTGCCAGGGGTATTATAACCATACACGCGCGGGAACAAAAAATCATGATAGTTTAATGGGACTTTTCAACTTTATATATATAGACAAGCTAAATTTGCCCGGCGTTGCTCTGGGACAAATTACATAAGCGCATAGGCATATAGATAGCCTACAGATAAAAAATATAAACTATAATGAACAGAAAGCTATGCCTATATTAATTAAAAAAATATAATCATATATTATTTACTGAAAACATTTAGGAAACTAATTTAAAAAAATAGGCCTAATCGAGTTAAGAAAACAAAAAAACAAAAACAAAAAAGTTGGACTCTCCCTGGCTAAAAATCGAAGACCCGTCTCCCGCATGACTAATATTGTTTGTCTCTTTTGGCTCACTATTTCAATTCTTCATTCTTCTCGGAGTACATATTCCGGAACTTTAGATTCTATAGGCCTACTCTTGTTTTAGCCTGGTAACGTTTTTGCCTAATGTTCCTTCAGTATGTAATATCAATATTTAAAGTGTTCTCCGATATATTTTATAACCATTGTTGAAACTATTTCTTCTTCGCAATTAGGCCTAACCCTTCCTGTACCGACCTACTTTCTATCTACGCTATCTTCAGTCCCGCTATATACGCGCCGGGGACTGTAAGAGTTAAGGTGTTGCATTGAATTGATTTTGTTTTCTCTATGTATTTTATTTTCCGGTACCTCCATACCGTTGGTGTTCCCAATCCGCCACCAGAAGAAGCGCCCGATGGAAGGACAACTACTCCACACGCGCCACTGGTATGAATACACACCCGTAATTTAGCTTGTTGAGTTTGTAGGATACTAAAATACTAGCTTGTGACGTTTCGTCTAATTAAATCATCCGACTACGAATCATCTACTTACTGTACTTTCTTGATAGATACTTTACTCCATCGTTTAACAAAATATTTAAATTACCTATCCCGTCGGACCATATTGATCCATAGGACCAGCGAAACAGCGTTCGCCAGTGGCCACGACATACTATGTGATTGTGTGGACAGCACTAGGCTCTGCTCAGTCACCTAACTTAGGTCAGGTACCCATCAGAGCTGGGTAGACGCAGGGCACCCTCCAGACCCGGGAAAAAATCCCAGTGTAAAAAAAATATCTTATTGGTATTCAAATAATTGAAGTCGTTATGGAGAACTATTTTGTGAATACGTAAACGAGAACATTCTATAAATGATTCAAACTATTGGATGATAGTAAGGTAGAGAGTGACCTCTTACGTAGAATAAAAACATCATTAGTCACTCGCCTCTTCGCACTCAACTTTTGTGGCTTCATTGTAGACTATCTCGTTTCTATGAATGTACAATAACAGTAATATGATATGTATAACGTCTTACATGCCTTGTTTTTCTTCTATATTCATGGAGTAATATAGGCTAAGTGTATGTTATGATGGGATCCGGGCCAATAGACAATTGCGATAACTATTGCGCATGTCCGAGGAAGCCCTAAGTTCCGTGCTTCATCGTAAACGCACGAAGTCGCACCATTTTGTTGGCTGTTATTCATTAGTTTTCTTGTCGTCCATATCTGTGTATTGTTAATAAAGTATTATACTTAGTATTAGTATATGTTTTACAACCATAACAGTGTAATGCGGACTAATGGGGTCATATTTTATGTCTAGGGAGCTCCAAAAACTTTACAATATTTATTCACATGGTTGTGAACATACTTTTCATGTCCTAACCATGAAAATGTTCAATTTATAAAAGAGAACTTTTTCGTGGAGATTAACTTATTGCGATAAAGACTTTAAATGATTAGTATACAAACGAGGAACGATTGTATCGAGTTGATTGTTGTCCTGTAGTTCGATAACAATTGTTGACTTTTTTTTATCACTAACACTTCAAAGGTACCGGTAACCAGATCGATTTAGGGCCTACCAACATTTCTTAGTATCGGTTCTGTGGTAGTGGTCGCTTCCGTATTAGTGGTCACTTCCGTGGGAGTGGTCGCTTCCGTAGTAGTGGTCGCTTCCGTGGAAGTGGTCGCTTCCGTGGTAGTGGTTGCTTCCGTGGTAAAGGTCGCTTCCGTGTTAGTGGTCGGTTCTGTGGTAGTGGTCGCTTCCTTGGTAGTGGTCGATTCAGTGGTAGTGGTTGCTTCTGTGGTAGTGGTCCTTTCCGTGATAGTGGTCGGTTCTGTGGTAGTGGTCGGTTCTGTGGTAGTGGTCGCTTCTGTGGTAGTGGTCGCTTCCGTGGTAGTGGTCGCTTCCGTAGTAGTGGTCGCTTCCATGATAATAGTCGCTTCAGTGGTAGTGGTCGGTTCTGTGGTAGTGGTCGCTTCCATGATAATAGTCGCTTCAGTGGTAGTAGTCGCATCCGTGGTAGTGGTCGCTTCCATGATAATAGTCGCTTCAGTGGTAGGGGTCGCTTCCGTTGTAGTGGTCGCTTCCGTGGTAGTGGTCGCTTCCGTGATAGCGGTCGCTTCCTTGTTAGTGGTCACTTCCGTGGTAGTGGTCGGTTCTGTGGTAGTGGTCGATTCCGTGGTAGTGGTCAATTCCGTGGTAGTGGTCGCTTCCGTGGTAGTGGTCGCTTCCGTGGGAGTGGTCGCTTCCTAAGTAGTGGTCGCTTCCGTTAAACTCGTCACTTTCGTGGTAGTGGTCGCTTCCGTGGTAGTGGTTGCTTCCGTGGTAAAGGTCGCTTCCGTGTTAGTGGTCGGTTCTGTGGTAGTGGTCGCTTCCTTGGTAGTGGTCGATTCCGTGGTAGTGGTCGGTTCTGTGGTAGTGGTCGCATCCGTGGTAGTGGTCGGTTCTGTGGTAGTGGTCGGTTCTGTGGTAGTGGTCGTTTCCGTGGTAGTGGCTGCTTCCATGGTAGTGGTCGGTTCCGTGGTAGAGGTCGCTTCTGTGGTAGTGGTCGGTTCCGTGGTAGTGGTCGCTTCAGTGGAAGTGGTCGCTTCTGTGGTAGTGGTCGCTTCCGTAGTAGGGGTCGCTTCCGTGGTAGTTATTATAATTCTTAAGCAGGCTTCTTTGTAATTTTAGCTTGGGTTAGTTGTTACGCATAAATGAAATAGTTTTGTTTTAAATTACTCTGTTAACAATTGACTCTATTCTCTGTGATAGTTTTCTAGTTTTGTAATTCATCTAAGTATCTTTGTAAGATTTTAGCATCATTTTCTGTATTTATTGCAAAAAAACTAATATTCTTACCTGTACCATATTTAAGTCCTTGGATAGATTTTCCATTTAAAGCCCCACATAATTATTAGGTGCTAAATGAGTTGTTTTTTTAGTAGAATAATTAGACCTTAAGGTTGGACATCTGTCTAAAATTATTTTTTTGTATTTGGCTTACCTGACAATTTTACATTACCCTATCAGATTCAACTGTGTTTTTTTATGTATGCTTAGGGTGCAAAAAATTGTTTTATGACTTCTAAGCTCCTACGTTTGCCTAAATGTTTCCACTGTATACAACTTTGATATATTTTTTTCATTGAGAAAATCAGAGCGATAAAAAAAAAAACGGAAAGTGTACAGTGCAAAAGTGAATCGGGACTTCCGAAAAGAAGCCAATCGAATCATCAAATAGCAGTAATATTAAAGCAAGCGGCCCATCTTATTATAGTCTTTGGTATAGCAAAGGAACGATTCATTTTTTTTGTTATTAGTTTTTTCGCACAATCCGATCGACGATTGATAATAAAAAAAGTCGAAAGTCTTCAAAACTTTCACCCTTGAATTCCTGAGCAATTTGAATAGTGTCTAATTAAGTTATGTATTCCTTGAGAATTTGAGTGGAAATAAAAACATTAGTTTATTCCGAATTGGACTTTTTAAAAAAAATTATTTGACTTTGTCATATAACATCCAAATAATTTGAATTTAATCTCAAATTTATTATTTATTATAGCTTGGCGTCTTCTTACACCATTTCACAAAATTGGATGTATTACCCTCATAAACAGTAATGGTTTGTAAAGATATTGGTATCATTTTTTGCTAACCAACAATAATCCACGTGACTTAGGTCTGGGTAAAAGATTTAGCTGAACATCAGCACAACGATCAGTTCAAAAAGCTCAATCGACAAAGCCGTTGATAGGGATTTGGGGGCCCGGGGGGGGGGGGGGGGGGGAGGGCTTGGCCTCTTTAGGGGCCACTGCATTTTGACATTCGACATTATGACATGAGAAAAATACAATTCGGACACTCCTTTGGGGCCCCCCTCAAGTAGAGGCCCGGGGGGACTTTCGAATTCGGCCCCCTCTCCCCCGCCGCTAGCTACGCCACTGTTAATCGACTTTATTTAATTCATTTTTAAGACCTTGGTCTTTAACATTAATAACAAAACAATTATATATTTTTAAATGATTCAAGCATAACTTACCACAGGTTTGCGACAAAATCCATAGCTAATTAAGTGGTAATCTGTAGTCAATGTTATGTACGCGAAAAAGCTATATTTTCACATCCTCCTTTGTTGCACACAAAAGGATCCCGTCCCCTATATATGCAAGCAAACATAAAAAACGCCCCCCCCCTCACACATACACACGCCAACTTCTTGTAATAGGGTAATAGGGCAATATCATGGCAAGCCATGGAATTTTGCCTCCATGTCCGCATACCAAAGATTTGTAGATCCATCTCCCTATTGTCCATCTATTTTGGTCTGCTTCCTTATTTAATTTAGCTTCTGGCACTACTAGGCTATGCTTAGCCCTCTGTCTTCTGCTATTCTTTCCAAATCTTTCCCACCTCACTCTGTCCCTTCCCTTTATTTATACCCTCGCCCACCGATGTGTCCTCGTAGGGAGTAGCCCCCCCCCCCCACTTGGCCCAATATATAATAATATATTTCATGTTGTGCTACCTTTATCAACATGTACGTTCACTATTCCGTGATCTATAGGACCTATCTTGCAATGGGTTGAATTCGCTGCCATGTGTTTAACTGGTTGGCAATGGCTTTTACCCATTGCACTGCCGAGAGGCCACGGGGTCTCGGTGGGGAGGAAGCAATGGACGCTGTAACTCCGTCTAGAGAACCACCCGGTGCCTGAATACCTGTACCTATAGTATAGGATTTGTGCTACCGGGTGACAGTGCAGGTATACGGGCGAGCCACCACGATAATGATCCTTTGGGGAACCGCAGTGGGCAACCTAGCTGCGGAATCCTCACTGTTACACGGCACGCCACGCCTTTAGCGTGTCGTGGGGTGGTTTCAGCCCGGACAGAGCTGAGCTCAAACCTATCGTTACGCCCTGGACGAAAGAGCCCTAGGGCTCGTCCGGTTTTAATGAGACCTTATAAATCCATTTGGATTTGACCAATTTGCTTACTTAATGGACTCTATCACCATATTTGGTTGGGAAATTTCTTTGCTCAATATCACAGCGTGGTGTCTGTAGCGGAATATTTTTGACAGGATTGGGGTTTCCGCCTCACCCCCAAGCCTATTTAAGGCACGACTGTCGTCTTTTTGTTTAATCTAGGTGTATTTTATTTTCTGGTACTTTCCATATGTGTACCGTTGGTGTTCCCGATCCGCCACCCGAAGAGGACACATACTCCACACAGGCCCCTGGTATGAATACACACCCGTAATTCGGCTTGTTGAGTTCTTTAAAGAAATACTAGCTTGTGACGTTTCGTCTATTAAATCATCCGACCTACTCCATCCTTTTAACCAAATCATTAAATTAAGTATCCCGTCTGACCATACTGATCCACAGGGCCAGTGAAACAGCGTTCACCAATGGCCACGACATACTAGGTGATTGTGTGGACAGCACTATGTTAAGCCGCCTTTACTTTACCCCAACTAAGGTCAGGTACCCATCAGAGCTGGGTAGACTCAGGAACACCCTCCAGACCCGGGAAAATATCTCAGTGTAAAGAAAATAAATATATCTAATTGATATTCAAATAATTTAAGTCGTTATGGAGACCTATTTTGTGAATACGTAAATGATTCTCGAGTACATGCAATAAATGATACAAACTATAGGACGATAATAAGGTAGAGAGTGACGTCATTAGTCACTCGCCTCTTCGCACTCAATTTTTGTGGCTTCACTGTACACAATCTATTTTCTGTGTTTTTATCACTGAATGTACAATAACAATAATATAATATGTGTAACGTTTAACATGCCTTGTTTTTCTTCTATATTGGGTAATATGAGTGTAATGCGGACTAATGGGGTCATATTTTATGTTTAGAGAGCTCCAAAAAACTGTAAAATTTTTATTCACATGGTTGTGAACATGTTTTTCATGTCTTAACTATGAAAATGTTCAATTTATAAAAGAATACTTTTTCGTGGAGATTAACTTATCGCAATAAAGACTAGAATTGATTAATATACAAACGACAAGCACAGTGTTTATCCCGAAAATGAGCAGTAGATGCAATCCATTTTGCAGAAACAAAATTTACTTTTTATCACCAACACTTCAAAGGTGACCAGATCGAGTTACCAACATTTCTATATTCACGATCACCGTTAAATTCAATAAAAGTTATTTGCCAGTAATTTCACTTATGCAAAGTAGCATATAGAATGGATGAATGGGTATAAGAAAATATAAATATAAGAGAGAATAAAAATATTAAATTAAAAAAAAAAGGAAAACAAAGTTTAATCATTAATTGTTTGTCTGTCATTTTAGTTTACTCATATTATGTAAATGCTAGCTTTGTAAAGTACATCGTATAAGTAAATATCTGTAGACTCTTTGACAGTGTGGTTGGTTACTATCCATAATATATGAACTTGAAGCATGGATTTATAAAGATGTCATCGCCAATAGAGATACATCGCAGGAAGAGCAAAACATTTCTGATGCCTCCATGATGTCTAAAGAACATAATATCACAGCATAGTCTGCGACAATAGCCTGTGGAGAGTAGAAAAGGGCATTAAAATACGTCATAGATTTTTATGGTATTATCTTTTAAAAAAAAAAAAATAGGAAAAAAAACAACCCGTTAAAATTAAAATAAGGACAAATGAAAATGCTTTAGTAACTAGGCAATATTTAGGTATAAGTTTAAAGTAAATACTATTAAGAAGAAATTATACATATTTCAGACAAACTGTTCAATAGGGCCTACACAAAAATGGGCACCAGCACAGGTGTGTCTCCAGTGATGATTTCGAGAGGGTGGGAAAGAAAATGTATTAGATCTACTCTAAACACAATGTCTAATTGTAAAGGGTAGCAAAGTCCACCACTTTATCTTATAAGTTTACAGACGATCCTTCTAGATAGAAGATTATTACGTCCACTAGGGCCCAAAACTCCTGCAGGGCGACAGGGATCAGTCGGTGGCAAGGCTAGAATCCGCGACCTGTCAGTTGGTTTTTGGTTGACAGTCCGGTGAACTAACCGCTGGACCAGCCGGCTTTAAATAGGCTCACTAAGGCTAAAGGTTTACATTCAAGCAGAGCCTTCACAAGCCTATGTTGCACCCCAGGGCAAAAGTTTCAGCGACGTCCCCTTGCATACTGTAACTGTGTTGTTTAGTGCTATATTTAGACATTAAGACTATGTTTGCCGCCCCCTAGAAGTGTCGCCCCCGGACAAATGCCCCCCTCTGCCCTCCCCCTTGTGAGGGCTCTGCATTAAAGTGTAGGCTAATTTTAAGTCATTATAAGCTAACAAATCGCAATTTTCACTTTTATATTGATATAAAGTTAAGCTCACTTGCTTTCTAAACTTATCAATGGCATTATTTAACTGGACTTTTGATAAGAACTAAATAAATGATTAATGTTTTAAAAGATGTTAAGTAACTGGTTTCCTGGTTTGTTCAGGCAACCCATTTCATGCCCGAATGCCACTCGGGAAGAAAGTGTACTTATAAGCATTTTTTCTCGCATAAGGGACAATGAAGTGTTTTGTCTTTATATTTATCTTAACTTTGCAACAGGTTGTTATTTTTGTAAGCCTATTTCTAAATTAGAGTTTAATGCCTAATGTATTATTACTACTTTACTCTTTGCCCTTCTGTCCTCTAGTGTTTCTAGGTTTAGTGATTTGACTAATGGTGTTAGTCTTGTTAATTGGGAGTATTCACTAGTTATGAATCTTGCAGCTCTTTTTTGAATTTGTTCTAATTTTTAAATGTTTTCTTTAGTTGATGTATCCCATACAGAAACTGCATATTTATTATTCTAGTATAGGCCTAACTAATGTGAGATAGCATTTTAGTTTTATATTCTTATTACATTTGTAAAAGTTCCTTTTTATGAATCCTAATGTTTTGTTTGATTTTTTAATTACTTCATCAATATGAGGGTTCCAAGATAACTTATCATTTATTATTACTCCTAGATATTTAGCATTGTTAGTTTGAGTTATTTCTTTACCATCAATATAGTAGTTTATTATTATTTGTTTCTTTTTCTTGGATACCCTTATTAGTTGTCATTTTCTGGGTTAAAAGACATGCTCCAGTTTGATTCCCATTTTTGTAGTTCATCTAGGTCTTTTTGTAAAAGTTCACTATCTTTTTCTGTCTTTATTATTCTATAAATTATGCAATTATCTGCAAATAATCTTACTTGATGTTCCTGTGTTGATGCAATTTGGTAAATCATTAATATAAATTAGAAATAGTAGAGGCCCTAGAACAGTTCTTATAAGATTTTTTTAAGTTTACAGACGTTCCTTCTAGATAGAAGATTATTACGTCCACTAGGGCCAAAACTCCTGCAGGGCGACAAGGATCCGTTGGTGGCAGGGCTAGAACACGCGACGTGTCAGTTGGTTTTTGGTTGACAGTCCGGTGAACTAACCGCTGGACTAGCCAGCTTCACCGTTTGGAACTCCTGAGTTTAGGCCTACTGTTATTGGTGATGACTTAAATTAGAGCCATTTATAATTATTATCACAGTTTGTTCTCTGCCTATAATAAAGTCCTGAATCCATTTATGTAAGGGACAAGAGATGCGAAAGTATGTAAGTTTTTTTTTAAAGACTAGAATGTTGAAATTTATCAAATGCTTTTCAGAAATCTTGTAATATAGCATAAATTTGGCTGTTATTATCTAATCCCTTAGACAAGTCATCTATTAAGCCTATTAATTGAGTTTCACATGATTTGTTTTTCCTGAACCCATGTTTGTGTAGGCACAGTGCATTAAGTTTGTCTAGATGATTTACTATACTACTATATATTATATATTATATGTTAAAGTAATTTACAAGTTATCCTTGTCAGGGAAACAGTTCTGTAATTTCCGGGGTCAGATTTGTCTCCTTTTTTTAAAAGAGGGGTTACATAATTTCCAGTCTTTGGGCACTTTGCCCTGGTTTAGGGAGGCCTGAAAGAGAATTTTAAAGATTGGAGATATTTCATTAGTTAGTTCTTTAAGCAGTCTTGCTGGTATTGACAAGTCTTAATGAGGCGTAAACTTTTGAACCCGAATGTTCGTGAACTTCCTGTTTTATTTTTAAACTAATAAACAAAAAAAAACATGCTTTTGCTGGTGTTTGACAATTGATTTCAACCTCGATAGCCAGTTCTAGTCTTTTAGAATTATACAAAGGATACAATATTAGTTATGAAGAATCCGTTTTTAACATCAAAAGTGAACAGGCGATAAGTGTTAGTCGCGTGAGGTTAAAATTTTATTTGTTTACAAAATAAATGAGTCAAGAGTTGCGTTTTCTTGGTTAATGAAAAACAAAATGCGTAAATTCATAAAAACGAATAATAAAAATTATTTTGCATTAAGCAATAAGTTTGATATTTTAAAAAGGTGATTTTTCACTTCTGACTTTCACAATACATTGTTTTGATTTGTAAACATCTATTGGAAATGAAATACATTTTAATCCCCAACAAATTTGAGTACAACCAGTAAAGTAGCACACAGACATTGTTTCGAAGAAAATGATTGAATAAGAACGGAAATGATTTTGCACGTGACCTTTTATGCATGCATACACGTTAAGACTTGTCCATTTCATCTGGACAAGAAGCTTTGTTTACTATTAAGTTGGTTAGGAGTTGTTTAATGCCTTTTTCATCTACATTTATATTTCCTATATCTTCTAGTTTGTTTAGATTTATGGAGATGTCTTTGTCACCTGGATTTGAAAAAAATGATGCAAAGTGTGTGTTTAGGATATTAGCTTTAGTTTCATTGTCATTAGGGGTTTCATTGTTTTGGCCTTTTAGTTGAGCTATGCCAGTAGTGTCCATTTTTCTTGATTTAATGTAAGACCATAAGTTTTTATTAATATCTGTAGAAATTACATTGTTTACATACTCATTCTGCAGTTGACTGATTAGTTTCTGAGTTAAATGTTTAATTCTTAGGTATTTTTTATGTAGTCTAATTGAATTAGTTGCCTTAAATTTTTGAAAGAGAATTTCTTTTTGTTTACATAGTTTCTTTAGCTTATTGTTATACCAACATTTGTTAATTTTATTTGATGTTTGTTTTGTTGGCACAAAATCAGCCATTATTGTTTTTAAGTTTGTTTTTATGAATTGCCAAATATCTTCAGCTGGACTGTTTATATTGTAATTGTATTTATTAAGGAAAGTAATTTGAAATTTTATTGCTGCCTGCTGCTGTTGTATTGCATTTATTCCAGAAACAAATTGTTCTTTTAGGTTTCTTGTATATTTCGGTTTTGATTCTGTTATTAACTCTCACAATGTCATGATCTGAGAGACCAGGGATGATATCATAATCTATTACTAGTCGTGGTCTGTTTTTTAAGAATAAATCTAGTATATTATTGTTTCTTGTTTTTTTTTTATTAATTTGTTCTAAGTTTAGATTTTGTATAGTATTGATAAACATTTCATTTCTTTCTTTTATGTTTTGGTGTTTTTCTATAGAGTGGATATTCCAATTAATGTCTGGCAGGTTGTAGTCCCCCATTATCCAAATTATAGCATTTTTATGTTTTGTTTCAATATTTATGAGTTGATTACACAGATCAGTCATGTATTCTGTTGTTGAGTTTGGTGGTCTATATAAAATGCCTACAATTAGTGGTTTTGAATTAGGTCTACTTATTTTACAAAAGACTGACTCGATGTTATTATTAGATGTGATGACTTAGAGCCATTTATTATCAGAGTTTGTTCTCTGCCTATAAGAAAGACCGGAATCCACTGATGTAAGGGACCAGAGATGCCAAATATTTATGTTTTCTTTAAATAGACTAGAGTAATGAACTTTATCGAATGCTTTGGAAAAATCTAGTAATACAGCATCAATTTGGTTGTTATTATCTAATCCCTTAGACAAGTCAACTATTAAGTATTAAGCCTATTAATTGAGTTTCACATGATCTATTTTTCCTAAAGCCTAAAAACAAGAGATATCGACACTGAAGAATTACTGGATTAATAGATAGTAACAACATTTTCAATAAGATGCAAAGTTTACGAAAATGATAATTTAAATTACATACAATAATATGGTTTGTCATTTAGGTCAGTTAAACTATTGATACTTACCTAAATTTCTAGGATTTGGAATTGGTCGATATTTTTTGTCATAAGTGGATCCATACTTATAACTTGGATAAAATGGAATTTTATATGCCGTGGTAGTTGTTGTTATCGTAATAGTTGTTGGTGTCGTGGTAGTGGAAGATGTCTGTTGCGTGGTAGTGGTCGGTTCAGTGGTAGTGGTCTGTTGAGTGGTAGTGGTCGGTTCAGTGGTAGTGGTCTGTTGCATAGTAGTGATCGCATCCGTGGTAGTGGTCGCTTCCGTGGTAGTTGTCGCTTCCGTGGTAGTGGTCGGATCAGTGGTAGTGGTCTGTTGTGTGGTAGTGGTCGGATCAGTGGTAGTGGTCTGTTGTGTGGTAGTGGTCGGTTCCGTGGTAGTGGTTGCATCCGTGGTAGTGGTCGCTTCCGTGGTAGTGGTCGCTTCCGTGGTAGTGATTTTTTCTGTGGTAGTGGTCGCTTCCGTTGTTGTGGTCAAATCCGTGGTTGTGGTCGCATCCGTGGTAGTGGTCGCATCCGTGGTAGTGGTCGCATCCGTGGTAGTGGTCGCATCCGTGGTAGTGGTCGCTTCAGTGGTAGTGGTCGCTTCCGTGGTAGTGGTCGCTTCCGTGGTAGTGGTCACTTCAGTGGTAGAAGTCACATCCGTAGTAGAAGTCGCTTCGGTGGTAGTGGTCTGCTCCGGGGTAGTGGTCGTTTCTGTGGTAGTGGTCGGCTCAGTGGTAGTGGTCGCTTCCGTGGTAGTGGTCGCTTCCGTGGTAGTGGTCGCGTCAGTGGTAGAGGTCGGCTTCGTGGTAGTGGTCGCTTCCATGGTAGTGGTCGGCTCGGTGGTAGTGGTCGCTTCCGTGGTAGTGGTCGGTTCCGTGGTAGTGGTAGCTTCCGTGGTTGTGGTCGCTTCCGTGGTAGTGGTCGCTTCAGTGGTAGAGGTCGGCTCCGTGGTAGTGGTCGACTCCGTGGTAGTGGTCGCTTCCGTGTTAGTGGTTGCTTCCGTGGTAGTTGTCGGTTCAGTGGTAGTGGTCTGTTGCGTGGTAGTGGTCGGTTCAGTGGTAGTGGTCGCATCCGTGTTAGTGGTCGCTTCCGAGGTAGTGGTCGGTTCCGTGGTAGTGGTAGCTTCCGTGGTTGTGGTCGCTTCCGTGGTAGTGGTCGATTCAGTGGTAGAGGTCGGCTCCGTGGTAGTGGTCGACTCCGTGGTAGTGGTCGCTTCCGTGTTAGTGGTTGCTTCCGTGGTAGTTGTTACTTCCGTGGTAGTGGTCTGTTGCGTGGTAGTGGTCGGTTCAGTGGTAGTGGTCGCATCCGTGTTAGTGGTCGCTTCCGAGGTAGTGGTCACTTCCGTGGTAGTTGTTACTTCCGTGGTAGTGGTCTGTTGCGTGGTAGTGGTCGGTTCAGTGGTAGTGGTCGCTTCCGTGGTAGTGGTCGCTTCCGTGGTAGTGGTCGCTTCCGTGGTAGTGGTCGCTTCAGTGGTAGTGGTCGCTTCAGTGGTAGTGGTCGCTTCCGTGGTAGTGGTCGCTTCCGTGGTAGTGGTCGCTTCAGTGGTAGAAGTCACATCCGTAGTAGAAGTCGCTTCGGTGGTAGTGGTCTGCTCCGGGGTAGTGGTCGTTTCTGTGGTAGTGGTCGGCTCAGTGGTAGTGGTCGCTTCCGTTTTAGTGGTAGCTTCCGTGGTTGTGGTCGCTTCCGTGGTAGTGGTCGCTTCAGTGGTAGAGGTCGGCTCCGTGGTAGTGGTCGACTCCGTGGTAGTGGTCGCTTCCGTGTTAGTGGTTGCTTCCGTGGTAGTTGTCGGTTCAGTGGTAGTGGTCTGTTGCGTGGTAGTGGTCGGTTCAGTGGTAGTGGTCGCATCCGTGTTAGTGGTCGCTTCCGAGGTAGTGGTCACTTCCGTGGTAGTAGTCGGTTCCGTAGTAGAAGTCGCTTCCGTGGTAGTGGTCTGCTCCGGGGTAGTGGTCGTTTCTGTGGTAGTGGTCGCTTCCGTGGTAGTGGTCGCTTCCGTGGTAGTGGTCGCTTCCGTGGTAGTGGTCGCTTCCGTGGTAGTGGTCGCGTCAGTGGTAGAGGTCGGCTCCGTGGTAGTGGTCGCTTCCGTGGTAGTGGTCGGCTCGGTGGTAGTGGTCGCTTCCGTGGTAGTGGTCGGTTCCGTGGTAGTGGTAGCTTCCGTGGTAGTGGACGCTTTTGTGGAAGTGGTCGCTTCCGTGGTAGTCGTCGCTTCCGTGGAAGTTGTCGCTTCCGTTTTAGTGGTAGCTTCCGTGGTAGTGGTCGCTTCTGTGGTAGTGGTCGGTTCTGTGTTCGTGGTGGCTACCGTTGAAGCGGTCGGTTCTGTGTTCGTGGTGGGTTCCGTGGAAGTGGTAGGTTCTGTGGTAGTGGTGGCTCCCGTGGTAGTGGTGGCGTCCGTGGTAGTGGTCTCTTCCGTGGTAGTGGTCGCTTCCGCTGTAGTGGTGGCTTCCGTGGTAGTGGTCGGTTCAGAAGTAGTAGTCTGTTGCGTGGTAGTGGTCGGGTCAGTGGTAGTGGTCGCATCCGTGGCAGTGGTCGCTTCCGTGGTAGTGGTCGCTTCTGTAGTTGTGGTCGCTTCCGTGGTAGAGGTCGCTTCCGTGGTAGTGGTCGCTTCCGTTGTCGTGGTCACTTCCGTGGTTGTGGTCACATCCGTAGTAGTGGTCGCATCCGTGGTAGTGGTCGCTTCCGTGGTAGTGGTCGCTTCCGTGGTAGTGGTCGCTTCAGTGGTAGAGACCGGCTCCGTGGTAGTGGTCGACTCCGTGGTAGTGGTCGCTTCCGTGGTAGTGGTCGCATCCGTGGTAGTGGTCGAATCCGTGTTTTTTATCGCTTCCGTGGTAGTGGTGGAATCCGTGGTCGTGGTCGCTTCCGTGGTAGTGGTCGCTTCCGTAGTTGAGGTCGCTTCCGTGGTAGTGGTCGGTTCAGTGTTAGTGGTCTGTTGAATGGAAGAGGTCGCTTCTGTGGTAGTTGTCGCTATTGAGGTAATGGTCGCTTCCGTGGTAGTTGTCGCATCCGTGGTAGTGGTGGCTTCCGTAGTAGTGGTCGGTTGTGTGTTCGTGGTGGCTTCCGTGGAAGTGGTAGGTTCCGTGGTAGTGGTAGCTTCCGTGGTAGTGGTGGCGTCCGTGGTAGTTGTCGCTTCCGTAGTAGTGGTCGCTTCCGTGGTAGTGGTGGCTTCCGTGGTAGTGGTCGGTTCAGAATTAGTAGTCTGTTGCGTGGTAGTGGTCGGTTCAGTGGTTGTGGACGCATCCGTGGCAGTGGTCGCTTCCGTGGTAGTTGTCGCTTCCGTGGTTGTGGTCGCTTCTGTAGTTGTGGCCGCTTCTGTGGTAGTGGTCGCTTCCGTGGTTGTGGTCGCTTCTGTGGTTGTGGTCGCTTCCGTGGTAGTGGTCGCTTCCGTTGTCGTGGTCACTTCCGTGGTTGTGGTCACATCCGTAGTAGTGATCGCTTCCGTGGTAGTGGTCGCTTCCGTGGTAGTACTCGCATCCGTGGTAGTGGTAGCTTCAGTGGTAGAGACCGGCCCCGTGGTAGTGGTGGACTCCGTTGTAGTTGTCGGTTCTGTGTTCGTGGTGGCTTCCGTGGTAGTGGTAGCTTCCGTGGTAGTGGTCATCTCCGTGTTAGTTATCGCTTCCGTGGTTGTGGTGGCATCCGTGGTCGTGGTCGCTTCCGTGGTAGTGGTCGCTTCCGTAGTTGTGGTCGCTTCCGTGGTAGTGGTCGGTTCAGTGGTAGTGGTCGCATCCGTGGTAGTGGTCGCTTCAGTGGAAGTGGTCGTTTCCGTGGTTGTGGTCGGTTCAGTGTTAGTGGTCTGTTGAATGGAAGAGGTCGCTTCTGTGGTAGTTGTCGCTATTGAGGTAATGGTCGCTTCCGTGGTAGTTGTCGCATCCGTGGTAGTGGTGGCTTCCGTAGTAGTGGTCGGTTGTGTGTTCGTGGTGGCTTCCGTGGAAGTGGTAGGTTCCGTGGTAGTGGTAGCTTCCGTGGTAGTGGTGGCGTCCGTGGTAGTTGTCGCTTCCGTAGTAGTGGTCGCTTCCGTGGTAGTGGTGGCTTCCGTGGTAGTGGTCGGTTCAGAATTAGTAGTCTGTTGCGTGGTAGTGGTCGGTTCAGTGGTTGTGGACGCATCCGTGGCAGTGGTCGCTTCCGTGGTAGTTGTCGCTTCCGTGGTTGTGGTCGCTTCTGTAGTTGTGGCCGCTTCTGTGGTAGTGGTCGCTTCCGTGGTTGTGGTCGCTTCTGTGGTTGTGGTCGCTTCCGTGGTAGTAGTCGCTTCCGTTGTCGTGGTCACTTCCGTGGTTGTGGTCACATCCGTAGTAGTGATCGCTTCCGTGGTAGTGGTCGCTTCCGTGGTAGTACTCGCATCCGTGGTAGTGGTAGCTTCAGTGGTAGAGACCGGCCCCGTGGTAGTGGTGGACTCCGTTGTAGTTGTCGGTTCTGTGTTCGTGGTGGCTTCCGTGGTAGTGGTCGCTTCCGTGGTAGTGGTCATCTCCGTGTTAGTTATCGCTTCCGTGGTTGTGGTGGCATCCGTGGTCGTGGTCGCTTCCGTGGTAGTGGTCGCTTCCGTAGTTGTGGTCGCTTCCGTGGTAGTGGTCGGTTCAGTGGTAGTGGTCGCATCCGTGGTAGTGGTCGCTTCAGTGGAAGTGGTCGTTTCCGTGGTTGTGGTCGCTTCAGTGGTAGAGGTCGGCTCCGTGGTAGTGGTCGGCTCCGTGGTAGTGGTCGCTTCCGTGTTAGTGGTCGCTTCCGTGGTAGTTGTCGGTTCAGTGGTAGTGGTCTGTTGCGTGGTAGTTGTCGGTTCAGTGGTATTGGTCGTATCCGTGTTAGTGGTCGCTTCCGTGGTAGTGGTCACTTCCGTGGTAGTGGTTGCTTCTGTGGTAGTGGTCACTGCTGTGGTAGTGGTCGCTTCCGTGGTAGTAGTCGGTTCCGAAGTAGAGGTCGCTTCCGTGGTAGTGGTCTGATCCGTGGTAGTGGTGGTTTCCGTGGTAGTGGTCGGCTCACTGGTAGTTGTCGCTTCCGTGGTAGTGGTCGCGTCAGTGGTAGAGGTCGGCTCCGTGGTAGTGGTCGCTTCCGTGGTAGTGGTCGCTTCCGTGGTAGTGGTCATTTCCGTAGTAGTGGTAGCTTCCGTGGTAGTGGACGCTTTTGTGGAAGTGGTCGCTTCCGTGGAAGTGGTCGCTTCCGTTGTAGTGGTAGCTTCCGTGGTAGTGGTCGCTTCCGTGGTAGTGGTCGGTTCTGTGTTCGTGGTGGCTTCCGTTGAAGCGGTCGGTTCTGTGTTCGTAGTGGGTTCCGTGGAAGTGGTAGGTTCTGTGGTAGTGGTGGCTTCCGTGGTAGTGGTCTCTTCCGTGGTAGTAGTCGCTTCCGCTGTAGTGGTGGCTTCCGTGGTAGTGGTCTGTTCAGAAGTAGTAGTCTGTTGCGTGGTAGTGGTCGGTTCAGTGGTAGTGGTCGCATCCGTGGTCTGTTCAGAAGTAGTAGTCTGTTGCGTGGTAGTGGTCGGTTCAGTGGTAGTGGTCGCATCCGTGGCTGTGGTCGCTTCCGTGGTAGTGGTCGCTTCCGTGGTAGTGGTCGCTTCCGTGGTAGTGGTGGCTTCCGTGGTAGTGGTCGGTTCCGTGGTAGATGTTGGCTCCGTGGTTGTGGTCGCTTCCGTGGTAGTGGTCGCTTCCGTGGTAGATGTTGGCTCCTTTGTAGTGGTCGCTTCCGTGGTTGTGGTCGCTTCCGTGGTAGTGGTCGCATCCGTGGTTGTGGTCGCTTCCGTAATAGTGGTCGCTTCCGTGGTAGATGTTGGCTCCGTGGTAGTGGTCGCTTCCGTGGTAGATGTTGGCTCCGTGGTTGTGGTCGCTTCTGTGGTAGATGTTGGCTCCGTGGTAGTGGTCGCTTCCGTGGTTGTGGTCGCTTCCGTGGTAGTGGTCGCTTCCGTGGTTGTGGTCGCTTCCGTGGTAGATATTGACTCCGTGGTTGTGGTCGCTTCCGTGGTAGTGGTCACTTCCGTGGTAGATGTTGGCTCCGTGGTAGTGGTCGCTTCCGTGGTTGTGGTCGCTTCCGTGGTAGATGTTGGCGCCGTGGTTGTGGTCGCTTCCGTGGTAGATGTTGGCTCCGTGGTAGTGGTCGCTTCCGTGGTAGATGTTGGCTCCGTGGTTGTGGTCGCTTCCGTGGTAGATGTTGGCTCCGTGGTTGTGGTCGCTTCCGTGGTAGATGTTGGCTCCGTGGTAGTGGTCGCTTCCGTGGTAGATGTTGGCTCCGTGGTTGTGGTCGCTTCTGTGGTAGATGTTGGCTCCGTGGTAGTGGTCGCTTCCGTGGTTGTGGTCGCTTCCGTGGTAGTGGTCGCTTCCGTGGTTGTGGTCGCTTCCGTGGTAGATGTTGGCTCCGTGGTTGTGGTCGCTTCCGTGGTAGTGGTCGCTTCCGTGGTAGATGTTGGCTCCTTTGTAGTGGTCGCTTCCGTGGTTGTGGTCGCTTCCGTGGTAGTGGTCGCCTCCGTGGTTGTGGTCGCTTCCGTGGTAGATGTTGGCTCCGTGGTAGTGGTCGCTTCCGTGGTTGTGGTCGCTTCCGTGGTAGTGGTCGCTTCCGTGGTTGTGGTCGCTTCCGTTGTAGATGTTGGCTCCGTGGTTGTGGTCGCTTCCGTGGTAGATGTTGGCTCCGTGGTTGTGGTCGCTTCCGTGGTAGACGTTGGCTCCGTGGTTGTGGTCGCTTCCGTGGTAGATGTTGGCTCCGTGGTTGTGGTCGCTTCCGTGGTAGATGTTGGCTCCGTGGTTGTGGTCGCTTCCGTGGTAGATGTTGGCTCCGTGGTTGTGGTCGCTTCCGTGGTAGATGTTGGCTCCGTGGTTGTGGTCGCTTCAGTGGTAGTTGTTGGCTCCGTGGTAGTGGTCGCTTCCGTGGTAGTGGTCGCTTCCGTGGTTGTGGTCGCTTCCGTGGTAGATGTTGGCTCCGTGGTAGTGGTCGCTTCCGTGGTTGTGGTCGCTTCCGTGGTTGTGGTCGCTTCCGTGGTAGATGTTGGCTCCGTGGTTGTGGTCGCTTCCGTGGTAGATGTTGGCTCCGTGGTTGTGGTCGCTTCCGTGGTAGTGGTCGCTTCCGTGGTAGATGTTGGCTCCGTGGTTGTGGTCGCTTCCGTGGTTGTGGTCGCTTCCGTGGTAGTGGTCGCTTCCGTGGCAGATGTTGGCTCCGTGGTAGTGGTCGCTTCCGTGGTTGTGGTCGCTTCCGTGGTAGATGTTGGCTCCGTAGTAGTGGTCGCTTCCGTGGTTGTGGTCGCTTCCGTGGTAGATGTTGGCTCCGTGGTTGTGGTCGCTTCCGTGGTAGATGTTGGCTCTGTGGTAGTGGTCGCTTCCGTGGTTTTTGTCGCTTCCGTGGTAGATTTTGTCTCCGTGGTAGTGGTCGCTTCCGTGGTTGTGGTCGCTTCCGTGGTAGTGGTCGCTTCCGTGGTAGTGGTCGGCTCCGTGTTAGTTATCGCTTCCGTGGTAGTGATGGCATCCGTGGTAGTGGTCGCTTCAGTGGTAGAGACCGGCTCCGTGGTAGTGGTCGACTCCGTGGTCGTGGTATCTTCAGTGGTAGTGGTCGCTTCCGTGGTAGTGGTCAGCTCAGTGGTTGTGGTCGCTTCCGTGGTAGTGGTCGCTTCCGTGGTAGTGGTCGCTTCCGTGGTTGTGGTCGCTTCTGTGGTAGTGGTCGCTTCTGTGGTAGTGGTCGCTTCCGTGGTGGTGGTCGCTTCCGTTGTAGTGATCGCTTCCGTTGTTGTGGTTACTTCCGTGGTTGTGGTCGCATCCGTGGTAGTGGTCGCTTCCGTGGTAGTGGTCAGCTCCGTGGTAGTAGTCGCTTCAGTGGTAGTGGTCGGTTCTGTGGTAGTGGTGGCTTCTGTAGTAGTGGTGGTTTCTGTGTTTGTGGTGGCTTCCGTGGTAGTGGTCGCTTCCGTGGTAGTGGTTGCTTCCGTGGTAGTGGTCGCTTCCGTAGTTGTGGTCGCTTCCGTGGTAGTGGTTGCTTCCGTGGTAGTTGTCGGTTCTGTGGCAGTGGTCGGTTCCATTGTAGTGGTCGGTTCCGTGGTAGTGGTTTTTTCCGTGGTAGTGGTCGCTTCTGTGATAGTGGTCGCTTCCGTGGTTGTGGTCGCTTCCGTGGTAGTGGTCGGTTCCGTGGCAGGACCCGGTGTGTCAGGTCCCGAAGTGTCAGGTCCCGGGTTGGAAGGTCCCGGGTTGGAAGGTCCCGGGTTGGAAGGTCCCGGGTTGGAAGGTCCCGGGTTGGAAGGTCCCGGGGTTGTAGGTTCCAGGGTGGAAGGTCCCGGGGTGTCAGGTCCCGGGTTGGAAGGTCCCGGGTTGGAAGGTCCCGGGTTGGAAGGTCCTGGGTTGGAAGGTCCCGGATTGGAAGGTCCCGGGGTTGTAGGTTCCAGGGTGTCAGTTCCCGTGGTGTCAGGTCCCGGGTTGGAAGGTCCCGGGGTTGTAGGTTCCGGGGTGGTAGTTCCCGGGGTGTCAGGTCCCGGGTTTGAAGGTCCCGGGTTGGAAGGTCCCGGGTTGGAAGGTCCCGGGTTGGAAGGTCCCGGGTTGGAAGGTCCCGGGGTGGTAGGTCCCGGGGTGGCAGGTCCCGGAGTGTCAGGTCCCGGGGTGTCAGGTCCCGGGTTGGAAGGTCCCGGGGTTGTAGGTTCTGGGGTGGCAGGTACCGTGGTGTCAGGTCCCGGATTGGAAGGTCCCGGGTTGGAAGGTCCCGGGTTTGAAGGTCCCGGGTTGGAAGGTCCCGGGTTGGAAGGTCCTGGATTGGAAGGTCCCGGATTGGAAGGTCCCGGGTTGGAAGGTCCCGGGGTTGTAGGTTCCGGGGTGGCAGTTCCCGTGGTGTCAGGTCCCGGGTTGGAAGGTCCCGGGGTTGTAGGTTCCGGGGTGGCAGTTCCCGGGGTGTCAGGTCCCGGGTTGGAAGGTCCCGGGTTGGAAGGTCCCGGGTTGGAAGGTCCCGGGTTGGAAGGTCCCGGGTTGGAAGGTCCCGGGTTGGAAGGTCCCGGGGTTGTAGGTTCCTGGGTGACAGGTCCCGGGGTGTCAGGTCCCGGGTTGGAAGGTCCCGGGTTGGAAGGTCCCGGGTCGGAAGGCCCCGGGTTGGAAGGTCCCGGGTCGGAAGGTCCCGGGGTGGTAGGTCCCGTGGTGGCAGGTGCCGGGGTGTCAGGTCCCGGGTTGGAGGGTCCTGGGTTGGAAGGTCCCGGGTTGGAAGGGCCCGGGTTGGAAGGTCCCGGGTTGGAAGGTCCCGGGTTTGAAGGTCCAGGGTTGGAAGGTCCCGGGTTGGAAGGTCCCGGGGTGGTAGGTCCCGGGGTGGTAGGTCCCGTGGTTGTTGTCTGTTCCGTGGTGGTTGTGGGTTGCGTGGAATAGCTGGCATTTGTAGGCATTGTTTCAATGCTTTAAAAAACGACAAACAAAAAACATCAGTAAAAAATAAATCTGAAATGTTTATGATACTTTAAACAAATGTGCCTATAACAAAAAGGATCATTTCTGGCTGTTGTTATATATTTTCTATCTTAGATGAATAAATATAATATTTTTAATACCAACCCATCTTTAGGAACATTTTATGCTTTAAGCTGCGATTGCTGTGATAAAAACTACTAAAGAACTCTTTATTATAATATAGAAATGCTCTACCGCATAGGTTCTCAACCTTATTCGGCTCACTGCCCCCTTTTTACAATTTTTCTTTTTGTTTCCCTTAGCCCGCCTATAGTTGTTCCACCTCTTACTCCAAAACTCAACTAATGAGTCAATATGTTGCTTTAATTTTCTATGGGCCAACTAGAATCGTGTTCGTTTTTGAGTTTTGCTTAAAAAAAATAATCGAAAAAGTTTTTTTGTTTTTTTAAATTAATTATAGAACTATTTAAAAACTATGCAAAAGTTTATAAAATATATTATTAAGGACAACTTGTGCCTGATGTGTTTCTAGCAGTTTGTCTATCTTTCCTTCAGTTTTGGTTATCAAAACTTTTTGGTCTCCTCGCTCCATTACTTCAACTTACTAATTTCTTTGACAATAGGGTGATAATAGCACTAAATCCACGCGCCACTAATAATGGTGATGGATATGCAGTAAAAAAAACTTTTCAGTCACTTTGTCACTTAAACATCCTATAACATGTTTTAATATTTTTTAGATTGTCTTTAAAATAATCTTTGCTTTCCAAAAGTTCTAGCATCGAATCAAAGACTCATAAAATCTATTTAAGCAGCCAACTTCTGATGGCCAGCGTACGTTTCTGTGTGCAGTAATAAACTATTGTAGTTCTCGTCATTGTCAATGCAAAGCTGTCGAAATAATCTGTCATTGAACTTTTTTTTTCCTTGTGATTTGTTAACTGTGGTAATTACGAATTGTAGTGAGCGAAGCAGATAATAACTGACAATTTTAGTAGCTAAATTTTAACAGGAACCACACAATGGACATCCAAGCACATGTGGCACATACTAATAAGTCTTATTTTCATACTTTTTATATGAGCTGCCGTTTAGTCATTACATAGTCGGTACTATTACTCAAATTATACTTCTAGTTTTATGTAAGTTCCGGTGTATTATAATTGGTAAACAGTGCATGCAAATAACAAAGCTTGTTTTTATATATATATCATTTTAAAACGTCTTTTATAGTAAATTAAAACCAATCTGAAACTGAAATAATTAAATTAAACGTACCGAACTTCGTCTGCTGCCGAACCAATCGCGATATTTAAATGTATACCCATCCTAGCCCATACCTCTACTAAATGTCAGTGCTATTCCTTTTTTAAAAAATATTAATATAATATGTACTGTTGTTATAGACCATCTAAACTTTGGAATTTTAAAATTTAAATAGCAGCGGTGTTCAAATTATTTCAAGCCCACTGGACCTTCACCGCCCCTATTACCCCCGGGAACGTTAGCTCCCTCCTCCCCCCCCCCCCCAAAGCTTCTCACCGCCCCCTGCGGGGCGATAACGCACCCGTTGAGAATCTATGCCTACCTGAATGCATACTGTCCTTGAACGCCAATATTGGAGACCTCATCTAATCGGATCAGGTCAGCTCTCGTAGAGGGCGTTATACGGTAAAACGTTGGTCCATCACCTTTAAAGAAGGCAACCTTAAAAATAATTTAGCACTGTGGTTAAATTAGAGTTAATTTATTTTACAGATGTATTAAACATGTTTATATTTTAACATTTAATGTTTCGATTATTTGTTTTTAGAGAAATAAACATTTAATGTATACTATTTATTGAGGGGTAATTATCTAACAGATGTAAATATTCTTTCAAAGTATTGTTTCGTTACTTTAAGAATTAGTGGATACCAATTTGCAATATTAAATAATGCACCTTACACTAACTTACTATTTAAAATCAAGCTCATAATGTCGCAGTTGACATGCAAGTCATTCTATTATACCGAGTCCATGATTGCAAGCTTAACGATAGATAGAAAACCTCCACTGGGGCACACATGTCCAATCTATTGCTGCCAAAGCAAATAAAGCCTGCGCATTCGTCCATAGGAACCTCAAGGGATGCTCCACCAGGATCCAGACGAATTGTTATAAAAGTTTAGCTCGTCCCATCCTGGAGTTTGCATCGACGGTATGGGATCCTTATAAAAAACACCTGATATCTAAGCTGGAGATGACCCAACGTCGAGTGGCACGTCGTATCCTACAGGACTACAGCCTTAAAACAAGCGCCTCTGCTTTGGCGGCCAAACTCGAACTGGAGCCCCTACAACACCGCAGAGCGAAAAACATAGTCAACACTATTTACAAGTCGTGAACCGCCACGTGGAAATGTCCACGCAGCCAGGTCGAATCCAACAGGTGACCCGCTCTATCCGAGGCCATCAGCTCAAGCTGCATGTCCCACATGCACGCACCAACGTCTACAAATATTCTTTTTTTTCCGTCAGCCATTAGGCTGTGGAACACCTTTGATCAGGCCTCCATCACTGCCCCTACTCTGCCGGCTTTCAAATCGTCACTTAAGGGCTGGTCTAAAAACCTAAAGGGGCACTCTGTCATCTGTATATAATTGTTGTTTCTGATGTTTTTTATTTTATGTTTAGTTAAATTGTGGTCTAAGGGGGCACACATGTCCAATCTATTGCTGCCAAAGCAAATAAAGCCTGCGCATTCGTCCATAGAAACCTCAAGGGATGCTCCACCAGGATCCAGACGAATTGTTATAAAAGTTTAGCTCGTCCCATCCTGGAGTACGCATCGACGGTATGGGGGTCTAATGGGTCTCCACAGTAATATAAAGAAGAAGATAAAGATAACGATCTCAAAAATGTTGAGCTCAAGTTACATTTAATTAAAGAGATCTGTAAAAGGAAAGTCTCTTTTTTATGTCAGGGGTTGGCAAGCTTTTCATAATAGTGTGACAAAATAGGATTTCTAATTCTTTCAGCGTGCCAACGGCCCAAGAGTCATCATGTTTTATCACTCAATTTCTTGTGCAAGATGCTAGAATTGATTTTTCGGGGGTCATCCCCGTGTCATTAAAATTCGTACTGCGTGCCAAGTCTGGCGAAGTGGTTGCCGAACTCTTGTTTATGTCACAAGCTCGCGTCCTATGTTTAATTTTTTTTCTGCTTACACAGACGTCTAAAATAAAAACTTTACAACTTTAGGATTCTACGAAATATATAATAATATAAAATGTACCTGAGGTCTAACCCTTGTGTTGTTGCCGTTAAAGCTGACCCACTCAATTTTGGGATATTCTAGAATAGTCAGACTCTTGACTCCGTCTGTCACAAGGACCATTTGAACTGTATTGGTCTGTATTTATAGACAAAACAAGAAGTGATCAAATAAATGATAAATAGTGCAAAACTGTTTAATTTTTTAAAAGACATTTCACTGTTAAAGTAAAGGTAGGGCCTATCCGGAAATCATTGCTCTTATTTTGAGTTGTTGCTGTCAAGCTTCTGACTTCTTATTAAAAATATTAAACTAACAATAGACTTATACTATCAAAAGAAAAAAAAACAACAAACAAATACCAAACAATACAAAAGTAAATAATAAAAAAAACATTTCGCAGTACGGGAAAACTCGGTCCCGAAACAAACTTAATTTGAACGCTTTTCAAAGGGACATCATTCGTAAATGGCCGCTCGGTTTATAACCTTAACACTAGCTGATTAGTAACAGGTCAAAGTTTATTAAAAAAATTAATGAGGTCTATGCACAATTCCTTAGAAACAGAAAATCGATCACGTGATGTTTTGTAAACTAAAAAAAAAAGGATGATTTTACATCGATCTCATGGGCACATATGCTTATAAAATTTTTTAATTTTTCACATATCCTTGAATATTGTGATATAAATGATGCTCACGGAAGCAACAATGATTATAGACATACAATTATTAAAGGACAACACTTATTTGTTGATCTTTCAAAGGAAATCGATGAATAGATTTTAGATTCATTACATGATAATTTAGCGGTAGAATTTGCGCACCCAACAGCAGCGCAGTAAGCCATTTTTAATGTTTACAAGTGTATCTACTCAACATCACGTGACCGAGAAATCATTCTGCAAAGACCTCATTAACGAATTAATCAATATTGTTTATATATTAAATATTTATTTTGGCGGTCGTTTACAATTTATACATTTAACTTTTGCGCTGAACGGCCAATCGGCTTAGGCGTCTGTAGAGGACAAATATATACACGTATAAACGAATTCACGGTAATTATTATATTATATATTGATTGTATAGCATTCACCGCTATGTAAATTTAGCCCGTATTTTCTAGTGTTCTTGTTAAGCTGTATCTCACAGTATTT
This sequence comes from Anisus vortex, assembly GCA_949126835.1. Classification (NCBI taxonomy): domain Eukaryota; kingdom Metazoa; phylum Mollusca; class Gastropoda; family Planorbidae; genus Anisus; species Anisus vortex. Next base: position 16,811,068 of record OX421493.1, read on the forward strand.
TCAAAATATTGATTAAAGGGGCAAGGCTCATATAGGCATATAGGCCTATACATAACCATGTCATTCCAACTATTATCATGTTATGCACTATGATGTGCAGAGTACATAGTGGTCAAAACCATTATTATCAACCTTCCTTTTCGAGACTTTCATTCTATTTCTTTGACAATAACTACATCTTTCTATACTTCCCGTTCTCCATGTTTACCACTAACGCATGAGAAATGTCCCAGTTTTGCATCGGATAAAAATTGCACGGGCAGAGCCACAGAGACTCGGTGGGGGAGGAAGGAACCTGCGAAACCTTAACCGCATTGACAAGCCATGTGCCTGGATGACCAGTAGTTTAGCCTGGTATTTGTGCTACCGCGCAAAAGTGCAAGTAAACGAGCAATGACACCTATTTACTGGTCGACGTGGGTGTGTGTGTGTGTGTGGGGGGGGGGTGATTTCGGGAGGAAGGAAGAGTGGTGCGTGTGCCGACGGGACACCTACTGTATCCGGCGTGCCCCATCGGACATACCGCTTGTGGCTTGCCTCGGATAGGTTCTTGATGTTCCCTCTTCCTCCCTGACCCGCCCTTTCCCACGTGAAGCCGTGGACCAACTCATCCGTTGTTTGTGAGACACATATAATCGGTCACGTTACGTCCATGCAACCGAAATGTCAAGAACAAAGTTCATTCTCTCTTATAATATCAAACTCACCAGTGTATTCGAAACACTACCGAAAGGTATTGTCCCAATATCTGACCATGTCACAACAAGGGCGTAGCTCGGGGTGAAATTCGAAGAAAATCCTTGGAAATCGTTCCATAGGTCAGACATTGTGTTTAACACAGTAGAATTGGAAATTAACCTAATAAAAAAATATATTTTTAAATCAAAATTAACATGGAACTTAAATAAATTGAGAAAGAAGCATTAGCAATAATAAATTCATTAACAACTACTGTCGGTTTGTTGGAAATGTGAATGATTTAGTTTAATTTTATTTGAGTGTGGGATTTCGGGAAGTAGGGGAGAGTAAGGCTTGAAGGTAGAAAAGACAAGATGTTATTCTGCATACGATAAACACTATAGTCATCAACACAATAATATTAGAAATTTATGATACAATTACAAATATCTAGTAAAATTTGACAAATTCATTAAAATTTGTGTTTTTGATAACATTTAAAATCTATAGTGAATTTAGAAATGCCGATAGGGCTTATATTGTATAAAAAGAAATAAAGAAAGAAATTATAACTATACATTAAATTTCAGAATGGTTGTTACAAGTTTAATCAATACATAAAAGCCCTTATTTCTACCTGTAGAATATATCTCCAGACGTTACTAAAGACACCCATGCTCCTACTGCTGGAAACATTACATTTGTTATATTGGAGAAATCGCTCCATGATCTAGTGGAAGTGTCTCCGAAAACTGCGAAGCCGTCTTTTTGTATCTAGACACATATAATTGAAGCAGTTTAGTTCAATGTTGAATTTAATTGGATTGCGTATACAAAACTGTGAAAATTTCTGCGTATCGCTTCATTCAAAGATCAGCCTAATGCACACTCAAACTCATGAAAGGGGATGCTTCCGCAAGTTCCTGAACATCTCGTACACGGAGAACATCTTAAATGAAGTTGTCCACAACCAAATCGACCACGTCATCTGTCCATATAAAGTCCGGCTCATCCCGATCAAGAGCAGTAAACTGAGATGGTATGGGGACGAGGCAATGGCCTTGCAAAGATTAACCTGTAGGGCATAGTGCAGGGAGAAAGAAAAAGAAAAAACTTGGAGGACGATATAAAGAAGTGAACCGGTCTGTCTTTCATTAACAACGACCCACGCTCATGTTAAGGATAGTAACCGATAGTTGAATGTGGTGAAGGTGAAGTTGTTGAACAGTTGTTGTCGACAATGTAACAAAAATACAGAATTTCAAAGTGTAATAACAAAACAAAGAGCACAATTGATAAAACTAAAAATTGAACATGATGTACTAAATGAAATTGCCCTCAGTAAGTTTAAAATAGTGCCACTAGGGTAGTGGTTCTCAACCTGTGGGTGGCCTAAGACCAACGAAAAACATTATTAGCAACCGAGGCACCGATTGTATTTCTGTGATTTTTTTTAATGCTGAAAAATTGATAATTTTGCATGTTTTATGAAATATTGTTACTTCCCTTTGAGCACTTTGTGTTGTAAATAAAAACTTTGTTACGTTCCTTTGTTGTTGTTTTTTATATAATTTTTCTCCTTTTATCCCATACTGTCAAACGCACACACTCTCCATGCACCACAATCTTCTCAGACCAGATTTTTTCCCCTCTAGATATGTTAGTCTTTATATTAGGTTTAGTTTTGTATTTTTTCTTGTTGTTTTTAGTTAGTATCAGTTAGTTTATAGGGTAGGGATGGCTTTTTAGTTTTAAAAAAAACATGATTTAGTTGGCTTTCTGGCATATCACATGACTTGGGACAGAAAGTGACCTGACGTAGACTTCCAAAATCTCAAAGAGGGGTTCTCAACTAGGCATACTAGGATTTGGTGTTTTGTGTGCTATTTCTTATTCAAATATAATAAAAATGCGACTTTATTACAATATATTTCGTGTTTAATTCCTTTTTTTTTTACGGGTTCTAAGGAATTCCCATTGAAAATTCTGGTAAGTGGAGCTAACATTCAAATTTATCGAGTTAGTGGGAGTGACGTGGGAGGGGGGTAGAGATAGTGATGTCACGTCCCGAATGTAAATACTATTAAAAAAAAGACTATTTTAAACATTAAAAAAAAAAGATTTTTTCATTGAAAATGGTCTATCACGCTTCACAAGACACTAATCAGCAGCTCTATGAGAAAAATATTCTGTTGGAATTTTTAAGAACCCTACTATTTTGTGGGTCATCTACGCCAAAGTATTTCCCAACTTTCGATTTTAATATTAATTTTAATTCTAATCTTACATAACAGATGCTCATTCTATAAAGACATTCCTCGACAATTGTACATGAAAAGTAATTAAACGACGAAATTTCAAATGAAAACATTTACTTTTACAAATACATTATTTAAAAGGTTTAATTTACATCTAATATTCCTGTAAATTATCTGACACACACTGGCTACTGGAATAGAATCGAGAAAAAGTGTACAATTTTTAGTTGATAATATCATAGCAAAGTACTAAGACGTAGTTCTATAATTCTGTTTGTGATTGTAAATTCCAAGACAAGAGCTTCGATTTATCAAATAACAGAAATATCAAGCAATCGGTCTATCTTTTTATAGTCTTTGGAAATATCAACACAATATAAATTTGCCCCTACATGTATATGTCTACCTTTACCAACACACTATATAGCAGTATTGAACAACTGAAAAAGACATGTAAATATGTTTGTCTGGCATTGACTGCAAGAGAGCAAACAGCTCTGCAGACTGGCTAATAGAAGAAGAAGATATATGTCTACACAATTTTGAATTCGGCCACTAAATATGACTATTTCAGATTTTTTTTAAAGTGCATAGCGATTAGGTTTCAAGAGTATGTAAATCCTGATTTGAAATATTTATAACATATGACGTTCAACCTTAGCATTTTAAATAGGGCGTTTGCAATCCCGTGACAAAAAGCACGTGATTTGTGTTTACTTTGAGTAATGGCGTACAATTAAATATGGCCGCTGTATTAATAAAGTTTCATATAGGCTCGAGCTTTTTTTAAATGATGTGTTGTGTTTTAAGTCTTATTAAGATTTAAGCTGTATTATGTATGTTAAATAAAATAGGCTATTTTATTATTATCATAGACATAGATCAAAGACGATGTGAGCCTAATAGTGACTTGACTAGATAGCCTATTCACCAACAATATCACTTGACATCGTAGCCTAGCCTACGAAACATTAAAAGTGTAGGCCTATAAAGTGAAATTGAAAGTGTAAATAGGTCTAGCCGGCCCTAGCCTAATCACATTAATCAATTAATCCACAGTACTACTATTTACCTCCTTATTTTTGAGTAGGATAGCCAATATTCAGATGTGAATTTTGCATGATAAAGAAGTACTTCACTTTCACCACGTTATGTTTGTACCTCAAGTGGGTTCTATATTTACACAAATACGTCACTAAATTTACACAAAAAAACTTAAGCTCCGCCTACTGAGAACGCTCTATAGGTCTGTACCTAAACGAAAGCGGGCGAAGATTATAGACCCTCTCTCTTTCTGTATCCCGCACTCACACACACAAACATACACATACATCTAAGCAAGATTGTAACAATAAATACGTTTTAGAAATATTAAAAATTCTTATTGATATCTATGTGTAAAATATCACTCTCTCTATACCTTTTTATCCCTGTTGTTATTTTCACTATCAATTTAGCAGATATAAAACGGCTTTTATTATTAAAACAATTAGATATTAATAAACTCAATTTCTAATTTTTCCTTATACCCACGTTTATCTCCGTAAATTTTGATTTTATTCTTTGGAATTTTGATTCAGAAATTAAGACCTTAAGATATTTAAGTTTTCCTATTTTTTATATAACGTACACAAGTAAATAGAATGGTTAATATAAAATTATTCTTAAGAGTACAATAATTAGAAGGCAATTACAATTTAATAAACTTGAACTTTTTATAACTGCCCTTAGAATTGTCAGTTTTTATCCTTACTCCTCCCCCTCTCAACAAGGAACAAGCGTTCACAAGTATCTGTGTCCACGGCATACTAGGAGATTGTGAGGCCCTACTATGCCGATCAGCTTTTACTGATAATAATTCATAATGAATCAGGTGCCTATCAGAACTGGTTAGTCAAACACACCCTCCAGAAACAAAATTTAGCATGCAAAAGTCTTTGCAGAGCAATTATTACTATTGGTTAGATGCCCATCTACTATCGATAATTCTATTAGAGTCAACGCAAACGATTTAATACTGTTTGGAGTGGGTTTCTTTGCTTGTAAAAAAAAAAAGAGGGGAATAGCCAGAAAATATATATATGTAGCAAAACATGATTGCGTTTTAGTCTTATAGCTTACTGTGTCAAGGTGAACTACATGTCAATTATATCTATAGCAGCTCGCAAGGAGCACATTGGGAGAAGTCTCCATAACCCTTGGTTGGAGACCTGATGCTTTACTTACTTCGTTGTATGACTGACCACCACACAATATGCCTTATCATTCGACAAAACCATAATTTTTATTTCTAAAAATATAAAAAAAAAACATCTACATATTTAGCACAGCTTCAGATTAGAGACCGACCGAAACCAAATTTTCAGTTTCAGCCGAAAACGAAACCATACCGAATATTACACATTGAATTTCGGCCGAAACAGAAGCCGAAACCAAAAGTTTAACTACAACTTCAGCCGAAACCTAAAATGCCAAAAAAATGATTTCAAAAGACTGCACATTTAAGTGTAATATTAACTAATTTATGGGCACTCTATTTGAGTAAACCATTCTTTGGAGGGATTAAATAATCCGTTATTATTATAATATCCTTTTTTTCTCAAAACCTATTTTCGGTTCTAAATATCAGATTTTTTACCGATTTTCTTTCCCACCTCTCCGCCCCCGGGCAAAGTAAGTTATAGTTTGTTAAAGACAAATTTGCATTGATTATACTAAAAAAAATAATACGAAGGACCATTAATCCTTAGAACGTGGTGAAATCTTAATTTAAAAAAGTTGATTTTGGATTAGCAGAAGTCAAAGGCTGTAGTGTCATGAAGTTAGACCTTTATAATTATAATATAAATCAGTGCATGTTAGATCTATATGTTACACACATTAAAATAATATTAGTAGAATATGAATAAAATCCCAGACATATCCATCTAGAGTTGACAGACGTCCGGCAAGAAAATTAACAGTTTTTTAAAAGAACCTTAGATGCGCTACAAAGTTGTTGTTTTAATTGACCAATTTGCTTTTAAAGTCTACATAAAATAAAAGGTTAGGTCAGTTTTACTAATATACAATTATTGGCAGTTTATGTAATAAAACTGAACTGATTGTGGATTGTGAAACACTAAATATGTCATTCTTTCGTCTCTCTATGTCCTCCTTTTGAAGTCCAAGTATCTCGCAACCTTACGTCTATCGGTCTGTTTGTGTGTTAAAAAAGCGTTCAGCATCAGTGGGGAAATTCCAGTGTTTTTTTTCAATTTGAAAACATAGCGTTAACAACTGCATTTGCTGTTGTATGTGCTTTGTTACGTGCCGGAGCACATAAGGATCGTTATATCTAGGGAGGGAATATATATCCTCTTGTATGTTACTTGAGTACAGCTGGATACCTTTCCAATCACAACCTAACTTTCAACTAAATAAATCCAACTCTTGATTACTAATAACAATCAAATATTTAATCCAATGTATAGAACTTTTGTACAGATAAAATATAACACAATGACAGAGATAAAATAAATGACCGGTCGCTACGACTCTTATGATGGGACTGCCCCAGCATGGTATCGAAACCACGGGGTCTTAAAAAGGGATGGTTTCTATTGGTCCTTACGAACCTACGTGAAACAACTTAACGGGGAAATCGGGGCCCATAATTACTTGTTAGATTCATAGAAACCGTGAATCTCCAAGCATGGTGTGACAACGATATCACGCCTTACCCTTCCCACATTGGGAAAAAATATAACTTATTCGTAACACCTTCCCCCATAAGCGTTTAGTAAAATTTACATATAGAAGTATTTTCTTTAGAAAAACAAAATACAATAAGTTAAAGAAATTTTCTAAACAAGAGAAGATAAGGCTATGGTTACATAAACCAAATATATAGATCTAATATAATTATCAAAAGATAATTAAATAAACAAAAAATTTATTCTAAGTCTAAAAAAAAATCTAAGTCCAAAAAATTATTGAAAGAGAAAGATAAAAATAAATTCTTAAGTCTAAATCTCTTTCAGATATTTAGTACAAATACAAAATACAAGTCCAAGTAGGTGCATGAAAATGTGAAGACTAAATTATTCAAGATTAGAACACACTAAAGTGTAAACAAACAAATGAAAAATATTTTGGGCAAGCCTAAAACACTAACACTGACACTAACAGCATTAATTTTGGGAAAATATAAACAAACAAATGAAATGATCTCCCTTGAGGTCAGTATAGTACAAAACAAAATAAGAGTAGGCTGCTGCTGGCCAAAACACACTGAATAAACAAAAAAAATCTGGCTAGCCGCTAGTCCAGTCTGGTGTATACAATACAACATGCGAGAGATGAAAAAAAAAATCACATGCTTGAACGAGCACACAGGAAAAACAATGTGTAGGCTACAGGTCAAATATAGGTCAGTAAATACTGATGTTGGCTAGACAGGGAAAAATATGGTTTGTAGTAAAATTGTAGTCACGCTTGAGTAAACACTCTAAGCTTGCAAAGTGAAAACAATGGTTGAAATACAGAATACCTTGCCCCACGCCACCCACAAAAGAGAAAAAAAAATACACTACATAGTGTTACACAGTAACATTACATTACCACATTACTCAAGTATTAAAAGTATTGATCAGTCTAGATGATAATTAGCTTACTATAATTTATCAATAAGAAGAAATGTGTATTTTTTTTTTCACAATTAATATAGCTTTTATAGGCATATAAAAGATGAATGGCAGGTATTATTTAAGGTAGGCTACACAATACACAACTAGAAAATGTATATACAAGTGATTGGTAACAGGTAAACAACTGGGAAAAAAATATTTTTAAAACAATATAATTTCAGGTCATAAATAATAAGGGCCTACACAAAAATTCTACTAGAAGTAGAGGACACTTTTGTCAAAAAATAAAATATGATTCATGGTAATTGATGCTTATTAAACTTCTAAGAGTGGTAGCATATGGGGTGGTTAATGTCTTTATCATCTTTCTGAAATAACACAGAACCACTGCCAGTAGGCTATCTAAGGAATCCAAGGTTAAGAAAAATGGGTTTTCAAAATTTTGGGAAATCAACACAGGTGAGTTGGATAGAATCAGTTTTAGCTGACTGAAAAGAGTATTGCACCCTGTTGAACAGTTGAAAAGTACATTTCTCTTTAATAGGTCTGTCAATGGTGATTTTAGTTGTGCACCAATGATAGAAAAGTTGTGTCAACATTTTCTATAAAAACAAGTCATTCCTTGAAAAGTTCTCAAAGTTTTTCTATTAATTGGCGCAGGAATATTCTGGATGGCTATAATTTTAGCATTGACAGGTTTAATATTTCCTGATCTCACAGTATGACACAAATATTCCAAATGGAAATGTATAACATTACTTTTGAAAAGATTTATGGTCAGATTGGTTTTTGCCAATTTTGAAAATAAAAGTCTTAATTGTTTAACATGGTCTGAAAAAGTATTGGTAAAAACAACAATGTCATCCAAGTAAGCTTCACAATTAATTTCTCTATAGAGTTGATTAATGAGCCTTTGAAAGGTAGTGTGAGCTGTCTTAAGGCTAAAGGGCATAACTTGGCCTTTAAAATTTTTTTGAGGGACAACAAAGGTGGCAATTTCCTGAGCTCTAGGGCTTAAAAAAGGAATTTGAAAATAACCAGATAGTAAATCTATTTTGGTGATAAATGGAGAATTACTAACTTGGTCTGTTAGATCATTGATTCTTGGAATTGGGTATGTATCATTCTTAATGATATCATTCAGTTTCCTATAGTCAGTAAAAAATTTGACTGTATTGTCAGACTTTGGAACCAGAAAGCAGGGAAAACACCAATTACTATGGCTTGGTGCTATGATTTTATTTTCTAACAAGAACAGTAGGTCATTATCAATGATTTTCCTTAAAGGGGAATTAACCCGGTAGGGATGTTGTTTGATAGGAGGGTCTACTTCAAGAACAACATCATGTTCTACTAAAGTAGTTTTACCTGGAACATCATGAAAAAGGTTCGGAAAATCTTTATTGGGGACTGCAATTTAAGTTTTCTCTATAGATCTACAGTTTAAATGTGAGAGTTTATTCTTTAAAAGTGACAATTTAAAAGAATTGCATGCATGATTTAATACAGTTTCCTCCTTCTCCTGGCCATTAATCCAAGTGTCCTTTTCATTTAGGAATTTCATGGGACTAAATTCCGGGAAAAGTTTTGAATCATAATTTGAGCCTTGGTCTGTTTGATAACATAACCCCTTAAACATGTCAATTTTGAAAGTCAAATACCGTCTATGGGGGCTAGCGCAGGCCCCATTAGTCATTAGGTTTTACCCGCATAGTACCGATTAGGGATTTTCCTATTCCCGTCCTAATGAAATTGCCACAATGACTGCCGTATCGTTTTCTTTTAGGATTTTCTTATTACGGCAGACTTCTGAAATGGCCGAATAGAAACCTAATACCCTAAACCTCATTAGAATGGGTGAATTTAAACGTTAAGTGGCTATGTGTTTTTGAGTTGCGCGTATTGAAATTGAAGTGCTAATAGAGACCAGTTTTATGGCGACTTTGGTTAGAAGATCTAAAAGAATTTTTTCCTTTCTTTTTGTGATGTTACCCATATCATTGAATAGCCCCAGGTCATCCCGTGAAAAAGTGGTAAGAGAAAAAAAAAGTTTTATGGCCGACTCAGTGGGAGTCTAAGAGTGCGAGGTTTCTTTCATGTTTCTTTCTTGTTTCATGATACCCTGTCAATAGTTTATAATAGCTCTAGGCTATATTTGCCGTCTTCATGTTTTTCATTAGATTTAGATCTAGTTATTTGTGTTGTTAGTTTTGAAATACATTAGACTAGTATTGCAACCTAAATAATATAGTAATAAACGATATTGTTGTATCATTAAATGTTTGATGAAATAAACGTATTTAATTATTTTAATTAGTTAAATTGTGTTTTTAAAGTTGTGATAGAAATGTAAAGATAATAATTATTTTTTTTTAATAATTTAAATATAGACTCTAGATCTAGACATTTATAAAAAATTTATTTAGGTAAAAAATTAAATTAATTTCTTTATTAAATTATGAATACCGAGTAAAATGAATAGATCTAGGCCTACATAGATTTTTTTTACTTTCATTACAAAACACGGTATCTTGATTTAAATTTAAACATCTGACAGTCTTCAATTTTTAATTATTTATTTTACTTTTTTAAAAGATTTTATTATATAAGTCATATTATATTGTATAAAATATATTTTAAAAAATGTTCGCGAAGTGTATAGACTAGCCCGGGTATCGAACCCGGAGTCCTTTAAATCGTAGTCCTGATCTCGCCAACATGCATTGAGACCACACGTTTTGGTATAACAAGTTATAATTTAAGCTATAGATATAATTTTTGACTTAATAAAACTTGCGTTTATTAGAATGATATTAAATATATGTTTTATTGTTTTTTTCTATTTAATTTTAAATAATTTGATTTTTTTTATTAAGAAAGCATTTTATATGATTTTATATCGAATTTGAAGGACTAACTCTGACTAACGCGATTGTACAAATCTCGCTTGACCAATCATTATTCCGGAAGTCGGAATTTTTAAATGCCGGTCCAACCGACACAATTTAATCGCATGGACTTCATGGAGTATCATTATGATGGAGATTTAATTCTAGGCTATAAAGTACGATATATAGTATATAGAAGGTGAGTAAATGAAGCCTAATATTAAATATATTATAGGAATTATAGGCCTCTAATACTTCTACGTGTATAATTATTAAAACCGCTAATATTTTAATATATATTTAACCAGTCACACGTGTTAAATAATAAAGTTAAAGTTAATGAATAATTAATCATTTAAATCATTATATATGTCATGTAGGTGTAGGCCTACTTGTTAAATTAAAGATTTAAAAACAACTTTGACTTTTGACTTAAAAATGTTACGTTATTAAAATAAAGGTTAAAAAAATCTTTTTTTTTGTTTTGTATATAATTGCTTAAAGCTTAGTCTAGGACTTAGACACTTAGTTGTTCTATTAAACTCGAATCATTTCAGGAAAATCATTAATTAATAATAATATCATTAAATAATTATTATTATAATAGCCTCAGTAGCCTACTGACTAGACCTAGATAGATCTAGATTAGGCTAGGTAATAATAGTAGGTAACCGTAAAGTCAGTAAAGACAAGCCATTTTATAATAATATATTCTAATTAAATTTATAAAAAAGCATCTTTTTTAACAAATTTTTCAGTCTTACGCTCGGTTGGAATATGCTAATATGGTATGGACCAGTATAATGTGAAGTTTCAAGACAACAGACGACCACAAGAAGTCCAGTAAGTCACATTAGCCAACTACTAGACCTACAGTACTACTAGTCTAGGCGTTTATTTTTTAATTTATAGTGAAGCCGGCTGGTCCAGCGGTTAGTTCACCGGACTGTCGACCAAAAACCAACTGACAGGTCGCGGGTTCTATCCCTGTCGCCCTGCAGGAGTTTTGGGCCTAGTGTACGTAATAATCTTCTACCTAGAAGGAACGTCTGTAAACTTATAAGATTTAGATAAGGATTATAGAAATTATAGGCCTAAATATATAATTCACTATTAATATAGGCTAAATGATATTCATTTATTAATCAATACTATGAATAGCCTATGCAATAATTGAAATTGTCAATTTGATAATTATATTTTATATATATATTATATGCAAACCGTTGCCCTATAGTCTATAGGACATATAACTTATAGTATTATAGGCTATTATTAATTATAAATATTACATATCCATAATATTGAACTATGCTATTTGAAATTTGTTGTTAGTTATAATAAATATAGGCCTATACGGTATACGGTTAGACCCTATACTGGCTATTGTTTTATCAAATCTGTAGTTATCGAGTATAAACCTTTTTCTACAAAGCATGTCCATTTCTTTTTATTATAACAATAGAGATGATATAAATATAGGCTTATTTTTGTATTTCTATTTTAAATATTTATAAGGAATTCTTTTTTTTTCAGTCTGATGTTATAGAGGGAAGACGAGAGTCAAGATTGTAGTGCTATATTTAATGTATTAGTATTATAATCTTCTATTACACCCTGTTGGCCTATTATAACTACTAGACAACAGTCAGCTGATAGAGATGGCAGATGATGATTTAATTAGTGGGTGAGTAAGTATAACATAAAGTTGATATAGGCCTAGGGCATTATAGGCCTATTTGTTAGTTTTAAAGTCTGAACAATAACCGTTTTACTTGTATATTTATATAGGCATAGGCCTATATTATTATATAATCATTATTATTAATATATATATATATATATATATGTAGCCTATAGTGGCCTACTTAAATTACATTAAATAAAACTTCCTGGACTTAAGCATAGACTTAGGGGTCAGGGTAATCAGAATAAGCTTATTTCTAAGCTTAATTTCATGACATTCAATACCGGTAGTTTAAATAGCATTTATAGGAATATAGATATAGGTTTTACTATATATAGAAATATTATTTAATTTGTTAATGCAAGGTTAAGGAATTCAATTTTATTTTTACTTTTTATTTCTTCTAGAGTCGGATGTTGGAAACTGGTGTACTATTAGTCTATGCTGATATTCAAGGATATAAAATGACATAGCCTAATTAATGGGTGAGTAAATACTATGTAAACTAAATAGGTCTATTTGTTAAGTCTAAAGTCTAAATCATAGTTTTGTATCATAACTTAACTATTGTAAAGAATTTAATAACACATAAGGCCAAGTAAGGGTAAAAAGATAATTTTTTGTCAATAACTATGTTGCAAAACACACTAAAATTCATATATAATGTGATGCTATCGCTCAAACCAGTTCAGAGGTTGGTAAAACCAATTTTTCAATAAAAAGCAGACTAATGTGAATGGTCCTATGTAATTTTTTAGTTTCTTATTGCTTTGTAATGTTATAGCTGTCAAATTTTAAAGCTAATATTATTTTTAGAAATTAATTACTTAAAATGTGTTTTTATGCAGCTTTAGAATAAAATCAAACAAAAGATATAGTTTTAAAGTATTAAAGTCAACTTGTCTAAATATTATTTCAATTTTAAACTTCCACCAGCTTGTTTATTGGCTCATTAAAATGCTTTTTCTAAATTTAACGGCAATCGTTTAATATTTATTCATCTTGGAAATATTTAACTACCTGTTACAATGCAAAAAAATTCCAAATCGGTACTGTTTTATTATCATTTGTCTCCAAAAGAACTTACTGTTATCTTAATTTTGAATTACTTTTGAAGTAATCAATCGATTTAGAAATGTTTTCACCACTGTATCGATAAATGAATTGGCTTTTTGTTTAATTAAAAACCTGATCCTTAATATCTTATTTTGCCTACTGGTACTTGGGTACCAATTCTGTGGGGTTGCAGGACAGACTGTGAGCATTGGTCTTTAAAAACTGCCTATTTTCGATATCAAAATCTTTTATTCATATAAACTGGAGAAAAATGTAATTATCATGTCACAGTCTATGAAAGCCAAAATTGTTCTGTTTATTCTGCAATGGTGAAAACCAGTATTTAAAAGAAATTGCTTGCCAGCAGTTGTTAATTGGATTTCTGTTTATCCTTGCTAACCTTGTAGTGTTGTTTTTTTTAAACTTGAAAAACGTTATAATTCAAATTTCATTTTAATTTTCAGATTTTGAAGATGATGTAGGGTGTACTGCAGTGATGGATGGAGATTGATTGTGGGCTATGATTAGTATGAAGTTGGTTAAGGCCTATGCAATTTACTGAACATCCAGGCGATTAGTTATTTGATGAGCCAGTGCTAGGTGTGAAGATTTATGGAAAGCAGTAGACATCGATTAAACAAGATGCATTTGCAATAGCCCAAATATCATGTCCACAACAGGCCGGCATCTGACATTTTTATGTATCTTAAGATTTTATGAAATGTGGACTATTGTACAAATGCTTTAACCAAGACCACTTATAGTTGTGATTTTGACTTATACAATTCACAAATAATGCATTTGCTAAGTTGCCTGACAAGACAGGTCCTTCCACAACCATAGTGTACTTTTTTTCACAAATCAGTTGAGCGTGGACAATTCTATGTCTGGATTTAATGGAAGGCTGTGTGCATTGGACAGTATATACACCTAACAAAAATTCTCTACTTGGATATTAAGATGTGGTATCCACCAGATAGTGCTAATAAAGGATTTCCACAGGATTACATATTGGCTGATGAATAGACCATGATACACTGAAAAAACTTTCACTCATGTGCTTGCCATAGACTTATTTATAGCGGATCTGTTTAATTTTTTCTGTTGGAGTAGTGTTGGATTAATATTCATGTGTAACCACATTTATTCTTTGTATGCAAATGTACCCAGTACCGGTATTCTAAATGATAAATGGCTCATATTTATTAATTATTAAAGTTGTTTTTGAAAATAGTAAATCTATTGATTAAACTTAGTACTCATTGTCAATTGTGGCATTGGGTCGTGAGTGTTATTTTTCTAAAATATTTTCACTTTGAAAAAAAAAAGTTATCTTTATAATTTAAAGTGAAATATATCATGTACTATACATTTTTCTGAAAAGTTTGTTTTTTTTGACTTACCTGATCTGATTATAATATAATTGAATTTTAAGTATATAGCATTATAATGAATGTGTTTTTTTTTTTGGTAAACATTCAATTTAATTGTGTGTAGAGCTTACTTCTTTCATATTGGTTAACTTCAAGCAATTTATAATCATGAATATTTTTTTTTTTTTTATAAATGTCTTATATTCCTTAACCATTCCTGTAGGCCTATTATTTTTTTACACAATATCACAATAGTTGTGTCAAAGTTGAATTAATTTTGTTTAATAATAGTAATAGTTTTAACGGTAATCATTACATAATATTTTAATGAATGTAGACCCTCTTTTTTTGGTTAACCGTAAGTGTCTGGAATGTCTATAATATTCAAATGTATTCAACTGTATATTTTTTTTTAAAGAAATATCTTATGTTCCATTTCCATTACTGTGCTTTTTACAATATCACAATTGGTTCAAAATGTTATTTATTATTATTATGATATGCCTATAGGAGAAGTATAATTAAAGATGATACTTTATTGCATTATTTAATGTTTTGTGAAAAAGACTTGAGTTAGCATACTAAAATAATATAAGTGTGTGTGTATAGTATAAAAAAAAATTACAGCCCTAAAATATCTTGTGTTCCATTTGAATCCATTGCTGTGCATGTTAATGTTTTTTTTCCTCAATATATTACATGTTTTTGTGTTAAAGATATTTTGAGTCCTATTTTTAAATAAATAAAGCAATTTTAGTTGTAGGCCTATTGTGTAAAATTTATCTTCATTGTTGTAGGCCTAGCAAGAGTGTTAAATTGATTAATTATTGGAATACATTATCGGTCTGCCCATTATTCAGGGTTAAATAATATTGTCCCATTAATCTTCCATTTTGCACTAATGCTATTTTATTGTTAGACAATAACATTTTTTTCTCCACAAAATTTGTAAAAACTGGTATTTTGAATGTATACCTATATTTTAAAATAGCTTAACCTACTTGGCTTGCAAAGGCCTACATATTGTTTTTTATTTTCATTGCACAATGTTTACTTATAATGTCTGTTTACATAGTGCTTTATTTTATCAATATATATTTCTATGTAGGCTTGTAGTAATGATGTAGGCCTATATATATTTTCCCATAAATATATTTTTTTCCCATTACTCTGCTGCATGGCTATTGTTAAATTAATAAATTAAGTTGTATATCAATTAAAAATAAAATATTTTATCTATATTATATCATATTTATTGTTTAGGCATATCTATATATTATGACCAACTATTTTGTACTATTACACTAACTTTTATTTTATGTAGTTCTGTAAAAAAATTTTTTATTAACTTCAATACTCTACCATTTCCATGTTTTTGCACTTTATTTAATGTCGCCGTTTTGCTTTATTGATTGAATATATACTTTTTATTGTATGTTGAAAAAAAAATATTTTGAATACAAATATAATAAAATATAAACGAAATCACTTTCTTTGTTTTGTTTTACTTGTTTTTACTATATGCGTTTATATAATAATTGTTTTTGTATATTGTATTATAATTACGAAAAAGTGGGTAAATAAAGGTAAAATCCGAATCCACCTAATGTTGGTTTGATAAGGACTAAATATACGGGTCAATGAAGGCAAAAACCGCATTGCGCTGGTAATAAACTACCGTCATTGGCCCGATATGGAAACGAAATGAAAAGCCGGAGAAGGGAGGGGGATATCCATTAGGCCCCAATGCCGGCAAACCCTAATCGCGCCCGCATGTCTAATGCCCGCATTGGCCCATAATCGACCCAGGTATCAGCGCGGGTATCGACGCCAAAATGGCGGCCATTTTGGCCTACTAAGGCCTCCTAGCATAGCGATATCGCTTTTCATTGGGGCGCCATGCGGGCAACTGCTGGCAACCTAATAGGTACGTATTAGGGCAAGGGGGAAAACTCTAATTGATTCCGAATGGGGCCAATGCCGGCATGTTTAAGGGGAAAGGTAATCCAGGCTTTGAGAAAAAATCTAATCTAGTGTCAATAATATTCTCGACAGAAATAGTCCTTAGCGGAATGGCTTCAGGGTAACTAGTGGAAGAACACATTAATGTAAATAAGTACGGATGTCCTTTATTGGTCTTGGCCAAAGGGCCCACACAGTCAATAATGAGTTGACTAAATGGTTCACTGCAGGCAGAAACAGGATGTAAGGGAGCCACTGGTACTGATGGGTTTGGCTCCTGAATTAACAGTTTGCTTGGTATAGCGCTCCTCTGACCACCAAGTCTGGTGTCAGATAAAGATGCCATGAAGGTAGAAGACAAATCCACGAACTGTTCATTAGTAGCTGTGTCCTCTATAGGTTGGAACATTTGTCCGGTGATTGCACAGGATGGAAAAATGTCCAAGGTATTGCTGTCTTGAAGGGTGGTCATACCACACTTTGTAGGGTCAGCAATACGGATTGGATCAGGGCAGACCTTTCCCTTCGCCAAATCGTTTCCAAGGATAAATGTAATGTCCTCGGAAAATGGTAGTTGTGGTTGCACACCTACGGTGACTGGTCCATGAATCAAATCAGATTCCATATAAATGGAATGTAGAGGTATTTTCACATACAATAGATCAATACCTCTAATGAGAACCTCCTGTCCAGTGTAAGACTGTTCTGAAAGCGGTAATACTCCCCCTTTCAGGATGGAAAGAGATGCCCCTGTGTCTCTTAATATCTTTATGGCCTGTGTATTAGAGTCCTTATTAAGCGATACATATCCATTCGAAATAAATGGCGAAAAATCAGATAACTCTGACTTTGTTTCCATAAAAGGAACTTGTAAGGTAGTGTTATTGAAAGTGGTGACATCCTTAGATGCCTCACGAAGACCAGAGTCAGAATGTCCATTTTGTTTTGTTGACAAACTGAGATCGAGGTCAGAATAGCTGCTGTCTGTGCTGTGTAACGCGTCTACCAGGGAGCCATTAGAATGAGACTGTGTTTGTGCTACACCGTCGTCAAGAATGCCTGGTAGGCATTTAGAAATAACACACGTACCTTGCTTGAAGAGTCTATATGCACCAATCGTTCCGGGTTTATTACTATCATTGTTCTTTTTATTCCGTTTGATACAGTTCTGAATAAGATGACCGCTCTGTTTGCAGTATCTACACACCAGATCTAGGTCATTACTGTTTTTCTTATTTGGGTTTTTCCCAGTGGGTTTGGGTGGACTTCCTTCTTGTAGCCACTTCTGCTGTTTTGAGTGTGTGTCCGGGTGAATAAGGACATACTCATCACAGACTTTCGCTGCCAGAGTTACTGTATCAATATTTCGGTCGGCGATGTGTTGCCTTACGTCAGGTCGGACACAGATTAGAAATTCTTCTAGAAGAACCAGGTTTCTTAATTTTTGAAAATCATTGTCTATATGTTTTGAGTGTATCCATCTGTTGAACTGCTTTTCTTTCTGACGAAGAAAGTCAGTGTGTGTTTGAGTTTCTCTCTTCTTTGCATCTCTAAAAAGTCGTCTGTACGATTCTGGAATAAGGGCATATGCAGTGATGACTGCATTCTTAATATAATCGTAGTCGTCGAATTGACCTTCTTTCAATGAAGCAATCACATCTTTTGCTTTTCCACGGTTGAGTGCAGAGCGAGCAAGTATTGCCATCTTATTGGTAGGAATGTCAAAGTCTTTAACACACAGCTCGAAAAGTGTAAAGTACAAATCCGGTTCTTAGTTGTCGAAGACAGGGATAAGTTTCTTAAATCTGGCTACCCCTGGTGGAAAAAGTTCATGAGTATTAGTCAATACAGTGTTCTGACTGGAGTTGGATTGGATTTTAGCCAATTCAATTCGTTCGTGGCTCAACAACTCAAGTTTTTTCAACTCAATAGCAGCAATCCGTTCTTGACTCGCCAGTTTAGCTAATGCAAGCTTTACATTGCCTCGTACGCCTTCGTCCTCTTGATCGGACTCTTGGTCGGAGTTCTTTCGGACTTCTTCTGGTTCAAGCGTAGTTTTCGGTAGCTTCTTCCGCCTGACCAATTCAGTTGTGATCTGTTTCTGTAACTCCGCTTTGGAAGGTGTTACTTCATCGACTTTGATGTTAAGATAGTTGGCAACAGATTTCAGTTGGCTAAGAGATAGTTCATTTAACACCTCAATGCTAGGATTAGTAGCAAAGTCTTCAGCATCAAATTTAGTAGCCATTGTTAACAGCTAAAGATTGTTCTTGTAATAGTATCCCACGGTATTCAAATATGACGGACGAGACCTCACTTGTTACGTGCCGGAGCACATAAGGATCGTTATATCTAGGGGGGGGGGGAATATATATCCTCTTGTATGTTACTTGAGTACAGCTGGATACCTTTCCAATCACAACCTAACTTTCAACTAAATAAATCCAACTCTTGATTACTAATAACAATCAAATATTTAATCCAATGTATAGAACTTTTGTACAGATAAAATATAACACAATGACAGAGATAAAATAAATGACCGGTCGCTACGACTCTTATGATGGGACTGCCCCAGCATGGTATCGAAACCACGGGGTCTTAAAAAGGGATGGTTTCTATTGGTCCTTACGAACCTACGTGAAACAACTTCACGGGGAAATCGGGGCCCATAATTACTTGTTAGATTCATAGAAAAAAGAGTTTTTGCCTTTTTTCGGCGCCGAAAACGAAGCCGAAACCGAATATCGGTAGGTCCCTACTCAAAATATTATTATACCTCAATTGGATACATTTTCCCACTGCATTGCCGTTTTCTGGTGCATATCTCAAAGATAGAAAAAATGAATGCTTGCCAAGAAATTGACGTTTTTCTCGCTCAGAAACTAATCAGCATCCATAAATTGTTTTAATATCATCCTATCCTTTTCTATTTTTACTTCCTTTATTTTAAGTTGCAATTTCTGTCTGTCTGTCTTTCTGTCTGTCTGCAATCATGCGTCGTGGGAGCAAAACTTTGCTTCGATTTTTCGACCACTTTCCGTGGTACGATCGAGCTGAAATTTGGACAGCAGATTTGGGGCGCCTAACAATACATCCTATCAAATTTTCAGTTAAAACAACTTAATAATACTACACTTATGACAATATTCATTTCTTAAAAGGAAAGTATAACAAAAATTTTGATTTCGCGTTAAAAATGCCTGTGCAACTTTTTATACTTTTTCGGCGCAAAGCTAGAAAAAAAAAATTCTGCGCTAAGATTTTTTTTAGAACAATTCATACAGAGTAAAGAGATATTTTTGAGATTTGCGACACAGATATTTTTTAATTACATGATGGTAAACTTAGATTGCAAATAAAGGGAGTTTTCTTGTTACTTCCTTTATTTTAAGTTGCAATTTCTGTCTGTCTGTCTGCAATGGTGCGAAAATTGGCTTCAATTTTTCGACCACTTCCCGTGGTCCGATCGAGCTGAAATTTGGACAGCAGACTTGCCCCGACTAACAATAGGCTACATCCTATCAAATTTTCAGTTGAAACAACTTAATAATACTACACTTATGACAATATTCATTTCTTAAAAGGAAAGTATAAGAAAATGTTTGGTTTCACTTTAAAAATGCCTGTGCAACTTTTATAGTTTTCGGCGCAAAGCTAGAAAAAAAATTATGCGCTAAGATTATTTTTAGAACAATTCATACGGAGTAAGGAGATTTTTTGAGATTTGCGACACAGATATTTTTTCTGTACGTTTCATTTGCAGTAGTCAATCAATTATTTAATTACATGATGGTAAACTTAGTTTGCAAATAAAGGGAGTATAATAAAAAACTTAGTTTTTATGGTTTTCTTGTTTTTATTTTACTGTTAAAAGAACAGACACAACAGCTCTATCATTAAACTAACAAAATTTAGAAACAAAAAGTTCTTTCTCTGTTTTTTTGTGACTTTCACTACTTTCATGTTTGCAATTTTGCGAAAAGCAAAACATTTAGAAAAATCTCTTACTACAAATTTTATTATCGAATCACTTCAAGTATAAGACCGATTAGCAAACTTTCAAACAAAACAAATAATATTATGCGCTTTTGATCATTAAACCAGCCTGTGTCTACCAATTCCACCATAATTTGTTTATTGTTCTGTTATATAACAGTTAGTAGACGCTCGCATTCATCTTTTGGTAAATGTTCAAATTTACCGAATGAAAAGGGTCCCAAACAAGCAGAAAAAAAACATGTTATGCATTAGTGGACATGTTTATGATTTCCATAGTTGTGTTAATGATTACATAAAGTATTTATCTTACTTGTCACCTTCGTTTTCCTTACGATTTTCTCTTGAATTTTATCCTATACATTCAATCTCCACATCCTGAGCGTCGATGCAGCAAGAGCCAGTTGTTGTTATTAACTCTGGTTCAGTCAAATAGCACGTGATCGACAATCTCTTCTGCTTCCCTGCAGTTACAACACCGCGAGTCCAGGTGAGACTAAGCCTACTGAAATGAAGCCCTATCAGACATTGCCCAGTGTGAAATTGAACCTGGAGAATATTATGTGTTCCCTAGTCTTAAGAGTGTCACTGAATCTGCAGAGCTGTGAAGGAAATCTGAGACTAGTTGGGGATAAGTAAGGGGGCTGGGCATTGTGATGACCACACATCCCCTTGTAGGTCATGGCCACATACAATTGTGAATTCGCAGGCCATATTATTATGCAAACGTAGCTGAACTTTAAATTACAATTCTGCCAGGAGTAGAAAAGTAATGGTTCTACTATGTTAATATCTAGGCTATAGCGGAACTGAAAAAAAAACAAAAAAAACAACTTAGCTAGATTCATTGTTCTTTATTTTACTCACTGTGATAGTGTTATAGTCACTGCCATAGTAAGGGAAAGGCTCGCTGAAGCTGACCACGGCTGGAACATTCAAATCCATGAGTGTATCACCGGCTGAAATTCCAAAGGGCAACACGGCTTGTCCCAGCCGGATGCACAGTGTCAGCATGACCAGTAGCATAGTCATCGCATGTGCTAGGCTTCGGTCTGCTGATTCAGTAAATGGCGTAATTATAATAATTTCTAGGAGTTTTGCCCTTCAAAATGGCGGAGAAACAAATGATTAGAGTGTGTTTTGTTAAGCGAGAAAGAAAAAAATAAGCAATATTACAATAAAACAAACTGTATTGAGAATGTTTCTTTCGTTTTTTTTTTTCATTGTTTACGGTCAGTTGGCCCTGGAACATGCATATGAACTGTTGCTGTCAAGCTCACCTCTTAAAAACAATATTACACAAACAATAATATTCTGTAAAGGGAAAAAACAAATACCAAACAGTACAAAAAAGTAGATAATAAAAAAAAAATAGACCATGATATTTCGCAGAAGGGGAAAACCCAGACCCGAAAAACACCATAATGTGAAAGCGTTTCAAGGGGACATCATTCTGAAATGGCGCTCAGTATAGATCCTTAACATACGGTGATAAGTAATAGGTCTAAGTTTATTTACAAAATGAATAAAATAATTCATCAATATTGTTTATATAATAAAAATTTCTTTTGGAGGACGTTTCTAATTTATACATTTAACTTTTGTGCCGATCGGTCAAAAACGGCCTAAGAGCCTTTAGCGAACAAACATATATATATATATATATATATATTTATTGTTATGACTCGTTAAATCGGATTCAAAGAATAGTTGTATTTTTATTAGAAGTCTCTAGATTCTGCTGATCTGGATCCCAAGCTAGGGGTTACTTATCTGACAGGTCTATGCAATAATGTAGTTAAAATCGGTATAATTCTTTTCAACACCTTTCTTTCAACAATGATAGATCAAACAACTCCAGTTGTTGAATAAACAATTTTATTTAAATTGTAGACTCAATATAAACTTCAAATAAATTCATCAAAACAGATAGGCGAACATAAGAGTTTTCATAAAATTTCATAAATACGTTTTGTGGAGACGAAGCTTTAACCTGTTTAGGATTTTTGGTACTGTCGCGACATTTCTGTACCCATGGGGTCACTTTTGAAACCCATAGGCCTCAACGCTAGCGAAAGTTAATGACCTCTGATAGTTTTACATTAAGAGCGAACCGGTTGGCTAAAGCATGAGGTACAGCCCCTGTTGCGCGTCCGAAGATCATTGCACTGCAGAGAGACTTTGAGACGTCTTGAAGATGAAGCAATGAGCCCGTCCCAACCGCGCCTTGGTGCCTGGATGTCCAGCCCGCCCTGGTGCCTGGATGTCCAGCCCGCCCTGGTGCCTGGATGTCCAGCCCGCCCTGGTGCCTGGATGTCCAGCCCGCCCTGGTGCCTGGATGTCCAGCCCGCCCTGGTGCCTGGATGTCCAGGCCTATAGTCTGGAGGTTTTGCTACCGGACAACAATGCAGGTATATGAGCTTGTGACTACGTGAACGGCGCAATAGAAATTCCGTGCCCTATGGTAAAAAAACACGCTTTATCATAGTCCTCGGTGTGGCTAGTCTAGTATAGTTTTTACGAATGCATGGGGGACATCCCCCTCAGCGGGTCCGAGATCCATTGCACTGCCGAGAGGCCACGTGGTCTCGGTGGGAAGGAAGCAATGGACGCTGCATTCCCGTCACGAGAACCACCCGTTGCCTGGATGCCTGTACTTATAGTATAGGATTAGTGCAGGTATACGGGCGTGCCACCACGATCATTATCATTAGGGGAACCGCAGCGAACGGTCGCTGTCCTGCGGAGACCATTCCCTTTCCCTTCAGCGTGTCGTGTGGTGGCTGGAGCCCGGACAGATTTATGCTCAAACCTAAGCCTTACACCCGAAAGGCTCGCCCGGGTTTCTTTGATACTTTTAATTCGGTATAGCTTTTACAGAAAAATAGCTGTTTTTCGCAGAAAGAAAAACAAAACAGAATCAACTATTGTTGTCTATTTGATAACTGTTTCTCATTTTTCCGAAAGTTATACTATAAAAATAAAATAGAAGGAAATTGTGTGTTTCGATCAGGGCCGGATTAAGCCATCTTGGTGCCCTAGGCAAAGCCCACATGGTGCCCCGTTCTGCCCCGGGCTCCCGTTCCTCAACCGACCGCTGGTATGTTCAATTTTATGCAAAAAAATTAACAAAGAAAAACCTAACACATTTGCTTGTACTACTATCATACATATAAAATATACAATAAGGTATTTCTGTATTAAAATTAATAGTTAATTAATTTTGTAATAATACTACACAAAAATACTGTAACTTTTTAAATAGATGAGATAATCAGAGAGCGCACACATTTACATTTTAAAGTTCTTTTTTCGAGATTAAGATCTGGCAAAGTTTTTGAGTACATAATCAAAATTAATTTTGCGCACCAAGTCTGCCTCAATCATCAGCAGACAGTGCCGGCTTATGCATATAGGCCACCTAGGCGGCCGTCTAGGGCGCAAAATTAGGTGGGGGGGTGCGCATAATTGAGGATTGTTTTTTTTTTTATTTGGGGATGTAAAAATATAAACTAAATTAAAGTTTAGTACTAGCATAAGCAGACGAATTACTAGATCTAGGTATTGAAAGGCCAAGGGTATTTTATTTAAGTTGTCTTAGTAAATAGGAAAGTATGCCCTAACACCAGGCCTACTCAGTTTCTTCCCGCCGAAGGCACTTTAATAAACAGAAAATAAATATGTATGTTTTTAAATATGTATGTATTTAAATATGTAATTATAAATATATACGCTTAAAAATAACAAGCTTTTTTAAACGCTATAGAGTTTCTCATTTTCAAATTTTGCAATTTCAGAATTTAAATTTATATCAAAACATATTTTTAAATTTCCAACCGCTGATATAAAATCTTAGGTTATAAATGAATAATACATTACCTTACACACAAAAAATAACTATCACCTAGACTAAATGTAAAATAAGTATGCAACGTAAAAGAATATTCAATGAACAATTAAGGCAGCGAAATTAGTTTCTATCACATTTCAACAATACATATAAGGCGAGAGAGGTCACGTGACGAAACACATTTAGCAGATAATTACTTTTATGTTGAAGCTTGTGCATCACGGTTCATTGCGCATGCGTCAGTTTCAAAAGTTAATGTGAAGTTTCATGCCTCTCACTCGATGTACAAGTCTTTCTCGCCAACCCTTACCCCAACCCACTATAATATATTGTATAAAAACAAATATAAATGTAAGCTCAGAGCACATTTAACAATGAGCAACAAAAACATGCATATTTCTAAGACGACGGCAAGACTTCTATAGCGAGATATAAACAAACACATACGTATTTCCAATATTAACCAACACAATTTTATGCGCTGGCCGTTATGTTTAAAACAGAATAGAGAGTGAAACGTCTATAATTAATTTTAAAACATTTTGGAACTTGTTTAATAGATTTCAAAGTGACTATAACTCTCATCGGCGTAGCCACGACGGGGAATATAGAGTACTATGTAGACACTTGTTACAAACCCTCCCGGTCCACCATCTCCCTCTACCGCTCTCACAAACACATTTTTTTTCCAATCCGAGGATTTAAATATTTCTTTTCATTGTTTACTTTTATTATTTTCAGAGAAATATTTTATGAATAGTAAATAGTGTAGGGGTAAATTGTGCACTAGTTGAGAATTAGCCTATTTCCATCATACTTTCACTCTTCCCTCTTGTATTAGTCCCCTCACTCACCGCCTTTATACAAATTGCCTTTCCTGTCACCCTATCTCTCCTACCTATTTGACACCCCCACCATGCTTCCTGACCACACCTCTGATAATTACACATTTTTATCTCATACAATTATGTCCATTAAAAAAAAAGACATTAAACTTTTGAAATTATGAAATAAATATATATAAATCGACCTAATTTTATCGTTTCACCTAACAGTAGTTAGCAAAAAGATATTAGTTTATATATCAGAATAAATGAATAACATTCTGTTGCGCCCTCATGTCGTGCACTATTTTATCCGACCCACATAATTTACACAATCCTCCTCCCCCCCCACCCCACACACTTGCACTATGTGCTCCTCTCCTCCTTAACCTTATCCTTTTGCTTTCATTGCGTAATAATCGGAATAGATAGTGTAGGTCTGTAGGCCAGACATTTGACGATCTAGCATAATCTATTATTAATTTAAAATAGTAGGCTTTTGACGGGCGATTGAGGATGTAGGACGTGCTAGAAAAGGTTCCAAACTTCTCAGCCTAGGGCTAAAAGACGGAATTTATGTAATCAAATCAAATTTCCATTTATTTGGATCAATAAAGCAATCTTATCTTAGCTTATCTTATGGCATATGTACTCAAAATAGCTTTATCTTGTAAAAACTAAACCTAGATCTTGGCTTTAGCGGTGCTACCTAGAATGAATGAATCTGTATGATTACAATTTATACATTTTTTCCCATGATTTATATCTATACTTATACATTTATTTTCTCCCATAACTGATATCTCATAATCATATGATCACTTCGCTTTACAAAACATGTGTATTATATTGCTGTGCTATTTCTCTGGCGCCACAATCGTGGCGTTTACATCACCCTCTTCCCACCGGTCTTTGATCTCTGACCCCCCTCCCCCACATTGTCTTCTCGTCGGCCGAAGCGGACATATCCATAACAAGTGTCCATCAACCATCAACAGACCAGCCGCCTTCTCTTCAAATGACTTAGCTTCTGACGTGATCCCTCTGTAGCCATCAGACGTGAATCTCACTTAACCGGATAAGTATACAAACCGAGATTACTCTCTTAGGGCTCAAAAAACAAACACACTTGTGCTACGCAGTGTAGCTAAATCATCGTATACGTTCGGTGCAAACAGTTGACCGTTCCCATCAATTCTATGCTCCTGCCAGGCAGGGCAGTCTAAAAGCACATGCTCGACCGTTTCTTCTGCTTCCCTGCAATTTCGACACCGCGAGTCACGGTTTGGGCCTAAACCTTCTGAAATAAGCACCTATAGGGCAGTAACCTGAAGGAAACTAGTCAACTGTTGCCTGATACTTTCTGCAGAGTTTCCACCACGGGTCTGCTCGATTTGCTCGTCTTAGGTGCTCGTCCCGTGTCCCGACATTTAAACATGCGACAGATAAACATGCGACACTTAAACATAGACACTTAACCACACGTCAGATAAACATACGGACATTTAATCACACGACATTTAAACATACGGACACTTAATCCCACGACAGATAAACATACGGACAGTTAATCATAGCGACAGATAAACACAAATTTTCACTATACCATTAAAATAAATAGGAAAATAATATACATTATGTTGCCATAGTAAAAAAAAAACGGGATAGAGGGAAGGAAAATACATCATGGCATCAACAGGCCTACGGGGACACCTATGCCCTACGCCCACCCTTGGTTTTCCTCACTCCCATTTCATCGTTATTTATAATGAATTTAACCTTAATATTTATTTCTTTTTATTGAGTTTTTTTTTTAGCTTTTGAACTAGAAATCTATGTATACATACAACATTAGTTAAACAAAAAAATAGCGTTCAGTGTGTTATCCCAACTTTTTGCTCAGTAGAAGTCTTGAATACTATCTATGAGCAGGGCAATAGAGATTCTTCATTGGTATGAAAGGTGAGCCATTGTTCGCAGAAATTGCAGAAAGTTTGCAGCTCAATAAAGGCTAACTGTACGTGCTTCACGGTCCTTTAAACAGAATCTACACTGTATCTATGTAGATAACAAAGGACCTTAACCAGCACACATAGAACGAATAATACATACTTAAAGGTTCTGTATAAACAACCTTCAGTGAGGCACTATAAATGAAATCTTTGATAGGCAAAAGATGCAAGCTCAGCAGAAATGGATGGTGTTACCATAGTCTTATACATATCTAGTGCTCAATTATAAATACTTTACTGTTCTTAATGTTTTGGTTATTACAATTTTAAAACGTATTCATATTTTTGCATTTTGGGGAACTTAGTTATAAATAGAGTATTTTTATTCTTGCCACCATCATTATCAAATTAATTTTAAAAGCTATTTCTAAATAATCATTGACCAATGCAATTAAAAGCTATATGTGTCAATTCGACCCACTAGTAGATATAAGAAGTATTTTTTTATTTTTTTATAAAACAAGGTGTATGAGTTACATTGTAGCCGAATACAGTTAAAACACGAAGAAGGGATGGCGCTAGTGAAGACATAACGGATAAGTGGATTATGTAATACTGGCCGTCCGATCGCTGGTCTGGGCAGACACGCGTGAACTTCAACGTGAAGTAAGTCCCGCCCCTTCATCTTACCAGACAGCAACAAAAAAAATGTGGCGTCACAAACAACAGCCCGCCCCCTTCCCCCGACAGATAAACACACATTTTCACTATACCATTAAAATAAATAGAAAAATTACATAGATTATGTTACAAATAGTAAAAATAATGGGATAGGGGGAGGAAAATACCTCATGGCATCAACGGGCCTACGGGGACACCTGTGCCCTACGCCCATCATTGGTTTTCCTCACTCCCATTTCAACCCTATTTTTTATTGAATTTATTCTTTTGTTTTAATTTTTTATTATTGATTTTTTATTTGAACTATATACACATACAATTAATGAAATAAAAGCGTTCAATGTGTTATCCAGACGGTTACAGGGCAATAGAGATCCATCACTGGTACGTAAGGTGAGCCATTGTTTGCAGAAATTGCAGAACGTTTGCAGCTAAATACAAATTAACTGCGCGTGATACACGGTCCTTTATGTCACGGTACTTCTTTTTTGGCGGGACAACTACCCCAGAAATACCCTGCAGAAATAGCGCCTTCTGCTTCTGGATATCCTTGCCGATTCCATCCAATAATGTCCAGAGAGTGGGATGGTGACACTGGAAAAATGACTGCAGACCGTAATGCCAGCCCTCAACAGAGTTGGTTGTACGAGCTATTCCGTCAGCGGAAGAGTGATATTGGTTCCAACGTTGTATAGTAAATATACCTGGTCCATAAGTGGCACCTCTTCCAGCACGGATGTGTGTTCGAAATATGACAGAAGCTCAGGCATTCGCTCGTGTGCATCTCCAATGTCATCTGCAAGTAGATCAAAAGCCTCCATGACGTCATTTTCAGGAACAAAAGCTAATGCAGGTATACACCTGGCTGCTCCACGAACTATGGTGTCATTTTCATATGCCAGCTTCATCCCTATTTCATTCACCTTCCTCAGCACGCTTTGGCACAGGTGAAAATAGCAACCAGAGATGACTGCGTTAGGGTATGCTGTCTGAAATGCCGACATCGCAGCCGTCTCAAAGTCGACCAGAATTCTTTCGGGATTGGCCGCCGGGATGAGTGTTTTCAATTGTTGTAGAATAAGATCATACGTCGTTTTGGCTTTATTCTGAACCAGACAATAAACTGCAACTGGATTGTTTCCTGGGACGAGTTCAAAATGGATGGTGTATAGCTGAAAGAAGATGGAAGGAACAACCTTGAACGTTCCATCTGCAAGCCATAATTTTGCCTGTGCAAGTCCATCAAGCATATCAATAATATCATGGCTTCCAAAGATTAGCACTCGATCTTCATTTCTTCCAGAGTCATATAGGATCATATCAGCAAATCTTTGTGGTACATCGAAATTAGTGTCAGATGGAGGAGGAGGCAAAACAGCTGTGCAGTCTTGTAGTGCAGCCTTTCTATGACGTTGAAGACTTCTAGTGAGAGTTGCTCGTTTTGGTAATGCTTGCAGAGTGTGACTGTCAAAATCAAGTGACACCATTCCTACAATTGCAGCCGGTGTTGCAATTGTTTCTTCCATCTTTTGTTTCATTTTACTGACAGCAAGACGAACAAGTGATGTTGCCATGTTGCCTTGATGAGTATGATCTTTATCTTTGTGGCCGACAACAAGCTCTCCTATTGTCTTCAAATGAGCAGAACACTTGTGATTCTGATACATTTTGCAACGCCAATAAATTTCTCCGTTTTTATTATCACGTGCTTTAACATATTCAAAACCTCTGTATAAAATTGTTGGCCGTCCCTTTGTAGAAACACCATATGTAACAGTATTTTTTATATATATATATATATTTTTTTTTAAAGAAGAAGAGGGGAGGGGGAGGAAGAAAACCTCATAGCATCAGCAGGCCTACGGGATTACCTGTGCCCTCCACCCATCATCGGTTTTCTTCCCTCCTATCTCCACTCCTTTTCAGCTATTTTTTAATAATTTTATTTGCATTAAATTCATTAAATATTTTACATTTTATTACATAAGTGACATTTTTGTAAATAAGAAAAACCGTAGTTTAAAATATTTACATGTACATGTATATATATTTACATAATAAAGGATTTTATGATATTTGTACATAAAAAGGGTATGGTATAGTCAAAACAAATGATGCCTGGGGTTGTTTGGTTGGTGTCTTCTCTCTTCTGAGTTCTGGTGCTGGGTCCTCCTCAGCTGAAACTTATAGAATTTATGTTAGATCTGGGTTTGATATTATATTATGTTATACATTACAGTATTCAATGATTACAGTTTTCAATGATTTTTTGCGTTTTTTTTTCGAAATTCTATTTCAAGGTTTTCTTGCGTAATAGTAATTGACTCTTTTTTTGCCTTTATCCAGTTTCTCCATACGGTTTGTCTATATGTCCCTAGTATCTGCAACTTGGCATTGTATTGTAGTGTGTTGTTATTTGTGGGTAGTTTGTTTAAAGTAATGCTTTGTTCTATGTTAATCTCCTTGTCTATGTCGACCTGTATGAGTCTTTGTAGTGTTGTTTTGGATAATTGTATTGTACTGCAGTCTAGGTATATGTGTTGTTCTGTGTTTCTTGCCCATCTGTCGTTGCAAAGTGGGCATCCTGATGAGTGTTTACTGATGCTGGGTGTCATGTTATATACAAGTCTGTAAGTAATTTCTTTTTGGGTGTTGTTAAGTATTAGCCTTGTTCTCGATTTTTTTCAAAACGAGGCTTCGAGCCTATTTTATGTTTCTGCATATAGCGAACGTAGACGTTTTATCCAATTTGACACTATGCCTGTGGTATAAACGATGAAAATCTACCAACAATTTCAGGCAATATCATAAATAACATTTTGGCCAAGCTTATAGCAAAAGAATCTGACATCAGAGCGTATAAATTTCACGTGGAAGACTTTTATTTTCGATGTTGAAGGTAAGTAGCCTACACGCTTACTTTAAACTTAACCAAAGCCCCTAACTAACCCATCTTACATCTGTTTCAAGTTTATGATTAATTTTATTTATTTATACTTATAAACAAGCTTATTAATTTGCAAAGAACTGCAAATTAATAAATGTAGCTATTCTTAAAAATTAAAGTAGGCTCTAATTGTCTACATCTAGGGCCTATGATGCCTATGTATACATTATGACTGTTTTGACCTATCCTATGTTTGCGATCCATGTGGGCTGTGGGAAATGCCTGTGTAGATTTAAGACTAGGCCTACCTGAAAGTATTTTTTTTTAGAAATAGGTTTATTTACTACTAAACTAAGCCTAATCCCAAAGACACACCCACAATTACAAAAATCTTTAATTTAATGTAATGATATAAGCTTCAGCCAAAATAAATACAATTCTTCACACGTTATTAATTTTGTTCTAAATTTTAAATTTTCAGCTAATATCTAGATCTAAATTCTAAATGAAAATGGCTAATGTTACTCCAATGTCCAATACTAGAATGGTCCAGCCGAGGTTTATAAAAACAATAAGGTGGGTTTTGCTTTTATTTGTAGGCTATACATGTGTAGGCCTATATATTTATTAGTTCTCATGGAAATCATGTCTAAATACAAAAAGTATATACAAATTGTAAATTATTTTTAATAGTAAAAATATGATTAATCGACAGCGTCTGTTTGGATAGAATTCAAAGATGACAGGGCCTCGGACGACATTCTTCAATAAAACAAGGACGGCAACTGTGAAGCACCTGGGTTGGTAAGTTGTTTACTTATTATGCAATACTATCACTTAATAAAATACATTTAGAAATATAAAACAGTATATAAATCTTGTTAATTACGGTATATTTATAAATAAAAAATATTATTAATCGACAGCGTCTGGAAAGAATTCTGAGATGACAGGGCCTCGGATGACATTCTTCAATAAAGCAAGGGCGGCAACTGTGAAGCACTTGGGTTAGTATGTTGTTTACTTATTATGCAATACTATTACTTAATACAAACAGTATATAAATCTTATAAATTTTTTATATATAAATATATGATTTATCGACAGCGTCTGTTTGGAAAGAATTAAAAGACACCGCCATGGCCTTGGTTGACATTATTCAATAAAACAAGCAAGTACACAGTAAAAGCACCTGGAATAGTAAGTTGTTTATTTTAAAATACAAATAATATCACTTAATAAAATACAAGTCAATATATTTGTCACCAACAGCTGGTTACATGAAGAGGAATTTCAAGTTTGCCTGGAACAAGACATAGCATGAGCGGATGGGACCATCACTCCATTTGATGAAATGTTTGTTAGTGCTAGTGTTGTATTATATAAAGTATAAAAACATTACATCTTATTACTATAATTTTTTCTCTGAGTGTCTCCTGTGACATGTGTTCAAACGATGCTGTTCAAGAGTTTTCAATTGTTATCTCGGCACCTGTGGGAGACATTCTAAAATCAGGATTGCACAGCATTGATTTAACAGCTCTGCAGCCAGTTTGACAGAAGATCTATTTGAATTTGTTAAATACTTACACTTACATTGTTTGTCATAATTTTATCCTTTTCAGATTTCTTAATAAAATTACTTTAACTTCGTTATATTTTCACAATTTTTTTTTTCTTTTTCATTTTCAGAGACATGGTTATCTGAATGACTAAATAGTGAAAGTTCCTCACAATATAAATAAACAAGAATTTTTGTTTAAAATGAATTAATATTACCTTGTTTATAATGTATTCATTTGGTGAATATATAGTTCAATGAGTGTAGTAGGCTATGCAAATAATTGAGTTTAATACTTTCTCATTTTATTAATATTTATAGCTAAATTTTAATATAAATTAAATTTTTTCATGTCACTTTAACTCTGAAATATTTATATTGATAGTAATTTAGTATTCAATATTTTAAAATTTATGTGCAAATGTTTTGAAACAGTTAAATGCTTTAGAAATCAAAATAAAATGTTTTTGATCTGTCTCGACACTAGTCGTTTATCATTTTTGTGTGACCACTGCTGCTTTACTAATATTTTTTTAAAAAAATTATTTAATAAATCATAATAAACATTATATTCTTTAAGCAGAATGAATTATATGTAAACTCTGAAAATTTCATCAAATTATCTTTACCATTTTTAAAGTTATGAGCATTATAGTGAGAATTTTGGACATTTTCGGTCACAATTTTAAAAATTAATTACAATGGTTATATAAGACCTTGTTTTTATTCATAACTTTTGTTCTAGTAAAGATATCTTCACAAACTTAGTATCATTGGAAAGCTGGTAAAAAATCTCTATACAATGAATATAATTATTAAACATAGCTCTAATTTGAATTTTTTATCAAAGTACCTAGCGGCTAGTCCTATAATATTATACTATATATTATAATCTATAATAATAATAGGCCTACATATATATTTGTATAATGTACCTGGTGAAATATGAAATATAGAATAATAAATAATATTAGGCCTATATGAATGGCATAATATAGGCAGGCCTATAACTATATATATATATATATATATATATGTAAAGATTTATATATATATATATATTTGATTTGCTATGTATGCGTATGTATAACATGATTTTAATATAACATGGCGTAATATAGGCCTATAACCATAGATAAATATGTAATGATGCATATATATATTTGCAATGTATGCGTATGTATTAGATATGATTTTAACATAAATAATATTAAATTATAAAAATAAGTTTAGGATTATTTGTCTGCCTTTAATTTACTACAAATATTAATATAGGCCTTAAGTTATAGGCCTAATCAGCATTTATTATTTAGGCCTATAATAAATAATATATATATGTAATTATAAGTTTCTTAGCTTAGTAGGCTACTAGCAAGGTCAGACTAGTAAAAAAAAAATTTTGAAAGAGGCATGTTGTTTTAATTTTAAGCTCTTAGACTACTCAAATTCAGTTCCTTCATCTCGTCGAATTTTTATAAGCCATTCCTTTTTTCTTAGTTGAGATAATGGAAAAGCATGGAAGCTAGGTCTTCTTTCAGTTGTGTGATTTAAATTTAGATAATGTTTTTTGGTTATTGCAACAAAAAAGTACACAACAGTTTCAACAGTGAACCATGGTGCTTAAACAATAGAACAAAATCGGCCATTTTCTTCCGAATAGGCTCGCTGCCTCGTTTTCGTTTCTTAATGGCCGACGCGCGTATAAGGCTAATGATGTAGATTTTTGAATGTGTCTGCGAAGTCTGTAATATTTTGTTCACGGCCCCACTTTATTCTTTCTGCTAATGGTTTTGCTTTTTGAAGTGCTAGATGATTGTATATGTCTTTAGTTTTCTTTTGTATTATAGATTCGTTGTTTTTGCACGCCTGTAAGAGATGTTTGTAGAACGATGGTAGAGAAGTGCTGAGTAGTGTGGCGTGTTATTATTTGCTTTAAAAAGAGTCTGTAGTCGTTGACTGATGTAGTATTTTACAAAGGGGTATTCTTGTATGTTTTGTTGTGCTATGCCTAAGAAGCGGAGTCGAAGCGCTTGTATTTTCGTGGTTATGTCTTGGAGGTTGAGGCCGCCTTTGTGTTTGTCTTGCATAAGCAACGTGTTGCTCAGGTTGTGTATTGTGTTGGTAAAGATGAAGTTGCGTACTGTTTTGTTGATTCGAGTTATTATGCGTTTGGGTGGTTGTAGTGTTGTTGCATAATATATCAGTTTGGGCAGTATGAGTGTGTTTATGATAGTGACTCTGCCAAAGATAGTGCGTGTTCTGTATTTATACAGGTCTATTTTCCTATCCATTCCATTTAAAATTTCGTTCCATTCTTTGGTGTTGTCAGTTTGTTTGTTGTGAAAGGTGATTCCTAGTATTTTCTGCTTATTTGTTTGTGGGATGGTGTGCTGTTCCGTGATGTTTCTGTTGTGTCCTATTTGCATAATGCTGGATTTTTTGGTGTTTATTGTTGTTCCGCTAGCTTTGCTATATTCGTGCAGTGTCTGTAGTGTTGGGGCTATGTATTGGAGGTCGGATAGCAGAAAGGATGTGTCATCCGCGTAGGCCACTAATTTTCTTTCTCTGTTGCCCGGTAGCGTTACACCTTTGATGTTTGGGTCCGCTTTTATGCAATTGAGGAGTGGTTCAATGGCCAGTACATACAACATCGCGGATAAGGGACATCCTTGTCTTACCGACCTCTCAATAGGGAAAGATTTTGTAAGAGTGTGATTTATCAGTAGTTTGCTATGTGGTGATTTGTAGAGAGTGTGTATCCAATTGCAGAGATAAGGGTTTATGTTGGTGTTTTTTAGTACTTTGTGTAAGTAAGAGTGTGAGAGTTTGTCAAATGCTTTTTCTTGGTCGACACTGAGTATAATGTCGTTTGTTTGTTTGTCTTGTGTGTTTGTTATGAGATCCCTAATAAAGTGTGTGTGGTTTAGTATGTTTCTGTCTTTAACGCTGCATTGTTGGTCTGTGTGTATAAGGCGTGGTAGGTATTTGGCTAATTTGTTGGACAGTGCTTTAGCAAGTATTTTATAATCAGTGTTGAGTAGTGGTATTGGTCTAAAATCTTGAACTGCGGGTGTATCTGTTTTGGTCTTGGGTATAAGAGTTATATATGCTTCTGTCATGGATTCGGGTATTGTTTGTGCCTGGTATGCTTCTTGGAAGGTTGTTAGTAGTAATGGTGCTATGTCAGCCTGGAATTGTTGGTAGAATTCAGCTGTAAGACCGTCTGGTCCTGGGGTTTTGTTTTTATTAAGTTGGTTTATTGCTGTTTGAATATCTTCCAAAGTTAAACTGATGTCTGCTGTGTCGTCTGTTATTGTAGGTGCGAAGAGCAAAAATTTGTCTTGCATTTGTGGATCTGTGTTTTCTTGCTTATAAAGCTGTTTAAAGTGTTCGTAAAACGTGTCTAAGATTGTTTGCGGGTCTGTGATTGTGTTTCCTTCTACTGTGACTGTGTCTATTTGTCTGCTTTTTTGTACATTTTGTTCTATTTGAATGAAGGTTTTTGTGGGTTTTTCAGCTACCATTATCTTGCTTCTTATTTGTGCTCCTTTTAGTCTGTGTTCTTGTAAGTCTGTTATTTCTTCTTCAAGCTTCTCTATAATAGGCGATAGAGGATTGGTTTCTTGAATGATATGTAGTCTTTCTTGGAGTTCTTTTTCTTTTTGGATCTGTTCTTTGTTTGTTTGGGTGCTTATCTTTTGCGTGATGTTTCTTATTGTTCTTTTGAATAGCTCCCAGTGGTTCGTTAGCCCTTGTAATGGTCTGTTCATTGTGTATCCTTGAATTACATGTTTGATCGTGCCTGCATACTTGGTGTTTATTAGGATGCTGTTGTTAAGTTTCCAGTGAGGTGTTCTTCTCTTGCTGTGTTGTGGGTTTAGTTCTAGGATTATTGCTTTGTGGTCCGTAAAGCTAAGTGTTTCTCTAAGGTGCTTGATGGTGTAGTTGAGTTCTTTGTCTGGGATAAGAAATTTGTCTAATCGGCCTGAGTTTTGTTGGGTGGTTGTTTTAAAGGTTGTGTCTCTTCCATCGGGATATTTGTGGCGGTAGGCATCAATGAGTTTCAAATTGTTTTGTAGTCTCATTATTGTTTGTTTCGTTGCTCTGTTGGTAGAGCCGCTATGGTTAGTCAGCATGTCGGTGGTGTCGATGGTAGTATTGTAATCACCTCCGATTATTATATTGTTATGTCTTTTATAGGAATATAGGGTTGTAGTATGTTGTGTAGGTCATTAAAAAATTCTGCCTTCTTGTCTCTTTGCGGGGGGCAGTGGATGTTCACAATTGTGAAGGCTTCTCGCGTGCTAGTGCTTTGTATGTTGAACAATATGGTTTTATTGTTTTGAAGGGTTTGGTGGTCTGTCACTTGCCACCTGTCCGACGTTTGAAGAATGGCGCAACCGCTACCAGTATTGGTAGTTGCGAGGCTAAACACGGAATACGCTAGGCCTAAGTCTGAGGTTATTGTGTTTGCTTTGTGTTGAGACCGTATGTTGGTTTCTTGAAGGAGTAAAAAGTCAGGTTTGTATTTGTTTATTAGGTTTACTACGTGTTGTAGTTTGTTTTTAACCCAATGTATATTGAGGGTCATAACTTTTAAAGCAGTCTTCTCCATTTCCGTAGGTAGTAAGAGAGTTTATATTTCAAATGTATGTTTTTTTGTTAATTTAATTTTCGAAGAGTTTCTTTTGTGCTTTATTTTTTTGTTTTATTTGAGGTGATGTGGATGGGGATTTGCATCTTTTTCTGTTTGATGTAAGCGTTTCTGTGTGAAAACGGCATTGTATTATGTCTGCGTATGTTCTTCTCTGATTAGAGGAGGGTGTAGGTAGTTGAGAAGGGGTGGTGAAGGAGGTGTGTGATTTTTCTGATGTTGGGGTCGAAGGTGTGCAGTCTTGGTCGAGATGTGTTGGGCTCCCCACATTTTCCCTGGTTGTGAGTATTTGGTGTGTTGTGAAAGAGTTGTGTGGTGTGTTTGATGTTGGGGATGTTGGTCTACAATATTGATCGTATTGTACAGTTGGAGTATCTGGGTTTCCCTTGTTTGTAGTTGGTGGGTCTGGCGATCTATTGAGAGCTAGAGGTGGTGTGTTGACCTTGTTTTGTTTGTTTACCAATGGTTGTGACACGTTAATTGTCTCTAACTCTATGTTTGTAGTTGGTGGGTCTGGCGATCTATTGAGAGCTAGAGGTGGTGTGTTGACCTTGTTTTGTTTGTTTACCAATGGTTGTGACACGTTAATTGTCTCTAACTCTATGTTTGTAGTTGATGGGTCTGGCGATCTATTGAGAGCTAGAGGTGGTGTGTTGACCTGGTTTTGTTTGTTTACCAATGGTTGTGACACGTTAATTGTCTCTAACTCTATGTTTGTAGTTGGTGGGTCTGGCGATCTATTGAGAGCTAGAGGTGGTGTGTTGACCTGGTTTTGTTTGTTTACCAATGGTTGTGACACGTTAATTGTCTCTAACTCTATGTTTGTAGTTGGTGGGTCTGGCGATCTATTGAGAGCTAGAGGTGGTGTGTTGACCTTGTTTTGTTTGTTTACCAATGGTTGTGACACGTTAATTGTCTCTAACTCTATATTTTCTATTGTGGTTTTCCTGTTTGCTTTCAGTTGCTCACTGCGAGGAGGGGTTGCAAGTAGGCCCCTTTTATTTTGTGTTAAAAGCATTGTATTTGTGTCCCTTGTTTGTGGTCTGTTTTTGTTAGGACATCTTTGCGAGAAATGCTGCAAACTGCGGCAATGGTAGCATTCTTGCGGTCTACCAGGGATTTCTCATGTCTTGGAAGTGTGCGTGTATATAGTGTGGTATGTTTGTGTCTTCGGTTTGTAGGTTGGCTGTCCAAATGTCACCACGTTTGGGGTGTTTTTGAGCTTGTATAAATGTCCCCGGTTTTGTGTATGGGGCCAGAAGTTTTTGAATGTGGGTCTTCCCTAGTGCAGGTGGTACCCAGTGGAGGATGATTTTAGTTTGGTTGTTGTTAAGATGCCTAAAGTTGAGAGTGAGATTTCGTGTTTGAATCATTTTGTTGTGTACAAGGTTTTGCTTTTCAGTGTATATCTGTCTTTTTAACTGTATGTACCATTTGGTTGCGTTTTGAAACCTGTAGATTGTTTCTATTTGGGTTTCGCTTATACCAAACTTTTCGTCTAGGATCGCCATTATGGTTTCCACGCCGCTTTGGAAGGCGGCTGATCCACTTAATTCTACCTTTACAGTGAACTCGCCGTGAAGCTTGTCACTAAACGAGTTATCTCCCATTGTTATGGTGCGTGTGTCGCGAGTGTATATTATTTAGAGACAAGTTTAATAAACCAAAAAAAAAAGGGGGAAGGCAAAGGAAAAAGGAAACGCGTGTAGGAGTGTGGAAAAAGCTAAAAATTAGAAGAAACCAGTTTAAACTGGTAAAGGGGTTGCACAGATATCTTGTTTTTAAACAAAGTATTAAAGGACCGTCTCCTCAAAGGACAGGGGAAGGGAGGGGACGATTGGGGGTAGACCTTATAAAGGTATCTTCTTAGAAAAAAGTTATTATTAAAAAATTATTAAAAACAGTTAATAACAAAGGGTCAAACTTCTTACAAACAGAGGGTGTACGCGGAAGGAAGGAAGGAAGGGAAAACTGCCTAAAAGATAGGTGTACTTACCAAGCGAGTAGCGATTGGCGGTAGTTGCTGACAGTATCTTGTGTCGCCATATCGTTTCAAAAATCTACTCAGAAACAAGTCTTTATATACTAGTAAAGACATTAATGATTAGTGGCTTATGCAAGCTCTGACAATCACCATCCAATCGCAGACTTGTAAAATCCAATCACTCGTAAAACCCCTCCCCGTCCTGTGCAAGATCTGCCAGGCTACATTTCATCCACTAATTGCTGAAACCTGCCAGACAGCAACTAAGAACGACAGTTTGCTTCGAGACAGTGACGCCACACGCCCCATATCTCTCCCCTCTCCCGCAAATACACACACATACACGCGTATATAGGCTATAAAGTAACAGTCCAGATACAAAAAAACTTTTAAACAATGGCAATGGGATGTCGAAGTACTAAATTAAACAATGGCAATGGGATGTCGATGTACTAAATTAAACAATGGCAATGGGATGTCGATGTACTAAATTAAACAATGGCAATGGGATGTCGATGTACTAAATTAAACAATGGCAATGGGATGTCGATGTACTAAATTAAACAATGGCAATGGGATGTCGATGTACTAAATTAAACAATGGCAATGGGATTTCGATGTACTAAATTAAACAATGGCAATGGGATGTCGATGTACTAAAATAAACAATGGCAATGGGATGTCGATGTACTAAATTAAACAATGGCAATGGGATGTCGATGTACTAAATTAAACAATGGCAATGGGATGTCGATGTACTAAATTAAACAATTGCAATGGGATGTCGATGTACTAAATTAAACAATGGCAATGGGATGTCGATGTACTAAATTAAACAATGGCAATGGGATGTCGATGTACTAAATTAAACAATGGCAATGGGATGTCGATGTACTAAATTAAACAATGGCAATGGGATGTCGATGTACTAAATTAAACATTGGCAATGGGATGTCGATGTACTAAATTAAACAATGGCAATGGGATGTCGATGTACTAAATTAAACAATGGCAATGGGATGTCGATGTACTAAATTAAACAATGGCAATGGGATGTCGATGTACTAAATTAAACAATGGCAATGGGATGTCGATGTACTAAATTAAACAATGGCAATGGGATGTCGATGTACTAAATTAAACAATGGCAATGGGATGTCGATGTAATAAATTAAACATTGGCAATGGGATGTCGATGTACTAAATTAAACAATGGCAATGGGATGTCGATGTACTAAATTAAACAATGGCAATGGGATGTCGATGTACTAAATTAAACAATGGCAATGGGATGTCGATGTACTAAATTAAACAATGGCAATGGGATGTCGATGTACTAAATTAAACAATGGCAATGGGATGTCGATGTACTAAATTAAACAATGGCAATGGGATGTCGATGTACTAAATTAAACAATGGCAATGGGATGTCGATGTACTAAATTAAACAATGGCAATGGGATGTCGATGTACTAAATTAAACAATGGCAATGGGATGTCGAAGTACTAAATTAAACAATGGCAATGGGATGTCGATGTACTAAATTAAACAATGGCAATGGGATGACGATGTACTAAATTAAACAATGGCAATGGGATGTCGATGTACTAAATTAAACAATGGCAATGGGATGTCGATGTACTAAATTAAACATTGGCAATGGGATGTCGATGTACTAAATTAAACAATGGCAATGGGATGTCGATGTACTAAATTAAACAATGGCAATGGGATGTCGATGTACTAAATTAAACAATGGCAATGGGATGTCGATGTACTAAATTAAACAATGGCAATGGGATGTCGATGTACTAAATTAAACAATGGCAATGGGATGTCGATGTACTAAATTAAACATTGGCAATGGGATGTCGATGTACTAAATTAAACAATGGCAATGGGATGTCGATGTACTAAATTAAACAATGGCAATGGGATGTCGATGTACTAAATTAAACAATGGCAATGGGATGTCGATGTACTAAATTAAACAATGGCAATGGGATGTCGATGTACTAAATTAAACAATGGCAATGGGATGTCGATGTACTAAATTAAACAATGGCAATGGGATGTCGATGTACTAAATTAAACAATGGCAATGGGATGTCGATGTACTAAATTAAACAATGGCAATGGGATATCGATGTACTAAATTAAACAATGGCAATGGGATGTCGATGTACTAAATTAAACAATGGCAATGGGATGTCGATGAACTAAATTAAACAATGGCAATGGGATGTCGATGTACTAAATTAAACAATGGCAATGGGATGTCGATGTACTAAATTAAACAATGGCAATGGGATGTCGATGTACTAAATTAAACAATGGCAATGGGATGTCGATGTACTAAATTAAACAATGGCAATGGGATGTCGATGTACTAAATTAAACAATGGCAATGGGATGTCGATGTACTAAATTAAACAATG
The DNA here is from genome assembly GCA_949126835.1 of Anisus vortex. Taxonomy (NCBI): domain Eukaryota; kingdom Metazoa; phylum Mollusca; class Gastropoda; family Planorbidae; genus Anisus; species Anisus vortex. The sequence continues at coordinate 16,852,429 of OX421493.1, forward strand.
GCAATGGGATGTCGATGTACTCAATTAAACAATGGCAATGGGATGTCGATGTACTAAATTAAACAATGGCAATGGGATGTCGATGTACTAAATTAAACAATGGCAATGGGATGTCGATGTACTAAATTAAACAATGGCAATGGGATGTCGATGTACTAAATTAAACAATGGCAATGGGATGTCGATGAACTAAATTAAACAATGGCAATGGGATGTCGATGTACTAAATTAAACAATGGCAATGGGATGTCGATGTACTAAATTAAACAATGGCAATGGGATGTCGATGTACTAAATTAAACAATGGCAATGGGATGTCGATGTACTAAATTAAACAATGGCAATGGGATGTCGATGTACTAAATTAAACAATGGCAATGGGATGTCGATGTACTAAATTAAACAATGGCAATGGGATGTCGATGTACTAAATTAAACAATGGCAATGGGATGTCGATGTACTAAATTAAACAATGGCAATGGGATGTCGATGTACTAAATTAAACAATGGCAATGGGATGTCGATGTACTAAATTAAACAATGGCAATGGGATGTCGATTGTACTAAATTAAACAATGGCAATGGGATGTCGATGAACTAAATTAAACAATGATAATGGGATGTCGATGTACTAAATTAAACAATGGCAATGGGATGTCGATGTACTAAATTAAACAATGGCAATGGGATGTCGATGTACTATATTAAACATTGGCAATGGGATGTCGATGTACTAAATTAAACAATGGCAATGGGATGTCGATGTACTAAATTAAACAATGGCAATGGGATGTCGATGTACTAAATTAAACAATGGCAATGGGATGTCGATGTACTAAATTAAACAATGGCAATGGGATGTCGATGTACTAAATTAAACAATGGCAATGGGATGTCGATGTACTAAATTAACCCCTTACACATCGTTTTTTTTTTAAAGGCTAATTTCTTGTGTTAAAGATTATTTTGAAAAAAAACTCAAATAATAATTGTCATTATTTTCATTCTATTTATGAACAGTCTTAATATTATTTATATATTGACAAAATGCTAAATCTAGAACGGTCTTCTTTTCCTTTCTCTCTCTCTCTTTTACTATCATTATTTTTGTTCAAATTTTCTCGACTATAAAACATTTTAATAATATATTATAGTCGAAAAAATATACTATATTTGACCCACTAGTAGAAATAAATTTTTTTTTTTTAATAAACAAGGTTATGGGTTACATTTAACTACCTTGTAGTCGGATACAGTTAAAACACTAAGAAGGGATAGGGCTAGTGAAGACATAACGGGTTAGTGCTAAGTACATTACGTAATGCTCGACGCCCGATCGCCGGTCTGCACCAAGACCATCGTAAACGATTACGATGGAAAGCCAGCCACGCGTGTGAAGTACTGCCCTTTCATCCAATTTCGACCAGAGAGCCAATAAAAAGAATTGTGGCGTCACAAAACCTCCCCTACCCATAGACTAGTCGCTAACACAGACACGTGTATATTATATAAACTAAAAATAAAAATATATAATCAACAACTTTCTTTAAATCTATATGTTTATTAACTCTGTACCATTTTTTTCAATCAAACTATTATTTATGATACTTGTTTATAAGCTTACACAAAGATTCTAACTATGGATAACATATTGAACGCTTTTGTTTCATTAATTGTATGTGTATATAGTTCAAATAAAAAATCAATAATAAAAAATTAAAAAAAAAGGATAAATTCAATAAAAATAGGGTTGAAATGGGAGTGAGGAAAACCAATGATGGGCGTAGGGCACAGGTGTCCCCGTAGGCCCGTTGATGCCATGAGGTATTCCCCCCCCCTATCCCATTATTTTTACTATTTGTAACATAATCTATGTAATTTTTCTATTTATTTTAATGGTATAGTGAAAATGTGTGTTTATCTGACGGGATAGGGGGGGAGGGGGCGGGCTGTTGTATGTGACGCCTCAGTTTTTTTTAGTTACTGTCTGGTCGGATGAAGGGGCGGGACTTACTTCACGTTGAAGTTCACGCGTGTCTGCCCAGACCAGCGATCGGACGGCCAGTATTACATAATCCACTTATCCGTTAGGCCTATGTCTTCACTAGCGCCATCCCTGCTTCGTGTTTTAACTGTATTCGGCTACAATGTAACTCATACACCTGGTTTTATTTATTTTTTTAAACACAATACTTCTTATATCTACTAGTGGGTCGAATTGACACATATAGCTTTTAATTGCATTGGTCAATGATTATTTAGAAATAGCTTTTAAAATCAATTTGATAAGGATGGTGGCAAGAATAAAAATACTCTATTTATAACTAAGTTCCAAAAAAATGCAAAAATATGAATACGTTTTAAAATTCTAATAACCAAAACATTAAGAACAGTAAAGTATTTATAATTGAGCACTGGATATGTATAAGACTATGGTACTGATATGTTTTCTTTGTTTTTTTGTGAACTACCGTACGCAAATAGGGCACTTGGCACAAGTAGTATATGTTTTCTTGTCTAACTTCACCGAGCGTGCCAATGAAGAATCTCTATTGCCCTGCTCATAGATAGTATGCAAGACTTTTACTGAGCAAAAAGTCTGGATAACACACTGAACGCTTTTTTTTGGTTTAACTAATGTTGTATGTACACATAGATTTCTAGTTAAAAACTAAAAAAAAAACTAAATAAAAAGAAATAAATATTAAGGTTAAAGACTTTATAAATAACGATGAAATGGGAGTGAGGAAAACCAAGGGTGGGCGTAGGGCATAGGTGTCCCGGTAGGCCTGTTGATGCCATGAGGTATTTACCTTCCCTCTATACCGATTTTTTTACTATTGGCAACATAATCTATATTATTTTCCGATTTATGTTAATGGTATAGTGACAAAGTGTGTTTATCTGTCACTATGATTAACTGTCCGTATGTTTAAGTGTCGTGTGATTAAGTGTCCGTATGTTTATCTGTCGTGGGATTAAGTGTCCGTATGTTTAAATGTCGTGTGATTAAATGTCCGTATGTTTATCTGTCGTGTGGTTAAGTGTCTATGTTTAAGTGTCGCATGTTTATCTGTCGCATGTTTAAATGTCGGGTAACCGCTCGTCCATGTCAGATTCATCACAGTCCATAAACCACTGTTCTGACTCCCAAGCACGTATTGATCTGCGGGCGCTCTCAAATGATGATTGACCACTCAGAGCGGGTACCAGTGACCCCTTCTTGGCCGAGGCGTCCGCTATCTCGTTACATGACCCGGTATCCACTGCAAATTAACCGTTGCTTTGTGCCTAAGAATTAGATTAGAGATGCAGCAAGCAGTCGGACAAGTATGGCGGGTCTTGATCTCAAGCCGTCGATGGCCTGGAGCACTGAAATTGTATCAGTGAAAAATACGACGTCGGCTAGAGCTGCCGGCTCATGATCAAACGTTTTCCAAATTGCCTCGATGGCAATTATGATGGCTTCCATCTCCGCATCAAAGATGCAGATATCACCATTTTGCAATGTCAGCCCAACCCATTTGTCTACTGCCTTCGGGTAAGACATCTGAGCCGGCCACCAAACGCCACCCCCACTTACCTCGCTCTCTCTCCCCAACCCCTTCCCTACAAATGACTCATCTCGTTAATGTGCATGTTATAAACTTTACCTCCACCCCTAGGTCGGGGACAGATGATGAGTGCAACGAATCAGACTACTTCTACACCCCCTTCCTGTTTAGCAAACTCTTGAGGCGCCAAAATCAACAGTTATCTTTGGGCTACCTAAGCGTGTGGTTGTGTTATCTTAGGTCTATGTCTAAAATATAGAGAAATAAGAGATTAGTCACATGTTACAATATAATTAAGTACTATTGTACATCAGTACCATTCCCAGTGTGTAGCGGAGTTAAACAGGGCTGCGTCCTGGCACAAACACTCTTTGGTATCTTCTTCTCAGTACTCCTCCGATATGCTTTTGAGAACTGCTCCGAGGGCGTGAACATCCATACTAGGGCCGATGGAAATCTCTATAACATAGCCCGGCTCCGTGCAAAGAGCAAAGTGGAAACCGTATTAATCAGAGAATTGCTATTTGCTGATGATGCAGCTCTTGTTTCACATACAGAGGAAGGACTCCAGCAACTGGTCATTAGATTCTCGGAGGCGTGCAAAGAATTCGGCCTAACAATTAGCCTAAAAAAGACCAATATTATGAGGCAAGGTACAGAATGCCTCCCAGCAATCTCAATTGAGGGAAACACTCTGGATGTTGTCGAGGACTACACATACCTTGGCAGCAACATTTCAAGCTCACTGTCCCTGGAAAAAGAAATACAAACCAGAATCGGTAAGGCAGTATCTTTAATGGCAAGGCTCAACCAAAGAGTATGGGATAATGCTCAACTCACTGATAGGACAAAAATCTCCGTCTACCAGGCCTGTGTGCTAAGCACACTTCTCTATGGAAGCGAGACCTGGGCTACATACGCTAAGCTAATTAAGCAGCTCAATAGCTTTCACCTGCGATGCCTGCGCAGGATACTCCACATCAAATGGCAGGAAAGAGTCACAAATGTGGAGGTGCTCAGGAGAAGCCAAATGCTGAGCATTAACTCAATCCTGAGTGAGAGGCGCCTGCGATGGATAGACCATGTGCACAGGATGGGTGCGGAGCGCATCCCAAGAGCCATACTGTATGGAGAGCTGGCAGCCGGTACAAGAAAGAGGGGTCGCCCTTGTCTGCGGTTCAAAGACGTCTGCAAGAAAGACTTTTTACTGGCACGCATTGAGCCCAACACGTGGGAGAGCCATGCGGAGGAACGCACCTCCTGGCGGTCCAAGGTGCGCGAGGGCACTCAAGCTGCAGAAGCCACCCTCACAGAAAGAAGCGAAGAGAAACGAGCCAGGAGAAAGGCGAGAGGCAGAGAGAAAGGAGACTGCGCCATCGTCCCTTGAGGATGGAAGGATGCCATATTAAGTACTATTGTGAAAATATTCGTACTTAGCTTAGATCATTGTAATTATATATGGATTACACTAATTTTATCATTTTAGTATAGTCGTAGGCCGAGACTCGATCCTTCAGATCCAATATACTATCAGTTAAATTCATAGACTCAATTGGCTTATTACATATGAGCAGGCCCCAGGTATACCCCGGGGGGCACGTACCGGGGCCCATAAGAGTTTAGGGGGCCCATGAATATTAAAATTTATAATTAAATTGGCAATTACAAACGTAATAGCTTTAAAGTCTTTAGTCTTTATTATTTGATCTCAGAATAACTGAAATTTATGTTAAAATATTTTTTTAACCCACATGTAACATGTGTTAAGCTCATCATCTCTCTCCTCTTTTCCCGCTTGGACTATTGCAATTCGCTTTTGGCTGGTCTCTCGACCTCCTCCCTTCAAGGACTCCAACGTATCCAGAACTGCGCAGCCCGACTATTTCTCAAGAAGAAGTCAAATAATATCACTCCTCTGCTCCGATCTCTGCACTGGCTACCCATCAACAACCGGATCTCATATAAGCTGGCTTCTCTCTGCTATAAGTGTGTGAATAACTGTGCCCCGGGTTACCTTCGCATTTGTCTGGAGCTCTACACCCAGTCCCGCCCACTTCGTTCGGCTTCTGACGCGCTTACTCTGCGAATCCCTCGTGTGAAGCTAGTGTCCGCTGGCGAACGTTCATTTTCCTACGCAGGACCGTCCGCTTGGAATCACCTCCCACTACAGCTTCACCAGAGCCCTAGCTATGACACCTTCAGGAGCCGGCTGAAGACTCACCTATTTCGTCAGTAGACTTAGAGTATTAGTAACATATTTCGTTGTCTGTCTGTATTATGTAACAGTCGTCAGCGCATAGAACTGTCACCAACGGGATATGCGCTATACAAGCACCGTTATTATTTATTTATTTATTTATGTAAAACAGATCGGATAAAATGATTGAATATGCGAAAAGGACACGAAGTAATCATACAAACTTGGTAGTTATTGTAATGTTTTAAAATGTGCATATACATTCCTTATTAATAAAATATTTATATAATTTTCAACTATCTTGTGTAGTTTGATCATTTTAGAAATGTAAGCCATTTATTTTTCTAAAAGAATTCAAAAAAAGAAACATATTAGAAATATTAATGTAAAAAAAAAGGTTAATTATCTCCCTTCAATAAAATTCTCAAAATTTGATGCTAATATTACCTAACGAGTTAATTGTTTTAATATAACGCACATCTATCTTAATTTGCCTTAAATTAGGGAAAGAGTTAAATATTTTGAAATTGATTTCACGGAAAGATATGTCCAGTTTCAATGCAAATCTATTCCAGTTGCCCAACACTTCAAGTGCTTTTGGACCCAGTCTTGTAAACGGAAGTTTAACTCACTGAAACGTGTCGCCATGTCATTCAGAAACATTGGCTTCAACAGTCAGTTCTCCTCATTCAATAATGGATTTTTTTTTCATTAATATACATCTTATTTGCTTCCAGGCAAGAAACAAATCTATCCAAGACTTTACCTATAATAGGAATGACTTTCTTTTAGAAGGGACCTAAGAAACTATACAATTGACTATTTTAACAATAGATTCAATCACAGCTCGAAAGTCCAATGATGGGAGCTTTGCATACAAACATTCCTGAACTAAAACCGTTGACGTCCAGTGTGATTCCCATGTAGTTCGCCATGCAGCACCAACTAATTACAAAGACATACAAAACTAATTACGCTTACATACGTTGTTTTCACAATATTCTTGGAGGTCTCTCGCGTGCCACTGTAAATCGTTCTGCGTGCCAAGTCTGGAACGCGTGCATTAGGTTGCCGACCCCTGGTGTACTTGAACATTTAGTTAAATATACAAATAAGCCTCTAATTGTAATATAGGGCCTAATTATTTTCGATAGCATTTAGGATCTCTTTTTTTATTATTTTTCTCCAGAGACACTTACAAATATAGACCTATAAGCCTTACAGTTCTCCCTGTTAGCTTAGTACGCTTTGTCGCTGCATACTAGTATGGCAGTCAAAGCTAGTTAGTCACTTTAATGATTTCCTGTGCGGTAGCCAAGAGGGTAGATTGAAGGTATCATAATTTTAGACAAATGTATTGAACATTTAAAACACATTTTTTTTTGTCATTTATCAAAATATATTTTGGGAAGAGTTTGTAAAAAAAAAAAATAAGGTATCAACTGTATTCCCACAGAAGATCTAACCTTAACAACGCTGGTGCATATTCACAACTGACAAGAGTAACACCAATAGTTAAATCACTAAACCTAGAAACACCAGAGGACATAAATTATCAATGAACAGTGAGAGTCGCTTTTCCAATTTTACACATCTTTGTAATATTATTTGCAAGATCAATAGGCCTACCGAAGAGGTGGAACAATTACAATAAATTAAACTAAGAACTATAATATGTACTATGTAATTGATTAAAGTATTTTTGCAATAGACCTGTAAGTCTGTGATTGAAATGATAACTCTAACGGTAAATGGTAAACACTTATGACAGTTTCACAAAATGATCCACAGACTTTTAAAAGATTCCTGATTTTTCAAACGTATATAATACAAATAAATCATCTAGATATGACTAGTGTTAGAAAAAAAAGTGGAGCGGGGGTGGGGGCCCAGAAAAGATCTCGTACCGGTATCTTTTGTTTTCTCTCGAGGGCCCTGGTTATGACTAAATTGTTCGTGTTGCCAGTCACTCAGATACGCCTAGTAACAAATATAAATATTTGAGTTCTCTCTACAAACGGTGCATCATTCTCCAACAATTAGACCAGGAATAATCTCTTGGTCACGCCATATTCCACGCTAATTCAACCCCCCTTCACTTTGCTCGTGACCCCAATCTACGACAGGGGGTGTCTCAAAAACACACAACTTAATTTGATTTTTAAATTTATTTAATCTCTCTCTCTCTCTCTCTCTCTCTTTCTCTCTCTCTCTCTCTCTTTTTCTATACATATATATATATATATATATGTATATATTTATATTATTTTCATTACCTATCAAATACTGTTAGGCCTACATATTTACAATCACATTATCTTTTTTTTTCATAAGGAAACATACTTTTCACTATTCCTGGATATCTCCATCTTCACCGTTGTCATCTTGTCATATAGCTTTTGGCTTATTTTCTCCACCATCGCCGTCATCGTAAAGGTGTTCATCATCTATCACTAGTTTTCTTACAGCATACAGTAGGCCCTATATGAATCTGGTACTATATATCTTTTGAGTCTGAAATATTCATAAATTTAGAGCAAATATTATAGACTTTATACTTTATAAAACAACACTTGAGCTACAATTTACCCATAATTAGAGACATTTTGTAATATCAATGTCCTTACTACAGTTAGATGAAACTAATTGTAGGCCTTCTAGAGTCAAAGAGTCACTGCACACTATCTATTACTTAGTATTAGTTAGTATTACTAATCCTATGGACCCCATACTTTAGTATTTGTCTAATAATCAGGCCTTTTCTATTTCAAATCCAAAAGTAAGGAACAGTTCTTTGAATGCATCGTGTCCATTATATTGGACAATGTTATTTTTAGTAACAGTCTTCCTATGCATGGCGTCCAATATATTGGACATACCAATAAATAGTACTTCCTCCTTGTATGCATGGTGTCTAATATACTGGACATGGCACTAAAAATCACTTTGACTTATACATATCAAAATACATACGCTAGAATCTGATTAGTTATGTAGCTGTAACATAAATACACACTTTCAATGTTTGTTTTTTTTAATTATTATAAGTATTTTGTTGAGTAAAAAAAATAATTTCCCCTACCTCTTGAAGGCTTCGAACGTCTTGCATTGGACTTGTTATTGAAAAAAATGTAGTCATGAGTACCAGCTCTTGGCTATTAAAAAACATGGTCCATAAAAACGCTAAGACACATAACAAAAATATGGTATGGTAATTAAAAAAATCCGAAAAAGTAGCCAATATATTGGAATATATGCAACAAAGGGATATAAAGTATAAAATAGACTGTGTGTGTGTTCAACCAATCATACTAGTTAATTTAAAGACACGTGACATTATTGTCTTATATTATACTTTTGCGATTTCACTTCAGTCATGTGTCCTCGCTAGATGAGTTGATAATGTATCGGACTACCATGCGGGCGACCCGGGTTCTATTCTACAGTTATTCTATACCTTTTTTTCTATATTTTAAAAATTTCAATTAATATTTCTTTAAAAAAGGGTTGTACGTCTACGAGCAACACCAGAAATTTATTATTTTTGCTAAATAAAAAGATTTGCCTATTTATGACTCAATTACAATATTGTTAGCTATGTTCAAGTAGATTATCTGCCCCTGACCTCTATTTGAACTTTGAACTCTGCTACTGTCGCGTCAATGGTTGTTGTCACGATTTGGACTTAAATCGCGACACTTAGCACTCATGGATAGATCATAGCGCAGAAGTAGTGTAGAACTAGAAACATAGGTTAGCGTAGAGTTAGATTAGGGAGTAGAAAAGTAGCCTGAAGCTATTACCTTCTCCCTCTCTCACGCAATAGGAACACCCCAACCACCCCCTTCTTCACCTGTTCCTTAACCCTCTCTACACTCCTTCATTCCCAAATTCAGAGTTTGCAACTTGACCAGCCAATTTGGTATTACACTATTTGTATGTGTGATTGTATGTGTGTGTATTCTTTAATGTATGTAATATATATATATATATATATCTATATATATCTATTATGCTGTCAATTATGATTCATGTTGTATTTTGATAGTAACCACTCATTTATTTTGCTAAACTCATCATACACGTAAAACCCACACCCACCTGTAGACACCCCAACCACTTCTACCCCCTTTTCATTATCTCCCCTCTTCGTCCCCTACTCAGCGCCCGTGGTCAAGCCCTTGATCCACTCGTCGTAGTGACATCTGGCCAGCGAAGCGTCTCGCACATACATAAGCGCCTCGGGCTGAGCTCGGCCAGAACCAATAGACACAGGTACATCAAGGGAGATAAGTCATTATCTTATCCTTTGTATCTCCGTATACGTCTACACCCCCCCCTCCACCCCTGGGCCCCACCCCGCAAAAGTCGGCGGTATTAATTGTTCCCCTACACCCACCCCTAATTCCCCCCCCCAATAGTCAATCCTCTATGCAAGTATATTTCAAACCAGCCAACAAGAACATATGTAATTCTAAACTAATGTAGCTATCCAATCAGATTTACCACTGATCACGTGACTAAAATCCACGAAAGCGCGCTTAACTAGTTTTAGCGTACTTCAGCTCAAGCGTTAGGTGGAGAAACTTTTCCGATTCTAGCCTCCACTTATTCAGTTCGTTCCATAGGATATACCGCCTGCATGTGTATAGATAGATATTTTGCCAGTATAAGTATTTTCATGAACATAGCTACGTTTGCCTAATGTTGGATAACCTAGCAGTACCATGTGTTGAGTGTTAACTGAAGCCTGTGCAAATTTGTATATGTATCTTGCCATTGAGTGAAGAATTGAAATGATAATAAACACCTGAATTTAACCAGCGATTTATTTGCCTACTTAGAACTATCTGTTGTGTCCGTCATAATATCTAACGAGCCAGGAGAGACATAATAACTATTCCAGGGCGATTCCAGTCACGGTAACTCATACCCCACGACGACCTGCCACCACTACCCCACTCACCTACGACTCCGCTCCCCTCTCATTGTCCAACTTCTGCCAGGTTGATGCCCTAATCCTAAACACATCCTGACTAAGTGGGGACCTCGCCCGGTATTCTGAACTTCAATCCGTTCAGCGCACGAACATCAGCAATCAACCCGAGGACCACGCCGTTACTGAAACCGACCCTGGATTGGGGGCTCATCTCTCTACAACACGAAGACTCTTAGCAGCAAACAGATCCGCCACCTCAAACGCAAGCCAAGTCACCCCACTAAGCCAGACTCGTCACCCCACGCCACCTGCGCCACCCCAGATACGCCAGCAACCAGACTCGTCACCCCTACGCCAACCAAGGCACCCATTAAGCCAGACTCATCACCTTACGCCACCTGCGCCACCCCAAACACGCCAGAAACCAGACTCGTCACCCCAACGCCAACCAAGGCACCCATTAAGCCAGATTCGCCACCCCATTATACCAGATTCGCCACCCCAACCGCCAGACCGTCACCCCCCGACCCCGCATCGACGTTCCTGCACCCGAGACGTCAGCACTAGAGACCGCCGTAGTCCCGGTACCCAAACCCGGAAAATAGACAATAACACTATACACTATCTAGTCCCGGCACGAGGGAAAAGAACTTCTCACTATACCGAAGCTACCTGCAACCAACAGAGCGCCAAGCGCCATACAAAAACGATATCTTTGTGATTGGATACGTGTGTATTGTGTATGTGTGTGAAATTCCAGGATTTGCGGTTCGGTGAGTACCATTTTGGACTAGTATTAAGTTAGTTAAACTCTGAACCCCAACCCCGCTTATATTTCCTCTTTCTATCTCGTTATATCTCTGTCCGTTACTGCCTTACTCTCGCCTTACTCTGTCACTATGGCCGAAGGTGTACTATTGCGTAAGCAGCTGAGAGAAGAGGCTATAGCGATAGGCTACAGTGACGGAGACGTCATTAAATACGTAGTTGAACAAGTAGCGGCCCATGAGGCAAAAGCAGAGAAGCTTAGACTAGAACAACTAGATAGAGAAGACAGACTTAGAGTAGAGCAGAGAGAAGAGAAACTTAGATCAGAACAGTTAGCTAGGGAGGACACACTTAGGTTAGAACAGTTAGCTAGGGAGGACACACTTAGGTTCGAACAATTAGCTAGGGAGGACACACTTAGGTTAGAACAACTAGAGAGAGAAGAAAGACTTAGATTAGATGAGGAGGCACACAGGACACATGAATTCAGATTAGCTGAATTAGCAGCAAGCACTAGGGCCCCCGACAACAGCGACAACCCAAACTCCCCCTCATCATTTAGCTCAGCCACCCCCAGCAACCATCCCCTCCCCCGACATGCTTCTCTATGGACTGAAGTTCACGACCCCGGATAGAACAGTTCGACATTTACCTCCGACGGTTTAGCGACTGTATGGAGTTAAATGAGGTCCCCCCCAGAATTACATTGTAGGATCCTCGTCTCCACTCTAAGGGGAGAGGATTATGACACATATTGTAAACTGTCCCAAGAAGACAGTGAGTCGTTCGTGGCACTGAAAAACGCGCTGCTAAATCGCCACCAGTTACACTCATCCCACTACCAGAAGAAGTTTCGGTCGTCCACGCTACGACCGGGGGAAAATTATACCCAATTCGCGGAGCGAATACAATCTTACCTACTCAAGTGAGTTGAGTTAGGCAATATCGAGCAGTCATTCGACTGTATGGTCACCCTCGTTATGACTGAGCAAATAGAATCGCAAATGCCCCCGAAACTAAGGGCCTTCCTTATTCAACAAGGAATCACCGGGTTAAACCCCTCCCTGCAGGGCGCAGATAGATTTCTGCAATCAAACCTAATAGAGTCGCCCCCCTCCTCCCGCCTGGGACACCCGCAGCCGCACCGACCTTATGGGGACAACCACCGCGCCAACCCTCCCCCTCAATCAACCGCCCCCTAGCCACACTCGCTCCACCACGGGCGACCTCGTCCTCACAATCCACGCGGAGACCACCGCCACACCAGACCCACCCCTCAGTTAGCACACGACAGGAACAGACGCGACCCCACCCCCTATTTGGCCGCCGGTGCATTTTACACCACGACAGAGCCCGTAAGCACCGACAAGCAGTATACTAACGGTCCGGCAGGACAAGAAACAGAAACCCCTTACCCCAACCACTTAACCGAAACCACCGCCCCGTGGAATAGCCAGGGAACATACGGCGACTTGGATCAAGTCCATCACGTATTTTCCATCTCCTCAGTAGACGGACCCCACGAACCCCGCCACAACTGTGTCGACGAGATAGTCCGAATCAATGGCCACCTGGGCTCGTGTACATATGATTCCGGTCTTAGCTAAGAGGCCCTAGTAACGCAATCAAAGATCGACCCCCGCGACTACACAGGCTGCTATGTGCGACTCCAAGGTCCATCTCATAACTCTCCGATTCAGCAGCTACCGACCGCACTCGTAAACCTCAGCTCAGCACTTTTTACAGGCCCCATTAAAGCCGCCGTGATAGAAGGCCTACAAGTAGACATCCTACTCGGAAGACCGATTGTAGGTAAACAAACACATCGCCTGCCGACACCCGCAACCTACGGATCGCCACGCCCCACCCCCAACCAGACATCTCTCCCCCACCCCATGTCCATTAAAGATAAGCTCCGTCATGCCAAGCTGCCCACGACGAGACGCGAACTGAGACAAACACTGTGCGAATTCAGCAACTATCAGAATACCCTTATACCAAACTTCCGTAAAATTACACGTCCGTTATTCAGATTGCTCAACGCACCCACGTCTTTCCCATTATCTTGGGACAAACTTGCTACGAATGCCTTCGACACATTGCAACAGTGCCTAGGCCGAAACCCCTTTCGACACACGCAGCATAGCGGACACGAAACAGTGCCCCTATACACTTCGTGGCCCAGAATACTCAGTAATACGGCCCCACGCGCGCACACTGTTAATGAGTGTGTAGTTTCTCCCCTTTCCCCATGTCCCAGAGACAGTAATTTAGGTGTGAATCCACTCGGAGAAGATTCCCAAGTTGCCCGGGTGAGTTGTCACGATTTGGACTTAAATCGCGACACTTAGCACTCATGGATAGATCATAGCGCAGAAGTAGTGTAGAACTAGAAACATAGGTTAGCGTAGAGTTAGATTAGGGAGTAGAAAAGTAGCCTGAAGCTATTACCTTCTCCCTCTCTCACGCAATAGGAACAACCCAACCACCCCCTTCTTCACCTGTTCCTTAACCCTCTCTACACTCCTTCATTCCCGAATTCAGAGTTTGCAACTTGACCAGCCAATTTGGTATTACACTATTTTTATGTGTGATTGTATGTGTGTGTATTCTTTAATGTATGTAATATATATATATATATATTCTATTATGCTGTCAGTTATGATTCATGTTGTATTTTGATAGTAACCACTCATTTATTTTGCTAAACTCAGCATACATGTAAAACCCCCAACCACCTGTAGACACCCCAACCACTTCTACCCCCTTTTCATTATCTCCCCTCTTCGTCCCCTACTCAGCGCCCGTGGTCAAGCCCTTGATCCACTCGTCGTAGTGACATCTGGCCAGCGAAGCGTCTCGAACATACGTGAGCGCCTCGGGCTGAGCTCGGCCAGAACCAATAGACACAGGTACATCAAGGGAGATAAGTCATTATCTTATCCTTTGTATCTCCGTATACGTCTACACCCCCCCTCCGCCCCTGGGCCCCACCCCGCAAAAGTCGGCGGTATTAATTGTTCCCCTACACCCACCCCTAACTTTCCTCCCAATAGTCAATCCTCTATGCAAGTATCTTTCAAACCAGCCAACCAGAACATATGTAATTCTAAACTAATGTAGCTATCCAATCAAATTGACCACTGATCACGTGACTAAAATCCACGAAAGCGCGCTTAACTAGTTTTAGCGCACTTCGGCTCAAGCGTTAGGTGGAGAAACTTGTCCGATTCTAGCCTCCACTTATTCAGTTCGTTCCATAGGATATACCGCCTGCATGTGTATAGATAGATATTTTGCCAGTATAAGTTTTTTCATGAACATAGCTACGTTTGCCTAATGTTGGATAACCTAGCAGTACCATGTGTTGAGTGTTAACTGAAGCCTGTGCAAATTCGTATATGTATCTTGCCATTGAGTGAAGAATTGAAATGATAATAAACACCTAAACTTAACCAGCGATTTATTTGCCTACTTAGAACTATCTGTTGATGTCCTAATCCTAAACACATCCTGACAGTTGTCTACTAGAGCATTCTTGCCTAGCCTTGAAAATGTTAGAAAGAGTTGTTGACAATTTTTGTGAGTTATTCTTAGCATACTTTTATTCCAGAAATCTCTAACATGTACAGTATAAATATAGGAGATTCGCGTGATAGAAGAGAAGTTTTTACATCGATGTAGTAGTCTATTAAGTCTTGTGTTTAAGCTTATCTATTGTAGAGACTTATTGTCAGTGGCAGAGCTGTGTAACATCTTTTATGTACAAGTAAACCTTACTAGACTACATTGTTGTTTTATTCTGTTGTAAGGATTTTCGTGAGTTTATTTTCTATTCTATTTTTATGTGTATATAAATACGTTTAAGTTAGTAAATAAATTTTATTTTAATTGGTATTGTCTGAATTGTTGTTTTATTAAATAAATTATTTTTATTTTTATTAATTTAGTTAGCTATCAATAATTACTATTGTTAGTCATTTATTGCAATCTCTTTAACGAGACCACATAATTTAAATTTAATTACACAAGAGGTTCGTAATAAAATGTATTTTAAATTACTATCCTAAAGTCTTCAGTAAAAAAGTATAATTTTTAAATTATTAGATTTATAGCTTTCTGTTCATTGTAGTTTATATTTTTTTTTATCTTTAGCTATAGGCCTATGCATTTTGTTCCACTTGCATCGCCAGGCAAATTAGCTTATCTATATATGCCTATACTAGAATATGCATCATGTTTATGGAACCATCAACCAAATAAAAAAATATAAAAAATTAGATCAAATTGAGAAAAGAGCTGCAAGGTTCATTACTAGCGAATAATCACAACTGACGAGTAACCCCAATAGTCAAATAACTAATCCTAGAAACACTAGAGGACAGAAGGACATAGAGTAAAGTAGTAATAATACATACGGCATTTAACTATAAAAGTACAACCCAAAGAAACCTGTTGCAATGCTCAGATAAATAAAAGGACATAAACAGGTTGGCATTTAAAAAGAAATATTGATTCTCAATCGTCTAGTTATAGGCTACTAAACTAATTATAATGAAACTAGTTTTTAATTTAAGCTATAATTTCTTTTTTCATCTAATAAGTAAAATTAAAAGGGTAAATGTAAAATACTGTTATCATCTTGGTTAATTATAATGCAAAAATGGTATGATCAACATTAGTTACAATTGGTAGCAATTATGCGATCACTCGCATTCGTCACAAACGCAAGAGAGCTTTGGATCCGCCTGATCCGGATTCAAAGTGAACTGTGGAAACCTAAATGGAAATGCAGAACGGGACTCAGATCCGTGCATCCGCTGCTCAGTTCCGGGTCAGGTCTCTACCACCTCTCTCGTGATTTTTAAAATAGTAAAAACATAGGGGGGGGGGTAGAATATAGAAAGTTCGCTTTTTCGCAATGCGCGCTTTCGCGAGCGAAGTGTACAAGTTGGGAGAGACAGCATTCACCACCTCTCATTATGGCAGATTTTCATAGCCTATGGTTTTCCAGCTAAGATTATCAACATCCTCACAGACCTGTATGCTGACAATAAATGCTCGGTACGTGATGATGATCAACAAAGCGAATGGTTCTAGGTCAAAACGGGAGTTCGACATGGCTGTACCATATCACTTGTGTGTTTCCTAGTGGCCATTGTTTGGGTGATGAGAAGAGCGACGGCGGATAGACCAAGAGGGCTCAAATGGGGATTAAATGCTAGGTTAGAAGATTGTGTCTTTGCAGACGATGTTGCCCTTCTCTCACACTCACCAGCAGACATGCAGGAGAAAACTGTAAGAGTAGAACAAATAGCCCAAACTGTGGGGCTTAAAATAAATTAACTAAATAGCTAATTGAAAAAGCTGAATACAAAAAGCACCCATCTTATAATTATATGCAAATGGATGGGAGATCGAAGATATAGATGCCTTTAATTATATAGGCAGTCCCATCCCCTTTGATGGCAACGTGACCAAAGAAATTGATGCAAAAATAGCTATGGATGACAACGCATCGACACTGCACTCCAAAACCAAAATAAAGATATACAAATCAAATGTGTGCTCGGTCCTTCTATATGCCGCAGAAACTTGGAAAACCATCCGAAAAATTGAAAGAAAGCTGAGCGGTTTTGAGTGGGGGTGCCTTTGTTGTATTCGTAAATTCAACTAGTAGGAAATACTTAACGATTCCGAAATTTGTAAGCGCTCCAGCGTAGAAAACATCGTACAAGAAATTCTAAAAAAAAAAAGATGGAAAGGGCTCGGCCATGTGCTAAGAATGAACGAGAGAAGACTTGCACATCATCATTTTCCATTAGAAAAGAAAAGAGAACGATTGGACGCCTGACAGGAACGTGGAGGAATGTGGAGGAAGTCGAAATTAAGGCCTTTGGGATGTCATGGGCTGAAGTGGGAAGGCTTGCCCAGGACAGAGAGACATGGCGAGGTTTTGTGACTGCCTTATGCTCCACTGGGAGCGAAGAGGATTAAGTAAGTAAGTACAGGTCTATTTAATTTGTCCCCGGGCAACGCCGGGGAATTTAGCTAGTTTATTATAAAAAGTAACAATGTCGACGTCAACTTATCTTGACCCCCATTGTCAACAGATGTCAAACTTCTATAACTCCCTACATTTCTATTTTGCTGACATAATTAAAGGACAACGGCATAGGCATACACACACATAATTTTATGTATAGGCCTGCATATATTTTTATATACATAATTAATCTTAGGTAGCATTATAGTTCTGTATTCTTATTACATTTGTAAAATTTCCTTTCCTTTTGAAACTAATTTTTATTTGATCTTTTAATTCCTTTATCAACATGTGGAATTCATGATAATTTATCATGTATTATTATTCTTCTTAAGTACATTGCATTTATAGTTAGGGTTAGTTCTTTTCCACGAATGAAGAAGTTTGCTTTTTTTTTCACACAGTTAGCAGTTGTCACTTTTCTGGGTGGAAAGATTAATACTACAGCTGAATCAATGTAAAAATGGCAACGGTAAATTCGGCACAGTTAAAATCGGCAAGGTAAATATGTCAGAACAACATTCTTTACTACTCAGTGAAGTTAATGGCCTGTAACAATGTAATCTCTGTGGAAGATCATATTAGCGTTGGACACCCGAGTGATTTATTTTCGGGACCCTGGCGAAAAACTGTTTTGTATTTCGGCTTCTCGTCGAAACAGCCTGGAAATACCGGACTGTGTGGCGTAAAATAAGACACATGGTAACCCTTTAAAAATTTCTTACCGAAGGGCAGTTAAAGATTCAATTTGTCACTTTAATTATTATCCTTCTTACCTCATCAATTATGAGTTTGAAAAACGGTAGTGGGGCTGCAAGGATGTGCAAATGTATATCAGTGGAGGTAAAGAAAGATACAATTATTAAATATATAAGAATAGTGTTAGTTTAAGTAACATCGCTAATGAGAACAACATGATAAATAACAAAAAGTTACTGAAATAACTCGATGTGGCTAAAGGCGCAACTAAGCTGCAAAGCAATGACCTCAAATTTTAGAGAAAGTTGAAAATCTTCTTTTAATCTGGATCTATGAAAAGCAACTAACAGGATACAGTGTTAGTGAAGCAATAGTGATGTATGCTACACTAGTTCTTTGCGTTTCGTGCAATAAACGGTCGGATGTTAATTTCAAAAAAGAATTTTTTTTCCTCTTGTAACGGATAGAATGAGTTTATTGCATTGATTTCAATGTTTCAGATTACTAACAGTGTTCATGAAAGAATTAAAACAGTAAACCGAGGTACCACTAACATTTTTTTTTTGTCGTTTGATTTTTTATTTGGTTTTCTCAGGCAAAATCTAAATATTTGACTGCACAAAAAAAAAAGGTTCGATCGTTAGTTTAAAGCCCATGTTATTCATCGTAATTAATTTTTTAATATTAAAACAAGTGTTTTCTTTTATCCAAGTTTAAAGGTGAATTAACAATGTGCACCATATGTGTCAAGGAAAAAAAAAGAAAGTGTAAACTGATTTTTATGAGTGGAGTGAAAAGATGTGACTCAATATTATTTAGAATTTGTTTCCCAGGGTTTCACGTCTATATGCCAGGTCCCAGGTCGATAAGATGAAGGAAAGTGGTTCAATGTGCCTTCCAAATGTAAGTCTGTTGGTTGCCAGCTAGCCAGCCAAAAAATTGCCAAGTTATTATAACGGAGTTAAAAAAGCATTCACTTGGAAGACATATGCTCTTTTTGGTGCAAATCAAATATTTTCTATACAGACTTATTACTTTTAAAGATGATATATGATTAAGCATGCTTAAGTTTACTTCAAATACAATATACTACATATAAGCTTATAAAACATATCCAAAGTATATTTGGATTAGGGGGGAGGGTAAGTTTATACAATGCGTCGCCAACAAGGTCTATGAAGAAAAAAGCAATTATATTTATTTAGGTAAGCTAAAATAGTGTACAGTTTACTAGTTGTTTTTTTTTTGCAGCAGCTGGTTAAAAAAAAGCAACTTTTCTTTTATTTAATGGATGCATAGGAAATTGCAAGATAATTCGACTATAAGCGTGCGCCGATGTAAATAATGCAATAACTTTTGAGTTACCAACAATTAAAATTATTGCAATAAACGCCGGTTTTTAAACATTTCATGTACAATTATGGTACACGAGACTTGCCTGTAGCAGGTTAGAAAGCTACACCAAGATAACCTGGCCTGAAGACTCACCTACAATTATCAGTAATTGATAGATGGTCGATGTTCTATGTTAGTCAGCATGGTAAAGTTGATATTTTATTAATTTTTAATAAATAGCCAATGCAATAATCTCAATAACTCAGATCTACTTGTATACGAAATAACTCAGAATAAGTTTATTTTTAGACACCTCATCAGGGAGTGATGATTTAAGCAAACTTTGAAACTGAATACAGCATCAATGCATGCCTTTTTTATTACTGGTCAAACTTTCTTTCAACTTAACAGTTAGTTGGCCTTTGTTTTTTTATGTTTAGATTGAAAGATCGATGCAGTTTAACGTGTATCTATTTTCAGACAGTTTATGCCAATCACCTGAAATGCTGCTTGGTAGGAAATTTTGAATCAGATATGAGGAAAGTGATGATGGGGTTTCAAGGGGGGGGGGGGGGTACACAAAGACATTTAACTGAAATATTTAAATGTGTCTAGACGGAAAAATTGTTGGTCTGCTAATGCTATGTTTTTTCAATTTATGCAACGTTGTTATATAAGTAAATTATTTTAAAATACAAGCGCCTGCATCTTATTACTGAACGAGGATTTGTCCACCTGGTAAATATAGGAAAAATGTTAAAATTAAATAGATTAAATATATCTATTTCACAATATAATATTTTGAATGTCTAATAATATATATGAGGTAAAATGTATAATTATCAGTGGCGTAGAAAGGATTGCAAGGCGAGTAAGACAAATAGTGCATGGTAGGATAGGTAGTGTTACATCAAAGTCAAATATGGCTAAAGAGCTGGGGGAGGGGAGACATTAATGCAAGAGGGAAATGTGAACATACGGTGCAAATAGAAGGCTAATTCTGAAATTGGGCAAAATTTTGCCCTAAACTATTGATCAGCTAAAATTGTATCATAATATGAATAGTGAGAAAGAAAATTAGATTAAATAAATATATTTATGAATAATAATAAAATAGCAAAAAGAAAAATAAATATTGTTAACCCTTCCCGTGCCGACCTACTTCTATCTATGCTGCCTTCAGTTCCGCTATATACGCGCCGGGGACTGTAAGGGTTACAATCCTCGGAGTGGACACAAAAGGGGGAAGAGCGGGGAGGCAACTAGTTACACGCTAAGTCCATGAGAGTTATAGTTAATTACTAATCTGTTAAACAAGTTTCAAAAGATATAAAAATTATATTTAATTATAGACATTTCAATTTCAATTTAGTTTTAAACATAAAAGCAAATGTACGCATTTTTGTTTGTTAATATGGGAATAAGGGTGGGGGGGGGGGAGTAATTTTGTTTGATATAATTGTATATGAAGAGTCTATGAAAGTTTAACGATTGTTGACGAAGGGGAAGTAAAAAATGCCTGAAAATTGTTGACCCAACTAATGAACGTCCGCTATAGGCTTTGCTGTTTCAACCACGTCATTGACGATACTGAGAACCAAGAAGAAGAAAGTAGCAGTTTGATGCTCAGGTTTTAAAATGCTCTACAAAGAACCAGTTAGATGTAGGCTTAATTCTCCATACATTTTAGCATACTGGAACTTTTTTCCAATTATGACGCCCCAATTTGTTCAATGTCTCGGGACCATTTTGAGTCTTAATGTCCGACGATTTATAACGAACATGTAAAACATTTAGTTCCCATTCACATCGTAAGAGTATTCGGTTCGGCAATAATGGTTAATCGGACAAATGAAGCGTCGCAGTGATCACGGCATACAAGAGAATATATTTCCAGCACAATGCCTAGACGCCAGTATTTTTTTTTATCACTCATCAGAGCTGGGTGGTCTCAGGGACAAACTCCTGACCTTAGACCTTCTGTATGTCAATCCGAACACGCTTACGCTAGACTTATTCCGTGTTTCGGAGTAAAATATTAATCATTTTCTTTCCTACTCATTAATATGTGTTATTCACAAGTACCGTATTGCGTCTGCCTAACAAAGGTTTATGATTTGAAGCAACCAATGTGTGCATTCAATAGCCCATCTACTCGCTGCAACACAGCATACCTACCCTCTTTTACTACCCCTATCCCCTTAGCTTAACTATTATTAATTATCCATTAAAACACAATAAACAGGCGCCAATATAATCCCCAGCCCTGGGCTCCATATCTATAATTAGATCGTTACATAGATGTATAGGTAAAAAAACAACAACAAAGAATTGTAAAATGTCGTTTGAAAAAAAAAGGTCAGAATCATTTTTATGGTTTCGGGCTTTTGCTTTTCACAGCGTTTGGCAATTAAGGGAGAAAGGAATGAACATGACTGTATATTTTGCAACCCCCGTGTGTGTATCGGGGTCCTGGAAATGACCAGGTTAAAGAATAACCACACTGCAAAGTCCCACTTGCATGTAAAAGGCGACTAATAGTGGGTTGTGCATTGGGTATAACCCTGGCACGTAAAACTTGTAGCCCCCTTTGTGATGCTGTTCGAGAGAGGTTTATTGCAATACCCTGAATAGAGGTTTTGCGCGGCTCCTGCTGGGGGCTCTGGTAATGGTAGCATGGAGATGGGTGGGTGTAAAGTAGTGAAGGGGCCTGGATCCAGGATATGACGATTCCAAAGAGTATTCCCAAATCTAAAACAAATAATTGGCGCAACTGAGTGTCATAACCAGTTTGGAGAGCCCTGTGGATGGCGGAGATTTGACCATAGGCAAGCCCCACCTAGGCACAAGTCAGCTTTTACTCAATGCAGCCCGATCCCAGAGTACAACTCACAGGTGCTGGCCGCAGAACCGAAAACTTTCTTGAACTGCGAGGTTTGAAAAAAGCCACAAAGGAAAACCCAGAATAACAATGTGAGTGTCTGACTGTCGTTGACTGCAAAAGAGCAATCGGTTTGCAATTTCATTTTGCAAATCCGTACAGTACATTTCTTTGAACATATGTGTTTCATCCCCATCATTTATACAAAAAAATAGTTTGTTCTTGAATCAAATTGTTCTATGAAAGAAGATCAATAATGGAAAGTACCGATCGATTGTTGAAAAATCGATAGTTTGGTTTCATATTGTTACGAATGTAAGTGATGTTAAATTGATATTGCACTAGACCATAGGTTCTCAACCTTTTTCGGCTCACCGCCCCCTTTTACAATATTTTTCCGCTCACCGCCCCCTCCCCCCCCCCCCCCCCCAACTTTCTTTTAGCGAAACATAATGTAAGAATTAATAGATACAAAAATTGCCTTAACAAAAGCTTTAAATAAATCAATATTAATGCGAATTTTTTGCCTGGTCTGTTGTTCGCAATTTGTCTATTTTTGTTTCAATTTTGGTTGCAAAAGCCTTAGGTCTTTTTATAATCAGTAATATTTGTTATATTACAAAACAGAACTTGTTCGGCATCACTATTGAATCAAATGTGGAAACATTTTTTAGTTAAAGAGAGATAATTAGCCCATTACATTTGAGCTAATATATTTTGTTCTTTTTTACAAAATAAATGGCTTACAATTTAAAACTTTGAAATGATCAAACTGTAAAAAGTATTTGAAAATTATATAGGTCTATATATTTTATGACTAAAGAATTTATATGTATATATTCAACCATTACAATATTTACCCAGTTTGTATGATTACTACTTAT
Source organism: Anisus vortex (assembly GCA_949126835.1). NCBI lineage: Eukaryota > Metazoa > Mollusca > Gastropoda > Planorbidae > Anisus > Anisus vortex. The sequence goes on from OX421493.1 coordinate 16,875,733, forward strand.
CTATATTGCCTCATGATGAATTTAAACATATTAAGGACATCTCGGTTAAACTGAGATCAAAATATCATTAATATTAGCAGATGTTAGGCAACAGTGACCGGTGAACCAACCACAGGACCAGGTGGCCGCACACTATATTTGCCAAATACTGACCTCTACTTCATCGAAAAGTCACTGCGATTCCTATTTCTTATTAATATAATAATATGTAGGTATACTGTTGGGGGATATCCGATATTTAGTAGCCCTTGCGTTTACATCACATTTCATCCTCCAAAAACTAATCGATTCAAATAGCTGAGGTGTTAAAATATATCAAATACGTTTGTACCGCCCACTTGCCATTCATCGACCCCCAATCGCCCCCGGGAATGTCAGCACCCCTATACAGCTTCTCTCCGCCCCCCGGGGGGCGATATCGCACCCGTTGAGAACCTAAGCACTAGACAGTAAAGGGTCACTTGAGTCAACGGAGACGGGTGGTGGAGGGGGGAAATTACTTTTAAAATATTATATTTTATTAAATTGTTGAGGTCGGCCCACGTGAAAAGCCAATGTATGAACATGTATTTTAGTAAAGTCTGAACTTCATCTTATTGACCCCTCGTAAAAATTCACGTTTTAATGATGAAGCTTTTGAGGGGATTCAAAACTTTAAAATCATCAAATAGATCTATTTAATCCAGCTGTAGCAGGTTGGGGTGATTAGATCACATAATCACCACGTAAACTTTATACGTTGGGATTAGATTCGCACCTGAGCCTCATGTGTGTCGTGCTTTCTGTATGATTAAGTAAATGTGACTGTATTATGTCACACTGTGTTGCAGGCAAGCCCGTATGTGTATTCTATCCTTCTTATAAGAGTGGTCTACATAAATAGATAAGAGATGAATTATTCTCTTTCCATCATTGTTGGCTGCGTTTTGTCGTAAGGGATTAGCCGAAGTAGGCCTACTGTGCTAGAGAATATCGTATTGATGATCAAATTTATATTTAAATTAAAATGTGCATGGAATTCCGAAGTGATTATGTAGAGGTTTGACTATACTTAACACATAAAGAGTTCACAACATCGATTATACAGTCACTAGAGAACACGAGCGAAAGATTAAATTCTATTTTTTTTTTCACATGAAGACTGAGTATACCGTTGCATATATATAATACATCATTCTATGTGCATAGTCCAACGAAATAAACAGAAAAGATTAAAATACCAACTTAATGTCGCAGCCTTCAAAGAGGCCCAGAGGGGCCCAGATGGAACCCACTTCACTTCTTGAATTCCTAAGCTAGACTGCCCTAGCCTAAAACTAAAAGTTAAGCCTACAACTAAAAGAATTAATAGTCACGTGGTGTAAAATAGGAGTGGAGTATCAAGATTTACATCTCTAACTATCATGCATAGAGGGAGGGGAGGGGTGTAAATGTACAGGTTTCCTTAGTCTGATTGACATGAGTAGGGAAAGCACGGGACAGGGCGGGTTTCTCTCACGCCTAGGACCATAGGTGGAGGTGGGGGGGCGGTAGTGGACGTCATCTCAAGCCCTTTTCCGTGGCCAGACTTTGCTTTCTTCACGGTCGGTTCATGAGTTACACGGTTTACAGCGGTTAACTTAACCAGCTGGACATCTCAGATGTCTATTTTCAAATACATCCTATATCCTTTGTTGGTCAAATGAGGAGGGACGGGAGGGGTGTAGGTCGGAGACGGTGGGCTTAGCCTTATTGCGTCAGGTATGACCTGTTCTGAGGGGATTTGGGGGGGGGGGACTCGTGTCACAGCATTTATAATAAATTTGAATGGAAACTAATATCAATAACTAGTCATATAACAATAAGTTATATACTTTTAAGCATGCAGAACATATACATATATGTAAATAAAATTCAATGCAAAGCTAAATACATTAAGTGTTAAAATAGGAGAGAGAAAAGAAAGACACATTCTTACTTCAATCAGACATTCAAGAGTGGCACATAATGTCAGTGGTTTGTACGTACAGATGTTATGATTATAGTATCTTATAAGAGCGGATTACATTAAAAACCTTCTTAGTTGCGTGTGACATTAATCTTGCCCAATACGTCACACCAACTTATTTATATTAGTTTGTATATCAGAATAAACTTTCTATTGCCTGCCTGCTGTGCACGATCCCCTCATCCCCTTCCGTGTACAAATACATTAATAATTTGCATTATTCCATTTCAACCACTTGCACTATGTACCTTCTCCTCCAAACTCTTCAGATCGGAATAGAGAGGGTAGACCTACAGCCCCTACAGCCCCTACAGGCCACAAAGTTAGCTTAATCAATGATAAAATAGTTGGCTGTTGATGGGCGAGTGTGTGTCATACTGACACACGATTAATTTCCATTTTTTTTGTTCATTAAATATTTTAGGAAAAGTAACATCGTTGATGTCAATTTATCTTGAACCCTCTCCCACAACAACAGTCTAACAATTTCACCCCATCACTTCCTGTTTTATAGGCATAAATACTAGACAACCCTTATATTTTAACTATTATTAGTATTTGCAATACAACAAATAATTTTATTGTTCTAAGTTTTGAATACAAATTTCACGGGACAAATATTGAATATGTAGCATTGTGTAGTAGGCGTCTTTGTAATGATTGTAATGTATATACATATATATATGATGACCAGTTTTGTAATACTAGGAAGTTTGCAGTGTGACTGTTCGATTGGTTAATGATCTAGTTCTGCTCCGTTATGGACTGCTGAGCACCAGGAGGCACGCTACCTCCCAGGTGTCGTCTTTAATACAAAACGCTTTAAGTGTTGCCTTGAGGGTGTCTTTGTAGCGCTTTTTCGGACCTCCGCGAGCTCGCTGACCGTTTTTTAGTTCGCCATAGAAAATCCCCTTTTGAGAGAAGGCAGTCTGGCATGCGCACAAAATTCCCTGCCCAACGAAGCTGAGACTGCATCAGACTTGTGTGAATGTTTGGGAGTCCTGCCCTGGCAAGTACCTTAAAGTATGGAATTTTGTCCTGCCATTTGATATTTAGGATTCTTCTCAGACTTTTTGTGTGGAAGTGATTCAGCAGCCAGTTGTTGGTAAACTGTCCAAGCCTCACATGCATATAGTAACTCAGGGAGCACGACTGCTCTATAGACTTTTATTTTTGTTCGGCTACTGATGCCCCCTCTGTTCCAAACATTTTTGTACAGTCTTCCAAAGGTTGCACTGGCTTTTGAGATGCGGAGGTTTACTTCATCGTCAATGGCGACACCCTGTGACAGTGTACTACCGAGGTACGTAAAGCGATTCACTGTGTTGATTTTTCGCCATTGATACTGATGTTTGACTCGACATAGGGCTTTCTGGGGGCTGGTTGGTACAGGACACATGGCTTCTTAATGCTGATGGTAAGTCCGTAGTTTGAGCATGAACTGGACAATTTTTCAACACTGCGTTTCATATCCGCCTCAGAGCCAGCAATGAGGGCACATATAATATTTTTTAAATAATGATAGGTAAAATAATAAAAGAGATAAAGTTGTATAAAGCTTTTCATCGTCCACTGTTATTATAATTAGTCTTCTTGGTTACTGCAAGCCGATTGGCTTTATTCAACCTCGTGATCTTATGAAAAGTCATGCAATTGTAGTACTCTTGTTGTAAAAAGTCTTAAGAATGGACACGCCTTTTCTGACTCCCGAACCCGTTGAAAAATCTGAATATCTCAGTAATCGCAACGTTTTAATTAAGCTTTAGTACATTAACTGGTGATATATATGGGCCATATCTATGTACCAAAGAACATAACTCAATTTTTTCTTAAATGTGTCTTAAAACGTTCTTCCACTGTAGCCATCATTTAAGTTTAACTTTTATATTTAATTACTCTTTTTGAAGCCTAACGTTTTGTTAGATTTGTTTAAATTACTTCATTAACATGTGGATTATATGGCTGTTTTCTATTATAATTCTTAAGCAGGCTTTTTTGTATTTTTAGCTTGGGTTAGTTGTTACGTGTAAATGAAATAGTTTTTTTTAATTAGGCTACTCTGTTAACAATTGACACTTTTCTGTGAGAGTTTTCTAGTTTTGTAATTCATCTAAGTATTTTTTTGTAAGATTTCAGTATCACTTTCTGTATTTATTGCAAATAACCTAATATGTTTCCCTGTACAGTATTTAAGTACTTAGATAGGTTTTCCATTTAAAGCCCCACATAATTATTAGGTGCTAAATGAGTTGTTTTTTTAGGAGAAAAATAATTAGACCTTAAGGTTGGACATCTGTCTAAAAATTATATTTTTTATTTGGCTTACCTAACAATTTTACATTACCCTATCAGATTCAACTGTGTTTTTTTTAAATGTATACTTAGGGTGTAAAAAAATGTTTTTTATATTTTTTTTTGCCATAGCTGCCTATGCTACCATAAAAATAGCCTACAAACATTCTTTCTTAAAGTTCGTATAACTTTTTTTTTTACAAAGAAGATAATACAATTCTGTTTTCTGTTATTGCTTTGAATCTATATTATCTATCTGTAAATGCATTATTTAGCTGATAGTTTTCTTATTTTACAAATTCTAAATTTTCAACTAATGCAGCATAAAAAAATTCAAAAATGACGAAAATATGCTAAAAATATAGCGGTGGACAGTGTCCTCGATTCAAACTCAAGATCTCCGGAATAGCAATCAAAGCGCTGCAGATAGACAACTTAATAATTTATAATCACGGACATAGAAGCTTACAGAAATAACTCACTTTATTCTCGAGTTTACTACAATCTCTTTGCTTATTTCCCTTGCAACGTTGAACGAAAAGGTAGGCCTACATTGTACGCTAGTGTATTATATGACTAAATTTTGAAATAGCTGTTAGGATAGTTTTAAAACTACATATTTCTTAGTTCGTATGCATTTGTAGTAATGGACTACAATGATTTGTTACGAAAGATTCCCTTTTTTTTTCTTATGTGTTATAATAATGCTATGCTACCAACACTCATTATATTATTTACATTTAAACTGATGATGTGTTTTCTAAATTAAATTTTTTTGGCATTGCTAGATGTTTTGTATAATCTAATTCTTTTATTTTCTTTTAAATTTAACTTTCACATTTTTTTTCCATACAAATTTTAATCAAACTTGCATTTGTTGGAGAGTTTTTACTTTGTAAAATGTTGTTTCTGTATGCTACAGTATGTATATTTTTAAACCTCTTTATTGATGTCTGTGTGTTTATTTATTTATTGTTGTTTGTATACGTTTTTCTCTTTATTGTTATTTGATTATATGTTACAACCTAAATTTCTCGGCGTTGCCCGGGAATAAATTAAATAGGCCTGTAAAATGCGGGTAAAAAAGCTTTTGAAATGTTTTTCCATTACCATTAGCTTTCCAATTATAGTTAGCTTAATGTTTAGGCTTGAAAGTAAACAATTTATATACAAAATTAATTCCAATATACCTAGGTCCATTGCAAATTAATAAATAATTAGTTCATCACATTCTTGAAATAATTATATTTAAAGCTTAGTCCAGTGGTTCTTAACCGGTGCTCCGCGGAGCACTGGTGCTCCGCGAGGTAGTTGCAAGTGCTCCGCGAAATTATGGAACTAAAAATTTAATGTTCACTCACTTACTCTATCTGATTGAGCTGAACAAATGCTTATAATATGTAGTCCAAACGGGGAAAAATCGGACTTTTTGCCTATTTTTACTGTTTTTGTAACGAAGTTTTGACTCACTTGTACTAATGCTACATAAATAAAATTTATATGTGATTAAAGTTGAAGCCTTTCCTTCTCTTAATGATAACACTACCGACGAAATTATTTCAGCAGTAACTAACTAACTAACTAACTAACTAGAACTCCTATTGGAAGCAAGAGCTGGGAGTATTATTCCCTTGTAGCTCTGTAGAGATCAGTGGATAGTGAGTCACCCGTCCCATCTCCTCGATCGACGAGACGGGGGCACTCCCGCAGGATATGCTCCACTGTCTCCTCCTCCTCCCCACAGTGGCGACACCGCGAGTCGTAATTAGGCCGGAACCTGGCGAAGTGTGCCCCAATGGGGCAGTGGCCAGTGCGGAATTGAGATATGATACTCTGTTCCGACCTATTTAGGCACCACCATGGGTCGGCGCGGTTAGGGCGGGGCAAATGCCGCCAGACTTCTCGGCCCTTGTCAGAGCTGTCCCAGCTCTCGTTTCACTTTTCTGTCTCCCACCTCCGGATCAATGCAGGGCCTTCTCAAAGGAGCATGGCGTGCTGCCGGGCTCCTCGGAGGTGGGTGTGCTCAGCCCACCTTTTTTTGGCAAGGTGGTCTGCTCTCTCATTGCCAGGTAGGCCTGTATGCCCTGGGACCCACTGCAGTAGCACGCGGTCTCCAAAGCGCTGGCTTAGCTCGTCTGAAGCCATTGGCTTAGCTCGTCTGAATCCATTAGAATTGTTTCTATCTGAGGGGGCCAATTGCTCAGATTTTCAATAATTTGGATCACCGACAACGCATCAGTCAGGATGGTGACGGTCGTAGAGCCGAGGGCGCCTTCAACGTGGCGAAGGCGGATCCACTCCAGAGCCCGAATGATGGCCTTGATCTCTGCGCCGTAGTTGCAGAGACCGTCGCAAGGCCCCCATAGTTCGTCTCTATTCGGGTTGCCGGGGTACTCTATGTAAACACCAAAGCCGGCGGTACCGGTGTCTGGATTAGCCGACCTGTCGGTGTAGACATGGACAGCCCATGGCGGTAGGGCATTTAACGTGTCCATGGCTACTTTTCTGAGTAGTTTTGAGTGGGACGTTTTGCTAACTGAGGTGTCCTTCAGCTTCGTTCGTATTTGGGGGAGCGTTGGCGTGTTCCCCGGAGAGAAACTCGAGTACCTTTGCATAGGCAGCCTTGTATCGGGTAGGTCGATTTCGGATGACAGCCTTGTTGCGTGGTGCATAAAGGACTGCATCATTATTCTCTTACTACCCTTCCAGGTGTCTACTAAGACTCTGGTTGGGAAGCTTTCCTCGAGTCTTTTATAGCGCTCGTAGGTCGTTATGACAGCGCGTTCTCTCCTAAGCTGAAGGGGTGGTATGTTAGCCATCACCTCAGCAGCTGCCACTGGGGACGTTCGAAAGGTGCCACAGATAAAGCGTAGTGCTCTGTTCAGCAGTAACAGAGCATTTAACTTTATTAGAAGAAAAGATTGAATTTTATTTTCCATCAATAAACGTAGAAACATATGACTGGATACGTAATCCCTTTGCCACGGTTGATACATCAAATAGTAAGTTGTCATACCAAGAAGAAGAAGAATTAATCAACCTATCATTGGATCGTACACTTAAAATAAAATTTTCCAAAATGGTTCTGGAGGAATTTCGGATCTTTGTGCAAGAAGAATACTCAGCTCTCTCCATGAAGGCACTTAAAATCTTATTGCAATTTTCAACATCATATTTGTGTGAACTCGGTTTCTCGATAGTCAACAACATAAAAACTAAAAACGAGCAACACTTACTAATTTGGATGAAGAATTGATGGTAGCTATTTCTAAAACTAGTGGTTATGCCCGTCAAAATGACGGAGAAACGAATGACTACAATGTGTTTTGTTAAGAGATAAAGAAAAGAGACTATATTACAATAAAGACAATGAACGTTTCTTTTCGGTATTTAGTATTTGTTGTTTTCAATTGTTTCTGGTCGCCCTGACCCTGGCATATGCATAATAATTGTTACTGTCAAGCTTCTGGTATTAAAACGTAGCAAGCAGTTGTGTTGACTTGTCTTGTTATTAATAATAGCCTATTAAATTAACAATAATATACTATCTAAAAGAAAAAAAACCACAATACCAAAGAATAAAAAGATAAATAAAAAAAAGCGTAGAAAATAATATTTCAATACCATAAAAACTAAAGTTAGAACGATTTTTTTTCGGTATTTAATTTTTGTTCTTGCTTATTGTATTAATAAAACAGTGTTGAAAATGTTTCGGTATTTAGTTTTTGTTATTTTTAATTGTTTCTGGTCGACCTGACCCTGGCATATGCATAATAATTGTGGTCTCAAGGACTGGCGTAGTGTGTAAACCGCCGATACATTCCCATTAAGAATACACTGGCGGGCGAACGCACGGGGCACAGCCCCCGCAGCGGGTCTGAATCCATTACACTGCTCGGTGGTCACTGGTCTCGGTGGGGAGGAAGCAATGGGCGCTGCAATCCCGTTTCAAGAATCACCCGGTGCCTGGATGCATGTACCTATAGTAGGCCTTTAGGATTTATGCTACCCGGTGACAGAGCAGCTAAACTGGCGAGGCACCTCGATAATGATCCTTTGGAGAACCGCAGTGAACGATCGCTAGGCCGTGGAAACCTTCCCCGTTACACGGCACGCCACGAGATCGGCGTGTCGTTGGGTGGCTGGAGCCTGGACAGAGATGGCTCAATCCTAAGCGTTACGCCCTGGACACAAGAGCCGAAAGAGATTTAAGAGACTTTTAAATTTGATATTAAAATGTAGCGAACAGTTGTGTTGACTTGCCTTGTTATTAATAATATTAAATTAACAATAATATAAGAAGAAGAAGAATAAGAAGAATAAGAATGGGCATTTCTATAGCTCTTCTATCCATGCTATTAAATTAGCATGCTCATATACTATCTAAAAGAAAAAATATATAAATACAAAACCATAAAAAAGGTAAATAATTTAAACAAAATTAGAAAATAATATTTTTAAAGGCAATAACAACTAAATTGAGAAAGATTTTTTCTGTATTTAATTTTTGTTCTTGCTTATTGTATCAATAAAACAGTACTGATAATGTTTCTTTCGGTATTTAGTTTTTATTTTATATTGTTACTGTCAAGCTTATGGTACCCGGTATTAGAAAGTAATCATTTATAGGCCTAACTTGTTTTTTTATCATTCGTATCATTTAATTTATAGAGTGTATACAGTCGCCTATTAAAGGATATTCGCAATAGTGACGTAAATCCATTAAATAATTAAAACATTTGGTTACTTTTTTCTTAAAAGGATAATGCAAACATCAATAATGAAAAAATAAATAAGTTGATAGACATTACGTCATACGCTAGTATTTTTTAAAGTAAACAATTGAAACTCTCCAAGCCAAATTGCGGTGCGTAACTTATAAAAAAGGTCTCGCCACATTAAAAAAACAACCGCATAATTGGGGAAACCCGAAAAGACCCTCGCGTTCAACATACAAAATATCGCGTTCAACATAGTAATGAACGGAAATGGCCATTTGCTATGTACGGTTATATTTAATTTGCATGGCTAAATCTAACATTTTGAATGTTTTAAATTAACACATTCATGATTATAAGTCATAAAATAAAATTATCTTTTGGAGTACGTTTCCGATTTATACATTTAATTTTTGTCCCGATTAGTCAAACGGCTTAGGTGCCTATAGCAAACAAACATATATATAAATATATAAACAAACATATAAACAAACTCACGGTAATTATATTTCTAAAAATTAGGCCTAATATCACTGAAATTTGTAAAAACCGTCAAGCTCAGGTTTCACATTAGATCTGAATCTTTTTATTTTTATGAATTAAATTTTGCTCAATGTTATTTTTTACTTATTAAATTTATGTTTATTAAAAATGTGTTTATTAAATTCTTATGTTATAATCTTTTATTTTCAATAAAAGTCGTACGTATGTGTATTTGTTTGTTTTTTTTACTCCTTGATTTTGGTGCTCCCCAAATTTTTGTCATGATCAAAAGTGCTCCCCGACTTCAAAAAGGTTAAGAACCACTGGCTTAGTCTATATATCCGCTGTATCAGTATCTTAACTAAGTTATCATATTTTCTTATAATTCTAATTAAGCTGAGTCTGTGTAATTATTAAGACCCCGGGCAAAGCCGGGTAATTTAGCTAGTTGACAATAAAACAAAACGGACGTTAAGTCTAAAATCAAATGTAGGGAAAATAACTACAATAATATAAAAAAATAATAAGATAAACATAGTTGGTTCCCTTATCGACACATGCCCTCCTCTTTCGGAATTTATTTAACCAAGCTAAGATTGGGTATGTCAAATCAGCCCATTCCAAAGGCCCTCTTGAAACTATTAATGTGAAGGAACAACCCTTTACCACTTTGATAGTTGACTGTGACCATTTCAGTTTGCTCTCTACCTTTAGAAATTATTGCATTACTGTAACAAATGTTTTTTTTACTAAACTAAAAAAAATAGAAATGTATTCAAAGCTTATGAAAAATCTAATAATTTTGGATTTCTTTTAAATCTGACATATTAAACGCATTTATCTATTCCATTAGGTTTGCAGAATAGAGCATGGTCTAATAAAACAATTTTTTACAATGCACACACACAGAAACATTCAGTTTTTCTACTAAATGTGCACATGTTCATTACATAATTGCGTATACACTATTAAGTACTTTAGCTTTTGCTCTCCATAGTCTTCTGAAAATATTAATAACAGAAGTCTACTTGGATCAATGATGGATAAGTTCACAATTATTATTCTTTAGATAAAACTAGGAGGCCATAAAAAATGGACCGGATATGGATATCATTAATACAACGACATCGCAATAAGAATAAGAAAACAAATTCAACAAGTCAATAACATTAATAGGCATTATCTTTATTCCTTAACAGGTTGTCACTTCATTAAAAAAAATAATTGTACAGGATAGGACTCGAGTTAAAAAAAATAGTTGAACTTGTTTCTTTACATATTTCTCATAATACCTTACAGCGGTGGAGAGTGTCATCGATTCGAAATTGAGACCTCCGGAAATACAATCAAATCACTGCAGAAAGACAACCTAATAATTTATAATCACCAGCATATCAGCTTACAGAAATAACTCTCTTTATTCTCGAGTATACTCAAATATCATTGTTTATTTCCTTTAAATGACTAAATTTAAAAATAGTTACGAGGTTAGGGCAATTATAAAAATACGCATTTCGTGTAAATTTGTAGTATTGGATATCATTTCTTTACAATTTTAATATTTAAGATTGATAAAGGAAAAGAAAACCGAAAAAAAAAATATAATATTAATTGGCATTTTAGAATATAAGTTTAGGAGTGTTAATCAAATACATTAAGAGAACTAAGCAAGTGGATACACATTAATTTCATAAGAATATCATTAAGTTCCAAGCAGGCGTAACATATTTTAAAATAAATAAAAATAATAATATTAGGCCTACACAATAATCTTCCTTTTAGAAGGAACGTTTATGGTCACGTGTTCATCCTCTCTGGCCCCAATCTCTGCATCAACAGTGGATTCAGGACTTTCTTATAGGCAGAGAACAAACAGTGATAACAAATGGCTCTAAGTCATCACCAATAACAGTAAACTCAGGAGTTCCACAAGGAACTGTTCTAGGGCCCCTACTATTTCTAATTTACATTAATGATCTGCCAAATTGCATCAACACAGGCACAAAAGTAAGATTATTTGCCGATGATTGCATAATTTATAGAATAATAAAGACAGGAAAAGATAGTGAACTTTTACAAAAAGACCTAGATGAACTACAAAAATGGGAATCAAACTGGAGTATGTCTTTTCACCCAGAAAAATGCCAACTAATAAGGGTATCCAAGAAAAAGAAACAAATAATAGCAAACTACTTCATTCATGGTAAAGAACTAACTCAAACTAGCAATGCTAAGTATCTAGGAGTAATAATAAATGATAAGTTATCTTGGAACCCTCACATTGATGAAGTAATTAAAAAATCAAACAAAACAATAGGATTCATAAAAAGGAACTTTTACAAATGTAATAAGAATATAAAACTAAAATGCTATCTCACATTCGTTAGGCCTATACTAGAATATGCAGGATCTGTATGGGACCCATCAACTAAAGAAAACATAAAAAAATTAGAACAAATTAAAAAAGAGCTGCAAGGTTTATAACTAGTGAATATTCCCAATTGACAAGAGTAACACCATTAGTCAAATCACTAAACCTAGAAACACTAGAGGACAGAAGGGCAAAGAGTAAAGTAGTAATAATACATAAGGCATTAAACTCTAATTTAGAAATACAACCCAATAACAATCTGTTGCAAAGCTCAGATAAACATAAAGACAAAAACACCTTCCTAGTCCCTTATGCGAGAACAAATGCATATAAGTACTCTTTCTTCCCGAGTGGCATTCGGGCATGGAATGGGTTGCCTGAACAAACCAGGAAAACCAATAACCTAACATCATTTAAAACATTAATAAAAATGCAAGACTAGACTCGGACCACGGATGAGCGTAGGACGCAATAATCTTCTTTATAGAAGGAGCGTCTGTAATGTATAAGATAAGATAAGAAGATAACTGTATTGTGGAAATATAGCGCAATGTGCATGTTACATGTAGGGATGTTAAAACCGGTTTATTTTCAAAACCGGTTTTCGGTTCTACAAAACCGGTTTAAAACCGGATTTCGATTCCCCCCCCCCCCCCGCAATGTCACAAGTCATCACAGGTCGGAAAAGACATGCAAATGTGCGTAGTTTTGTAGGTGTATTTGAAATAGTTTAAGCTTATTAAGTATTTGCAGAGCATTCAAGAGGTTGATTTGTGTGAATACATTATGATTTTGTACACTTTACCATAACATTTTTTAGAACTAAAAAAAATATGGGCTAATTGATTAAAACCGATAATAGCTTTCAATAGTGATCATTTGTGCACCGTGGACTTAGACTTGTAAAATAATGTATAATGAATAGGATCACGTAGCACCAATCAAAAGTCAAAAGAATGTGTATTTAATGCTGCCGTTAATAATAAAGCACAGACGCGGTGTCATGCCGAATCGTTCAAGGTCACAGGACAAAACTAGTTTGCTTCTCTCCAATCTCCATTGTGTACATCAAAGAGTCGTCGTCGGCATCCGTCCGACTCGAGAGACGATGGTGTAGCTTCATTGGTGAGGTATCCAACTGCACCGCCAAGAATAGCTGTGTAGGCCAACCCGGGAGGGGCAATCCCTGCCGCACTTGAGGCACATCTAAGAGTAGCTTACATCTAAAAGATGAGCCAACATTTGGTTTGATGTTGTTTTTATCCCAAGCCATAGTTGGTATTTAGAGAAAAAAAAAGAAACACAATATCTAAGACTAAATAGTGTTAGCAAGACATTTCAATAATTGTTTTGCGTGAATCCAACTTTTGTTTTTAAAAATATTTCCATCAGAACCAATAAAAAAAAAAAAATTGGTGTGCTACTTGAAGTAATGACTACCTACCGGTGAAGCAGCGTCACCAGTTTCTGTGGCCACGGCATACTAGGTGATTGTTTGACCAGAATTATGCACAGCCGCCTTTACATTACCCCAACTAAGGTCAGGTACCCATTAGAGCTGGGTAGACTCAGTGACACCCTTCAGACACGGGAACAAGTTCTAATGTACAAAAAATATCTTATTGATATTCAAATAATTAATAAGTAAATTCTATAAATAATACAAACTATAGGACGATAATAAAGTAGGGAATGACCTCTTAGGTAAAATAAAAACGTCATTAGTCACTCGCCTCATCCCCCCTTAACTTTTGTGGCTTCACTGTATCTCGTTTCCTGTGTTTATCATCGAATGCGCAATAACAATTTGATATGTGTAACGTCTAACATGCCTTGTTTTTCTTCTATATTGGGTAATATGAGTGTAATGAGGACTAATGGGGTCAAATTGTATGTCTAGAGAGCTCCAAAAACTTTAAAAACAATTATTCACATGGTCGTGAACATGCTTTTCATGCCCTAACTATGAAAATATTCAATTTATAAAAGAGAAAACATTTTCGTGGAGATTAACTTATCGCGATAAAGACTAGAATTGATTAATATAAAAACGAGGAACGATTGTATCAAGTAAATGTTGTCCTGTAGTTCGATAACAATTGTTTACTTTTTTATTACTAACACTTCAAAGGTAACCAGATCGAGTTACCAACATTTCTATATTCATGATCACCGTTAATTTCAATAAAGTTATTTACCAATAATTACAATTATGCAAAGAAGCATAGAGAATGGATATGGATATATAAGAAAATATAAGAGATAATAAAAATAATAAAGCCAAGAAAAGGAAAACAGTGTAATCATTTGTTTCTCCGTCATTTTGACGGGTATAAAAACTAGTTTAATTTTATTATGTAAATGCTAGCTTTTTGAAGTACATCGTATAGGTAAATATCTGTAGACTCTTGGACATTGTGGTTGGCTACAAACCAAATATAAGCCTGAAGCATGGATTTATAAAAATGTCATCGCCAATAGGGATGCATCGCAGGAAGAGCAAAACATTTCTGATGCCTCGTTGATGTCTAAAGAACATAATATCAAAGCATATTCTGCGACAAAAGCCTGTGGAAAATAGAAAAAGGCATTATATATTACGTCATGGGTTTTTATGGACTTATACTAATAATAAACTAAGAAAAAAACAACAACGTTCAAACTAAAAAAAAGACAAATGAAAATGCTTCTGTAAATAAGCAATATTTAGGTATAAAGTAAATAATATTAAAAAGAAATTATAAATATTTCAGACAAAATGTTTAATAGGGTCTACACAAAATATGTGGCATCAGCACAGGTATCTCTAGTGATGAGAGGGCGGGAACGAAAAATTAATGTATTAGATCTACTTTACACACAATGTCTTATTGTAATTGAGAGCAAGGTCCACCACTTTAAATAGACTGACTAAGGCTCAAGTTTTCATATTCAAGTGTAGGCTAATTTTAAGTCATTAAGCTAACAAATAGCAATGTTAACTATTATATAAAAATTATATTGATCTAAAGTAAAGCCCACTTTATTTATAAACTTATCATTTGTTTAATTTAACTGGACTTTTTGATAGAGGCTAAGAAAAAAAACAGTGTTAGGGTCTTAAGTGCAAACTTATCGCTGCTATTAGCAGTTTTAGCTAAAAACACAGATATTACAATAAGATAAATGGTCTGGACGTCATTAATTTCAATCATATTTTTTCTTCTTCTAAGTTTTAGATAGGTCTAATCGTTATATAGATTTATTATCTTGTTTTAGAATTAACTTGGTTTATTTGCGTAGCTTATTTTTAAATATAAACTTCGAGGATTTGTTTACTAAATGTGTTTCGCCTTTTTTTTTATCGTTATCATATAATCGACAAAGCTTCTGACGTCGGTTTAAGAAAAAAGAAAAAAACAACTAAAGTACTTTCGATTTCGATGCTCATCTCGATTTGTTTGGTTTTAGCAATGCGCTTCAGAGACCCAACCTGATGTTTTACGTATTATTTAAAGTTTTTTTTTTTAGTAGACTATAATAAACAAAAAAAAAAAATTATTAATAAGAGATATTGATAGGCCTACTGAAGAATTTCTGGATTAATAGATAGTAACAGTCAGCATAAATGGCAGAAGGATCACCAACATTCGATTTGCAGATGATATAAGCATAGATGGACTCGCCGGGAGTAAGGAAGAATTAGCTAAATACTAGTGGAACGACTCGACAAAACTTCATTCATCATATGGTATGCAAATCAGTGCCGAAAAAACAAAATTAATGACTAGTAACACCAGCGGCATCACCACGCAGATCAAGATTGGTGGGCAGAGATCGGAAACAGTAAGCAGCTTCAAATACGTAGGAGCTATTGTATTCGAAGACGACTCCAAACCAGAAGTAATGTCCGGATTCACAGACAAGAGCATCACTAAAGAGGCTCAAGACAATATGGAAAGACAAGAACGCCCGCAACACCAAAATCAGGCTGATGCGCTCACTGGTCCTCTCCTTTTTCTTATATGCTTGTGAGTCATGAACATAAAGAGCTTGGCTGAAAAAGAAGATAAACGCCATGGAGATGAGATGCTTCAGAAACCTGCTCGGTATCTGCTATAAACCATATTATCTTTAATGAACAGATACAAAAAAGAATACGCCAGGAAGTTGGAAAATATTTAACTGGAATGGTATGGCCAAGTAACCAGAACCAACGGACTTACCAAAACCAGTCTGCAGATTGTCACCAGAGGAGGGAGAAAGAGACGAAGACGAAAGAAACGATGGGAGGATGATATCACAGAATGGACAGGAACAAAACTTTGCGACGCATTGAGAACGGCTGAGCGACGGGAGGAATGGAGGAGGCTGGTGTACATGACATCTGTGGTGCCCCTACGATCCAACAGACTACTCCATATGTACTCGATATGTAGGTATGTAGGAACAACATTTTCAACAAGATGCAAAGTTTACGAAAATAATAGTTTTAATTACCTAAATTAATTTTGCTTGTCATTTAGTTAATTTAAACTAATGATACTTACCTAAATTTCTAGTATTTCGAATTAATCGAAATTCATTATTACGTCTTGGAAAAAATGGAATTATAAATGCCACAGTAGTAGTCGCTTCCGTGGTAGTGGTCGCTTCCGTGGTTGTGGTCGGTTCCGTGGTAGTGGTCGGTTCCGTGGTAGTGGTCGCATCCGTGTTAGTGGTCGCTTCCGTGGTAGTGGTAGTTTCCGTAATAGTGGTCGCTTCCGTGGTAGTGGTCGCTTCCGTGGTTGTGGTCGGTTCCGTGGTAGTGGTCGCTCCTATAATAGTGGTCGCTTCCGTGGTAGTGGTCGCTTCCGTGGTAGTTTTCGCTTCCGTGGTAGTGGTCGCTTGCGTGGTAGTTGTCGCTTCCGTTGTTGTGGTCGCTTCTGTGGTTGTAGTCGGTTCCGTGGTAGTTCTCGCTTCCGTGGTAGTGGTTGCTTCCGTTGTTGTGGTTGGTTCCTTGGTAGTTGTCGGTTCCGTGGTAGTTGTCGCTTCCGTGGTAGTGAACGCTTCAGTGGTAGTAGTGGCTTCCGTGTTAGTGGTCGGTACCGTGGTAGTGGTCGGTTCCGTGGTAGTGGTCGCTTCCGTGGTAGTGGTCGCTTCCGTGGAAGTGATCGCTTCCGTGGTAGTGGTCGATACTGTGTCAATGGTCGGTTCCGTGGTAGTGGTCGGTTCCGTGGTAGTGGTCGCATCCGTGTTAGTGGTCGCTTCCGTGGTAGTGGTAGTTTCCGTAATAGTGGTCGCTTCCGTGGTAGTGGTCGCTTCCCTGGTTGTGGTCGGTTCTGTGGTAGTGGTCGCTCCTATGATAGTGGTCGCTTCCGTGGTAGTGGTCGCTTCCGTGGTAGTTTTCGCTTCCATGGTAGTGGTCGCTTGCGTGGTAGTTGTCGCTTCCGTTGTTGTGGTCGCTTCCGTTGTTGTGGTCGCTTCTGTGGTTGTAGTCGGTTCCGTGGTAGTTGTCGGTTCCGTGGTAGTGGTCGCTTCCGTGGTAGTGGTCGGTTCCGTGGTAGTGGTCGCTTCCGTGGTAGTGGTCGCTCCCATGGTACTGGTCGCAGCCGTGGATGTGGTCGCTTCCGTGGTAGTGGTCGCTTCCGTGGTAGTGGTCGCTTCCGTGGTAGTGGTCGCTTCCGTGGTAGTTTTCACTTCCGTTGTTGTGATCGCTTCCGTTGTTGTGGTCGCTTCTGTGGTTGTAGTCGGTTCCGTGGTAGTTGTCGGTTCCGTGGTAGTGGTCGCTTCCGTGGTAGTGGTCGCTCCCATGGTACTGGTCGCAGCCGTGGATGTGGTCGCTTCCGTGGTAGTGGTCGCTTCAGTGGTAGTAGTGGCTTCCGTGTTAGTGGTCGGTTCCGTGGTAGTAGTCGCTTCCGTTGTAGTGGTAGTTTCCGTAATAGTGGTCGCTTCCGTGGTAGTGGTCGCTTCCGTGGTTGTGGTCGGTTCGGTGGTAGTTGTTGGTTCCGTTATAGTTGTCGCTTCCGTGGTAGTGGTCGCTTCCGTGGTAGTGGTCGCTTCCGTTGTTGTGATCGGTTCCGTGGTAGTTGTCGGTTCCGAGGTAGTTGTCGGTTCCGTGGTAGTGGTCGATTCCGTGGTAATGGTCGGTTTTGAGGTAGTGGTCGCTTCCGTGCTAGTGGTTGCTTCCGCGGTAGTGGTGGGTTCCGTGGAAGTGGTCGCATCCGTTGTAGTGGTCGCTTCCGTGGCAGTGGTCGCTTCCGTGGTAGTGGTCGCTCCCATGGTAGTGGTCGCATCCGTGGTTGTGGTCGCTTCCGTGGTAGTGGTCGCTTTCGTGGTAGTGGTCGCTTCCGTTGTTGTGGTCGGTTCCGTGGTAGTTGTCAGTTCCGTGGTAGTTGTCGGTTCCGTTGTAGTGGACGCTTCAGTGGTAGTAGTGGCTTCCGTGATAATGGTCGGTTCCGTGGTAATTGTCGGTTCCGTGGTAGTGGTCGCTTCCGTGGTAGTGGTCGCTTCCGTGGTGGTGGTCGCTTCCGTTGTTGTGGTCGCTTCCGTGGTAGTGGTCGCTTCCGTGGTAGTGGTCGCTTCCGTTGTTGTGGTCGGTTCCGTGGTAGTTGTCGGTTCCGTGGTAGTTATCGGTTCCGTGGTAGTGGTCGCTTCTGTGGTAGTGGTCAGTTCCGTGGCAGTGGTCGCTTCTGTGGTAGTGGTCGGTTCCGTGGTAGTTGTCGGTTCCGTGGTAGTGGTCGCTTCTGTGGTAGTTGTCGGTTCCGTGATAGTGGTCGTTTCTGTGGTAGTGGTCGGTTCCGTGGTAGTGGTCGCTTCTTTGGTACTGGTCGGTTCCGTGGTATTGGTCGCTTCTGTGGTATATGTCGCTTCCGTGGTAGTTGTCGGTTCCGAGGTAGTGGTCGCTTCTGTGGTAGTGGTCGGTTCCGTGGTAGTGGTCGCTTCTGTGGTAGTGGTCGCTTCCGTGGTAGTTGTCGGTTCCGTGGTAGTGGCCGTTTCTGTGGAAGTAGTCGTTTCCGTGTTAGTGGTTGCTTCCGTGGTAGTGGTCGGTTCTGTGGTAGTGGTCGGTTCCGTGGTTGTCGTCGGTTCCGTGGTAGTGGTCGGTTCCGTGGTAGTGGTCGGTTCCGTGGTAGTGGTCGGTTCCGTAGTAGTTGTCGGTTTCGTGATCGTGGTCGCTTCCGTGGTAGTGGTCGGTTCCGTAGTAGTTGTCGGTTCCGTGGTAGTAATCGCTTCTGAGGTAGTGGTCGGTTCCGTGGTAGTGGTCGGTTCCGTGGTAGTGGTCGCTTCCGTGGTAGTGGTCGCTTCCGTGGTACTGGTCGCTTCCGTTGTTGTGGTCGGTTCCGTGGTAGTTATCGGTTCCGTGGTAGTTGTCGGTTCCGTGGTAGTGGTTGCTTCTGTGGTAGTTGTCGGTTCCGTGGTAGTTGTCGCTTCTGTGGTAGTGGTCGGTTCCGTAGTAGTGGTCGCTTCTGTGGTAGTGGTCGCTTCCGTGGTAGTTGTCGGTTCCGAGTTAGTGTTCGCTTCTGTGGTAGTGGTCGCTTCCGTGGTAGTGGTCGCTTCCGTGGTAGTAGCCGCTTCAGTGGTAGTAGTGGCTTCCGTGTTAGTGGTCGGTTCCGTGGTAATGGTCGCTCTTATGGTACTGGTCGCATCCGTGGTACTGGTCGCTTCCGTGTTAATGTTCGCTTCCGTTGTTGTGGTCGGTTCCGTGGTAGTTGTCGGTTCCGTGGTAGTTGTCGGTTCCGTGGTAGTGGTCGCTTCCGTGGTAGTGGTCGCTTCCGTTGTTGTGGTCGGTTCCGTGGTACTTGTCAGTTCCGTAGTAGTTGTCGCTTCCGTGGTAGTGGACGCTTCAGTGGTAGTAGTGGCTTCCGTGTTAGTGGTCGGTTCCGTGGTAGAGGTCGCTTCCGTTGTAGTGGTAGTTTCCGTAATAGTGGTCGCTTCCGTGGTAGTGGTCGCTTCCGTGGTTGTGGTCGGTTCGGTGGTAGTTGTTGGTTCCGTGGTAGTTGTCGCTTCCGTGGTAGTGGTCGCTCCCATGGTAGTGGTCGCTTCCGTGGCAGTGGTCGCATCCGTTGTAGTGGTCGCTTCCGTGGCAGTGGTCGCTTCCGTGGTAGTGGTCGCTCCCATGGTAGTGGTCGCATCCGTGGTTGTGATCGCTTCCGTGGTAGTGGTCGCTTCCGTGGTAGTGGTCGCTTCCGTTGTTGTGGTCGGTTCCGTGGTAGTTGTCAGTTTCGTGGTAGTTGTCGGTTCCGTGGTAGTGGACGCTTCAGTGGTAGTAGTGGCTTCCGTGATAATGGTCGGTTCCGTGGTAATTGTCGGTTCCGTGGTAGTGGTCGCTTCCGTGGTAGTGGTCGCTTCCGTGGTAGTGGTCGCTTCCGTTGTTGTGGTCGCTTCCGTGGTAGTGGTAGCTTCTGTGGTAGTGGTCAGTTCCGTGGTAGTGGTTGCTTCCGTGGTCATGGTCGGTTTCGTGGTAGTGGTCGCTTCTGTGCTAGTGGTCGCTTCCGTGGTAGTTGTCGGTTCCGTGGTAGTGGTCGCTTCTGTGGTAGTGGTCGGTTCCGTGGTAGTGGTCGCTTCTGTGGTAGTGGTCGCTTCCGTGGTAGTGGTGGCTTCCGTGGTAGTAGCCGCTTCAGTTGTAGTAGTGGCTTCCGTGTTAGTGGTCGGTTCCGTGGTAATGGTCGGTTCCGTGGTAATGGTCGCTCTTATGGTACTGGTCGCATCCGTGGTACTGGTCGCTTCCGTGGTAGTGGTCGCTTCCGTTGTTGAGGTCGGTTCCGTGGTAGTTGTCGGTTCCGTGGTAGTTGTCGGTTCCGTGGTAGTGGTCGCTTCCGTGGTAGTGGTCGCTTCCGTTGTTGTGGTCGGTTCCGTGGTACTTGTCAGTTCCGTAGTAGTTGTCGCTTCCGTGTTAGTGGACGCTTCAGTGGTAGTAGTGGCTTCCGTGTTAGTGGTCGGTTCCGTGGTAGTAGTCGCTTCCGTTGTAGTGGTAGTTTCCGTAATAGTGGTCGCTTCCGTGGTAGTGGTCGCTTCCGTGGTTGTGGTCGGTTCGGTGGTAGTTGTTGGTTCCGTTATAGTTGTCGCTTCCGTGGTAGTGGTCGCTTCCGTGGTAGTGGTCGCTTCCGTTGTTGTGATCGGTTCCGTGGTAGTTGTCGGTTCCGAGGTAGTTGTCGGTTCCGTGGTAGTTGTCGATTCCGTGGTAGTGGTCGGTTTTGAGGTAGTGGTCGCTTCCGTGCTAGTGGTTGCTTCCGCGGTAGTGGTGGGTTCCGTGGAAGTGGTCGCATCCGTTGTATTGGTCGCTTCCGTGGCAGTGGTCGCTTCCGTGGTAGTGGTCGCTCCCATGGTAGTGGTCGCATCCGTGGTTGTGGTCGCTTCCGTGGTAGTGGTCGCTTCCGTGGTAGTGGTCGCTTCCGTTGTTGTGGTCGGTTCCGTGGTAGTGGACGCTTCAGTGGTAGTAGTGGCTTCCGTGATAATGGTCGGTTCCGTGGTAATTGTCGGTTCCGTGGTAGTGGTCGCTTCCGTGGTAGTGGTCGCTTCCGTGGTAGTGGTCGCTTCCGTTGTTGTGGTCGCTTCCGTGGTAGTGGTCGCTTCCGTGGTAGTGGTCGCTTCCGTTGTTGTGGTCGGTTCCGTGGTAGTTGTCAGTTCCGTGGTAGTTATCGGTTCCGTGGTAGTGATCGCTTCTGTGGTAGTGGTCAGTTCCGTGGTAGTGGTCGCTTCTGTGGTAGTGGTCGGTTCCGTGGTAGTTGTCGGTTCCGTGGTAGTGGTCGCTTCTGTGGTAGTTGTCGGTTCCGTGGTAGTGGTCGTTTCTGTGGTAGTGGTCGGTTCCGTGGTAGTGGTCGCTTCTGTGGTAGTGGTCGGTTCCGTGGTAGTGGTCGCTTCTGTGGTAGTGGTCGCTTCCGTGGTAGTTGTCGGTTCCGAGGTAGTGGTCGCTTCTGTGGTAGTGGTCGGTTCCGTGGTAGTGGTCGCTTCTGTGGTAGTGGTCGCTTCCGTGGTAGTTGTCGGTTCCGTGGTAGTGGCCGTTTCTGTGGAAGTAGTCGTTTCCGTGTTAGTGGTTTCTTCCGTGGTAGTGGTCGGTTCTGTTGTAGTGGTCGGTTCCGTGGTAGTGGTCGGTTCCGTGGTAGTGGTCGGTTCCGTAGTAGTTGTCGGTTTCGAGATCGTGGTCGCTTCCGTGGTAGTGGTCGGTCTCGTAGTAGTTGTCGGTTCCGTGGTAGTAATCGCTTCTGAGGTAGTGGTCGGTTCCGTGGTAGTGGTCGGTTCCGTGGTAGTGGTCGCTTCCGTGGTAGTGGTCGCTTCCGTAGTACTGGTCGCTTCCGTTGTTGTGGTCGGTTCCGTGGTAGTTATCGGTTCCGTGGTAGTTGTCGGTTCCGTGGTAGTGGTCACTTCTGTGGTAGTTGTCGGTTCCGTGGTAGTTGTCGCTTCTGTGGTAGTGGTCGGTTCCGTAGTAGTGGTCGCTTCTGTGGTAGTGGTCGCTTCCGTGGTAGTTGTCGGTTCCGAGTTAGTGTTCGCTTCTGTGGTAGTGGTCGGTTCCGTGGTAGTGGTCGCTTCTGTGGTAGTGGTCGCTTCTGTAGTAGTGGTCGCTTTCGTGGTAGTTGTCGGTTCCATGGTAGTGGTCGCTTCAGTGGAAGTGGTCGCTTCCGTGTTTGTGGTTGCTTCCGTGGTAGTGGTCGCTTCTGTGGTAGTTATCGGTTCCGTGGTAGTGGTCGCTTCTGTGGTAGTGGTCGGTTCCGTGGTAGTGGTCGTTTCTGTGGTAGTGGTCGGTTCCGCGGTAGTGGTCGCTTCTGTGGTAGTGGTCGCTTCCGTGGTAGTTGTCGGTTCCGAGGTAGTGGTCGCTTCTGTGGTAGTGGTCGCTTTCGTGGTAGTGGTCGCTTCTGTGGTAGTGGTCGCTTCCGTGGCAGTTGTCGGTTCCGTGTTAGTGGCCGTTTCTGTGGAAGTAGTCGCTTCCGTGTTAGTGGTTGCTTCCGTGGTAGTGGTCGGTTCTGTGGTAGTGGTCGGTTCCGTGGTAGTCGTCGGTTCCGTGGTAGTGGTCGGTTCCGTGGTAGTGGTCGGTTCCGTGGTAGTGGTCGGTTCCGTGGTAGTGGTCGGTTCCGTGGTAGTGGTCGGTTCCGTGGTAGTTGTCGGTTCCGTGGTAGTGGTCGGTTCCGTGGTAGTGGTCGGTTTTGTGGTAGTGGTCGGTTCCTTAGTAGTTGTCGGTTCCGTGATCGTGGTCGCTTCCGTGGTAGTGGTCGGTTCCGTGGTAGTTTTCGGTTCCGTGGTAGTAATCGCTTCTGTGGTAGTGGTCGGTTCCGTGGTAGTGGTCGGTTCCGTGGTAGTGGTCGGTTCCGTGGTAGTGGTCGGTTCCGTGGTAGTGGTCGGTTCCGTAGTAGTTGTCGGATCCGTGGTAGTGGTCGCTTCCGTGGTAGTGGTCGCTTCCGTGGTACTGGTCGCTTCCGTTGTTGTGGTCGGTTCCGTGGTAGTTATCGGTTCCGTGGTAGTTGTCGGTTCCGTGGTAGTGGTCGCTTCTGTGGTAGTTGTCGGTTCCGTGGTAGTTGTCGCTTCTGTGGTAGTGGTCGGTTCCGTAGTAGTGGTCGCTTCCGTGATAGTGGTCGCTTCCGTTGTAGTGGTTGCTTCCGTGGTAGTTGTCGGTTCCGTGGTAGTGGTCGCGTCCGTGGTAGTGGACGCTTCCGTGGTAGTGGTCGGTTCCGTGTTAGTGGTCGCTTCCGTGGTAGGGGTCGCTTCTGTGGTAGTGGTCGCTTCCATGGTAGTGGTCGCTAACGTGGTAGTGGTCGCTTCCAAGTTAGTGGTTGCTTCCGTGGTAGTGGTCGCTTCGGTGGTAGTAATCGCTTTCGAGTCAGTGGTCGCTTCCGTAATAGTTGTCGGTTCCTTGGTAGTGGTAGTTTCCGTGGTAGTTGTCGGTTCCGTGGTAGTTGTCGGTTCCGTGGTAGTTGTCGGTTCCGTGGTAGTGGTCGGTTCCGTGGTAATTGTCGGTTCCGTGGTTGTGGTCGGTTCCGTGGTAGTGGTCGGTTCCGTGGTAGTGGTCGGTTCCGTGGTGGTGGTCGGTTCCGTAGTAGTTGTCGGTTCCGTGGTAGTGGTCGGTTCCGTGGTAGTGGTCGGTTCCGTGGTAGTGGTCGGTTCCGTAGTAGTTGTCGGATCCGTGGTAGTGGTCGCTTCCGTGGTAGTGGTCGCTTCCGTGGTACTGGTCGCTTCCGTTCTTGTGGTCGGTTCCGTGGTAGTTATCGGTTCCGTGGTAGTTGTCGGTTCCGTGGTAGTGGTCGCTTCTGTGGTAGTTGTCGGTTCCGTGGTAGTTGTCGCTTCTGTGGTAGTGGTCGGTTCCGTAGTAGTGGTCGCTTCCGTGATAGTGGTCGCTTCCGTTGTAGTGGTTGCTTCCGTGGTAGTTGTCGGTTCCGTGGTAGTGGTCGCGTCCGTGGTAGTGGACGCTTCCGTGGTAGTGGTCGGTTCCGTGTTAGTGGTCGCTTCCGTGGTAGGGGTCGCTTCTGTGGTAGTGGTCGCTTCCATGGTAGTGGTCGCTAACGTGGTAGTGGTCGCTTCCAAGTTAGTGGTTGCTTCCGTGGTAGTGGTCGCTTCGGTGGTAGTAATCGCTTTCGAGTCAGTGGTCGCTTCCGTAATAGTTGTCGGTTCCTTGGTAGTGGTCGTTTCCGTGGTAGTTGTCGGTTCCGTGGTAGTTGTCGGTTCCGTGGTAGTTGTCGGTTCCGTGGTAGTGGTCGGTTCCGTGGTAATTGTCGGTTCCGTGGTAGTGGTCGGTTCCGTGGTAGTGGTCGGTTCCGTAGTAGTTGTCGGTTCCGTGATAGTGGTCGCTTCCGAAGTAGTGGTCGGTTCCGTGGTAGTGGTCGGTGCCGTGGTAGTGGTCGCTTCTGTGGTAGTGGTCGGTTCCGTGGTAGTTGTCGGTTCCGTGGTAGTGGTCGGTTCCGTGGTAGTGGTCGGTTCCGTGGTAGTGGTCAGTTCCGTAGTAGTTGTCGGTTCCGTGATAGTGGTCGTTTCTGTGGTAGTGGTCGGTTCCGTAGTAGTTGTCGCTTCTGTGGTATTGGTAGCTTCCGAGGTAGCGGTCGCTTCCGTGGTAGTGGTCGCTTCCGTGGTAGGGGTCGCTTCCGTGGTCGTGGTCGTGGTCGCTTCCGTGGTGGCGGTCGCTTCCGTGGTTGTGGTCGTTTCCGTGGTAGTTGTCGCTTCCGTGGTAGTTGTCGCTTCCGTGGTAGTGGTCGCTTCTATGGTAGTGGTCGCTTCCGTGGTAGTGGTCGCTTCCGTGGTAGGGGTCGCTTCCGTGGTAGGGGTCGCTTCCGTAATCGTGGTCGCTTCCGTGGTAGTGATTTGTTCCGTGTGAGTGGTCGTTTCCGTGGTAGTTGTCGCTTCCGTGGTAGTTGTCGCTTCCGTGGTAGTGGTCGGTTCTGTGGTAGTGGTCCCTTCTGTTGTAGTGGTCGCTTTCTCGGTAGTGGTCGCTTCCGTGATAGTGGTCGCTTCCGTGGTAGTGGTCGCTTCCAAAGTAGTGGTCGCTTCCGTGGTACTGGTCGCTTCGGTGGTAGTTGTCGCTTCCGTCTCAGTGGTCGCTTCCGTGGTAGTTTTCTGATCCGTGGAAGTGGTCGCTTCCGTGTGAGTGGTCGCTTCAGTGGTAGTGGTCGTTTCCGTGGTAGTGGTCGCTTCCGTGGTACTGGTCGCTTCGGTGGTAGTGGTCGCTTCCGTCTCAGTGGTCGCTTCCGTGGTAGTGGTCGCTTCCGTGGTACTGGTCGCTTCGGTGGTAGTGGTCGCTTCCGTCTCAGTGGTCGCTTCCGTGGTAGTTTTCTGATCCGTGGCAGTGGTCGCTTCCGTGATAGTGGTCGCTTCCGAGGTAGTAGTCGATTCCGTAGTAGTGGTAGCTTCTGTGTTAGTGGTAGCTACCGATGTAGCGGTCGCTTCCGTTTTAGTGGTCGCTTCCGTGGTAGTGGTCGCTTCTGTTGTATTGGTCGCGTCCGTGGTAGTGGTCGGATCCGTGGTAGTGGTCAGTTCAGTGGTAGTGGTCGCTTCCGTGGTAGTGGTTGCTTCCGTGGTAGTGGTCGGTTCCGTTGTAGTTGTCGCTTCCGTGGTAGTAGTCTCTTCCGTGGTAATGGTCGTTTCCGTGGTAGTGGTCGTTTCCGTGGTAGTGGTCGCTTCCTTGCTGGTAGTGGTCGCGTCTGTGTTAGTGTTCGCTTCCGTTGTAGTAGTTGCTTCCGTGGTAGTGGTCGGTTCCAGTGTGTTGGTTGCTTCCGTAATAGTAGTCGCTTCCGTGGTAGTTGTCGCTCGCGTGGTAGTGGTCGGTTTCACGGTAGTGGTCGTTACTGTGGTAGTGGTCGGTTTCACGGTAGTGGTCGTTACTGTGGTAGTGGTCGGTTTCACGGTAGTGGTCGTTACTGTGGTAATTGTGACAGCTGTAGGCGTTGTTTGAATCCTAAAAAAAAATACGATAAAGAAAAAACTCATTAAAATATCTGAAATGTTTATGACTTAAAACAAATGTACTCTATAACAATAAGATATCATTTCGGGCTGTAGTTATTTTGTTTATATCTTAAATGATACAATTTTTCTTTCATACCATTCCATCTTTAGGAACTGTTTATGCTTTGAGGTTCGATGACTGTGACTACACAAGAAATCTTTAAATGCTCTACCTCATAGGCTCCCAATCTTTTTCGTCTCACTGCCCCCCTTTAAAAAATTTTCTTTCTTTCTCTCTTAACCCCACTCTTAGCTTTTCGTCTCCCACTCCGAAACTCAACTAATGAGTCAATTTGTATCATCAATTTTCTATGGTCCGACTAGAAATGTGTTCGTTTTTAGGAGCTTAAAAAAAAATCAACTAAAAAAGTTTTTTTTTTTTTTAAATAAATAATAGAACTAAATAATAACTATATACTTGTGCCTGGTGTGTTTCTAGCAGTTTGTCTATCATTAGTTTTGGTTATCAAAACTCTTTGGTCTCCACGCTCCATTACTTTAATTTACTTATCAAATTATCTCTTTGACAATAGTGTAATAAAAGCACACGCCACTTAGTATGGTGATGGATTTGCATTGAATAACTTTTGAGTCACTTTGTCACTTAAATATGCGATATCATGTTTTATATTTGTTTAGATTATCTTTAAAAGAATCATCTTTGCATTCCAAAAACTCTAGCATCGAATCAAAGACTCATAAAATCTATGTAAGCAGCCACCTTTCTGTGTGCAGTAATAAACGATTGTAGTCCCCGTCATTCTCAATGCAAAGATGTCTAAACAATCTATCATTAAACTTATTTTTTTTACCTGTGATTTGTTACCTGTGGTAATTACGAATTGTAGTGAGTGATGCAGATAATAACTGAGATTTTTAGTAGCTAAATGTTATGAGGAACCACTCAATGGACTTCCAGCACATGTGGCACAGACTTCTTTATATACAACATTTTTCCACAATAGTATCATACCATCGCCGGTGGACGAATTAATTTTTTCCTAAAAAGTCTTCAAGTAAATAATATTGATTCGCCTTTAGTGTTGTTTTTCGTGTTTGTGAAATGGGCAGTGTTCCCTTCTTAGATAAAATTAATGTAAGCTAAAAGTAACGCTTGATTGTCTCGTATTGTGGACTCGTCCAGTTTTTAAAGTAAAAAAATGCATTGTCTTCTTTTAAGTGCATGTAAATAACAAAGTTGTTTTCTTTTATAAATAATTTTTAAACGTATTTTATAGTAAATTAAAACAAAACCAATCTGAAACTGCAATAATTAAACCTAAGTACCGAACTTCGTCTGATGTCGAACCAATCGCGATATTAAAAATTATACCCATCCTAGCCCATACCTCTACTAAATGTCAGTGCTATTCCTATTTTAAAAAAATATAATATGTTCATTTGTTAGAGAACATCTAAACTTTGGCATTTTAAAATTTAAATAGCAGCGGTGTTCAAATTATTTCAAGCCCACTGTTCCTTCACCGCCCCCGGGAACCTCAGCGCCCCCTGCCCGGCGATATTGCTCCCGTTGAGAATCTATGTCTACCTGAATGCGTACTGTCCTTGAACACCAATGTTGGAGTCCTTATCTAATTGAAGCAAGTCAGCTGTCTTAGAGGAAGTTATAAGGATATGCGTTCGTCCATTACCTTGAAAGAAGCCAACCTTAAAAATAATTTAGCACTGTGGTTAAATTAGAGTAAATTTTTTTTAGAGTTATACTAAACATGATTACATTTTAAAATTGAATATTTCGATTATTTGTTTTACCGAAATAAACATTTAATATGTATTTATTGAGGGGTAATTATCTAACAGATGTTAATATTCTTTCAAAGAATTGGTTTGTTACTTTAAGAATAATTAGTTGATGCCAATTTGCAAAAATGTAAATTCCGCCTCACACTAACTTAGTATTTAAAATCAAGCTCATAATGTCGCAGCCGACATGCTAGTCATTATATTATACAGAGTCCGTGATTGCGGGCACAATGATAGATAAAGATAACGATGTTGAGCTCAAGTTACATTTAATTGGCATTAAAGAGATCTGTAAAAAGAAAGTGTTTTGTTAATGTCAGGGGTTTTGATAATAGTGTGACTAAATAGGATTTCTAATTCATTCAGCGTGCCAAGAGCCAAAGAGTCATCATGCTATATCACTCAATTTCTTGTGGAAGAAGCTAGAATTGACTTTTCAGGGGTCATACGCGTGACATTTAATATCGCACTGCGTGCCAAGTCTGGCGACTTGGTTGCTGAGCTCTGGTTTACGTCACAAGCTCAATTCATATTATATCATATCTTATATCATATCATATCATATCATATATTATATATTTCATATATATAAATCTCAAAACGGTGTATGTGGATATGAACGTTTGTACATGCCGCATAATCTTTTTAAATACTGGACAGAATGTAGTGAAATTTGCTACAAATATTCTTTGCGTTACTGCGGTGAACACTGTCTAGGTTAAAAAAAAATTAAATGACCACAGCGGTCAGTTTGGCGTCATCAAACTTCGAGGATAGATAGCCAGCAGTCTTTTCTTTTTATGAAGTCATCAATTTTTGCGTATTCATGTTTAATTAATGTAACAGGGTGGGGGGAAGAGGGGGGGGGGTAATTAATTTTACATTTATAATATTTCATGGTTACTACTAATTAAAGAGGGTTGTGGGTAAAGGACAGCCATCATCTACTAAATACATCTAAACTAGGGCACGAGGGGACTTTGGGCTTCCGTGACACTTCCGTTGGAACAGAAGGATTATTACAATCTAAACAGACCAACAACACTGAACACTAAACATAAAACACTAAAATCATATTCAAATTACAAATTACTTTTTATTCATGGAAATTCACTTGTCCCATTAAAGGGAACATAAAAATCATAAAAACAAATTGAACCCCAACAATAAACCTATACTATCTAAACTCTAAACATACTGTGAACCCAAACAAAATAACCAACTTAAACTCCCCTCTAAAAAACTAACTTCAACTCCCCACTAAAAACCAAACTTCAACTCCCCACTAAAAACCAAACTTCAACTCCCCACTAAAAACCAAACCTCAACTCCCCACTAAAAACCAACATAGGCCGACATTACGACCTACAATATAATAGAATAGAAATAGAGAAATAAAAATAAACATTAGAGCATGGTCATCTATATACATAAGCATAATATATATATACTATATACAGTAAATAAAAACTACATAGCATAGTCCCAACTATAACCAGTTCAAACATGAACCTATACTCCTTATACATCTTATAACATAATAGGAATTATGACATAAGAATCAACCCAGCTCTAGTCAATGAAGACTAGAATAAGACAACACCGCTCTATACTCTGTACCACAGAGTTAGGCCACTCACTGGTTAATACATACCAGTTAAGACAAAGCATGAAATAAAAACATCTACCATAACTTATTCCCATGCCGGCCATTAAAGGCAACATTACATTAAAATAATAATATACATGAACTAAAAAGAAATATACATTCAAAAAGAAGCCAACATGGCGGATAATGTTCCTTCCCAAAACCTCCAACTTAATCCATTCCCATCAATGCACTTATCATAGACAAGTGGACAATATACATAAAATAACAAAATTAGACATAGTATAAAATAGAATAAAAATTCTAAAAAGTAATTAAATCTCAACTCACGTCATATCTGAACAAGCCACACACAACTACGCCATAATCTGACCACTGGTCTTCCACAAAATGGGCCATTTCAGACGGAAGTGATTGATTAATTGTTCTATTTATAGACGCTGACCGAACGTCTCTGACCTCTAACCAGAAATTCCTTTTTTAACTACCCTAACATTGCCTTATTTCCGGTCAATCTGTGCTAAATATTATTCTAAATCTCCTATTGCTAAATATCTACAAATTTACCTTATGTACAACCCTATATTAAATTAAACTACAATAAAAATTCTACCTATTACTTTAATTAAACTACACTAACGAAACCCCAATTAAAAATAATCAGAAAAAGAATTCCGAAAAATGACGCAAGGCCTAGCCGCTTAACCTCGTTTCAGGGCTTTCACAAAATACAAAACAATATTTACATACATCATTTTTATACCAAACAGTCCCCCAAGTCTATATCTATATTACAAATAATAAAATATATTTACATAAAAAGTCAATTACTTACATTCTCACAAATCATAGCACCCACAGAGCACAGAAACTTAAACACATCCAAACGAAACACTCGTACAGTACAAAGCAATTAATCACACTTTTAATTTAAGTCACCGACCTACATTCATCTCCTAACTTTCTTTTTGCGACCCTGCAAAAACAAACTATCATACAAAAAAAATACCCCTCTGGCCCTAGATCAATACAAAAATTTACCCATTGGGACATACATAAAAAGCATGCAGCCTAAAGATAGGTGGAAAATGTGAAAGTCTCACTGGGACAAAAAATGCTGTACCTACTCTTAAAACATCTGACATCAAAGTCACAATGAGATATACGTAGTGTCCAAGTACATCAAAAAGGAAAAATCTACGCACACTACACAAAAGGGTTAATATGTCATGAAATGGGTAATAAAGGCATACAAAAAGTAAATATATCATTTTCATAAAAACATAAAAAAAGGAAAGAAAATGGTTACAAATAAAAAGTAAACAGAAGTGTAATGAAAAAAGAGCAGAGTCCTCTCCTGGTACAGCTTGACGTCTTTTTTGGCACACCGATTTCACATTAACTATCATAGGGTCCACCGAAACCGTTTCTTTAACCACTTTCAAGCAATGTAACGGTGCCGCCTGAACCATTCCTCTATTTACTACCGGTCCGGTTGGCACAACTACTTTAAACATGACTGACTGGGGTCTAACAGTTTGGGTATCCCCAACTTCTGGTAGAACACTGGTAGTTTGGTTGGTGAATAGGCTCTCCGTCACTGTGCTGACCAGGGAGCCTGTGTCAATCGTGGCCTCACAACATAGCCCATTGAGGCTGACATTTGCGGCAGGGCGGGTGCCTATTATCTGGCTCGACAGAGTAGAATCCTCATCTTTGTGATGAATCGTGCCATTCGCTCCGACAGTTGACTGCCTCCCTTTCAGGCACTCTCCAGCAAGGTGGTCGGGGCTGCCACAGTTATCGCAGTATCCAGAATGATAACCGTAGTGGTCTGGTTCACCTGAACGCTGTGGGTATGGATGAGCATCGGGGCTTTGTTGTGCAAGCTGCAGATACTCTATTGTTGTTGATAACTCACCCACCTGTTTGGCCAGTGCCAACACCAATTTTTCCAACTCTGGGCCCGGCTGTTTTGGCTCAACAGTCGTAGCTACAGAGTGCATCGAGTGGTCGTAACATTCCTCCTCGGACCAGCGGATAGCCGTATCCCGCAGGTCTAGGAAGGAGGTCCTAGGGTATTTATGGGTCTCCTCTCGCAGGTACTTCCTCAAGAGGGGGTCTAGCAAGTTTTCTGCAAAGTGGTCCCTCAAGATTACGGCATCTGTGAGGGCCACTGAGAGACTGGTTTGTCGCGCTAACAGGGCATCAAATGCAGCATGCAAGCGGTGAGAGTAGGATCTCACAGTCTCTGAGACATGTTGATGGACTGTGAGAAACAGGCCCATTAATTTGGAGATACTACGTTTCTCTCCGTAGACGGACTGTAGCACCCTGATCAGCTCTTCGGGGTTGGACCTCACCTCCGGTGGGTGGCACCTACACTCTGCCCTCACTGACTCGCCGAGGTGAGCCCATAGCACTTCTCTCTTCTCTTCGTTCTCGGTGACTCGTCTCGCCCTCCAGGCACCTCTAATGTCCTCGATGAAGCTCTCCACGTCGCCTGGGTGGTTACTGCCGTGAAATAGCTTGATGGGCTCCTCACGGTGCAGGACGACATACACTGTCTGTGTGGCTTGTTCTTCACCAGCCATGCCTATGTTGGTTTTTTTTCTACCTATATCCTAACCTCCAACCCATTAAACCTAACCTTCCTAAGCTAAAAACAGTAATCATTGGTCTGTTTAAGCACGGAATCCCACTTCTGACACCATTTGTAACAGGGTGGGGGGAAGAGGGGGGGTAATTAATTTTACATTTATAATATTTCATGGTTACTACTAATTAAAGAGGGTTGTGGGTAAAGGACAGCCATCATCTACTAAATACATCTAAACTAGGGCACGAGGGGACTTTGGGCTTCCGTGACACTTCCGTTGGAACAGAAGGATTATTACAATCTAAACAGACCAACAACACTGAACACTAAACATAAAACACTAAAATCATATTCAAATTACAAATTACTTTTTATTCATGGAAATTCACTTGTCCCATTAAAGGGAACATAAAAATCATAAAAACAAATTGAACCCCAACAATAAACCTATACTATCTAAACTCTAAACATACTGTGAACCCAAACAAAATAACCAACTTAAACTCCCCTCTAAAAAACTAACTTCAACTCCCCACTAAAAACCAAACTTCAACTCCCCACTAAAAACCAAACTTCAACTCCCCACTAAAAACCAAACTTCAACTCCCCACTAAAAACCAAACCTCAACTCCCCACTAAAAACCAACATAGGCCGACATTACGACCTACAATATAATAGAATAGAAATAGAGAAATAAAAATAAACATTAGAGCATGGTCATCTATATACATAAGCATAATATATATATACTATATACAGTAAATAAAAACTACATAGCATAGTCCCAACTATAACCAGTTCAAACATGAACCTATACTCCTTATACATCTTATAACATAATAGGAATTATGACATAAGAATCAACCCAGCTCTAGTCAATGAAGACTAGAATAAGACAACACCGCTCTATACTCTGTACCACAGAGTTAGGCCACTCACTGGTTAATACATACCAGTTAAGACAAAGCATGAAATAAAAACATCTACCATAACTTATTCCCATGCCGGCCATTAAAGGCAACATTACATTAAAATAATAATATACATGAACTAAAAAGAAATATACATTCAAAAAGAAGCCAACATGGCGGATAATGTTCCTTCCCAAAACCTCCAACTTAATCCATTCCCATCAATGCACTTATCATAGACAAGTGGACAATATACATAAAATAACAAAATTAGACATAGTATAAAATAGAATAAAAATTCTAAAAAGTAATTAAATCTCAACTCACGTCATATCTGAACAAGCCACACACAACTACGCCATAATCTGACCACTGGTCTTCCACAAAATGGGCCATTTCAGACGGAAGTGATTGATTAATTGTTCTATTTATAGACGCTGACCGAACGTCTCTGACCTCTAACCAGAAATTCCTTTTTTAACTACCCTAACATTGCCTTATTTCCGGTCAATCTGTGCTAAATATTATTCTAAATCTCCTATTGCTAAATATCTACAAATTTACCTTATGTACAACCCTATATTAAATTAAACTACAATAAAAATTCTACCTATTACTTTAATTAAACTACACTAACGAAACCCCAATTAAAAATAATCAGAAAAAGAATTCCGAAAAATGACGCAAGGCCTAGCCGCTTAACCTCGTTTCAGGGCTTTCACAAAATACAAAACAATATTTACATACATCATTTTTATACCAAACAGTCCCCCAAGTCTATATCTATATTACAAATAATAAAATATATTTACATAAAAAGTCAATTACTTACATTCTCACAAATCATAGCACCCACAGAGCACAGAAACTTAAACACATCCAAACGAAACACTCGTACAGTACAAAGCAATTAATCACACTTTTAATTTAAGTCACCGACCTACATTAAGTTTGTTTCAATGTTTGCGAATGTACTTAATGAATGAATAGAACAAAATATATTAACGTTTTAATTTGTGTCGAAATTTATTATGTTTGTTAATTACATTATGTTTGTTGGCAGCGCTTTACAAATATTATTATTATTATTAATTTGTAGCGGGCAATTTTTAAATTGTTATAATGTTGTATAAATTGTTTTGTAGTTGATGCGGGCAATCTCATTATAACTACTTGAGTAGTAGTGGATGTAAACATAACTTTTAGCCGGTTTGGAGACCCGGGCACATACCTGCTATTTAATTTGTGCCGTAATTTGGAGTGTGCGATGTTTAAATTGTTAAGACAATGTTTTAATTGGTAATAAACTTTGTAGCGTTTAAATACAAAATTCCTTTACGTTTATATTCGTGTCGTATTCGAAATATAAACTTTGTAGTTGTACTTTTAGCCGGTTCGAAGGACCGGGCACGTACCTGCTAGTATATATATAAATCTCAAAAGGTGTAT
The DNA here is from genome assembly GCA_949126835.1 of Anisus vortex. NCBI lineage: Eukaryota > Metazoa > Mollusca > Gastropoda > Planorbidae > Anisus > Anisus vortex. Next base: position 16,910,296 of record OX421493.1, read on the forward strand.
GTATGTATATATGTATGTATGTATGTGGGTATGTACATACCGCAAAATCTTTTTTAATACTAGGCAGAATGACATGAAATTTGCTACAAACATTCTTCTGTATTACTTCGGTCAACACTGTCAAGGTTTTAAAAAAAATAAATGACCGTAGTGGTCAGTTAGGTAAAAAAATGGGAATAAAAAGACAAATTTTGGTTTCACGTTGAAACTTTTTATAGTTTTTCCACAAAGCTAGAAAAAAAGAATGCGCTGGAATTATTTTTATGACGTCATCAAACTTTGCGCTCTAGCTTTGTGAATAAAGGGGAAAAAAATTAATTCATGTTTACATTCGTGTCGTATTATAAACTTTGCGGGCAATGTTTAAAGTTTGTGAATGAACTTTGTCAATGAATAGAACCAAATTATATTCACGTTTAAATTTGTGTCGTATACATCTGATAAACTTTGTAGCGGGATAGGTTAAAATGCCGTATATATTAACTTTGTAGCCGGATAGGTTTAAATGCCGTATTCATATTCTGCTGAGGTTGAGAATTTCGTTCATTTTTATATATATTATTTAGTTCTTGGGCCACAATGGAAGGAATGACTTTTGATTTGTCTTTTAATTGAAAACTTTTTCAGATATTGATGTTTTAAAAAACGTCCCATAAGTAGGACAGTAGCAACAAGTGGCCCCGTAAATTTATATTGGGTCAGTCCGTTGTTTCTTGTTTTCCCGTTAAATGCTTTGAATAAAATCACATTTATAAGTGTTATAGTTTAAGTTAAGTGTATCCACCAATCATTTAATCTCTAAAAATCAATCAACTGACACTTTTATAGTACTAGTACAGGCCGGAAGTTTTAAAAAAATACAATATTTTATATTTCATAGATTTCTATGAAGAAAAATATTAGTTCCTCCCCTTACCCATTCACGAACCATGCAGCAAATAATAAGCCTGTTCATAGATTTATTATATTTTTGTACAATGAAACATAATAAAGATATTAAATGAGAAACATATATGAACCACAGTGTTCTTGGTTTATAATAATAAAAAAAAACACTTAAATATAATAATTTATTATATATAAACATTGTTTTTCATCCTTTTTTAAAACGAAATTGAATGCACAAATAAGTACTGTTTGTATACAATAACTTAAGCTGTAACTTAAATAATTAAAGGTTAGACTATGTTAAAATAAAACTATATATAAACAATTAAACTATTAAAGGACGCCATAGAACATCACACTTTTGGCACATACTATTTATAGCCATAGTTATGAAGCATTCTTTGATTAGAACATAAGTCTACAAGATGCAGATGCCCATCAAGACTATGTTTCCTCAGACCGGTTTCTGTTTCCTAATTAGAGATTGAATGCTTTAGTATCTGTTTATCTGCAAATGTGGTCCTGGATAAGATGTCAGCTACTGACCACTTATCAGTCGAATGCTCAAAGCCTTTCATTCTAACCAGAATAATGCAGACAATCAAAGCGCTAAACATGCTAAAGATCATTTGGCAATACGAGAGAATCTCCCTCTGTTCGAATATTTGACTAATGTGCTCTCTGATGATATCGGTTTTCAGGTAAAATCTCCAGAGAATGGTCGGGGTCTTAAAAATGAGATATTTCAACAAGATTTTTATTGTCACAAACGAAGATGTCCGCAAATAATTTATCAAATATTGGCGCATACGAGAATCCACGAAGCACCTCTCAGCGCAAGTAACTGTGGTGAACTGGACAAGAATCATTGGAAGTTCTTGCACAGCCCAATCCGCTCGACACAGAACAAGTAGAGAGAAGAAGAGACCAACAGAAGAAAACTTGGGAGTAAAATATAAAAGATTGGATCAAGCTCTCCTTCATTGGCCCCCAAACAGCAGCACAAGGTCGTGACAATTGGGGAGTGATGACACAGCAGTCAACAATGATCCCCCCATCTACCGACCCATAGGTTAAAGTTCAAGGTCATATAACTCTTATTTAAAGTAAAATTTTGTTCACAAAGCAAATTTATAATTAAAGTATAACTTTCGTAAAGTGCACAAAAACTAATTTTAGTTTTTATAAGACATATAAGCATTTAATAGGAATTTTTTTACAAAGTGTCCTATAAGTGGCATACTAGCAGAAAATAGGTTAACTTTGTAGCGGGATAGGTTTAAATTGCCGTATATATTAACTTTGTAGCAGTATAGGTTTAAATTGCCGTATATATTAACTTTGTAGCGGGATAGGCTCAAATTGCGGTATAGGCTATACTAACTTTGAAGCGGGATAAGTTTAAATTGCCGTATATATTAACTTTGTAGCAGGATAGGTTTAAATTGCCGTATATATTAACTTTGTAGCCGGATAGGCTCAAATTGCGGTATAGGCTATACTAACTTTGAAGCGGGATAAGTTTAAATTGCCGTATATATTAACTTTGTAGCAGGATAGGTTTAAATGCCATATATATTAACTTTGTAGCGGGATAGGTTTAAATTGCTGTATATATTAATTTTGTAGCGGGATAGGTTTAATTTGCCGTATATATTAACTTTGTAGCAGGATAGGTTTAAATGCCGTATATATTAACTAACAGTAAAAAGTTTAATGACCCAATAAACTCACACCATTAGATCACAGTTGTCATACTTTGACCAAGAAGTAGAAAAATTGATTTTTATTAGTTTTTCCTTTTTAGTTGTATATTGAACTGGTGTATATTAAATTCTGCAAAACAACAATACAAAAATAAATACTGACAAAAAAAAAACAATTACAAAAACACTATTTTATATATGTTGCAAAAAAAAATAAAAATAAACAAACTATAATGTGTCAAACATAGACTATACAACGCCCGCTCGGAGAACCTGGCACATATCTGCTAGAGTTTAATATTTTTTGCTTACATAGACATCCAAAATAGAAACTGTACAACTTTAGAATTCTATGAAATATATAATAATATAAAGTTTACCTGAGGTCTAACCCTTTCGTTATTGCCTTTAAAGTTGACCCAGTCAATTTTGGGATATTCTAGAATAGCCAGACTCTTGACTCCGTCTGTCACAAGGACCATTTGAACTGTATTGACCTGTATTTATAGACAAAACAAGAAGTGATAAAATAAATGAACAAATAGTGGAAAACTTTTTCAATTTTTTTTTAAGACATTTGACTGTTAATGTAAAGGTAAGGCCTATCTGAAAATCATTGTTCTATTTTAATAACAGATTAGTAGTTATGCCCGTCAAATGACGGAGGACGGAGAAAAAAATTATTACAAAGAAAAAATAACAAACAGTATCACAATATAAACGGTAGTAAAAACCTTTCTTTTGGTATTTAGTTTTTGTTCTTTGTTTATTGTTTACGGTCGCTTTGGCCCTGGAACATGCAAATGAATTGTTGCTGTCACGCTTCCGACTTCTTATTAATAATATTAAAGACCAAGTGAACAGCTTTTTCTCGAAGGGACGAGATTTGTAAAAGTCTCATACGGAAGTGACGTGTTAGATGGACAATAAATAAACAAGACACGACCCACAAAATCTATATGTAATTATTTTGTTAAAAAATAAGACCGGGAAAAGATTCAAAACACGTGGAAATAGATTCAAAACACGTGAAAATATTCATTTTTCCTTGTCGGAATTCCTTCTCTGACGTCACTACCCTTTGTTGCCATATCAAATGGCTACGAGATTTGAATTTTTCCTACGCACATTTAAGTGCTAATATTAAACTAATTACTTGAAAGTTAGGTTTAATATTTTGTATAAATGATTTTATTAGCATTTGGGTAATGAATACACTATTTGCTATCAAAATAAACGTTTATCTCAATTTTGATAAAAAGCTGTTCACTTGGTCTTTAAACTAACAATTAATAGGCTACAATCAAAAGGATAAAAACAAACAAATACAGAACAATGAAAAAGTGAATAATAAAAACGTAGACAGCAACATTTCGCAGTACGGGAAAACTCGATCCCGAAACACGCTTAATTTGAAAGCGTTTCAAACGGACAACATTCGGAAATGGCGCTAGGTTTATAGCCTTAATATACGGCGATTAGTAATAGATCTAAGTGTATTAAAAAAATAATTAACGAATTGATCAATATTGTTTATATATTAACAATTTCTTTTGGATGTAGTTTTCAATTTATACATTTAATTTTTATGCTAAACGGTCAATCGGCTTAGGCGCCTATAGAGGACAAATATATAAACATATAAACAAATTCAAGGTAATCTATATACTAATAGCCCCCCCCCCCTTAAAATCTGTCAGTCAGTCAGTGTATGTGTCTGTGTATCGGAACGCTTAGCGACTTGGTTTCGAGAGTATAGACAGATGACGTAGTTGTCTGTTCTACGAGCTCACCACTAGCGTGAAACCATTTTTTGTTTTGTGTGGCAAGTGCATAAATTAAGCACTAAATGACACCAGCACTGAAACCGCCGTTTTATGTCATTGTAAGAAGTTCAAATAAAGATCCGGTATTTTGTTTAATAAACAAAAGTAAGGTCAAATATATCGAGTAGTTTGGTTGGTATTATTACATTAGCGGCAACCTTCAATGTGATTGTTCCATGCTAAAGCTACGTTTATCTAGTGTCTGGGTTGTGATTCAATGAGGCCTCGATCCATCACTATCTCAGACAGTGAATTATTAAACATCTCCTTCAATGTAGACAACGACAGTTATAACGATGAAAAAAAATGACTGATCGAAAGCCTTCAGTAGTAATATCAACTGGTTTATTAATTAATTCAACAACATCATAGTGTAAAATCTTATAACATCAGAATCAGTACGTTTAAGAGAGCAAACAAAATTACGACCAGTCATTTTGGCTGTCGGAGTAGAACTAATGGATTGGCGGGCGACGCTAAGCAAGTTCCAGAAATCACAGCTCATAGTGACGGAGCCAATGGGAAGGCTGGGATTCATGACCCTACCCCCATAATTGATCTCAACCGCGGGAAAAAGGTTCCGGCAGAGAAAAAAACTCTTGAGAGAGATGGGAAGGAGGGGGATAGTAGATGTCTGGAAATAAACTAGTTCAAACCAGTTGTAATCTATTAATAGCATCCTGTCTCGACTGTCATTTTAAAATAAAGGGAAGATTAAACAAGCATGATCTACTAATAGCTTCCATGCGATTGCAGGGGAATGGAAATGTATAACAGAAAAAGATACAATTTAAGTATTAGAATCGTATTACATTTTCAATACCATGTTCCATAATAGCATATAGTGGTAATAATAAGGGTTTATAATAGTGACTGAGTCTATGTCACGTAACAGCATAAACAGGTTCGGCCTAACCTGAATCACTTCTGGATCCCTTAAAACTTAAAATATCGTGTTTTCATTGGCATCGATTATATGTGTCAAGTTTCAACTGGATGGGATGATGGTGCGTCAATTAACTTACAGTAGATATTGTTTACCATAAATCAACAATTTGCGAGGTTAATATATAAAGGATTATTAAATAACAGAAAAAGAGTTGTAAGTTTTACGTAATTTATAAAAATGATCCTGCTCAATCTTATCTCATTATATGCTATACTTAGGACCCACGTTTCCTAAAACTTGACCAAATAGAAAACCAAAAAACGTTTTCTCCGTGAGTTTCAACGGGCTATTCCTAATTATATAAATTAATGGTTACTGAGCATTCACTGCTATGTAAATTTAGCCCGTATTTTCTATTGTTCTTGTTAAGCTGTAGCTCACAGTATTTACAAAAATATTTATTATAGGCAGGGCCGGCTCTAGGGTTTTGACGCCCTAGGCGAAAACAAATTCTACCCCTGATTAAAGTGCCTTAGGCGGGGTCTGCCGGTATGGAACTTCGAAAATGTGTTTTTGTTAATAATTAATTATTGTTATAGCTCAACAAAGATATTTATTTTATAACCTTTGATTGATGACTTTGAAATGTAAATAAAACATTTGAAGGAAAAGTAACAATGGCTTTACATTATAGATTAATAATTAGAAATATAAATTATTGTTAGAAAAGTTACATATCACACACTTTTACATTAGATATATGGGTTACTAGGTTTTATACCTGCATTATGTACAGTTATCATAATAACAAGCCGAAACTCACAGTTAGATTATATATATTTTGTTTCTGTTTGTATAACACTTAAAAAAAAAAAGACTACTTGATATTGGATTATTGTTTTCTTAACTACGGTCCAAAAGTCACTTTTAAAAACTGATTAACAGTATTTATACTCCTAAAGACTAAAACCCAAACGGTACTTTTCTTGCTTTCTGCTTATGAAATTCTTGTATGAGAACTTTTGAGTCTAACTAACTTGCTATCTCACTTTCAATAGAAATTGTCGCAGATTCGAAAGTCTCTCCTGACACATTGTGCTTCGCAGTGTACTACTAATTAGTTTAAGTTTTGAAAAACTTCGTTTAACACTAGCTACGGAAAGTGGCAACGTAAGCAAAATACGAAGGGCTACACAAATATTAGGAAATCTATTTTTAAGAGTCTGATGGTAAATGTAGTTTAGGACTTCTTCAAAGTTAGTCATGGTGATGGTGAGAAACGGCTCTTAGTTCAGAACACTGTCGTACAGCAGCAATGACAGAGTCATTCAATTTAAATCTTCAGCTTTTTCTATTGTTAATGCTTTCACCAAGTTTTTGCACATCGACTTAACCTCTGATGTAGTCTTGTTTTTAAGGTCAGGAATGTTGTAAAAAAATCCAAAGACACCAGATACTTTATTTATTTGGGAAAATCTTTCTTTTACATCATAAGCAGCTGTGTCTAAAGCAGCAACATAAAAGTGGATCTTGAAACTTTCTGAGGGGTCACCTACAATATTTACAAATAAAATTCAACTGTTGATTCGTAATCAACCATGTTCGTTTTTTTTAATTCCAACCTTCTCTTTCTCAAAAACTGCTTCTATTCCATGCAACTTCTTATGCTACTTTATTAGCATCAACCATATCTCAATTGAACTCTAAATCACTTCTAGCTGTAACCAAAAACTCTTCTTTTTTTTTCAAATGATTAACTGCTTTCTGGAGATTCAAGTTCTTTTCTTTCAGAATTTTATTTACTATATATTACCAGTATATTACTATAGTAATGTTTACTTGAAACAAAATGTTGTGATATGTGACTAGTGCAACAATAAACTTGAAGTCTAAGAGATATTTTTAAATCACTTAAGTGCTTCTACTATCGCAATACTGCCACTATATCCAATTAGTATCTTCAGAAATCTCTTCCAAAGCATCACAAACTTTAGATAATTGGTACCGCAGATGTGTTAGTGCATCAATTCGACTGCACCATCTTGTGTCACTTAGGGTTTTTAATGTACTCGTTTTCGTAATTAACAGTCTGAAATTGCACAAAAACAACAACTGCACTGCCAATGCAAACAACTCATCGCCCTCACGACTTAGGATTCACGTAACTTCACAATGATATTCCGCCACCGCATCGCATCCAGGGTGTGGCCGGGGTAAGTGAGGGGTTGCCTTTTTGCACTCCGCTACGCACAGCGAGGTTGCCAAACTAAGTACTGTTAGGACATACTTTCGTTTTTTCTAAGACAACTTAAATAAAATACCCTTCGTCTTTCATAACCTAGTAATTCATCTGCCTATGCCAGTAACGCGCAGAAGCACTAAACTTTAATATAGTTTATATTCTTTAATCTTCCAAACAAAATCCTCAAGTTTGCGCCCCTCAAAATTTTGCGCCATAGACAGCCGCCTAGTTTGCCTATATGGATGAGCTGCTCCTGATTATAGGGGGAAGGCTCATATTGGCATATATAACAACCTTCCTTTTTTAGACTTTAATTATATTTCGATGATAAACAAATACATCTTTTTATAATCCCTCTATTTCAAGTTTACCACTATAGTGTTATCAGCATTCTTATACCAAAAGAACGTAGGCCTATGTGCCATGAGCTTTAAAGCTGGCAAAGTCTGTAAACGACCGATAAACTCCAATCAAGAGTATACTGTGTCTTTAACGCATGAGAAATGTCCGCCGATGCACATCCTATAAACATTGCACAGGTAAGAGCCACAGAGACTCAGTGGGGAGGAAGAAACATGCGAAACCTTAATCGCCTTAACAAGCCATGTGCCTGGATGACCAGTATTTTAGCCTGGTGTTTGTGCTACCGGGCAAAAGTGCAAGTATACTAGCAACGACACCTATTTACTGGTCGACGTGTGGCGACAGAACACCTACTGTACCCGGCGTGCCCCATAGGACATACCGCTTGTGGCTTGCTTCGGATAGGTTATTGATGTTCCCTCCTCCTCCTTGACGCGCCCTCCCCACGTGAAGCCGTTGACTAAGTCATCCGTTATTTATAAGACACATATAATCGGTTACGTTACGTCCTTGCAACCGAAATGTAAAAACAAAGTTCATTCTCTTATAATATCAAACTCACCAGTGTATTCGCATCATTACCAAAAGGTACTGTCCTAATATTTGACCATGTCACAACAAGGGCGTAGCTCGGGGTGAAATTCGAAGAAAATTCCTGGAAATTCTTCCATAGGTCAGATAATGTATTTAATGCACTAGAACCAGAAATTAACCTAACAAAAAAATATTAATTGAAAACAAAATTAACATGGAACTTAAGAAAGAAGCACTAGCAATAATAAAGTCATTAAAAACAACCGTCAGTTTGTTGGAAATGTGAATGTTTTAGTTTCATTTTTTTGTATGTGGAATTTTGGGCGAGAGGGGGGGGGAGCTTGAAGGTAGAAAAGACAAGTAATGTTATTCTGCATACGATAAACACTATATTATTGTCTATAGTCATCACAAATATTAGAAATTTATGATACAATTACAAATATCTAGTAAAATTGGACAAATACATTTAAATTAGTGGTTTTGACAGCATTTAAAATCTATATTGAATTTAGAAAGGCCTATATTGTACAAAAAAATAAAAAAAATTTAAAATTATAACTATACATTAAATTTAAGAATGATTTTTACAAGTGTTACAAGTTTAATCAACACATAAACGCCCATATTTTTACCTGTAAAATATCTGTCCAGATGTCACAAAAGACACCCATGGTGCTACTGCTGGAAACCTTACATTGTTTACATTGGAGAAATCTCTCCATGATCTAGTAGAGGAAGTGTCTTCGAAAACCGCAAAGCCGTCTTTGTATATCTAGACACATATAATTGAAGCATTTTAGTTCGATGTTAAATTTAATTAGATAGCGTATACAAAACTGTGAAAATTTCTGCGTATCGCTTCATTCAATGATCAGCCTAAGTTCATGAATACGGATAACATCTTAATTTAAGTTGTCCACAACCAAATCGACCACGTCATCTGTCCATATGAGGACCTGCTCATCCCGATCAAGAGCAGTAAACTGAGATGGCATGGGGACGAGGCAATGGCCTTGCAAAGATTAACCTGTAGAGCATAGTGCAGGGAGAAAGAAAAAGAAGACAGACAAAAAGCTTGGAGGACGATACAAAGAAGTGGACCGGCCTGTTCTTCATTAACAACGACCCAAGCATATGTTAAAGATAGTTGAAGGTGGTGAAGGTGAAGTCGTGAATCAGTCGGCCTCGAATGCTATTTTTATTAAAAAGTTCTAGATCTTAACAATTCTTATTACCCATTGCCATTTAGAACTTGTCTTTAAATCTAATTTGTCTTCCTAAGCTTTTTAAAAACAATCATCTAGTAAGGTATATATACATATGTGAGTACGTACATATTCAGACTACCCCATCTTGCCATCGGCAGGCAAATTTTTTTTTAACTGACCCCCTTTACTCACAATGCTTAAACATTTATGGTCGTGGTCGGCAAAATAACAAAAATACAGAATTTCAAAGTATAGTAACAAAACAAAAAGCACAATTACTAAAACTAAAAATGACCATGATGTTCTAAATGAAATTGCCCACAGTAAGTTTCAAATAGTGCCACTAGGGAAGCGGTTCTCAACCAGTGGGTGGCCTAATATCAACGGAAAACATATATTAGGAACCGAGGCACCGATTGTATTTCTGTGATTTTTTATTTAATGTTGAAAATTTGATAATTTTGCAGGTTTTATGAAATATTGTTACTTCCCTTGAGCACTCTGTGTTGTAAATAAAAACTGTGTTACGTCCCTTCGTTTTTATATTTTTTCCCTTTTATCCCCTAATATCAAACGCACACACACTCTCCATGCACCACACGCTTTCCAGACCAAATTATTTTCCCTTGATATTTTAGTCTTTATGGTAGGTTTAGTTTTGTATTTTATCTTGTTGTTTTTAGTTTGTATCGGTTAGTTTATAGGGTAGGGATGGCTTTGTATTTTTAAAAAAACTATCATTTATCGGCATTGTCTCTTTCTGACATATCACTTGACTTGGGACAGAAAGTGATCTGACGTAGACTTCCACATGCTCAAAGAGGGATTTTTAACTAGGCATGATAGGATTTCGTGTTTTTTTGTGCTATTTCTTATTCAAATATAATAAAAATGCGACTTTATTACAATATAATATGTCGTGTTTATTTCCTTTCAATTTATTTTACGGGTTCTAAGGAATTCCGATAAAAAATTCTGGTAAGTGGAGCTAATATTCAAATTTATCAAGTTAGAGGGAGTGACGTGGGGGGGGGGGGGAGAGATAGTGATGTCACATCCAGAACGTAAACACTTAAAAAAAACTATTTTAAACATTGAAAAAAAAAGATTTTTCATTGAAAATGGTATATCATGCTTCCGAAGACACTAATCAATGAGCTCTATGAGAAAAAGTTTCTGTTAGAATTTTTAAGAACCCTACTTTTTTGTGGGCCATCTACGCCAAAGTATTTCCCAACTTTCGATTTTAATATTAATTTTAATTCTAATCTTACATAACAGATGCTCATTCAATAAAGACATTCCTCGACAATTCTACATGAAAAGTAATGAAACGACGAAATTTAGAATTGAAAACATTTACTTTTACAAATACATTATTTTTAAAAGTTTTAATTTACATCTTCCTTTAAATTCTCCGACAACAACTGGCTACTGGAATAGAGTCTAGATATAGTTTACAATTTTCAATTAATAAAATCATAGAGAAGTACTAACGTAGTTCTATAATTCCAATTGTGATCGTAAATTCCGAAACAGGAGTTTTCGATTTATCATTTATCACAAATATCAAGCAAGCGGTCTATCTTATTACTGTCTTTGGAAATATCAACATAATACTAATTTGCCCCTAGATGTATATGTCTACACAATTTTGAATAAAGCCACTAAGTGTGACTATTTCAGATTTTTTTTTGAAGAGCATAGCGATTAGGTTTTAAGAGTATGTAAATCCTGCTTTGCAATATTTATAACATATGACGTTCAACCTTAGCATTTTAAATAGGTCTCTACCTAAATCGAAAGTGGGCGAAGATTATAGACCCTCTCCCTTTCTGTCTGTCTCCCTCACATACACATAAATCTATGCAAGATTGAAACAAAACATTGGCCTACGTTTTAGAAATTATAAAAAGTCTTATTGATATCTATGTGCATAATCTCTAAAGCTTGATCACTCGCTCTATACCTTTTTTATCCCTGTTGTTATTTTCACTATCAATTTAGCAGATATAAAACGGCTTTTATTATTAATAGTACCAGGTGACCGATCATTCGATCGGTGATAAAGAGCAGGCGATTGTACCTTAACATCATGTGTATGTAAAACAACAGTGCATAAATTTTAATAATATGTATTTACCAGACCAATAAATTGTATTTGTCTTTTTTCTTTTTTCTACTATGAATAACATGGGCTTTTAATTCTAACAGTCGAAGCAGATTTTTATTTGTGCAGTCTAATATCTAGATTTTGCCCAATAACCCCCCCCCCCCCCCCACACACACACAAAATAAATAAGTTTAATCTCATTTTAAACCAAAAAAAAACATGTAGGCTAGAGTTGTCAGTTTTAAATCCAACAGAAATATATGTCATTTATGTCATTAAATCGCCAGGCTACAGCGAATACAGAACAGTACTGCGCGTTTGTTTATGTGCAAGTCTAAAAGAGACTCGGGAACTGCCCTTCTACGCTCGCTCCACTGGCTCCCAGTGAAAGCCAGAATTGCGTATAAAGTGGCGCTACTTTGCCATCAGTGCATTTTTAACAACGAGTTTCCGTCCTATCTCAAGGCACTAATCACACCTTATGTCCCGCAAAGAACACTTCGTTCTGCAAACTCATCGCTTCTGGAAGAGCCCCGTTTCTCTCTGAAGACCGTTGGCCTTAGAGCCTTCTCAGTATCCGGTCCGAAGACTAATAAGCTCTACTGTTACTTTAAAAAAGAACTTAAAAACTCATTATTTCTATATTTACCTTAGATAACATTTAACATGCTTTAGAAACTTACTGTCTTATTTATGGGTTGGGTCGGTTAATACTACATTTATTTTTTTTGTCTTTTTTTAATCATCAACTTAGCTCTGTCACCTGGCTTAGTGTAATATCCGTATTCTTAGTTGTATGTTAAACGCGCTATGCGCTTACATTATGTTTGTTGGCAGCGCTATACAAATATTATTATTATTATTATTATTATTATTATTTAAAAGACTGAAAATGAAAAGTTTAAATTTAAAATGTCGTGAATTACGTTACAATTTTTAGTTCTTCTACCCCTTCCCCTATTGGTGTACGCTCGTTTGAATCTGTGGCGCCTTCACTGTGGAACGGCTTACCTGAGACACTGAAAAACTCTGTGTCAAAAAAGGCATTCAAGAAGAATTTGAAGACTTTTCTTTTCAACTAAGTTGATCAAGTACACACCCATCAGCAAAAAACTTGTTTGAAACTATTTTAAAATGTTATTGTCGTTTCGTGCCTCCATCGGCCGAAACCTTGTTTAAAACTATTTTAGAGTGTTATTGTCGTTTCGATTTTGTGAGCGCGCTGAGCATGCTTTTATTAGCGCGGAGTGAGGTGCCATATAAATGACCAATTAATTAATTAATTAATTAACTTTAACAACTGTCAAACTTTCCTATAAAATTATGTCAATTTTTTGAACTCCCTCCCTCAACCCATTCAAGCTAACAATGAGTTACGGCCGGCAAATATGTTTGATAGGAATTAAAAAGGTCTACGAATAAATGTAAATCGGGTAAAAAAAAATAGGCATAGTCTAACTGGAGAATCGAATCCGGGTCACCCGCACAGCAGTCCTCTACGTTAACAACTTAGCTAGAGAAGGCACATGTCAGATGTGAAAAGCTATTAGACAGTATATAGGACTAGGCCTAAATAAGTCAGTGACATAAACTCACAAATTGACCAATGGGGATCGGTGGGGACACAAACACGATCTTTTTATATATAGAGATTTTCAATGTTTCAGGTAAGCCGTTCCACAGTGAAGGCGCCACAGATTCAAACGAGCGTACACCAATAGGAGAAGAGGTAGAAGAACTAAAAATTGTAACGTAATTCACGATATTTCAAATTTAAACTTTTCATTTTCAGTCTTTTAAATAATAATAATAATAATATTTGTATAGCGCTGCCAACAAACTTAATGTAAGCTCAGAGCGCGTTTAACATACAAGTTAACTAAGAATACGGATATTACCCTAGGCCAGGTGACAGAGCTAAATTGATGATTAAAAAAAGACAAAACAAATAAATGTAGCATTAACCGACCCAACCCATAAATAAAACAGTAAGTTTCTAAAGCATGTTAAATGTTATCTAAGGTAAATATTGAAATAATGAGTTTTTAAGTTCTTTTTGAAAGTAACAGTAGAGCTTGTTCGCCTCAGTTGAATGGGAAGTTGATTCCACACCTTCGGACCGGATACTGAGAAGGCTCTAAGGCCAACGGTCGTCAGAGAGAAACGGGGCTCTTCCAGAAGCGATACGTTTGCAGAACGAAGTGTTCCCTGCGGGACATAAGGTGTGATTAGTGCCTTGAGATAGGACGGAAACTCGTTGTTAAAAATGCACTGATGGTAAAGTAGCGTCACTTTATACTCAATTCTGGCTTTCACGCGGAGCCAGTGGAGCGAGCGTAGAAGGGCAGTTCCCGAGTCTCTTTTAGACTTGCACATAACCAAACGCGCAGTACTGTTCTGTATTCGCTGTAGCCTGGAGAGTTAATGACATAAATGACATATATTTCTGTTAGATTTAAAACTGACAACTCTAGCCTACATGTTTTTTGGGGGTTTAAAATGAGAATTAAGCTGTTTTTTTGTGTTTGTTTTTTCGGGGGAGGGGGGAGGGGGGTTATCGTCAAAATCTAGATATTAGACTGCACAAATAAAAATCTGCTTCGACTGTTAGAATTTAAAGCCCATGTTATTCATAGTAGAAAAAAGAAAAAGACAAATACAATTTATTGGTCTGGTAAAGACGTATTTTTTAAATTTATGCACTGTTGTTTTACATACACATTATGTTATGGTACAAGCGCCTGCTCTTTATTACCGATCGAATGATTGGTCACCTGGTACTATATATATATATACATACAATTTTAACTCGTATTATAGTATAGGATTTATTAATATATGTAGGTCTTAATATAGTCATTTTCTAATTTTTCCTTGTACCCATTTTTTTGTCCGTAAATTTAGACTTTATTCTTTGGAATTTGTGTTCAGAAATTAAAACCTTAAAACATTAAAATTTAAGTTATCCTATTTTCATATAACGTAAAAAAAAATAGAATGGTTAATATAAAATTATTCTTAAGAGTACAATAATTAGAAGGCAATCACAATTTAATAAACTTGAACTTTTTCTGACTGCCTTTAGAACTGTTAGTTTTTATCATTACCCTCCCAACAAGGAACAAACATTGATTTTGAAAGAAAAATGTTATTAAAGGAATAATACAGATATAAAAAAAATTGAAAGGAAACATTTTAAAATCAATAGCTTGATATACAAATAAATAAGTCATGCCCCCCCCACACACATTTTCGGTGGCTCCGCCTATGGTTATAATGCTTGTCCTCGAAACAGTAGTAGTAAAATATCCCCTTTCTACCTATATGATCCATAGGGACCGTGAAGGAGCGTTCACAACTTTCTGTGGCCACGGCATACTAGAAGATTGTGAGGTCCTACAATGCCGAGCATCTTTTACTTTTCCATATTGAATATCAGGTATCCATCAGAGCTGGGTAGTCAAATACACCCTCCAGAAACATAATTTAGCATGCAAAAGTCTTTGCAGAGCAACTATTAGTGCTAATAGATTCTGTAAAACTACATCAATTGGTTTGATGCCCATCTAAATCGAAAATTCTATTAGAGTCAACGCAAACAATTTAATGCTGTTTGGAGTGGGGTTTTTTCTTGTAAAAAAAGAAGGGAATAGCCAGAAAATATATATAACAAAACACGATTGAGTTATAGTCTTAAAGCTTACTGTGTCGATTGTGTTTACAGCAGCTCGCAAGGAACACATTGGGAGAAGTCTCCATAAACCTTGGTTGGAGACCTGATGCTTTACTTACTTCGTTGTATGAATGACCACAACACAATATACCTTATTATTCGACAAAACCCGTATTTGTTTTTCTAAAAATTAAAAACCAATTTTAAAATATCTACATATTTAGCACATGCTCCAGATATTATTATACCTCAATCATATAATTTTTTCCACTGCGTTGCCGTTTTCTGCTGCATTTCTCAAAGATATAGAAAATATATAAATTTTGTTAAAATGAATAGTAGAGTCAGCTAATCACCGAGTCAAAAATCACTGCAAAGTACGCCGCCCTTACGATTCCATTTACATTACATTTTTTTATAGAAAATCCGAGAAGTTATGTTTTTTTTTTCAGATAATTTTCAATGTCAGGTCTGAGATATGCTGCAATTCGATCAGCCAGTAATATACCATTTTAGCCGACAGTTGAATGAATGCCAAGAAATCGACTTTATTCTTGCTTATAAACTAATTAGCATCCATAAATTGTTTTAATATCATCCTATCCTTTTCTATTTTATTCATTTTTTACTGTTAAAACAGCAGGCACAACAGCTACATCATTAAACTAACAAAATTTAGTAACGAAAAGTTCTTTCTCTTTTTTTTGTGTGACTTTCACTACATTCATGTTTCCAATTATGTGGAAAGCAAAACTTTTAGCAAAATCTCTTACTACTAATTTTATTATCGAATCACTTAAAAAACAAAACAAATAATATTATGCGCTTTTGATGAGTAAACCAGCTTGTGTCTATCAATTCCACCCCAATTTTTTTTTATAGTTTTGTTATATAACAGTTAGCAGTCGCTCGCATTCATCTTTTGGGGAATGTTCAAATTTATCGAATAAAAGGGTCTCAATCAATCAGAAGAAACATGTTTTCACAATGCATTAGTGGATATGTTTATGATTTCCATAGCTGTGTCAATGATTACATAAGGTATTAATCTTACATGTCACCCTCGTTCTCCTTACAATTTTTACTTGTAATAGACGTATTAATAAACTATTCTATAGATTCATGCTCCATTTCCTATGCGTTGCAGCTCCTAGAGCCAGCTGTTGTTATTAGATCTGGTTCAGTCAAATAGCAGGTGATCAACAATCTCTTCTGCTTCCTTTCAGTTTCGTCACCGCGAGACCAGGTGGGACTAAGCCTACTGAAATGAAGCCCTATCAGACATTGCCCAGTGTGAAATTGGACCCTGGAGAATATTGGTTCCCTAGTTTTAAAAGTGTCCCTGAATCTGCAGAGCTCTGATGGGTATCTGAGAATAGTTGAGTATAAGTATAAGTAAGGTGGCTGGTCATTGTGCTGAACACACTTCCCCTTGTATGCCATGGTCACAGAAAATTGTGAATTCGCAGGCCATTATATGCAACATAGCTAAACTTCAAATTACAATTATGACAGGAAAAGAAAAAAAAAGTACTATTTCTATTATGGTCATATCTAGGCTATAGCGGAATTAAAGAAAAAACAGCTTAGCTAGATTCATTGTTCTCACATTACTCACTTTGATATTGTTATAGTTACTGCGATAGTAAGGGAAAGACAGTTTGAAGTTGACCACGGCTGGAACATTCATATCCATGAGCGTATCTCCGAATGCAGTTCCAAAGTTCAACTCGGCGTGTCCCAGCCGGATGCACAGTGTCAGCATCATCAGTAGCATGGTCATAGCGTTTGCTAGGCCTCGGTCTGCAGGTTCGGTAAATGTCGAAAGGAGTTTTGCCCTTCAAAATGGCGGAAAAACGAATGGTATTATAATAAAAACTGTATTGAGAATGTTTCTTTCGTTTTGTTAAATATTGTTTACGTTCAGTTGGCCATGGAACATGCATATTATGAATTTACGCTGTCAAGCTGACCTCTTACAAACAATATTAAACAAACAGTAATACTTTGAAAAGAAAAAAACAACAACCACAAATACCAAACAGTAAAAAAAAAAGCAAATAATAATACATAAATAGACCATAGTATTTCACAGTACGGGAAAACCAAGTCCCGAAAACACCATAATGTGAAAGCAATTCAAAAGGGTCATCAGTATGACATGGCGCTCAGTTTAGAGCCTTAACATACTGTTACGAAAGTAGTTTTATTTCCATAATTATATTGGTTCTATTATTATTAATTAAAGTTCAAAAGAAATAATCTTAAACCCAAAATGTTTCCGTGTTAGGAATAAAACATATATATTTCTAGACACTACGTCATAGCATTAAAATTGCGTCATACGTCGCACGAGGGTTTGAGATCGTTAGTGAGTTCTAGCTTGGGCGCTGTTGTGTAAGGACTGTTCTTGACCACTTTCTTAAAGATAGGTTATTGCGGCTTGTTATTATATGAAAGAGTCTCAACTGATTTGGGTTCGTCCTATACTATTGGTACCTGTATTCTGTGTTGCTGTTATATTTATAATTTCAACTTTTTGGAATAAAATTGTGTTTAACATATTCAAACAGGATTGTGGATTTCCTCTATATTCTATATTAAGGTATAGTTACCTAATTCATTTAATAAAACTTAAAGCACATCCTACAAGCCAAATAAATATCAAATCTACTACAATAACACCAATACTAATTCTTGTACAACCTTGTGGGATCCAAGAGGGATGTGAATCAAAAGAATGTATAAATATTACATTTCTTAATATATTATTATACGTCAGTAGCTGATTTCGCACGTGACAAAAGATTGGGGGCTATCGTCCTTGGATCTGAAGTTTGTTTGTATAAGAAATTGAGGATATACAACTGTTTGAGTGAAAACGACTTACAACAAGTATTTATTAAATGTCTGTCTACGTTGGAAGGCACTGTCTGTGTTCGGATATACTGTTATTTCAGCTTTGTACACAACCATCCTTAAAATTTATCTTCTACAAATTAACAGTGGTGTAAAAATATTTCAAAGGACTTTATAAAAGGTAAAGTTGAATTTTGTATCTTCTATTTACGTCATAAATATATAAAAACATGGCGGAAGCTAATCTTACGCTGGAGCAATTGAGTATTTTTGCTATCACGTCAGAACAGTTAAATAGCATGTCACTAACCCAGTTAAAAGAGATGGCAAATTCTCTGGGAATAGACATTCCTAAAGTTACACCAGTAAGAATTAAATTGATTCAAGATATTAAGGACATTCTAAAAAGACATGGTGCAATGCTTGAACAAAATACTATGAATAATGATGAATCAGTGGTTCTCAATGTGTCAGAAACCCTAAAAACAGACATGAATAACCATGATTTAAAAATGAATGGAAACGAACTTAGTGCGGACATGAAATTCAAGTTAGAAATGAAGAAGTTAGAAATTCAATTGGAAAAAGAAAGAATCGCTAGTAATGAAAATATTGAATTGGCAAGGTCTCGTTCGTCAACTCATACGATTCCAGAAGCAAATAATGTAGAACTATATAAGTTTAAAAAGCATGTTCCAAGCATGGAGGGCATAGACCTTGATGAATTCTTTATGGTCTTCGAGAGTAATTCGATCGATTATAAATTTCCTGAAGATAAGAAAGCAGTAACAAAAGGCAATGCTCTAGATGTTGTATTGAATCTAACTCCAGAGGAATGAAATAATTATGAACTAATAAAGAGCAGGGTACTATTAAGTTATGTTCTAACTCCAGAAAAGTATCGAAAGTTATATCGTGAGTTCAAGAAGGAACCAGAAGTTTCACATGTTGACTTCCTGAGATTAGAGAAAAAGTATTTTGATCGATGGTTACGATCTAAGAATGTGAATAAAGATTATGAAAAACTATATAATCTCATACTGATGGAGAATTTTAATGAGAAAATTCGCACTGATATAAAAGTTCATTTGGCTGATCGTGGTATTGAAATAGCAGAACAAGCAGCAGTTAAAGCCGATGAATACGTCATTATTCACCCGCATAGCCATTATTTTCAAAATGACAGAACAAGTTTGAGGACTCAAAACAGTAATACAGAGAGGAAGTTAAGATCCACAGAGGGTAAAAGTAAACAAAAGCCGATAAACAAGAGAATTCAAGTTTTGTACAAAAGAGAATTACCTGTACCTTTTGTAAGAAAGATGGACCTATCAAAGAGAATTGTTGGAGTCTACATAAAGAGAAAAGACCCATTAAAAACAAGAACAACGTGGTTTTATTGCACATCGCCGTACAAATTGAAACTCACATAAACAAAACTGCCCACAAAAGAATTAAAGCTGAAAGAAAGACATCTGATGTTAGTCATGAGGAGATGGCAAAACACGCATGTCCAAGTTGCTCAAAGTCAGAAAGAGTCTTTGAAATGAAGACCGAGGCTATTGAACATTCTAGTTTCAACTCCAAAGGAGTGTGACGGATGAACAATCAGTAAATAAAACGTTTACTTATGGAGGCAGTAGTGTAGCAAGAAACTCAGTAGGCAGAGAACTACCTGAGTGTATGCTATCTGATGTTAGCGAGGGCTATGTGTCACCTATAGATAATCAAGCTAGAGAACGGAAGATTAAAATTATACGTGACTCCGGTGCTGATATATCTTTACTGTTGAAGAATACTGTACCAACGTCGAAATTGACTCATACAGGCCAGTATGCTTTAATCAGTACTATGGCTGGGACACTTACGGCACCGTTACATCGTATACAGTTGAAGTGTAATTACTTCACTGGACCTGTTATTGTTGGGATAGTGAAGAAATTTCCCTACAGAGGCATTTCATTACTTTTAGGAAGTGACATTGCCAAGAATCAGGTACATCCTGTACTTAAAGAAACCAAAGACTCTGTTCAGTGTAGGAATACTGAAAATTCAGTATGTGTTATCACCAGAGCTATGGAGAAACAAAAGATGACTGATGAATCGACAAAGAAACCAGAACCGACACCAGAGATTGACTTACAAGCAACCTTCATGGCGGATGTTCTAGGTGGTCACTCAAGTCATACCGATCAAAGTAATTTGTCGCCTAGACAACTACTCATTCTTGCTAAAGGCAAAGATCCAGAGATCGGGAAGCTAAAAGAGGAAGCAAAGAATGAAGGAGAGTTAGAAACAATGGCCGCAGGTTATTACCTGAGGGACGAGTTGTTGATGAGGAAATGGAGAGGGAAAGAAAACGACGATGAAACATGCAGCGAAGTACATCAAATCGTGGTACCCACTGTATACCGCAAGGACATACTACATATGGCCCATGATTCACCGTATGCTGGTCATCTAGGAATACAGAAAACCTTCGACAGGATTCTTCCATATTTCTTCTGGCCTGGCCTACGTCGTGACGTCACATCGTTTTGCAGATCATGTCAAATCTGCCAGATGGTCGGCAATTCAAATCAGACCATTCCGGTAGCTCCTCTACGACCCATACCAGCATTCTCAGAACCCTTCAGTCACATCATTATAGACTGCGTCGGTCCGTTGCCTAAAACTAAGGCTGGCCACCAGTATCTGTTCACTATTATGTGTTCGGCAACGAGATTTCCAGAGGCTATTCCTCTACGTAGCATCAATGCCAACAAAATCTCTGATGCACTTATCGGTTTCTTCACCCGATATGGACTTCCGAAAACCGTGCAGTCAGATCAAGGTTCAAATTTCACATCGAAGTTATTTCGCCAAGTCTTAGAACGGCTGGGTATTCGTCATGCAGTATCGAGTGCATATCATCCACAGAGTCAAGGCGCACTGGAACGATACCACCAAACATTTAAAAATATGCTCGGTACTTTCTGTTTCGAGCATAACGACGACTGGGATCGTGGTATTCCCTTCGCACTCTTCGCAACCAGAGAAGCTGTACAAGAATCTCTTGGTTTCAGTCCCTTTGAACTGGTATTCGGACACACAGTTCGTGGACCACTAAAGCTGCTACAAGAGACAAGGTTATCATCCACTGAAGACACTGGTCTACTAACATATGTGGAGAACTTTAGAAATAGACATTAAAAGTTGTCAGATCTAATCTTTTGCAGGCACAAGACAAGATTAAGGTCTATTATGACGTCAACGCAAGAACCCGTATCTTCCAACCTGGTGATAAAGTTCTCATGCTGACGCCACTGTCTGGTCAACCCCTGAGTGCCAAGTTTACAGGACCCTACGAGGTTATGGCTAAGCTTAGTGAGGTTACCTATCTTGTAAAGACCCCTGATAGACGGAAATCGCAACGAGTGTGCCATATTAAAATGTTGAAACCATACATTACCAGAGAAGAACAAAATGTTGTTGCCTCGGTAAACACTGTTATTAAAGTTGGGAATAATTCACCCGAAATTGAGCGTGCAGTGGCAGAAAGCAAACTGCAAAATACCAAGGCTCTGAAAAACCTAAATGAAAAATTGGCACATTTACCTGATTGCGAACAATCCGCTATCAAAGGTCTAATTATTGAAAATATCCATTTATTTGGAGATGTACCTAGTAGAACTAGTGTAGTTAAACATGATGTTATACTAAATGAGAATACTAAATCTATAAAACAACATCCCTACAGGTCAAATCCTATCCAGTTAGAATGTATCCGTAAAGAGGTTCGCTACATGCTTGACAATGACATTATTATACTTAGTAGTAGTGACTGGTCTTCCCCTTGCGTATTGGTACATAAAGCCGACGGATCCATGAAGTCTTGTGTGGACTACCGTAAGGCAAACAAAGTGACAAAAACTGATTCCTACCCAATACCAAGAATTGACGATCTAATAGATCAAGTGAGTAATGCTAAGTTTGAGACGAATATTGACCTATCAACGGCGTATTTTCAGATTCCACTGACGGAGAGGGCTCAGGAGGTATCACCGTTTGTAACCCATGATGGACTGTACAAATTTAAGGGCATGCCCTTTGGTATGGTTAATGCACCCTCTACTTTTCAACGGTTGATAAATGCCATTACTCAGGACATTCCTAAATGTCATGCATACCTCGACGATATTGTTGTCTTTAGTGACGATTTTAAATCTCATTTAGATCAACTGCATTTATTATTTACGAAATTGACTCATGCTAATCTCACCATTAACTTGACTAAGAGTCAGTTCTGCCATGCAACCATCGAGTATCTAGGTCACATAGTGGGAAATGGTATGGTAAAACCATGAAATGCAAAGGTGAAGGCTATTCGCGAGTTCCCTATTCCTGAAACCCGTGAACAACTCCACAGTTTTCTGGGTATGGCGGGATACTACCGTAAGTTCTGTCAAAACTTCTCAACCATTGCATGTCCATTAACAGATCTATTAAAGAAGAATTGCACGTTCAAATGGTCTAATGAATTCCACCAGGCCTTTGATAAACTAAAAGATGTTCTTTCCGAGGCACCTGTATTAGTAACACCCAATTACAGTAAACCCTTTAAAATTACTGTTGACGCTTGTGATACAGGGATGGGAGCGGTCCTTTCTCAAAAGGGTGATGATTCACTGGAACACCCGCTTAAATTTTACTCTCAAAAAATTTGACAAGCACCAAAGAAACTATAGTGTGATAGAAAAAGAACTTGTAGGCTTAATCCGAGCATTGAAACATTTTGATTTTTATATCACTGGTTCTCCGTATCCAATTGATATTTTGACTGATCATAACCCTTTAGTTTTCCTTTCCAGAGCTAAGCAGAACCAAAGAATTATTCGCTGGAGCTTATTCCTCCAAGCCTATAATCTAAACGTGGTATATTTACCAGGTAAACAAAATGTGGTCGCTGACACGTTGTCGCGTATGTAACTGGTGAACCAGAAGATAAAATCAGTTTCTCATGAAATGTTTCTTTTATGTCATTTATTGTATAATTAACATGTATATATGACAATAAATAAACTATGTTTTGAATTATTACACTATGAAACATTACAAAACAAAACTTAAAATTCTACTGGAAACAATCATACGTTGTGTGGTAAAAGGTAAATATTGCATACACCAATTGCACACACACACCGGTAGTTAACTTGAATACTTCCACACTTGTGTTTGTTCAATTAATTCTATTGATGTGTTTTGCAAATTGTTTGTTTTCTATGTCGTCATGTTATAATTTAGATGTCTTATTTTATGCTATGTAAAAGCTGAATCAGTTGAGATTATCACATTTTTAAATATACTTGATGTCATAATTGAGGCATCAGTATAATAATTTAATAACTGAAAAATCACTAGTTAATGATACAATAATCGGTTATAAATAAATTAAACTTTCTAAAGAATTATCTATCAATTATAAATCGGTTCCAATTATTTGGGTAATTAGTATCAATTCTATGGGAATTGGTTATATGGTGGTAATGGTTTTATGGTCAACGTTGTACACACAAAATCATAATTGTAAATATTAATTGATAAATAAATGTTTAATTAATAATCATTGATAAGATAATGTGATAAGGGATTCCATAATAACGACTTTGTTATTATAGATATATGTAATATATGGTTCATTTTAATCTTAAAAAGATTGTCCAATAGTAAATTAAATCTTATGGATAGTTTGGGAATTGGGTTTATTTTATGGGTACTCTACAAAAAATTCCATACTTAACACTGTCTGTAATTCCTTTGTGTCTTAAGGGGGGGGGGGCGAGTGTTACGAAAGTAGTTTTATTTCCATAATTATATTGGTTCTATTATTATTAATTAAAGTTCAAAAGAAATAATCTTAAACCCGAAATGTTTCCGTGTTAGGAATAAAACATGTATATGTCTAGACACTACGTCATAGCATTAAAAAGGCGTCATACGTCGCAGGAGGTATTGAGATCGTTAGTGAGTTCTAGCTTGGGCGCTGTTGTGTGAGGACTGTTCTTGACCACTTTCTTAAAGATAGGTTATTGCGGCTTGTTATTATATGAAAGAGTCTCAACTGATTTGGGTTCGTCCTATACTATTGGTACCTGTATTCTGTGTTGCTGTTATATTCATAATTTCAACTTTTTGGAATAAAATTGTGTTTAACATATTCAAAGAGGATTGTGGATTTCCTCTATATTCTATATTAAGGTATAGTTACCTAATTCCAAATAAATATCAATTCTACTACAATAACACCAATACTAATTCTTGTACAATCTTGTGGGATCCAAGAGGAATGTGAATCAAAAGAATGTATAAATATTACATTTCTAAATATATTATTATACGTCAGTAGATGATTTCGCACGTGACAGTAAAAAAAAGTAAATAATAATACAAAAATAGACCATAGTATTTCACAGTACGGGAAAACCCAGTCCCGAAAACACCATAATGTGAAAGAAATTCAAAGGGTCATCAGTATGAAATGGCGCTCAGTTTAGAGCCTTAACATACGGTGATTAGTAATAGGTCTAACTTTATTTTAAAATAAATACAATAATTAAGCAATATTGTTTATAAAACAAACATTCAACAATTATACTGTTGTTGTTTTTTTAATGTGGCGAGACCACTGATCTATAAAAAGATTGGATTGCACCTTCTTAATAAATTGGTTAGAGAAAATTGAAGAAAAGCACTGATCTATAGAAGAAAGGAAAAACTAACTATTTCCACTGCACTTACAGATATAAACAAAATTGTGTCTAAAACTTACTGCGCCACTGATCTATAAATAGATCGGAACGGAATCTATGTTGCAGCCATTTTACACAATATGCATATGAATTGTTGCTGTCAAATTTCCCACTTCTAATTAATAATAAAAAAATAACAATAATGCGATCAGAAGAAAACAAATACCAAAAGATAAAAAAAGTTCATAATAAAAAAAAGTAGACAGCAATATTTCGCAGTACGGGAAAAATCCGGTCCCGAAACACACACAATTTGAACGCATTTCAAATGAACATTATTTGGAAACTGCGCGCATTGTATAACCTTAACATACGGTGATTAGTAATAGGTCTAAGTTTATTTTAACAAATAAATTAACGAATTAAGTAATATTGTTGAAAAAATATTTTTTTTTTAGGAGGACGTTTCCGATTTATACATTTAACTTTTAACCCGATTAGTCAAACGGCTCAAGAGAATTTAGAGCAGAAACAAACATCTAAAGAAATTAACAAGCTCACGGTAAATATATATATATATTGATCAGTGCAGTGGGAAAAAAAATGTCGGAAATTTCTTCAAAAATGTCACTTCCGCCCAATCCAGTCTTTTTAGAGATCAGTGTGCGAGACCCTTTTTAAAAGTCACGCACCGCGAATTGGCTTGGAGAGTTTAAATGGTGTAGGCTACTTAAAAAAAAATATTATAATGTCTATCAAATCATTTCTTTTTACATTATAGATGTTTGCATTATCTTTTAAGTAAAAGTAACCACATGTTTTATTTGTTTAATGAATTCACGTCGCTATTGAGAACAACCTTTAATAGGCGACTTTCTACACTCTATAAATTAAATGATACTAATTATAAAGGACAAGTTATAAATGATTACTTTTAAATAGCAGAAGCCTGACAGCAACAGTTTGTATTCATGTGCCAGGGCGACCGGACACGATATAAAAAAAAAAAAATACCGAAAGAAACATTATTGATATGACTACTGTTTTATTGATAAAATAAGCAAGAACAAAAACAAAATACCGAAAGAAACGTTCTCAATACTGTTTTATTGATACAATAAGCAAGAACAAAAATTAAATCCCGAAAAAAATCGTTGTCACTATAGTTTCTATTGCATTGAAATATTATTTTCTTTATTTTTCTATTACTTACCTTTTTAATTGTTTTGTATTTGTGTTTTTTTTCCTTTAGATAGTAGATTATTGTTAATTTGATATTATTAAAAACAAGTCAAGTCAACACAGCTGTTCGCTACTTTTTAATATAGAATTAAAAAGTCTCTTTAAAAAAAACAGACGAGCCTTTCGACTCGTGTCCAGGGCGTTAAGCTTAAGATTGAGGTATTCTCTGTCCAGGCTCCAGCCACCCAACGTCACGCCTAAGGCGTGGCGTGCCGTGTAACAGGGAAGGTTTCCGCAACCCCAGCGATCGTTCACTGCGGATCCCCTAAGGATCATTATCGTGGTGGCTCGCCAGAATACCTGCACTGTCACCCGGTAGCACAAATCCTATAACATAGGTACAAGCATCCAGGCTAGAGATGTTAAAACCGATTTTTTTCCAAAACCGGTTTTCGGTTCTATAAAACCGGTTTAAAACTGGATTTTGGTTACCTCTTCCCCCCGCCCATTGTCACAAGTCACAGGCTGGAAAAAACAAATTTGAGTAGTTTTGAAGGTATATTTGAAAAATAAGCTTACTTCAAACATTCAAACTTAATTAGTGCTTGCACGTCATTCAATGGGTCAATTTGTGTGAATACAATATGATTTTGTACTCTTTACCATAAAATTCTTTAAAACTAAAAAAAATCTGGGCTAATTGATTAAAACCGATATTAGCTTTCAATTTTTCAATAGTGATAATCAAATTACCAATTATCGTTGACCATAATAATAAGAAGCATTTGAAGAGGTATATATGGTAACTTGTAAAATAATGTATTGAAAGTTTTCACGTAGCACAAATCAAAAGAATGTGTATTTAATAGTGCCGTTAATAATAAAGCACAGACGCGGGGTCTAGTCGAATTGTTTAGGGTCACAGGGAAGGGCTCCATTGCGTACATCAAAGAGCAGCGCACAGGGCACATCTAAAAGATGTAACCGTAACTTAACTATTTGTTTGATGTTGTTTTTATCGCAAGCCATAATTGGTATTAGGAAACACAATATCTAAGACTAAATAGTGTTAGCAAGGCATTTCAAGAATTGTTTTGTGCGAATCCAACATTATTTATTAAAATTTTCCATTAGCACAAAAAAAGGGTCTTCTACTTGAAGTAATTATTACCGTCCAACTTCGAACCAACAAACCGAAATCCGGTTTTGAAAATTAAAACCGGTTTTCAGTTTCAAAACCCGAATCCGGTATTCCGGTTTTCGTTTAACATCCCTAATCCAGGCACCAGGTGGTTCTCGAGACGGGATTGCAGCGTCCATTGCTTTCTCCCCACCGAGACCAGTGGCGTGCCGTTTAACGCCGAAGATTTCCGCAGCCCAGCGATCGTTCACTGCGGTTCCCCTAAGAATCATTATCGTGGTGGCTCGCCAGTATACCTGCACTGTCACAAATCCTATATTGATAGGTACATGCATCCAGGCACCGGGTGGTTCTCGAGACGGGATTGCAGCGTCCATTGCTTTCTCCCCACCGAGACCAGTGGCCTCTCGACAGTGTAATGGATCTCGGACCCGCTGCTGGGGCTGTCCCCTATGCGTTTGCCCGCCGATGTATTCTTAATGGGAATGTATCGGCGGTTTACACACTAGGCCAGTCTTTGAGGCCAGATGCTTGACAGCAACAATTCTAATGCATATGTCAGGGTCAGGGCGAGCAGAAACAATTAAAAAGAACAAAAACTAAATAGCGAAAAAAAATCGTTCTCACTATAGTTTTCATTGCATTGAAATATTATTTTCTAATCTTTTTTTTTTACTATTTACCTCTTTTATTGTTTTGTATTTGTGTTTTTTTTCTTTTAGGTAGTATATTATTGTTAATTTAATATTACTAATAGCAAGTAAAGTTAACACAACTGTTCGTTACTTTTTAATATTGAATTAAAAAGTCTCTTTATAAAACCCGGACAAGCCTTTCGGCTCTTGTGTCCAGGGCGTAACGCTTAGAATTGAGCAATCTCTGTCCGTGCTCCAGCCACCCAACGACACGCCGAAGTCGTGGCGTGCCGTTTAACGGCGAAGATTTCCGCAGCCCAGCAATCGTTCACTGCGGTTCCCCTAAGAATCATTATCGTGGTGGCTCGCCAGTATACCAGACTTTAAACCTCAATCACCGGAGTGATCGAATCGAGACTAATCTCTTAGGATTCGGAGGACAAACACACTTGTACTACGTAGCACAGCCAGGTTCCCATAAAGGGGTGGTGCAAACTGTTGACCATTCCCATCTACTCTTTCCTCCTGCAAGGCAGGGCAGTCTAAAAGCAAATGCTCGACCGTCTCTTCTGCTTCAAAGCAGTGTCGGCACCGCGAATCGAAATTGGGCCTAAATCGTCCGAAATAGGCACCAATAGGGCAGTGCCCTGTACGGAACTGGGCTATCGTAGCCTGTTCTCTCCTGCGGAGCTTCCACCACGGATCAGCTCGATTTGGCCGTTTTAGTTGCTGCCACACACCTCGACCCTTGTCAGACTCGTCCCAACTCTTATTCCATTGTCTTGTCTCCCACTCACGTATTGATCTGCGGGCACTCGCGAAGGTGGACGGACCCTCCGGAGTGGGTGTCAGGGATCCCTTCTTGGCCAAGGCATCCACTATCTCATTGCCAGGGACTCCTGCATGACCTGGAATCCACTGCAAGATGACCTTCACCTCGTACCTGAGGATCAGATCGGAAATAGCTGCTAATAGTCGGACAAGCAGTTCGGGCCAACTCCCCAAGCCGTCGATGGCTTGGAGAACTGAAAGTGCATCAGTGAAGATAACTACATCAGCACGAGCAGCTGGTGTGTCTTCGAACGTTTTCCCAATTGCCACAACGGACATTCTGATGGCTTCCATCTCCGCATCAAAGATGCAGATTGCTCCACACGGCCCACTTAGCTCAGCCCGTTTTTCTTCTGCCTTCGGGTACGACACAAGAGCACCATACCCAGAACGCGCTTCGGTCCCACTGATCGCGCTCCCATCAGTGTATGCCTCAACGAATCCCGAGTATGCCCGTACCGTCCTTAGAGCAGCTGCGCGCCTCTCAGTCAGGCAAGCGCTGGGTCCGACTGCTTCCATCAGGTTCGTCCGTATCTCTGGTAGGTTGAAGGATAGGTGAGGAGGAGGTTCCACTCCCGTCCGCATGGGCATGCGGTCGACCGGGAGTCCAATCTCTGCGCTGAGCTTCAATGCGTGGTGCATGAAGGACTGCATTGAGATCCGGGCTCTTCCCACCCAGGAATCCACGAGCATCCTGAGGGGGGAACTTTCCTCCAACCGCTTATACCGCTCGTAAGCAGTAATAACGGCCCTTTTCCTTCTCCCATTCAGAGGCGGCACGTTTGCCATGATTTCAACAGCCGATGTCGGGGCGGTTCGGAACGTTCCACATATTAGTCTGAGGGCTTGATTTTGTACAGAGTCCAACGTCTTCAAAGCAGTATCAGACGCATAGATTTGCACCGGGAGGCTGTAATCGATCTGGAATCTTACCGCTCCTAGGTAAAGATTCCTCAACACACTCGCCATCGCACCCCAGCCAGTACTGGCCAGTCTCTTGACAATGTTCAGCTTAGAAGATGCTTTCTCTTGGACTAACCTCACATGGTCATACATCGTTAGCTTTCGGTCCAGTGTCACTCCGAGATAGACCGGCTTCTGGTCGCATGCCAGAGCGCGGCCGTCAATGTTCAGCTCGATCGGATCTTTGAGGATATCGATTCCAAGGGTAAAGAGCGAATAAACTGTTTTTAGGCAGTTTACTTCCATACCCCAAAGCTTGGCGTAACAGGCTACTGCGTTCAAATCCTGCTGGAGGGCCCGCTCGAGAGCACGCGCTTCCCTCCCGGTCGACCAGACCACAAGATCGTCTGCGAAAAGCAGCGACGAGCTTCCCAGATAGTTCGGCAGGTCGTTGATAAAAGCCAGGAACAATGTACAGGACAGTGCTGAGCCCTGGGGCAATCCCTGCTCCAGGACGCGCTTCCGAGAAACCGCTTTCCCGTAACGAGTTGCAACTGTTCTTCGGGATAAGAACCCTTTGATCCAATTGTACATGTTAGAGGCTATTCCTAGCCTCTGTAGCTTCAACAACAACCCCGGCCGCCAGACCTTGTCATAGGCCTGTTTAAAATCCAGGAACACTGCTAGTGTAGACTCTTTCCGCTGAAACCCGTCAGCCATTTTCTGGACCAAGAGCGTCACCTGGTCAATCGAGCTTCTTCCACTACGGAAGCCTGCTTGAGTGGGGGTGACCAGTCCATTTTCCTGTAGGAACCTCACAAGCCTCCTATTGATTAATCTCTCAGCTACCTTCCCTACACACGATGTTAGGGAAATCGATCGGTAGCTTTCGGCCTGACCCGGGTCTTTACTCCTCTTCAAGATGGGTACCACCAAGGCCTCTCTCCACTGTTTCGGTAGGACACCTTCAGACCATGTTCGATTTACGAGCTCCAAGAGTTTGCCCTTGCCACCAGCCCCAAGGTGAGTGATCAGCTCGTTGCTAATCCCATCCAGCCCTGGGGCCTTCTTCGCTTTGCACCGTCTCAAAACATACTCCAGTTTTTGCCGAGTGAAGGGCACCGTGAATGTGCTAACCTCACCCTCTCCCGTCATGTGGCGTTCGTTTGCCTTTCGGACTTTATCAAGTCCAACAGACACACTCGTTCTTCCACCCAGTTTTCCGACACTTACGAAGTGACGGTTGAGCATCTCAGCCCGCTTGGTATCCGATACCATGGGGCCTGCCCCTGCTCTTGCCAACGAAGCTGGTGCTCTGCTAGCTACCTCAGCTCGCTCGAGGTGGTTGATTAGGTTCCATGCCTGCCGGCTTTCCGCAAGGTCCAATCCAGCACATGTATCAGTCCATTTCGACAACTTCGCCTCCGCGATAGCCCCTTTCACTTCCGCCGTTAAACGGTTGTACTCTCGACGGCTCTCGGCCGTCTTCCGCCTGCTCGCGAGCTTGCGAGCAGCCCTCCTTTTGCGGACCAACTCTCCTAGGGCTTTTGTCCAAAACGGTCTGAACTTGCGCTTCTCATGTGACCTTGGTATCGTCTTCCTGGCAACCCCTAGTATGGCTTTAACCATCGTACCATACACTGAGTCGATAGGCCCAGTCTCGATAAGCACTTCTTCAAGAGCGCGATCGGTGCGCACTCTGTACTCGTCCCATCGTGCCTTCGAGTAGATCCACTTCCTGGGCCCGGAAGGTTCGCTGCTTGCTTTTCCTATATTGATAGTGACCAACACGGGCAAATGATCACTCCCAACATCGCCCAAGACTTCCATAGAGGTGCTAGCAGCCAGATCAGCACTCACGAGCGTGAGATCCGGCCTCGATTCACTGCCATTTCCCGTGTGGAAAAAGGTAGCTGGGGTATCGGTACCCTGTAATCGGATCAGCGTCGTGCTGTTGCATAGCTCCTCCACCAGTCGTCCTGAGTTGTTGGCGACAGCATAGCCCCAGGCCGGTGATGCCGCATTGAAATCACCGCCAATACAAGTGCGAGAAAGATGTGCCTCCACGGTGAGGTCCAAATCCTTCTTCGGAGGGTTGTAGACGTTGGTCAGGGTGTAAGCCTTTCCATTCTTCAACACCTCCAGGGTTAGGATATCGGTCTTGCAACTGCCCGTTCTGCGGTTCACCACTCGAGCTTGTAGTGAACTTCGGACAAGGGTTGCCAACCCCCCACTGCCTCCCAAGCAGCAGGTGCATCGGAAGATCGTATATCCCGAAAAGGATGCCACCCTCTTCTTACCAATTTTGCACTCCTGGAACATTGCCACGTCAATATCATACTCATGCAAGAGTTTTAGGATCTCTAGAGACTTGGGGATCAGGCCGAACACGTTCAGGTGCATCACCCGGAGCTGGGCGCTCTTTTGGTGCGAGCCTTTGCCTAGGTCACGTCTACCGTCGGGCTTCCTCCGCTTTCGCTGGGAGCAGAGTCCTATCGTGTTACGCCTCTCAGCTCGGGATACCCGCGCACGAGCACCCCTAAACCGGGAACACGAAACCCCTAAGGGCTTATTGGATCTGTGCGCCGTATCACTAGTCGCAGGAGTCACCGTCGGGGATTGGCAGAACGCGGTCTTATTGTGACTGACCTGACCACCCAAGGTGGGATTCCCCGGATGTATGTCATGTACACCGGGACACAGGGTACCACCAGCCCTGGTTTTACTGCCAGTACGTAGGCCGCTTTGGCCTCCAGTCTTCCAGGAATGCTCCCGTCTAGAGCGGCTACATTTCCTGGCTGGCAACTGGCAGCTGCTTTTCTGCTTATCCTGGGAACAGAGTCCTATCGTGTCTTGCCTTTTCACCCGGGAATCCCGCGAACGGGCCTCTTCAGTCCGGCTACACGAAGCTCCTAGGTGGGGCTTGTCGGATCTGTGCTCCACTTGGCAGAGGGTGACTTTCGACTGCTGCTTGGCAACAACAGCGCCCGGGTTTCCACCATTCACAGGCTTTGCTTTTCCCGTACGGACAGAGATAGTGTGCACCTTGGGCCCCTGCAATGGCAATCCTGCCCTAGAAGGGTCACAAGCCAATACCTCTACCCTCATATGAGCGGTCCCACTTCCTGAGACTTCAGAACCGCGTGGTTCTCCTCCATCCGAGATGGAGACTGGAAACTGACAGTTCACGTTGGTCGTGGACTTTTCGGTCAATGCCCCAACGCGAGTTGGCAAGTGACCGGGGCAGCTCAACTGAGTAATACCCAGACTCGGAATATTCGATTCAGTTGTATAAGCCATGTTTTTTGTCTGCTCCAGGGGGAGCGATCGCCCAGTGGGGCTAAAGTGACGTAGCAAAACAAACGATCGGCAATGCCTCTGCCGCACTACCTGCAAGACCCAGAGTAAAGGGTTAAGTCAACCGTTTGCTGGTGTTTGTCCTCAATGTCGCTGAGGTACGTTTAGCACGACTTTCTCCTAAAGTCTGAGCTAGCCATCAGAGGACAGCTGGCTGCAATGCTGCAGTATTGGAAACTAGCTCCATCGCGCTGGACCATAACCTTCTACTGCGGAGGCTAGGAGACACTCCCCAGCCATGAAGGGCCGGGGACCTACGTTATTAGCCGGAACAGAGTCCTATCGTGCATTGCCTTTTCACCCGGGAATCCCGCATGCGGGCCTCACCAGTCCAGCTACACGACGTTCCTAGGTGGAACTTTTCGGATCTGTGCTCCGTTACACAAGGTCACCGCTATGAGGTTACGTAGTTTTGACCCTGCGCCAGTATACCTGCACTGTCACCCAGTAGCATAAATCCTATATTGATAGGTACATGCATCCAGGCACCGGGTGGTTCTCGAGACGGGATTGCAGCGTCCATTGCTCCCTCCCCACCGAGACCAGTGACCTCTCGGCAGTGTAATGGATCTCGGACCCGCTGCGGGGGCTCACATCCATGCGTTCGCCCGCCAGTGTATTCTTAATGGGAATGTATCGGCGGTTTACACACTACGCCAGTCTTTGAGGCCAGCAGCTTGACAGCAACAATTCTTATGCATATGTCAGGATCAGGGCGACCAGAAACAATGAAAAATAACAAAAACTAAATACCGAAAGAAACATTCTCAACACTGTTTTATTAATACATTAAGCAAGAACACAAATTAAATACCGAAAAAAATCGTTCTCACTTTAGTTTTTATTGTATTGAAATATTATTTTCTACGTTTTTTTTATTTTTTACCTTTTTATTGTTAGGTATGTGTTTTTTTTCTCCTTTAGATAGACTAGTATATTATTGTTAATTTTATAGTCTATTATTAATAACAAGTCAAGTCAACACAACTGTTTGCTACGTTTTAATACCAGAAGCTTGATAGTAACAATTCTTATGCATATGCCAGGTTCAGAGCGACCAGAAACAAAGAACAAAAACTAAAAACCGAAAAGAAACGTTCATTGTCTTTATTGTAATAGTATCTTTTCTTTCTCTCTTAACAAAACACATTGTAGTCATTCGTTTCTCCGTCATTTTGACGGGCATAACCACTAGTTATATATATTGATTAATATCAAAACATATTTTTTAATTTCAAACCGATGTTATAAAATATAAGGATATAAATGAATAACTACATTACCTTACAAAAGAATAAAAAGCAATTACACCAAATATAAAATATATATGCAACATAAATGAAGTTGCAATGAACAAGTAAGGCGGACAAAGTACTTTCTTCCACATTACAACAATACATATGAGGCGGGAGAGGTCACGTGACGAAAGACATTTAGCACATAATTATTTTCATGTTGAAGATTGTGCATCACGATTTATTGCGAATGCGTCAGTTCAAAATGTTATTGTGAAGTTTCATGCCTCTCACTCGATGTACAAGTCTTTCTCGCCAACCCTTACCACAACCCACTATAATATATCATATCATATCATATCATATCTTATTTATATATATAAATCTCAAAAGGAATATGTATGTATGTATGTATCTTATCTTATCTTATACATTACAGACACTCATTCTATAAAGAAGATTATTGCGTCCTACGCTCATCCGTGGTCCGAGTCTAGTCATGGTTTTTCATTAATGTTTTAAATGATGTTAAGTTACTGGTTTTCCTGGTTTGTTCAGGCAACCCATTCCATGCCCGAATGCCACTGGGAAAGAAAGATAACTTATATGCATTTGTTCTCGCATAGGGAATAAGGAAAGTGTTTTTGTCTTTATGTTTATCTGAACTTTGCAACAGGTTGATATTGGGTTGTATTTATAAATTAAATTAGAGTTTAATGCATTATGTATTATTACTACTATTAATATGTATGCATGTATTATGTATTATTATGTATGTATGTGTGTACATGCCGCATAATCTTTTTTAAAAACTGGACAGAATGAGATGAAATTTGCTACAAATATTCTTTGTCTTAATGCGGTCAATACTGTCAAGGTTTTACATTTCTGGAAATGACCGCAGTGGTCAGTTTGGTCAAAAATAGGGTATAAAAGGACACCTTTTGATTCACTTTTAAATTGCCAGTATTAAATTCATATAATTTTTCTACACATAATGAAAAAAAAAAAAGGATCGCGTTGAGATTATTTTTAGGATGACGTCATCAAAGTTTGTGCATCGATTTTTTTATCAATGAAGGGAACATTAATTTTTTTAATGTTTAAATTGACGTCATTAAACTATGCGCATGGATTTTATCTCAATGACGGGAAAGAATTTTATTCATGTTTGAATGGGCCGTATTGCTGCTGAGAGTTAACACCCTTGCCTCTTTTACAAGTCAATCTTTTATGACTGACTTGTAATTTACAAGTCAGTCATAAAAGATTGACTTGTATAAGGGGCAAGGGTGTTAAATCTCAGCAGCAATACGGCCCATTGCCTACGTGTCGTAAACAACTTAAATTATTTTTGCAGCTTGAAATTTTTCTATTTCCTGTGACAAATTTTCATTCACGTTTTAATTCGTGTCGTAGACGTCTTATAAACTTTGTAGGCGGGAAATAGTTCAATTTCCGGGCAATGTTTAAATTGCCGGGACCTACTTTCTAAAGTTTTAATTCGTGTCGTATAAGTTTTATAAACTTTGTTTTACATTTTTTTCATTTGTTATTGTTTTTCCTGTTGAATTAAAAATTTAATTATAAGTGTGCTTCCAAAGCAACAATAAATAAACAGCAAAAAACACCAACATTTACCATTCGTGTAGTATACGACTAATAAATTTTGTAGCGGGCAATGCTTATATTGCCGGGCAATGTTTAATTTGCCGGGATCAACTTTTTAAAGTTTTAATTCGTGTTGTATACGTTTTAAAAACTTAGTTTTTTATGGGTTTCATTTGTTATTCTTTTTCCTGTTTAATTTAAAATTTAATTATAAGTTTGCTTCCAAACAACAATTAATAAATAAATAAATAGCAAAAAACACCAACAAAAAACAACAATTTAGGTCTACGACTTAATGTTGTCGAAAAAGATATATCAAACAAGCATTTTAAAAAAATTCAAAGTACTGTCAAAATTACATGTGAGTTATGTTTTACAGAAAGAGTTTAAGTACCTTATAAACTCACGCCATTAAATCACAGTGGTAAAGAAAAAAATCTTCTTTATTTATCCTCTTTAGTTGTATATTGAACTGGTTGTATATTGAACTGGTGTCTGCAAAACAACAATAAATTAAATAAATAAATACTGAGCAAAAAAAAAATAAAAAATAAAAAAAAAAAAAAAAACAAAAACAAAAACATGCTTCTTTATTTATGTGTCAATAAAAAAGTGTAATGTGCCAAGGCTAGTCTATACAAAGCCCGTTCGGAGAATCGGGCACATATCTGCTAGTATATATATATAAATCTCAAAAAGTGTTGGTATGTATGTATGTATGTACATGTCACATAATCTTTTTAAATACTAGACAGAAAAACGTGAAACCTGCTACAATTTTTTTTTTTGCGTTACTGCGTTGGACACTGTCAAGGTTTTCAAAAAAATTAAATGACAGCAATGGTAAAAAAAAAACAGGAAAAAATTTTGGTTTCAAATAGAAAATGCCAGTCTAACTTTTTATCATTATTCGATCCATCGCGCTAAAAATAAATAAGAAAAAAGAACCCGTTGAGATTATTTTTATATGACGTCATCAAACTTTGCGCAGAGAGGACTAGCTGGCTTTTTTATGACGTCATCAAATTTTGCGTATTTATGTTAACCCATATTTGACATTTGCACTCTCCCAGAATGCAATGACTTGCTTCCATTTTTGTTAGCTTTCAGAAAGCCTTTTTATTATATATTTAAAATAATGTTTTTTTTTCTATTATGGACATATCTCTTTATGCTATTTATCATCTTAAAAGTAATTTCCATTGCGTAGTTTTTTGTAGCTCGCCTTTTTAAAAATCAGCCTAAAAACATTTTCTTCTACTTCAAACAGGTATGTGTAACAAAAAATTATTACTTTATTAAGGCAAATAAGATATGTTTTTATATACTTTAATCTATTCTGAATCCCATGAATATAAAATTGTTACTTGACTAGAAAATTTCCATTGAACTTCAGATCGAAATATAACTGCACTCCTGGAGAGTGCTGGGACACGAGAGGGGTACATGTACATTTAAAGAAATGCACTCTGGGGGAGTACAAATGTCAAATACTATTTCAAAATATGCATATATTTCTTAATATTTTTATCAACTAGTCAATTGTGCCGCTTTTACTATGTTACATACTTCATATTTGAAATGCATTTAAATCATAAACAACATAAATTTGATGAATCATGTAGACTAATTATCTTTTACACTGTACGAAAACGTTATACAATGAACAATGGGTTAAACATTTTGGAAATAGATGAGGAGATGATATATGTAACTCTTTATATAACACCACCTGATGATAGATCGGTAATGATGGTGACAGTAAGGAATAAGATGACAACTTGGATATTTTGTCCAGTCTTATGTGTGTACTGCATTTATCATTAGAAAACCCCGTACCCCTCTCGTGTCCATTGCACTACTCTGGAGTGCATCTCAACAAAACTACACGTACCCCGCTCGTGTCCCTGCACTCTCCCAGAGTACCCCCCTGTAACTTTCGAAGAAAACAAAAACCAATCAAAGCACATGTATATGCACTTTTTGATGCATTCTAACTAGAAAACACACAAAAAAAAAACACATAAAAAGTCATTCGAATATACCTTTGGGCATTAATGGGTTAAATAAGTTTGTTCAATGTTTGCTAATGTACTTTATGAATGAATAAAACAAAATATTTTCACGCTTAAGCTAAAGTCACACTATATTCAAGAATCACGTTTTGACTGGAATCATGATTCAGCGAATCACTAGAATCTTGTTACAGAGCGAATCAGATATACATGTTTCACAATCAGCCATGCCACACGTAAAACACGACTCACAGAAAATCACGAGTCACACAAAGTGTTGAGAGTGACTATTCTTGACGCGCCAATTATTTATCTAAATTTTTGAGAATGAACATTTATCATTTTGATGAACTACATGCCATGATTGCGCCTATCTTGCATAAGCAGTCAACAGTATTGCGAGAGGTGATCTCAACAAGAGAAATACTTACACTCTCACTTCGATTTTTGGCTTCAGGTTGGTTCTTTTATCTTTCATTCATTTTTTTTTTCTTACTGAAAACCAGAAGTGATATAATTTAATTTTTAAACCAAATTGTTTATAAGTTCAAATTAAAACCCAGTGCCCAGCACCTCCTTTCTGCACTGAAATGATTGGAATAAATGAATGATTATAAGTCTTACCCTACTTCGTGTTTACCTTACCTATATACCAATTACCTAGAATTGCAAACTCTGCTTCTAAATATTATATGACATATCATGAATTCTTTTTAATTGTCATTAATTCTTTATAACAAAAGTGTGGAAGGGGCCCCTGATGGGAGAATTTGCCAAATTTCATTTAACACTTTTTTAAACCATTATTTTGGTCACAGTAAGACTACAGAATAGTGCCCTCTATTTTTGTTAAATGCACTAACACTACAGTTCTTAGAGAAAAATCTTGTAATTTAAATAATAAAAATGTGTTAAAAAGAATTCATTTTTATTTAAGGAGACAGCTATCAATCTTTGCATTTCCTGAATAGAATTTGAAGATCTACAATTGGAGAAATTATCCCAGAGATGTGTTGTCTTATCACAAGTGTTCTTAATCATGACGGTAGGTTTCCTTCAGATATTAACTAGATAATTATACTAAATACCATCAATAAGCACTAGGAATACAATGTGGATGAAAGTGGAAAAATAACTTGTTGTTTGTTTGCTTTTATTTAATATATACAACTGCACTCAGTTGCATTGTTATATACAAAATATTTGTGTTCATTAAATCTGGTTTCAGCAATATGAATGCTAAGCATAAATCCTACAAACTTTTCAGTCTATCAAAGAAAAACATATATAAAACTAAAAGAAAATAAAAATTACAAAACTACAAAGTACAATAGAGCAAAAGTATACAAACATTTATTTCATTTTTAATTTTTTTAACCAACAAGTTGACAACTCAATGAAGATAAAAACGTATTTACATCAAGTTTACTTATTTGTTAAAAACAGTGATTACACATTGTCACAGCTACTTCTGGTGTAATGGTTACACCGATTGAGATGAGATGACTGCCTTGTGTAAATATAACAGACACATTATAACCAATATATCAGACACTAAATAACCAATATAATAGACATTAAACTAAATATATAATAGCACAGGCACAATATGAACAATAGAAAAGACTCAATATAATTAATAGAACAGGTACAATTGTTACAGTATTATTATTAATTCTGAAGGCGTGTAAGATGGTGTAATTTTAAGATAAAGAATATGAGTACACAGAAATTGTCCATGATACTATAACATCTTCATAGAATATAGCTTCCATAAGCCCTGCATATATTCATCATCACTACAACATTATATTCCGCTACTTTAACAACTATTCTAAGTCGGCTCTTTTATAATTGAATAAAACTTAAGTTAACACATTAGTTCATTATACATTATTAGGAAAAAGCAACCTTTCATCTAAAAAATCTAAAACATACTGATCTTTCATTCTAGAAATATCTACCTTGTCAACTCTTGTTCACTCATACAATAATCAGACGTTTCTTGCTTTATTAGATGAAATACTTTAATACTATTTCTTTAGGTAAAAACTTCACTCACTCATAAAACTCTTAAAAACATGTTTCAGTGAATACTAAAAAGAACTGTAGGAACAATATGAACAATAGAATAAACTCAATATAAACGAGTTTGTCTTTCAAAACAAAACTCAAATGATGGTAACTACCAACTTGACCATAACCCCCTTTACTCGGTTAAGTCTTCTCTGAGGAATTTATGACAAACTTCCTCAAGCTCCAATCGAGCTATATGCAGCGCTTTTCAATTTGGATCAAATTCAATGTTGAGCCCACATTTTTCGTTCAAATGGAGGTTGGATCCTCTTGCTTTAAACGCCTATCTTCAATTTATTGAAAGAGGGTAGCATGCAGGGGATCTTCTGTCGGTTTTCTCTTGAATGGTCTGGAAGGAGTTGCTGCTGCTGGTCTGGAAAGGGTTGCTGTTTGTGGTAAGGAAATTTTTTCTGCTGGCTGGCTTGGCTCATGACTGTCAAATGAAGAAGTGCTTTGCTGAGACATGGCAGTGTCAGCA
Organism: Anisus vortex; assembly: GCA_949126835.1. NCBI lineage: Eukaryota > Metazoa > Mollusca > Gastropoda > Planorbidae > Anisus > Anisus vortex. The sequence continues at coordinate 16,950,792 of OX421493.1, forward strand.
TCCTCTGCATTACTGCTTGTAGCAGGTGCCTGCAACAGACAATACATACACATTGCATAGTAACAGTAAAAAAAATCTTAATCAGTAATATTAAGGCTCTTTGCAGGGGCCTGCTATAGACAATACATTATGTATTATTATGAGTGAAAACAACATATTAAATTGAAATACTATTCCTTTTTAGCTTCCCAAAACTGCTGATGAATGGAAAAATGTAGCTGATGACTACAACACAAAATAGCAGTTTCCACACTTTAAACTTTTCCACTGGCAACAACAGCACTCATAAAGCCAGAGAATTGAGAAAAGAACTGAAGGAGTACTTCTGGAACGAAGGGCAAGTGCCTTTTCAGTGGCAACATTTATATGGGAGGCAAGCACAGCCATGAGATCATAAAAGTGTATATTGAGCATATAACAATCTGGCTCAAATGTTTGCTAGTTCTTTGCTATAATGACCAACTGAGTTATATTTTTTTGAAAATTTTTATTAGTTTAGTTTTTTTTTTTAATTTACCATATTTGAAGTAGTTTCTGTGCTGATGTTGACCAATCCTCGCAGAAAACTCATGGCATTAAAATATGGCCACTTGCTTTCCCGAACATCCCGTAGTACCAGAGCCAATCTGTTTATAGCTGCGAGTAATGCGCAGCTCCCTGGTGTAGTTATTTCTCAGAGCATGCATTTTTTTCTTATATTTCCATCTGAAAAAATTAAAACAGTTGAAATGTATACATGTGTTTTTTGCTTTTATTTTATTTTATGTTTATTGCAATGTTTCTTTATTATGTAAATAATTTTTGGTTTTAGTTTGTTTTCCCAGAATAATCAAGGCATCATGATATAATCTGTCTGCACTTATCTGACCTGCAATTAAAATATTTTTCATCAATAATTTTTATAGTCATTCTCCTGGACTGTCCTACCTTAAAAAAACTATAAATAAAATAGTATATGTTGTCCAAGACCAATACAGTAGTGGACCATTCATATTCAAGACCAAGTACTTTAGTACAGTAAAGTGGATAACTTATCTGACTGCCATGCTGGCGACGTTATTGAATTAGGAGAACTGACTGTTGAAGCCAATGTTTCTGTATGACTTGGCGACACGTTTCAGTGAGTTAGGCTAAACTTCCATTTTCAAGACTGGGTCCAAGAGCACTTGAAGTGTTGGGCAGCTGGAAAACCCATACAAAAGAAACAGAAAAACCACTTACTAAATTATCACCTTATTTGATAGAAAAGGCCATAACTGGGATGGCCGGACCACTCAAATCTGTAAAAAAATTACGATCAGGACAGATTCTGGTAGAATGCGAAAAAAAAGCGCACTCAAGCAATGAGGTCTATGCATAAGTCATTAGAGATAGAAGTTTGGTCACGTGATGAGGTTTAGACTAAGAAAAAGATGGCGTTTTACACCATCTTAGTATAGAGACAAATGATTAGTAAAAACATCATTTAAATACATTATAGATTATTGTGGCGTCTTAATCAGCAAACAGGCTTGTGATAGCGACTCGTGTACAGTAATAATTACAGGCCAGGCTTTGTTTAAAGTGTACTTACTGATAGACATTAATTTTAAACTACTAGACTAGTGACGACTAGTCGAGACGAGTTATGAGAGATTTTCTGGTCTAGGACAGTTTAGTTTAGGCTTACTATTCATGCACGATTGGAAGTAACAATAAAGAAATGGTCTGCATATTAATATTATGTGAGCATTATAATCGAGAATTCAGGAAAGGTAGGTGTTCTTTTTTACTGCCTTCCATATCTTTCTTTTAAGTTCCCATGTCCCAGTCTCTAGCAAATATCATAGCCAGTCATATAGGAATATAGGCCTAATAATACTCTAGCCTATTACCGTAGTATTACATAATAGTAATATATAGAGGCATAGGCTAGCTTAATATTAGTAATTAGGCCTAGTCATTAGTAGGCAAATATGTTGGCAGGCTGTTCTCTTCTGATAACTGATAATATAATTATAATAGGCCTAGCGCCTAACTGATAAAAGCATAATCTAGTGGCTCTGCTAGTAGTTTAAATAACTAAAATTACTTTTTATTTTCAAATTATTTTATTCAAAATCATTTATTTCATTCTTCTAATACTAACTAGGTCTACTATCAAGGAGGCCTATGATGTATGATGATTTATAATTACTACTTAAATTAGGATCAGAGTTAATAATTAGTTTCACACAGTTAATCACATAAAATATAGTATTATATAGGCCCTATATTACCTATATTAATTTAGGCCAATTTAGACCTAACTAATTGTCAATGAGATTAAAGCTAATATTTGTAAATTGTCATGCTTGAGCTATTATAGTGTAGTAGGCTATTATATTACTATACTATGACCATACTATATGATGCAATTAGCAAGACTGTTTTGATAAGTCTCATAACTCATTATAAGTCATTTAAAACTTGCAGGCCTGGGGCAGATAAAGTAAAAATATTGAATCTACAAATGTAAATATTGATGCTTGTGAGCTAGTAGCCTGTATCATATAGGCAAAATGATTTAAAAACCAATTTAATATTTTGGTGTAATGTTATTTATTATACCGGTAATAATTTGATAAAAAAATCAATAATTAAATTATAGTTTGTTGTGTTAGTTATTTAATAGATTAATAGGCTACCTTGATTGTATTAGGGATACTGTTCCCTTCAACATCTGAAAATATGTTTCATCTCCCACATGCATATTCTAACAATGCTATAAGTATAAGTAAATACTTATTGTGAAAAAATTTCATTTATACTTAATTATTACTGTACCCAGTACTACATTTATTAAATTAAAAATATTTAATTATATTATTGAAATGATATTTAATAGTAAAGTAATAGGTTTTATAAAGATAATAACAGAATAAACAGTTTAATGATTGAAATGTATGCCTAATTTCATTATCAAAATACATAAGTAATAAGTAAAGGACATGCATTTCTGTGATACTAAAAATTAACATGAAATGTTATAAAGTTTTTTTGTACTGTTAGTTGGTATTGAAGTAAAAAATGTGTTTTCTTTTTTTCCTTTTTTTTTATATTAGGTCAATGAAATAGAATGTGAATGTGCATGAGGAATGAAGTCAACTTGTTGCAAGCACATTTTAGGACATAGGTTCTCAACCTTTTCGGCTCACCGCCCCCTTTTACAATTTTTTTCCGCTCACCGCCCCCTCCCCAAATTTCTTTTAGCGCCCCTGCCCCCTTTCCGCCTTTCTGGACTATAGTTTCCGCAATTGTTTTAGTCGACTAGACTTTTATGTGCTTAATTATCTATAAAAAAAACTGAAAAGGAAACATAATGTAAGAATTAATAGAAAGAAAAATCGCCTAAACAAAAGGTTTAAATAAATCAATATTAATGTGAATCGTTTTCCTGGTGTGTTGCTAGCACTGATTTCACTGATTGCTAGCAATTTGTCTGTTTTTGTTTCAATTTCGGTTGCAAAAGCTATAGGTCTAATATTCAGTAATATTTGTTATATTACAAAACAGAACTTGTTCGGCATCACTATTGATTTAAATGTGGAAACATTTTTTTTTAATTAAAGGGAGATAATTAGCCCGTTTTATTAGAGCTAATATTTTTTTTTTTCTTTTGTACACAAATAAATGGCTTACAATTTAAAACATTGAAATGATCAAACTGTAAAAAAGTATTTGAAAATTATATAAATGTTATATGACTAAAGAATTTATATGTATACTTTCAAGCATTACAATATTTACCCAGTTTGTATGATTAAAAGTTATCTATACCGCTTAATTTAGTTTCGTCGTAAGATAAATTGTTTCAAACTCATTAAGGATATCGCGCTAAAACAAATCAAAATATCATTCATATTAGCAGATGTTAGGGCGACACTGGTCGGTCAGCAGGGTTGACAAACCAACCACAGGACCAGCCGGCCGCACACTATTTTTGCTAATAAATATTGACCCCTACTTCATCGAAAAGTCATTGCGATTCCTATTTCTTAAAAATGTAATAATATGTAGGCATACTGTTGGGGATATAAGAGATATTTAGCAGCACTTGCGTGTACATCATACTTTATCCAAAACCTAATCGATTCATATAGCTGAGGTGTTCAAATTATATGTAGGCATACTGTTGGGGATATAAGAGATATTTAGCAGCACTTGCGTGTACATCATACTTTATCCAAAACCTAATCGATTCATATAGCTGAGGTGTTCAAATTATATCAGGTACGTTTGTAGTGCCCACTTGCCCTTCACCGCCCCCTAATCGCCCCCGGGAATGTCAGCGCCCCCCTAAAGCATCTCACCGCCCCCCCCCCCGGGGGCGATATCGCTCCCGTTGAGAACCTATGTTTCAGGACTTATAAATGCAGTAGAATGGACATGTATGTTGCACCCATGCATGACATCAGTTTTCAGCAAAATAAAGTATCCCATCTGATCAAATTGATCCATCAAATCCATGGAGCCCGTGAAGCAGCGGTCACCACTTTCGGTGGCCACATCATACTTGAGAATGTGTGGCCAACATAATTCCCAGCCACCTTTAATGTATCCAAAGTAAAGTCAGGTACTGGTAATCATCAAATGCTGGGTAGAATCAGGGACATCCTTCAGACCAGATAATAAATTTGAACCTTCAACGAAATTCAAACTTAGGACCTTCGGTATGCCAGCCGAACGTGCTGTCGGCCACCTGGCCCCATTTGATGAACCATAACCTAAGTTTAAGGACTTGTTATTCAGTTCGGGCACAGAGTGCACCAAAACTTGTGTCCTCCAAAATAAGGGCACCCTTTTTGCTAATTCTAAGAATTAAACAAATCTGCATGACATAAATATTACCTGGTATCTACTTTGCTATTCTACAATAAACATGAATTATAATAGTATATAATAATTATTTGTTAGAATTGGTTTTTATTTTTATATTATCTCTATAATAATTACCCAAAGAAATGTATCTGTCTGTCTGTGTAGCGGAACGCTTAGCGATTTGGTTTTGAGAGTACAGACAGATGACGGAATATCAAAGACTATAATAAGAGGACCGCTTGCACTATTTTTATAGCTCAATGAATCGTGTGTTTTGGTGCGCAGCAAAAAAAGAGTGATGCAAAAGACTTTATGCAACTTTAGAACTCAAGAATGGTGTTTTCGGTGCGCATCAAATAACGCGTACTCTAAAAGACTTCCGCTGTATGCAAATTTCTATTTTATCTTAAACTAGCCGGTATGTGCCCGGTCCTCCGAACCGGCTTAAAGTTATGTTTACATACACTCTAACTACTCAAGCAGTTATAATGAGATTGCCCGCATGACCTACGACACGAATTTAAACGTGAGGTAATTTTTTATTTGCCCGCTACAACATAAATTACCCGTTAAAATCATTACCCATTACCCATTATAACAATAAAAAAATGGCCCGCTATAAATTACGACGCAAATTAAAACGTGAATATATTTTGTTCTATTCATTGATAAAGAACATTCGACAGTACTTTTATTTTTTAAAAAATGATTGTTTGATATATTTTTTACGACAAACATTAAGTCGCAGACCTTTGTTGTGTTGTTTTTGTTATTTGCTATTTATTTATTTATTGTTGCTTTGGAAGCAAACTTAGAATTAAATTTTCTATTCAACATGTAAAACAATAACAAATGAAACCCATAAGAAACAAAAAAGAAATTATTTTTTTTAAATTGCATAGCGATTAGGTTTTAAGAGTATGTAAATCTTGCTTTGAAAAATGAAGATGACGTTCAACTTTAGCATTTTAATAGGTCTCTGCTAAATAAATCATCTTCCTTTCTGTCTGTCTGCTTCACTTACACATACATACACACAAACACACGCAAACATACAAACATATAATATGCAAGATTAGAACAAAACATACATTTTAGAAAATTTAAAACGTCTATTAATTAATAAAATCTCTAACGTTCGATCCCTAACTCTATACTTTATTATCTCTTTTATTCTTTTATCTATCAATTTAGCAAATACAAATCTAAGCCTCTATTATTAATACATGTAGGTCTTTATAGAGTCAAATTCTAATTTTTCCTTTCACCCAATCTTTTCTCCATAAACTTTGACCATTCTTTGAAATTTGTTGTCAGGGAGGGGTAAAAATAGCAGAGGAAAGAAGGATGAAGGAGAATGGAGAAGAAAATGTAAAGCACAAAACACGTGTGTAAAAGCTGTGATAAAGACTGCCATTCAAGAATAGGCCTGCACAGCCACACAGGAAAATGCAACCTAAATCCAAGGGGATGCACCATCGTCTCGCGAGATGGAAGGATGCCGAAGGATAATGACTGGCCTCACGCGAGTAGTAGTAAAGTATCCCCGTTAGACCAATTTTATTTATAGGGACCGTAAAGCTATGTTCAAAAGTTGCTGTAGCCACGGCATACTAGGAGATTGTATGACCAGCACAAAGCCCACAACGCCCAATCTCCTTTACTTTTCCCTAACGAATATCAGGTACCCATCAGAGCTCGGTAGGCTTAGACACACCCTTCAGAGCCGGGAACAAACCCTAGCCTTTTTTCAGGATTCATACTCAGAACTTTCTGTACCTCAGCCGAACGCTCGAGCTCACAAAATGTTTTGATAATGTCTGGTATCAAACTAATTGTGATAAATATGACACCAATGGTAATAATGTCTTACACCAAATGACCAATGATCAAATGTAATCATTATGATTTTGAAAATATCTCAATCCAAAGATTATCTTTGCAACGGCTATTTATTCATTGCAAAGGAAATATATTGCAATTTAGACACTTCAGAAATATTCTCAGAATGCAGCAAAGCAGAAAGCTTTTTAATCCAAATTTATCAACTTTTTTCCTCAACACTAAACACTACCCTACTATCTATGACGTCAACAATGTCCAATAATTCTGCTTTTGCGATAGCAATTAACACATTTTAATAACAGACATTCGATCATGTCGAAGTTTTCATCTATGGTCAACTTTTGTCGCATTTTAAGATCGAAAAGTCCCAAACATGGAGAAAATAACACTCAACAGACAACTAGGCCCTACACATGGAGACCAAGAAAATACACTTAATATTGTTTTTAAGGAAAAGTTTCATCTGAATTTATTACATTGAAAAAAGACAGTTAAATCAAACCATGTTTTTTATGTTTTATTATGTCAGTAATTCAATAAAAATGTAAAATCACCAATTAGAATGGTCATTTCTTAAATTTAAAACCATGACTTAGGACCAGTTTACTTACAGCTCCTGTTTCCCGACTTTTGAAAAAGCAAAATAAATATATAAACACAATTCTAAAAATAATAGAAACACATAAAACAAAACTCTTTATCCCCGTGGACTCCCACGGGCTATTTCTAGTATTATTATATTTACAAATTACCAATACTAATTCATATTCAATTATTTTTACCATATACTTTTATATTCAGTATTTCATTATAAGAAACATGTTTAAAGAATAAATATATAAAAAAAAAAAAATGCTCAAATATTTCTGATTTACAATTTATTTTATTCTAAAACACTAATACCCGGTACATTAAAACATTCATGGATGATGTCAGTGCTTTTTCATAATTTCAAAATATTTAACTTATATTAAATATTGACAATTAAAAATGTCAATAACTGATACAAATCATTTTGGCATGACTAGCTGCTGACATCACTTTGTTTCTGATGATCCACAATGATATTCATTTCCAGTGGCTGACACACTCAATCTAAATATGAAAAAAAAAGTAGGCCTATATTATAAGATATTTTTTAAACAACATGTTTTTATTTATATCATAACTTTTCATTTACTTGCATGCCCACTTTTATTTACTACTGGCACACATTTTTCAACATATTAATACAGTACAATTTAAATTTGGTGACACATATATTAAACAAACATACACTGAGTTACTGTAAGTGCATATTTTCATATAATATTATTTTAGTACTAATTTCAACTAAATACAATTTGAATAAAACAATATATTTGTCATTATTTTAATTTATTTTAGACCTAATTAAAATAAGTATAGATCTAACCAGGAACCCTCTAAAATATATATTTAGAATTAAAAAAAATAACGAAATTCATAAGATGTCCTTTTATGTAGGCCTTCTGGTATATGGGTAAGTGGTATTTGTGAGCGAATAACATTGGAGCTGCTCCAGTTGCTGAGTGTGTGAAATGAGTAAACAATAATAATGACTATTTTATGTATCAAAGTGTTAAAATTAGAAAGAAACAGTGAAGATATAATTATTGAGAAATATAGCATATAGAAGTATGACCAAAAAAAAGCATAATAATATAACTGAGAACATTTAAAATAATCAGTACTATTTCTATTGATGACAACGTAGACTATAATATTATATTGTAGCTTCGATCCCCCCCCCCCCCACTCATCCATCCTATGACTATGTATCATATATCAATGCAAGTAAATGAGAAATTACACAGTAAATTCAAAAATACTGTTCTTAATTTACAAGTAAAAGATCGAGTATGCATACATACATACTTATTTAAAATTGCCTAGGCCTACCCGCTTTTATTTTAGGGGCAATAAAGCTAATACTAATTTATAGTAAACTAATATGACTAAGGTGCAATCATTTCTTAGGATTTTTATATTCTATAGCAGTGATGGCGAACCTTTTAGAGGTCGCGTTCCCAAAGTGCAATACAAGACCAACTTTCTTCTTTCAACGTGCCAACACAGCAATTAAAAAAAAAATACTGAGATTTTAGCATACTTTAGAAAAAAAACAGCTCATAAAGTTGTCCTAACTAATTAACATCTATTGTCCAAAAAAAAAACAAATTTGCAGATCTTTGAATGATACAAACCGTCTTTTATATAAAAAAAACATGAACTATAGTAAATAAAAAAACTATTACAATTACACAAGTACCATTAAATACATACATTTGGCATGATTTTGCATGTTAATGTGATTTTTGCTGTTGTGTGCATGCTGATAATTTGCCAAGCCTTGGCTCATACTCTGCGACACATGTAACAATCAGGTATTCCGTCAGTCTGTTTTTGGTATCAGATTTGATACAAGCGTAAGATGACCCAAACAAAGTAAGAAGAGCAACCCCAAGTGCTTTCACCAACTTGCAATCATTTGGCAGAGAACTCCACACTTTAAGGATTTCATCAGAGCTACCAACTGTGCTGTCCTTTGCCGTCCTTTCACACACTATTTTCTCTAGCGTTTTACGCAGATAATATAATTTATTTTTCAAAATAGAGCTTTATTTAAATTCCAATAGCTCCATTTCCAAATTTCCTAAGTCCAACCACAAAAAGTAGAAAAGATCAAGTTCTTCAAATTTGGGCTTTATCTGGGGAAGTAAGAAAACAAAGGGTTGTCTCCATCTTACGGAACTATACAAATCTATTATTGAAATTCTCCTTTGCATCTGCTACAGTGCTAGAAAATTCCTTGTAGATTTCCTGATGGCTTTTAGGATTGTCGGTAAATGTTATTGAATTTTGTAAATACATCTATACATTTGGAAAATATTTCAGTTGCCCACTTTGTAGGTATCTTTCAATAACCTGCAGTTTTCTTTAAAAGGTTCTGATATCACAAAATATCATTTCTGCTGTTCCTTAACCTTACATGTTTTTTTTCCAGTTCATTGAAGTGTGCTGTAAAATCTGTTAAAACGTTGGTAAGCCAGACAGCTGTGGATAATCCTGCCACTTTTCGTATCATAAACAGCCAAGCATACTACAAATGTTTCCAATACTCGTCTCTGCTCAGCCATCTGACATTATTGTGCATGACTAAAGTATTATACTTCGCCTAATTTACACTGACGACATTAGGAGCCATCATGATACAGTCAGTCTCATAAAATTTGCAGATGACACCACTATTTTCGGCTTTATTTCGAAAAAGGAAATTGAGTATCGAAGCCTAATTAAAGAATTCACAGACTCGTGTGCTACTAACGTTTTATAACTAAATGTCGCAAAAACCAAGGAACTTATTGTCGGCTTCAGAAAACAAAAGCAAAACATTGAAGATATACTAATAAATGACATATCAATACATCAAGTCGATACCTACAAATATCTCGGTATCACCCTAAACAACAAAGATTCGTGGGACAACCACCTTGAAGTTCTAGCAAAGAAAGTTAGACAAAGACTCTTATCTCTGTATACATTAAACAACTTTGGCATAAATGAAATCATTATAAATTACTTTTACAATGCAGCTAAAGAAAACCCGTTAACGTATGCAATAACTTGCTGGAAAGGAAACATGTCATCAAAACTAAAGCGCCGTTTGGTTTGTCTTATAAAAAGAGCGTCAAAAGTCACACAAATGACCCTGCTTTTCCCAGGTGAACTATTTCAACAACAATATCTCTGCAAAATGGAGAAAATACTCAAAGATAGCATGCATCCCCTGCACAACAACTATTTAAAATCAACACGTAGTGGCCGACTCCTGTCAATCAAAGCCCGAACTGAAAGGTACAATAAATCATTTGTTCCTTATTCTGTGAGAATGTATATACGCTGCTCTAAACTAAAGCATAATCAAGAGCTAGATGCGTGTCTTGTAGTTTTGAAGATGACTAGTGTGTATGTGTGTGTGTTGTATTTGTTCTGGTTGTTCTTGTGTTATTGTAATACTGCAATGTAATCAAACCACATTTCCTTTCTGTGGCCATAACTAAGCTGTTCCATTTTTGATAAATGCTCGCGTGCCCACAGAAATGGCTCTGCGTACCATCTGTGGCACGCGTGCCATAGATTCGCCATCGCTGTTCTATAGTTTATATAGTATTATATATAGTATACTATAGTATTATACTAAACAAAAATTTAAAATTTTGTCATTATATAATTAGGCTTATTTATGGCTATTATAATGCCTTAAGTTAGGACTAAGTCCTAACTTTAATTTTATATGCCTACTGGACTATATTTAGTAGGCCTATATATGATAATAAGGCTTATCATAAGCATACTCATACATCATATATATGTAAGCCTATTAAAAATTTAGGCTTATAGCCTATAGACTATAGCCCTATAGTAGAGCACTTAGGTAGACTATAGCCCTATAGTACAGTATTACTATTACATAGGAAGGCCTATAATGAAATATAATATAGGCCCTATATATAGGCTACTGTATATATTTATGGTACGCCTAGATATCCTTTCTCATTTTACTATAGTAGCGTCTCTAGCGACCGCTGCCTTGCGTCGAAAAAAAATGGCGGAATCGAGCTTCACTTTTAGTGACTGCGCATATAGGGATTACGAATTCTGTTCTATACCTACTCTGTGATGTACAAGTCTTTCTCGCCAACCCTTACCCCAACCCACTATAATATATTATATACAAACACACATAAATGTAGCTCAGAGTGCACTTAAATGAGAAACAAAAACATACATATTATTACTAAGACGACGGCAACACTTCTATAGCGAGATATAATCAAACACATACATATTTCCCATATTAACCAACACAATTGTATACGCTGGCCTTTATGTTTAAAACAGAATAGAGAGTGAAACCTCTATAATCAATTTAAAGACATTTTTTAACATGTTTAATATATTTCAAATTGACTATAATCTCATCGGCTTAGCCACGACGGGGAATATGGGGTACTATGTAGAAACTTGTTACACACCCTCCCCGCTCCCCCAACGCTCCTCTCCCAACTCACACACATTTATTTCCAATCCGAGGATTAAAAAAAAAATTTTCTTCGTTGTTTACTAGTATTATTTTCAGATAAATATTTCATAAATAGTTCAATAATTTAGGGGTAAATTTTGCACTAGTTGAGAATTAGCCTATTTCCACCATACTTTCACTCTTCCCTCTAGTATTAGTCCCCCACACTCACCGCCTTTATACAAATTGCCTTTCCTGTCACCCTATCTCTCCTACCTATTATCCACCCCGACCTTGCAATCCTGACCACACCACTAATATTTACACATTTTTATCTCATACAATTATGTCCAGAAAAAAAAAATTAAACCATTGAAATTATTAAATAAATATATATTTAAATCGACCTAATTTTAACGTTTTAAGATAAGATAAGATTGCTTTATTGATCCAAATAAATGGAAATTTGACTTGATTACATAAATTCCGTCTTTCAGCATACCTAAAACAAAAATAAAGAACCAATTGTACTCAAACACAATAGACATTCACGCACACTATCATACCATTTATCATACAAGAAAAAAGTAGGCCTATTATTTAGGAGTCAGCTATTGAGCCATTATATTTCATGGCTGAAAGATGATTCTTTTGAAAGGGTCTCACTGACAGTGGAACAAAAGAGTTCCTAAATATCTCTGTTCTTGCCCTTATTGAAAGAAGCCGACCACTTCGACTAGATATTATGTAACTATCATGAAGCGCGTGTGCATGATCTTGGAGGATTTTATCAATCATAGACAGGCACCTTGAACTGAAAATATCCGAAAGAGATGGTAATTCTGTCTTGTGTAGTACGAGAGGCTTTGTTTATTAGGCGGTCTATCCGGTTCAATGTGGGGGTATTACCACACCAGCAGGTGATTGCAAAGGTTATGATGCTACCAACAGTCGCCGAGTAAAATAGATTCATAATGGTTTTCTCTATGTGAAATATTTTTAGTTTATTAAGACAGAAAAGTCGTTGGTGCATTTTCTTACAAAGGCTTTGGCAGTGGTCAGACCAAGTCAGTTTGTCAGTAATTGTGACGCCAAGATATTTATATTTAGCTAACAGTAGTTAGCAAACGTATATTAGTTTATATATCAGAATAAACCTTCTATTGCCCGCCTGTCGTGTACTATTTTCTCCCCCCTACCACTCAAAATTTACCCAATCTCCCCCCCCCTACTTGCACTAGTGCTCCCCTCCTCCTAAACCATATCCTTTTGCTTTCCTTGCGGACAAATAAAGTTGGCTTTTGATGAGCGATTGAGGGTGTAGGACGTGCTAGAAAAGGTTCCAAACGTCTAAGCTTAGCAATATGGCACATGTATTCAAAATAGCTTTATCTTGTAAAAACTAAACCTAGATCTTGGCCGTAGCGGTGCTACCCATTATGAATAATTCTGTATGATTAAAATTTATATTTGTCTAAGTATATACATTTTTTTCCATGATTTATATCTATACTTATACATTTATTCTCTGCCATAACTGATATCCCATAATCACATGTACACTTCATCACTTCACTTTACAAAGCATATATATTCTATTGCTGTGCTATTTCCCTGGAGCCACAATCGTGGCGTTTACACCCCCCACTTCCCACCGGTCTAGCACGTATTGATTTTCGGGAGCTCTCAAATGAGGACAGACCACTCAGAGCGGTTACCAGTTACCCCTTCTTGGCAGAGGCGTCTACTATCTTGTTGCCAGAGATTTCTTCATGAACCGTTGCTTTGTGCCTAAGGAATAGATTAGAGATGACAGCAAGCAGTCGGACAAGTATGGCTAGCCTTGATCTCAGGCCGTCGATGGCCAGGAGCACTGAAAGTGCATCAGTGAAGACTACGACGTCGGCTGCTCGAGCTGTCGGCTCTTGATCAGACGTTTTCCTAAATTCCTCGATGGCAATTATGATGGCTTCTATCTCCGCATCAAAGATGAAGATATCACCGTATTGCAATGTCAGCTCAACCCTTTTGTCTACCGCCTTCAGGTATGACGTCTGAGCCGGCCACCAAACGCCACCCCCACTTACCTCGCCCTCTCTCTCCCCCACCCCTTTCGTACAAATGACTCATCTCATAGCTGTGCATGTTATTAGTTTTTTCTCCACCCCTAGGTCGGGGTAGGATTATTGGCGCAACCAATAAGACTACTTCTACACCCCCTTCCTGTTTAGCAAACTCTTGAGGCGCCGAAAACTAAAAGCTATCTTTGGGCTCCATAAGCGTGTGGTTGTGTTATCATAGGTCTTAGGCTTCAGGCTCTTCCAAATATAGAGAAATAAGAGATTAGTCACTTGTTACAATATAATTACGTACTATTGTGGAAATATTCGTACCTAACTTTGGTCATTGCAAAGACTATAATAAGATGGACCGTTTGCTTTACTTTTAGAGCTTATATTATTATGTTCTTTTTTTCCGTGCGCAACCAAAAAGGCTGTCTTAATGACTTCTACGCTCATACCATTGCATTAAAGGTTTCTGCTGTACTTTCGATTTAAATCTTAATTTTCCATTGAGAACATCATAGCAAATTACTAAATCATAAGTCTAGAGGACGTAGTGCGATTGAAAATTCCGAAACTAAGTGTTTCAAGTTATCAAATAGCAGAAATATCAAAGCAAGCGGTCCATCTTATTATAGTCTTTGGTCATTGTAATTATCTATGGATTACAGTAATTTTATCTACTTAGTAAAGTCGTAGGCCGAGATTTGGAAACGAACATGAAAAACATTTTAGTTTTCATTTACATCGTAGCAGCATTCATTTCGGCCATGTTGGTTCATCGGACAAGTGAATTGGCGTTCGTCGCAGTGGCCACGGCATACAAGAGAATGTGTACCAAGCACAATGCCTAGACGCCGGTATTTTTTTGTCACTCATCAGAGCTGGGTGGACTCAGGGACAACCGCCTGACCTTAGACCTTCTGTATGTCAATCCGAACTCGCTTACGCTAGACGTAATCCGTGTTTCTGAGTAAAATATTAATTTCTTTTTTTTTCTACTCATTAATATGTGTTATTTACAGGTACCGTATTGCGCCTGCGTAACAATAGTTTGTGATTTAGAGTAATCGATGTGTGCAGTAATTAGCCCATCTACTTGCTGCAACTCATCATACACACCCTCTTTTACCAACCACACCCTCTTAGCTTATCTATTATGAAAACTAAATTATTACCCCGTAGACAGGCGCCCAACCCTGGGCTCCATTTCTATATTTAGATCTATATATAATTTTTTTGCTAAAAAGAACAAAGAGGCCAGAATTATTTTGTTGGTTTCGGGCTTTTGATTTTCAAAACAGGTTGACAATTAAGAAAGAAAGGAATAAACCCAACTGCACATTTCGCAAACAATAGTGCACAGACATCAATACACATTCCATATTCTGTCGCAAATCATGATGTAACCGAAGGCTAGTCATTAATACAACTATCAATGTTGAACTCTAAAATAGAAGTGATCTCCCAGCTTTCGATTGTATCTTTGTTTTCGAGGACGTTGGAGAACTAATAGCAATTGACTTGAAATGTTAACGTTATTTTCAAGTCTGAAGTCTGAACGGGCGGTTTTTTCTTTGCTTTTGACATAGGATCATAAAGTAGTGCCCTGTGTGCTTCACGTCTTTGGTCAAGTAGAAGTTGGATGGCTGTGCTGTTTTCACCAAACCACTCCTTGTGTTTCATGGTAGAGAGTCCAATACACTCAGTGGCTGTGGTATGTACCGTGTCGCGATGTATGGCTTCTGCGTCCTTGTTGTCTAATACTATAGAGGCAAGGCGTCCATTTAATGAATTTTAAGCCTATCTGTGTTTAGGCGTCACTGAGTTTTGGAGAGTTGAGGTCTTCTTTTTGGTTGAATTTGAATATTCATCTTAGAGACACTGAGGCGGGGGTCAGTCCAACAATCGGCACCACACATGGCCTTGGTCACTCTCACGTTCTGTCGGTCCCTGTTTCTGACAATCACATAGTCGACGTAATGCCAGGCTTTTGAACGCGGGTGCATCCATGATGTCTTGTTGCGAGTAGGGAGGTTGAAAATGGTGTTTGTTATTAGGAGGCCAAGTTCAGCACATTTCTGAAGAAGCAGCAAGCCATTGCTGTTACACTTTCCAACCCTGTGCTTCCCCATCACTCCTTCCCAGGAAGAGTTATTATTACTACCGACACGAGCATTAAAGTTTTGTATCTGGCATATTCATGAGCAATGAACGCTGAGCCCTGCTGGTGTCTGACTGTGGTATCTCTGTCAAGAAGGTTGCGAATATTCCAAAACCCAAATGTTAAAGGAGTTAACTTTATCTGATTTGAATTTCGACCGCATTAGTTGCGTCCCCACGCAAACCGTGGGTTGTCGGCCAGGGTTTAGGGAGCAGGCAATGTTTAAGGCCCCTTTTCTAGTCCATTCCTCGTGCAAATAGGAGAGGTTGCGCAGCGTTAATCTCACTCTCTTGTCCGGGTCCATCAATTACCAGTGACAAGATCAAGTCTAAACGACCGGCGATGTGCTCAGATGCAGTGTATGACCAAGATTCGCACAATGCGTTGCAGTAGTCACCTACATCTCCGTAGGATCTGGTTGATCTCCTCCGCAAGAAACGCCGATGTCCAGGCTTCGCTTGCACAGGTATGCAAGACCTATGCCACCGTGGGTTTGGCCCCAGCGGCTACCCTCACCTGGTATAGCCGGCCAGTGGAAGCCGTTGCCCGGAGGATGGCCGCTGTTGCATGCTAACAGCTACGATATAGTTTTAACATTCTCACCTATTATTTAAAGTTATTAGTATACGTATGCCCAATCTTTAATTCTACTATATAAAATAGATAAAGTGGTATAGAGATGTTCCTCGTCCATTGTTATAATAATTAGTCTACTTGGTTACTGCAAACCGATTGGTTTTATTCAACCACGTGATCCTATGAAAAGTCATGCGATTTGTGTACTCTTTTTGTAAAAGTCTTAAAAACGGACAAGCCTTCTCTGACTCTCGAATTTGTTTACAAATCTAAATATCTCAGTAATTACAAAGTTATAAGCTTCAATGCATTAACTGGTGATATCTATGGGCTATGGGCCATATCTATTTACCAAGGGTTATAACTCAAATTTACCGAAATGTGAAGGTTTTCTCAGTAAAAACTTTCTTATTTCATTTAATTATCTTTTTTGAAGCCTAAAGTTTTGTTACATTTTCTAAATTACTTAATCATCATCTGGATTGTATGGTTGTTTTCTATTACAATTCTTAAACAGGCTTTTTTTTGTATTCTTAGCTTGGGTTAGTTGTTATTCATAAATTAAATAGTTTTTTTTAAATTACATTCTTAACAATTAGCACTTATCTGTGAGGTTTTTCTAGTTTTGTAATTAAAAAAAGTATTTTTGTAAGATTTTAGTATCATTTTCTGTATTTATTGCAAATATCCTAATATTTTTACCTGTACCGTATTTAAGTACTCGGATAGATTTTCCATTTAAAGCCCCACAAAATTATTGGGTGCTAAATCAGTTTATTTTAGTAGAAAAATCACTAGACCTTAAGGTTGGACATCTGTCATATATTGGGCTTAACTGCAATTTTAAATTACTGCAGTAATTTCAGCTGTGTGTTTTATGTATACATAGGGTTCACATTTTTTTTTTTTGTATATTATTTTTGCCTTAGCTACCGTCAAAATTGCCGTCAATCAGTTTTTTTTTTAAAGTTCTTATAACTTTTTTTTTACAAAGAAGTGAATCCAATTCTGTTTTCTGTTATTGCTTTGAAACTATATTATCTATGCATGATTTTGCTTATAGCGTTATTATTTTAAAAATTAAAAAAAATTCTGCTAAAACGGTATAAAAAAATAAAAAAATAACACAACGTTTTCAACGAATCTTCAAAAACATGCAAGAGAATAAATAAAACATAGTGATAAAGATAACTGTTAAATTTCAACTATGGGCGATTATTAGTTATAGGGGAGTAGCAAAATAACTGAAGGAAAATGAGAGAAAATAATATGATGACATAATACGTAAAGAAAGATAATGCTGTTTTGAAATGAACTAGGTATGCATGTTTGAATGTGTTATACAAGGCTTTTGAAGCTTAAATCTTGTGTAACAAATGTATTTTATTATTTAAAAAATGGTTAAACTGTCTTAATATGTAAAAATCTTAAATATGCTAATTAATATTTTTCACGAATAATTAGACCCTATAGAGGTGGACAGTGTTCTCGATTTAAACTCAAGACCTCTGTAATAGCAATCAAAACGATGCAGATAGACAACTTAATAATTTATATATCACCCACATAGCAACTTACAGAGATAACTCACTTTATTCTCGAGTATACTACAATCTCTTTGCTTATTTCCCTTGCGACGTTGAGCGAAAGGATAGGACTCAGATAAATAAAAATAATGGATAGCACCTCTGTATTAAATGTATATGTGCAAATTGAAGCCAAAATAAATAGTGGGAATATATCTATAAATATCTCTATACGCAAGTTACGGGAATAAACCACTTATGATTAGAACAAATCAATACGATAAAAGGAATTCTAAGTCACTTGAAATGTATTTACAGGTCAGTACTTAGGAAATATAATTTCATAGATAAATGAAAGTCACGTGAAAGCCTATTTATTTTGTGTTCAAGAATGTTACTTCCGTGCCTAATCGTTTCTTTTTTAAGATCAGTGATGGGCCTACATAGTACGCAAAATTTTGAAATAGCTACGAGGCTAGGACAGTTTAAATTTATTTTTTTTTAGTTTTAAAAACATATTTCTTAGCTCAAATGATTTTGTAGTAATGGACTACACTGGTTTGTTACGTTATATTGCATACAAAATATAAAAAAACAACACAACATAATAAAAACTCACAATATTGATTTTGCTAATGCTTTTATTATATATAAACACAAAGAAGTAAAAAACAACATTTTGTACAAACAATTTTATTTTGTCAAAATTAAAAATAAAAATTGATGGCCATTTTGTGAAACCTGCTTTATTTTATATTTCTGCTGTTTGTGTTAAATTCTGACATTTAAATAAAAAGACACCAAAAACGACAAACAAATAAAAACAGAATAAAAACATTCTTATTTCTAAATCTCAACAAACACATTTGTGTAACTATGTTAAACAAAAAAGAAAATTTATTAACTTTTAAAATGATACTAAATATGTATAGTTTCTTTTTATTCATTATTAATATTTACTTTCAAAATAGACAATGGGTATATTAAAATTTTGTAATTGGACAATCAGTTGATTGATCAGTTGACTGCGCCGCAGTTGATAGTTGAAATAAGGACTGAGTAGGCTAATCACATTTTTACTGCTAACTTTACTACAGTCATCTTCAGTTTCCGATTCACTACTTGAAATAAAATCACTGTCACTATCGTCTGATGCATTGTCTAAATCATTATCTAAAAATTGCCATGTAGTCCTATTATTTTCAAAATTAGAGTTACTTCGCTTGGTTTTTCATCCTCGACTGTGTATTGATGAAAAAAAAAATCAGTATACATTTTGTTTGTTTGGAGGTTTTAAGTTCTAAGCGTAAGTACACGCAAAGACTATAATAAGATGGACAGCTTATTCTTTTTTTGTTCATTTTTTTTTTAGTGCGCATCCAATAACGCTGTCAAAAATTACTTCAACGCTCCTACGTTTGCCTAAATGTTTCCATACAACTCTCAATTTTTATTATAATTGTTCATTGAGAAAATCATAGCGACTGAATAAAACGGAAGTGTACAGTGCAAAAGGGATGCGGGGATTCCGAAAAGAAGTCGTTCGAGTCATCAAATAGCAGAAATATTAAAACACCCGGCCCATCTGATTATAGTATTTGGTATACAAAAGGAACTATTTGCTCGTTATTTTTTTTTATCACAATCCGATCGACGATTAAATTGTCGTAGTCTATGGGTTTTTAAGAGTTAATGCTTTTTTGCTGTTGTTTAGCCTAATTTATTTTGAAGCATCAGCAACATTAAGAGAGACGGATTTTCATGATCTTTAAAGTATTAATTATAAAAATATTTGAAAGTCAGCTAACTTCAAAACTTTCACACTTGAATTCTTGAGCTGACATGCTTTAAAATGACATATTATACTTTAATATAGCATATAGCAATATAGATGAACATTATTTCTTTTTAAAAAATCGGAGCTTCTGAAATTCTTGTTAGGCCTATATTCAATCTATATTGTGATACCTGCCAAATAACAAGTATATTTATTAGGACATTTTGAAATATTTTTTTTTTTTAAAGTTCAATTTTGTATTCTAATAAAAGCCTATGGAGATTATTACTAATAGGTAATAGACATAAAATACTTAAAGTCAAATTGGAACCTCTCTAGGCCTATACTTTTGTTTAAAAACACACTCGCACTATTTGACAACCTCAGAACTGTTCAACCATATTCCATATTGATATTGTACCTGAGCAGTAAAAGAAGTCAACATAAGCCTAACCCTAAACAAAAATATAAATTAAACACACCTTAATTATGTGAACATACAAGCTCTGAAACTATTTAACTTAATGTGTTCAATGAAATATATAACAAGCTATTAATGTTTAGTGAAATCCTGCATTCGACCGCTATGCTACGGACCCTGGTTGAATTTTTTCTCCCGAGGCTAGCGAAGACCGAAGCGTTACTAACAACCAAGACCAGGAGTAGTAATAAATGATAAATGATCTTGGAATCCGCATATTGATGAAGTACTTAAAAAATGAAACAAAACATTATGATTCGTAAAAATGGAACTTTTACATAGTACATCTGTATGGGACCCATCAACTAAATCATAGGTTCTCAATATAATTTTCAAATACTTTTAACAGTTTTATCATTTCAAAGTTATGAATTGGTGAGCGGAAAAAAAATGTAAAAGGGGGCGGTGAGCCGAAAAAGGTTTAGAACCTATGAACTAAATATAAAAAAATACAGAACAAATTCAGAAAAGAGCTGCAAGGTTCATAACTAGCGAATATTCACAACTGACAAGAGTAAAACCAATAGTCAAATCACTAAACCTAGAAACACTAGAAAGCAGAATGGCAAAGAGTAAAGTAGTAATAATACATAAGGCGTTAAACTCTAATTCAGATTGTTACGAATATCGGTCATAAATGAATGACGTAGTAAGGCATTGACCTCTTAACAAGTGCGTATCAGAGTCCAAAGCGACCAAGGTTTGACCTTTATGCCCTGAGGGCAGTTTAAATAAAATAATTCGTTCAAATCCCGTGGAAATTGGGGGATAATTCTGGATCGTAGTAATTATAGAGAAAGAGGTTAAAATGCGTATTAAGACCCTGTAGAATCTTCGATGATCGTTTTCTTTGTAAAGTCCCGACCTCCTTAAAGTTAGTTCAGTTCAGAAGTTTGTCGAGTGAAGTCGCTATATTCATTTGTATATAATATGCCATTTATTTTGAAATACTTATGTTGCCATCAGTTGATGAAGTTTATTGATCGTTTATATTGAGTCTACAATTTAAATAAAATTGTTTATTCAACAACTGGAGTTGTTTGATCTATGATTGTTGAGAAAGGTGTTGAAGATAATTATCACGAATATAACTACATTGCTGCATAGACCTGTCAGTCAAGGAACCCCTAGCTTGGGCTACAGATTAGCAGAATCTAGAGACTTCTAATAAAGATACAACTATATTCATTGAATCCGATTTAACGAGTCGTAATAATAATCAATCATATAGAGGTCCATAACAGTTTGGGGTCTTCGTCCGATATAGTTGTATAGTGAAGCATATATTCAAGTTGTGTTGTGTTGTGTGTTGGAGCCGTGACCTACTGAGCAAGCCTAATAACGCTGAATTCATTCTTCCGATTGGAAAAACGTAAGTTGGAAATTTACCACTTTATAAATCTCTTAACTAAAGAATGGAATTTATTGAAAATCCAGAAGAAGAAGTTCTGAAAACTTTATCAATAAAGAAGTTAAAAGAGATCGCTGAGATCTTAAAGATAGAAGTTACTGAAACTACACCATCGAGGACTGTGTTGACACAGCAGATAAAAGATGTGTTGATTGCGAGTGGCAAGTTGAAAGTAGAATCAAGCGCGGAGGGATATCAAGTTGAAGGTCAGACGTCGAAATCTATGTCAGAACAGTTTAGATTTCAGTTAGAAATGAAACGGATGGAAATGGAGATGGAACAAAGACGTCTAGAAAGTCAGGAAAGAGATAAGAAAAGTCAAAGAGAAAGTCAGGAAAGAATAGAGCTAGCAAAGATAGGAGCTACTAAAAAAGAATCTCATAGTGATGTAGAGATGGCCAGATGGAAAAAGCTAGTCCCTACCTACATTGATAAAGAAAGTGAAATAGATAATTTCTTCCAGACCTTTGAAATTTCTTGCAGAGATTTTAAATTCCCAGAAGATAAATGGGGAATATTAGTCAGAACAGCTTTTACTCAGGGAAGGGCAAGAGATTGTGTTCTATTATTAAAAGAGGAGAATTTAAATGATTATGAAATCATTAAAGATACTGTACTTAAAGCCTATAACCAAATACCGGAAAGTTATCGGAAAAGGTTCCGTCAGTACACAATGTCCCCTTACCAAACACACTTAGACTTCCTTAGAGCAGAAGAAAAGTTAATGGATCAGTGGATAAAATCCAGAAATATCTCCACATTAAAAGAAATGAAAGATATCATTCTGTTAGAGGATTTTATTAACAAAGTGAGGCCGGATATAAGAATGTATTTATACGAGCGTGATATCACTGACCCACATAAGGCTGCTGATTTAGCTGAACAGTACACATTGTGTCATAGGACAGCTGATGGAAAGAATTTTAATCGGTCACAACGGCAAGCAGAAAACACACAACAACAACATCGTGAAAAAGAGCATTTTGTGAAACAAAATGATGTTAATAAAAGACCTGTCAACAAAAACGTCCAATGTACTTTTTGTAAAAGAACAGGACATAGCATCGAAGACTGTTGGAGTATACGAAGCGACAAAAGACCTAACAAAGTGGTAATGTGTGCAAGCCATAAACCAATACAGAATGTACAAGAAAGCGAAAATACAAACGAACTGAATTCGAAGAAAGATTATTCTAAACCAGAAACACTGAGGGTGGATTTGCCTGAGAGCAAAAGTCAGATGGTAGAGAAATCTACAACTGAAGATAATGAGGATAAATATCCTGATTATAAATACAGAATGGCTACTATTGGATTAATTGTCCAAGTCCACAGAGACGAAAAAGTAGACCAAAGTATTTTTGACTCGAACAAGAGTCTGAAGTCATCGAAAGATGAAACAACACCCGAAAGTCATGGTCAAGGGAAGAATAAAATTGACACAGAGACCCTGTGCAGTTTTCAACCGTTCATTAGTGAAGGTTGTGTGGCCTTACAAAAGGAAGGACCACTGAAGTCCGTAAGAATATTACGAGACACAGGAGCATCATTAACACTGCTGCTTAAAGATGTATTACCATTGAATGATAATACATTGACAGGACAGACTGTCCTATTGAGAGGTTTTGAATGGAAAGAAGAAATACCTCTACATAGGATATACCTCACATCTGACTTGGTGACAGGATATGTGACAGTTGGAGTAATATCAAAACTTCCTGTTGAGGGCATATCTGTTATCCTAGCAAATGATTTGGCGAAAGGGAGGGTGAGACCTGAACTGATTGTGAAGGAAAATCCAGACCCTAGTCCTATGGTGGAGACAGGAAAAGAAAAATAACTTTATCCTGTAGGTGATGTCATAAATGGTATGACACCACAGAAAAAGAAAGAAGAAATTATCTCACAAGAAAAGGAAAAGAAAGAAGAAATTATCCCACGAGAGAAGAAAGAGGAAGAAGAAGTGGAACGTGATACTACTATTTTCTCCATGATTGAAGATTGTCCGAAAGGAAAGGAACAATCAAAGAAGTCATCACAAAATGAATTGATTGCTGAGCAGAAAGTAGACCCAGAGTTGCTACAGTTGCATGAGAAAGCTGTCGACGAGAAAGAAAATCCTACTACTGATGTCTATGAACAGATAGACCACAGCATAAACAAACAACAATGCAAACCTGCAGTTGCCGGTACAGATGAAGATTGGAGGAGCATCACTGAAGAAACAAGTGCGGAGAGCTGGACCGAAACTATCAAAAGCTATGGGTTACCACAATCCATACGGACAGATCGAGGGACCAACTTCGCCCCGGAACTCTTCAATCCAGTCCTAAAGAACTTATGCCTGGAGCAGGAGATGTCAACTGAATCCCATCCGGAAAGTCGAGGAGCCTATGGACCAATCTTTGGACCCACTGTCCAAGGACCACTCAAACTACTTCAAGAGGAATGGCAGACCGAATTGGATCTCCTTGGGCTGATCAAGTACCTAGATAAGTACATAAATGTTTTGTCTGACATAACTGTGTTTGTTAGAAAAAAACTGTACACTGCTCACATGCAGATGCCATTGTTGTGTGATGAAAGAAAGGCAAAAATATTATATCATTTGAAAATGATAAAGCCTTACCTTCTGAAAACAATTGGAATAAGCTTGATGTTGTTAACATTGTTACTCTTATTTGTAAAATTTATGCCTGGAGTTCAGGATGAATTGAATGACAGATTCACTGATAGTTAGTTACCAAACTTACTATTTTAAAACTAAATCCCTTACTTGTGAAGAAAAAGGACTGAGTAAAAGTATTGTTAGAGTAAATATCATTATAGTGTGATATTTCTAAACAAACTTGTTAGGTTGAGCATTTAAAATAATTGCTATAAGAGAAAAAGATCAGTTTTATCCGCAGAATTGGTTTCTAAATCAGAGGACATTATAAATGTGGACTGATTATAAGATATGTTTGAGAATCTCTGGAAATGATAATTGAAACATTTGGCAGAGAGGATAATTTGATTGAAAAAGATGTAAATGGTTTTAAGAAAAGAGAATTTGTCTATCACTAAAGTATTGAGAAATGTTTTATGATTGTACTATGGAAATTTATTTTATCATGTACTGTTGTTGAAATATTGCACTGAGTCAGTATGCAAATTTCTTCTATGTGAATTTATTCATTTGTTCTATTATCATTGAATGTATGATAATGTAGGGTAAAAATAGTTGCAGCAAGACAGAACTATGACTAAAAAGAATTCCAAGAATTGTATTATATTTGATTTTTCACTTTTAGGATACTGTTACATGAAAAGCAGACCAGAAGTGAAACTAATGTAAAATAAAACTTATCCTTGTTTTGTATAAATTTAGGATATGTGCCACTGACTTGACACTGTAAACCAGAATGGTTGAGAATTTCATGGTTAAGAATTTATAATGTTGACATACCAATGTTCAACTAATGTATGATTAATTAAGGATTTCATGTCAAGATTGTAAAACTAATCTATATTTTTTCTGTATTAGTTAAAATAGATTGAATGAATTGTATTGACAAGCAAAAGATTGGGTAGACCTGAACACTGTGGAAGTAACAGGAACCTAGAACCTATGAATAAAACCTTTATGGAAAATGGAAAAGAGCAATGTACACCACTGAAAAGATTGGAAATGGAATGTTTTACCACAACAGTCAAACCAGCAGTTGTTTTGTACATAAATTGTTACATTGATTTCTCTCTGAAAAAAATTAATAGTAGCCTATGCTTAACTCTTTTCTACTTCAATAATATTGTATTTGAAATGTCTTTAATGTAATCTAAAGAAAATAAGTACTTACTGTGTAGTACTAAGATTGTATGAAGATAATATAATCTGCTTTGATTGATAGTTAATTAAGTAAATTAACCAAATTTGTTTCAAGTAAATCCATGTCTGCATGAAAGATAGAATGTTTCAATTCAAAACTGCTACGATGTGAACTCTTTTAAAAAGAAAATAATGACGTCGAAAGGTCATGGTAAAATGAAAGATTGAAATATTTTTAATGAAATTGTCTATAAACTATTTTAATTCGTGAACAGACTATGTTTAATGTTCTCAAAATAACATAAATGAATGTCATATTGAGATTATGGTTGTTAAATAATGCTCATTTAGTTACGATAACTATTTAATCGCGTAGCAATATTTTTTTGACCTAGGCTGTGATGAGGTAAATTTGCATAGCGATGTCAACATTGTTAAAATCAATTGAGAATGAGAGAGAGAGAGAGAGAGAGAGAGAGAGAGAAAGGCGGAATTGACCTCAATTTCTGTGTCGCGTCACAGACAGTTGTCTAATGTGTTAGCCAGCCTACAAACATACTGTCGAAGCAAAAATATTTTTTTTGTAACGTGTAATTAGGTCAGGTCTAGTAGTATTTTTTTCATCAAGAGCGTTTGTTTTTTTCTGCTTATGAAAAAATAAGTCGTGTCTGAATAGACATTAAGTGATTTTTTCTTTTGTTGTATAATTACAAATTGTAAAAGATATTAGTTTATAATTAAATGGACGAGAGAGTTTTTATTGCAGTGGGATGTTCATGTAATAGAAGTTATTAACTTGTATTATATTATATCTATTAAGAATGATTATGTATTTTTCTTGTATACAAGATTTAGATAAACAATTTAATTGTCCATCGTTTTGAATTAAAAATTGAATGATTGAATGACAATAGTTAAGCCATTTGATAAGATGAATTTATATTGCATATATTATTATGTTATTGTTATCAGTTCGATTGAATTATTGGGATCGCCAATTGAACTGTATTGTTTTCCCCGGAATATTTTCTTTTATAATTATTCCTTAAAATTAACATTTTTCGTATGGTTAAAATGTAAAGGAAATAATTATAAAACTTTAGAAGGGGGGGGGATGTTACGAATATCGGTCATAAATGAATGACGTAGTAAGGCATTGACCTCTTAACAAGTGCGTATCAGAGTCCAAAGCGACCAAGGTTTGACCTTTATGCCCTGAGGGCAGTTTAAATAAAATAATTCGTTCAAATCCCGTGGAAATTGGGGGATAATTCTGGATCGTAGTAATTATAGAGAAAGAGGTTAAAATGCGTATTAAGACCCTGTAGAATCTTCGATGATCGTTTTCTTTGTAAAGTCCCGACCTCCTTAAAGTTAGTTCAGTTCAGAAGTTTGTCGAGTGAAGTCGCTATATTCATTTGTATATAATATGCCATTTATTTTGAAATACTTATGTTGCCATCAGTTGATGAAGTTTATTGATCGTTTATATTGAGTCTACAATTTAAATAAAATTGTTTATTCAACAACTGGAGTTGTTTGATCTATGATTGTTGAGAAAGGTGTTGAAGATAATTATCACGAATATAACTACATTGCTGCATAGACCTGTCAGTCAAGGAACCCCTAGCTTGGGCTACAGATTAGCAGAATCTAGAGACTTCTAATAAAGATACAACTATATTCATTGAATCCGATTTAACGAGTCGTAATAATAATCAATCATATAGAGGTCCATAACAAGATATACAACCCAATGACAGCCTGTTGCAATGCTCAGATAAACATAAAAACAAAAACACTTTCATCATTCCTTATGCGAAAACATATGCATGTAAGTACTCTTTCTTCCCGAGTGGCATTCGGGAATGGAATGGGTTGCCTGAACAAACCAGGAAAACCAGTAACTTAATTAACATCATTTAAAACATTAATAAAAAATGCATGCAATACTAGACTCGGACTACGGACCGGCGTAAAACGCAATAATCTTCTTTATAGAAGGACAGTTTTAGACAAGCAAAAAGCTGTTAGCCTACATGTCGTCTCCATGACAATTTGAATAGTGTCCAATCAAGTTATGTCTTACATGAAAATTTGAGGGTATCCCTGAATCTACCAAGCTCTGATTGGTACCTGAGTTAAGTTGGGGTAAAGTGAAGGCGGCGGGGCACTGTGCTGGCCACACATCCAGTAGTATGACGTGGCCACATAAACTGGTGAACGCTGCTTCCCCAGCCCTATGATCAGTTTGGTCCGAAGGGTACTTTTACTTCACTTGACTACTTTGCTTAGCCCATCTGTCTTCTGTGTTTATTTCCAGCTCAGTCTGCCCCGCTCAGTCTGCCCCGCTCAGTCTGCCCCGTCCCTATTTTTATACCCGCTCACACAGATATAGCTCTTTCATGTTGTGTTAGTACCTTTATCCACTTGTACGCTCACCACTCTTTGGGCTATAGGGCCTATCTGGCGATGGGTTCCTTCCCATGTGTTTAGCTGGTTTGCAATGGCTTTTACCATCGTTCGGGTTGCAATTCTAGACATGTATTAACATTTAAAAGGCTAAGCATGTGCTGTTAGAAGCGTTGCGGGGCCCCCTATAAAATCTATCTATCTATAAAAACCGCTGCCTGATGCACACATCTGTGCTAGTGGATCGAGGGAATCTATGTTTCATACCCCATGTTATTTTCATATTTAATTTTTTTTCACCATTCATTTTACAGTGCATGGACCTTGCGTAGATCGCTATGCTTCGTGGCCTGTCTTGACCAGTGCAGGTTCATTGGGCAGTTGTCTTATCTCTTATATAAGTTACTAGCTCAGTGGCCCGGCGTTGCACGAGGTAACAATTAGCCTACATTTTCATTGAAAAAGTACCATAGGCCCCTAACGAGACCCGAACCCATGCAAGGCGGGTGCCAGTAGGGGATTTTAAACACTATACTACGGAGTTTACGTGCAGGAAAATCTTAATATTTAAGGTGTTCTCCGATATCCATTGTTGCTTCGCACTTAATGTGTTGCAGTGAATCTAATTGTGCTGTGATTAGTTAGTCCATAGCCACCTGTGCTGCTTTTACAATTTCTTTAAGTGTAATAACGTTCCAATAACCTATTGACAAGTCTTTATTCGACCAACCTTTTCAATAGATCATGAACAAAATAGATCATGAACTGCCGGTGTATTTCCGAAAACAAAACAAACAAAAAAACTCTTTTGCGATAATTAATACTCAAATTGTTAGTCGCGTTAAGTTAAATTTAGCTTTGATTATTGACAAAAAAAATTGTCAGGAGTTGCGTTTCTTGGTTTATAAAAAAATACAATGCGTTGATACAAAAAAACAAGAACAACTCAAATTATTGTTTGAGATTATAAATAGGTAATCCTTCACGTCTGACATTCACAATTTTTTTAGCAAAATCTTTTGGAAATTAAATGTAATCCCTTACATCTTTTCTTACAACCAGTAACGCAACTTACATACATGTTTTGAAACAAATGAGCTAACAGTACCGGAAAGGTTTTACATTTCAACGTTTATGCATCCATAATATTTAAGACTTGCCATTTAGTCACTCGCACTTCGCACTCAACTTTCGTGGCTTCACTGTATCTCGTTTGTGTTAGGGTTAGGGTTTATCATTGAATGTACAATAACAATAATATGATGTGTGTGTAGCGTCTATAATGACTTGTTTTTCTTGTATTTTTGTTTTTGTCGTGGCCGTTGTTGGTGTCGTGGCCGTCGTTAGTATTGTAGCCGTTGTGGGTGTCGTAGCAGTTGCTGGTGTCGTGGCTGCGGTGTGTGTAGTGGCTGTTGTAAGTGTCGTGACCGTTGTAGGTGTCGGGGCCATTGTGGGTGTCGTGGCAGTTGTTGGTGTCGTGGAAGTTGTTTGTGTCGGGGCAGTTATTTGTGTCGTGGCAATTGTTTGTGTCGTGGCCAGGGCTGCGGAGTCAGTAATTTGCACAATTCCCCTTTCTGGACTTGCACTATGACATCCTCCCCCAACTGTTTTGTTCAGATAGGAATAGAGCGGGTAGTCCTATAGGTTAAAAAGTTGGCAATCTAGTATAAGCTTCATCTATTATGAATTTAAAAAGTAGGATTTTGTACATATGCTTCAACATCTGTGTCTGTGTGATGCGTAACTGGTTGTACGAAAATATGTTGGGGATTAAATTGTATTACATTTCCAAAAGATTTTGCCAAAAGAAAACGATAGATTGTGAATGCCAGACGTGAAGAATCACTTATTTATATTCCCAAAATAATTGCTTGATGCACAAAAAAATGCGTTTTTATTTTTCTGAATTAATGCACTGCGTTTTTGTTTTAATTAAAAACAAGGACACAACTCTTGACTAATTTATTTTATAAACAAAGTTAAATTTAACTGAACGCCACTAACTTTTTGAGTGTTACTTATCGCCACTCACTTTTGATGTTAAACACGGATTCCTCATTACTATCCTTGTAGCTTTGTATATTTCTAAAAGACAAAAACTGGACGTCGACGTTGAAAAAGGCATGTGTTTTTTTTACGTTAATGGCGGGAAATCGCACCGGAAGTTCATTAGATCTTTCATCTGATAAGTTTACGCCTCATTAAGACTTGTCAATTATAATAATAATTAGTCTTCTTGGTTACTACAAGCAGATTGGTTATATTCAACCACGTCATCATATTAAATATCTTGCGATTTCGGTACTCTTGTTGTTAAAAGTCTTAAAAATGGAAAAGCCTTCTCTGACTCTTCAGCTTGTTTAAAAGCCTAAATATCTAAATAATTTCAACGTTTTAAACTTCAATACATTTACTGGTGATATCTATGGGCCATATCTAATGAGCAAGGTTCATTTGTAGTATTGGATATCATTTCTTTACAATTTTAATATTTAAGATTGATAAAGGAAAAGAAAACCGAAAATAAAATAAAAATATAATATTAATTGACATTTTAGAATATAAGTTTAGGAGTGTTAATGAAATACATTAAGAGAACTAAGCAAGTGGATACACATTAATTTCATAAGAATATCATTAAGTTCCAAGCAGGCGTAACATATTTTAAAATAAATAAAAATAATAATATTAGGCCTACACAATAATCTTCCTTTTAGAAGGAACGTTTATGGTCACGTGTTCATCCTCTCTCGCCCTGATCTCTGCATCAACTGTATTGTGGAAATATAGCGCAATGAGCATGTTACATGTGAACATAATGAAGAGTCGCTCTTTTATAGGAATGACCAAAGACTGTAATAAGATGGACCTCTCGATTTATTTTTACAGCTTAAAGGTTCTTTTTTTTTCATGTTCACCCAATAACGCTGTCTTAAATTACTTACGCTCCTACATTTGCCTAAATGTTTCCGTTGTATACAACTTTCGAATTAAATTTTTCATTTGAGAAAATCATAGCGATTAAATATTAACTAAAGTGTACACTGCAAAAGGGAATCGGGAACTTTGAAAAGAAGTCATTCGAGTTATCAAAGTGACAAGTCCTAACGATTATGCATGAATAAAAGGTCGAAGAGTTAAACATTTCCGGTTCCATTTGATCATTTCCTTCGAAACATGTCTGTGTGCTGCATTACTGGTTGTACGAAACTTTATAAGGGATTACACTTTATTTCCTTTCTAAAAGATGTTTTCCAAAAGAAAACGATGGATTGTGAAAGTCAGACGTGAAGAAGCACCTATTTAAAATCTTAACTTATTAGCCAAAAAAACGCAAATCTTGTCTAATTTATTTTATAAACAAAGCGAAATTTAAATTAACGCGTCTTACACTTTGAGCAATAATTAAGACTTACTCACTTTTGATGTCTAAAACGGATTCCTCATAGCATTTGTAGCTTTTGTATATTTCTATAAGACCAGAACTAACTGGCCGTTGAGGTTAAAATCAATTGCCAAACACCAGCAAAAACATGTTTAAAGTTTAAGGATATGGCAGTTAATGTCATCGGAAGTTTATGATCTCTTCAAATTGAAAAGGTCATGCTTCACTTGTGAGTAGCAGAAATATTAAACCTAGCGGTCCATCTTATTAGAGTCTTTGGTACACACAAACAAGGAACGATTCACTTGTTATTTGTTTTTTTTTGCACAATCTGATCGACGATTGAAATGTCGTATAGGTTTCAAAGAGTTCATGCTTTTATGCTGTCGCTTAGCCTAATTTACTTTGTAGCATCAGCTAAATTTATACAGACGGATTTTCATGATCTTTAAACTACTAATTATAAAATATTGGAAAGTCAACTGACTTCAAAACTTTCAAACTTGAATTCCTGAGCTAACAGGCTTTAAAATGACATACCCATCTATCTTACCTGTGAAATATTTTTGGTCTGATTTTCAAATCTATTTATGCCTTGGTCAGCCCTTTTAAAAATCCTTCCGAATTATCTCCGTGTTAGGTTTTGTTGACGTTTTCGCAGCTTGACTTGAAAAATCTGACAATCTGACGTGTGCCTCCGTAGGTTGAAATCAACTATAATATTGGCGGTTTTTACTACTTAGAAGTGTTTCAGAATTAATAAACAATGTTGGTTTACACTAAAAAGTAAATAAACAAATAGAAATTCCGATCGTCAGGGATACAGATACAAGATAGCCATGTTTGAACTGGAGGAAATAGATACAGAATAATCACGTGACAGTTTTTTTAGCCAAGTCAAACAGCTGTTACATGTCGTCTCCATGACAATTTCAATAGTGTCCAATCAAGTTATGTCTTGCTTGAGAATTTGATTAAAAATAGAAACTTTCGTTTATGCCGTATTTGACTCTTTTTTTAAATCTTACATTTATTATAACTTTTCGTCTTTTTAAACCATGTCACCAAATTTCATGTGTTACCTGCATAAGCAGGAATGGTCTGTTTGTGCCATTTTTCGCTAACCAACAATAATCCATGTGACATTAGCAAAACATCATCATAACGTAGATCCACCTGCCTAGCGTCCATCCATATTGGTCTGCATCCTTATTTAGCTTCTTGCACTACTATGTTTAGCCCCTCTGTCTTCTGCTACTATTACCAGATGGCATGCCCACCTCAGTCTGCTAACTTTTTCTAAAAAACCCTTTTTCTAAAACCCGCTCCCACCGATGGGTCCCCTTCAATATAATTGACCTATAGCTCTTTCAGTTGTGTTAGTACCTTTATCCACCCGTACGTTCACCACCCCGTGAGCTATAAGGCATATCTAGCGATGGGTTCTATTCGCTCCCATGTGTTTAGCTGGTTGGCAATGGCTTTTACCATCGTTCGGGGTGCAATACTCTACTACACCACTGAATTTCTTTGGTTGTATACAGTCTGCTACCTTTTTCTTTATTCTTTTTTGAAGATTTTCTGGAGAAAGATATGTCTGCAACATTTTTTAAAGCTAATTTTTTTCTTCTGGTATTACCCCATTCTTTTCTTCTGCTTGCAAAGTATTTGATTATTGATTTTTACGTTTTCATTTAGTTTTTCCAAACTAAACAGGTCAACATTTCCTAAAGCTAAAGCATGGATGTGCAATTTGTGTGTGTGTGTCATTGGTCCGTGTAAGAAATTTGAAATATTTCAATACGTGTCAGACATTCTAAAAATGTACTTACATTTAAAAGGCATAGCATTTGCTGTTAGAAACGTTGAGGGCCCCAATCGATAAAAACCACGTCCCACCGTAATGTGGCCCGCGGGTTGCCTGATGCACACCATGTAGTGTATCAGTTTGTGTTTGTTACGTCATGGTTTGTGTGTGTTGTTTGGTATCGCTAGGACCCCGTGACCAGCTGATCACGTGGGACGAGAAAAGCATTAAAGCGTCAGTTAGACGATCGTACCCAACAGAGCGTGTAGTGTTTGTCTTTCCTGTTCAACGTTAACAATACATGACACATCCTATACTAGAGGATCGAGAAAATCCATGTTTTATACCCCATGCTATTTTCATTTTTTCTTTCATCAATCATTTTACGGAACATAGACATAAAATCACTATGCTTCGTGGTCAGTTTTGACCAGAATTGGGCAGTTGTCTTATTTCTTATTTAAGTTAGGGGAGAGAGGGGAGAAATGGCCAGATGGGAGAAATGGCCCTCTCCTACTATATCCAAAGCTGCTAGACCATAATATTTAGGATTTAAATGAATGTATTTAGTACATTCTTTTTATGGTCATGTTTCAAATTCCGGGTTAAATTTTCAATCATTGTTGGATTGGATGTTTGAAATTAGATGTTAAAAAATATACTTTTTGTACTTTCACATTTTTTGGATCAACATTAAGCCCTTTTTTGTCTTATTAATTAGTAAGTCATTTACTTGTATATCAATTATTTAGTGATAACAATATGGTATTATATATTATCTTTTATATTATGTAATTAAAAAAAACTATTTTTTATATCGCAACCATCTATGGAGAGAAATGACTCACAATTTATAGGGATAAACCCATTAAATAAACTTATTTAGTAAACTAGCCTTATTAAACATCTGTTTTATAAAAAAAAATCATTTAACATTTACCACTGGTATTAATAATAATTTAAATGTCGGGCCTACTAATAACAAATTTGAAAAATACTGTTTTTTTAAAGATAGTTGTATTTTTTTTTATTACAAATTCAGTAGCCAGTAATATAGTGAATATATAGTTTATAGTAAGCATATTCAAAGCTTGTACACGATCAACCCGTATGCATAATATATAAGCTGTGTCAATTCTGGTTTAAAAAAAAAGGGAATATTTTTTTTTCGAAGCAGCTTCCATTTGGATTTGGCCAGTTTGCTTAATATCGTCTAATTCGGTTCGGAGTTACGTTTGCTCACTATCTTAGTTTTTAAACATATCGTTATTTCTTTAGGAGAATATTTTCTACAGGATCGGAGTTCCCGACTCACGCCCAAGCCTATTTTCAGGCTATGAGGTCCCGACTGTCGTCTTTTGGGTCTCCCAGTTATTGTATTTTCTGGTATATATATATTTTCTCCATATATGTATGGTTGTTGTTCCCGATCCGCCACTTGGAGAAGCGCCCGTTGAGATAACAACTACACCACACGGACCCCTGGTAAGAATACACACCTGTATTTTGCCTTGTTGAGTTTGTATTCGTCTATTAGTTCAGCCGACTACGAATTGTCTAGTTACTGAACTTTCTTGATAGATGTATAAATTATCCTTTAACCAAATCATTAAATTAAGTAACCTATACCGTCGGACCAATTTAATCCAAAAGGCCGGTGAAGCAGCGTCACCAGTTTCTGTGGCCATGGCATACTAGGTGATTGTTTGACCAGAATTATGCACAGCCGCCTTTACATTAACCCAACTAAGGTCAGGTACCCATTAGAGCTGGGTAGACTCAGTGACACCCTTTAGACACGGGAACAAGTTCTAATGTACAAAAAATATCTTATTGATATTCAAATAATTTATGTCATTATGGAGAAATATTTTTGTGAATTCGCAAATGAGTAAATTCTAGAAATAATACAAACTAAAGGACGATAATAAAGTAGGGAATGACCTCTTAGGTAAAATAAAACCGTCATTAGTCACTCGCCTCATCCCCCCCTTAACTTTTGTGGCTTCACTGTATCTAATTTTTGTGTGTTTTATCATTGAATGCACAATAACAATTTGATATGTGTAACGTCTAACATGCCTTGTTTTTCTTCTATATTGGGTAATATGAGTGTAATGAGGACTAATGGGGTCAAATTGTATGTCTAGAGAGCTCCAAAAACTTTAAAAACAATTATTCACATGGTCGTGAACATGCTTTTCATGTCCTAACTAAGAAAATGTTCAATTTATAAAAGAGAAAACATTTTCGTCGAGATTAACTTATCGCGATAAAGACTAGAATTGATTAAAATAAAAATGAGGAACGATTGTATCGAGTAGATTGTTGTCCTGTAGTTCGATAACAATTGTTTACTTTTTTATTACTAAAACTTCAAAGTTAACCAGATCGAGTTACCAACATTTCTATATTCATGATCACCGTTAATTTCAATAAAGTTATTTACCAATAATTACAATTATGCAAAGAAGCATAGAGAATGGATATGGATATATATAAGAAAATATAAGAGATAATAAAAATAATAAAGCCAAAAAAAGGAAAACAAAGTGTAATTATTTGTTTCTCCGTCATTTTGACGGGTATAAAAACTAGTTTACTTTTATGTTGTAAATGCTAGCTTTTTTAAGTGCATCGTATAGGTAAATATCTGTAGACTCTTGGACATTGTCGATGGCTACTAACCAAATATAAGCCTGAAGCATGAATTGATGAAGATGTCATCGCCAATAGAGATACATCGCAAGAAGAGCAAAACATTTCTGACGCCTCGTTGATGTCTAAAGAACATAATATCACAGCATAGTCTGCGACAAAAGCCTGTGGAAAAAAGAAAAAGGCATTATATTACGTCATGGGTTTTTATAGACTTATACTAATAATAAACGAAGAAAAAAAAACAACGTTCAAACTAAAATAAGGACAAATGAAATTGCTTTTTGTAACTAAGCAATATTTAGGTATAAAGTAAATAATATTAAAAAGAAATTATAAATATTTCAGACAAAATGTTTAATAGGGTCTACACAAAATATGTGGCATCAGCACAGGTATCTCTAGTGATGAGATGGTGGTAACGAAAAATGAATGTATTAGATCTTCTTTACACACAATGCCTTATTGTAATTGAGAGCAAGGTCCACCACTTTAAATAGGCTCACTAAGGCTGAAGTTTTCATATTCAAGTGTAGGCTAATTTTAAGTCATTAAGCTAACAAATAGCAATTTTAACTATTATATAAAAATTATATTGATCTAAAGTAAAGCCCACTTTATTTATAAACTTATCATTTGTTTAATTTAACTGGACTTTTTGATAGAGGCTAAGGAAAAAAAAACAGTGTTAGGGTCTAAAGTGCAGACTTATCGCTGCTATTAGCAGTTTTAGCTAAAAACACAGATGTTACAATAAGATAAATGGCCTAGACGTCATTAATTTCAATCATCTTTTTTCTTCTTCTAAGTTTTAGATAGGTCTAATCGTATTATAGATTTATTATCTTGTTTTAGAATTAACTTGGTTTATTTTCGTAGCCTATTTGTAAATATAAACTTCGGGGATTTGTTTACTAAATGTGTTTCGCCTTTTTTTTATCGTTATCATATAATCGACAAAACTTCTGACGTCGGTTTAAAAAAAAAAAAACAACAACTAAAGTACTTTCGATTTCGATGCTTTTCTCGATTTGCTTGGTTTTAGCAATGCGCTTCAGAGACCCAACGTTATGTTTTACGTATTATTA
Organism: Anisus vortex; assembly: GCA_949126835.1. NCBI lineage: Eukaryota > Metazoa > Mollusca > Gastropoda > Planorbidae > Anisus > Anisus vortex. The sequence continues at coordinate 16,987,676 of OX421493.1, forward strand.
AAAGTTTTTTTTTTAGTAGACTATAATAAACAATAAATAAAATTATTAACAAGAGATATTGATAGGCCTACTGAAGAATTTCTGGATTAATAGATAGTAACAGTCAGCATCAATGGCAGAAGGATCACCAACCTTCGATTTGCAGATGATATAAGCTTAGATGGACTCGCCGGGAGTGAGGAAGAATTAGCTAAATACTAGTGGAACGACTGGACAAAACTTCCTCATCATATGGTATGCAAATCAGTACCGAAAAAACAAAATTAATGACTAGTAACACCAGCGGCATCACCACGCAGATCAAGATTGGTGGGCAGAGATCGGAAACAGTAAGCAGCTTCAAATACGTAGGAGCTATTGTATTCGAAGACGACTCCAAACCAGAAGTAATGTCCGGATTCACAGACAAGAGCATCACTAAAGAGGCTCAAGACAATATGGAAATACAAGAACTTAGCCCGCAGCACCAAAATCAGGCTGATGCGCTCACTGGTCCTCTCCTTTTTCTTATATGCTTGTGAGTCATGGACATTAAGAGCTTGGCTGGAAAAGAAGATAAACGCCATGGAGATGAGATGCTTCAGAAACCTGCTCGGTATCTGCTATAAACCATATTATCTTTAATGAACAGATACGAAAAAAAATACGCCAGGAAGTTGGAAAATATTTAACTGGAATGGTATGGCCAAGTAACCAGAACCAACGGACTTACCAAAACGATTGTGCTGAGTGTCACCTGAGAAGGGAGAAAGAGACGAAGACGAAAGAAACGATGGGAGGATGACATCAGAGAATGGACAGGAACAAAACTGTGCGACGCATTGAGAACGGCTGAGAGACGGGAGGAATGGAGGAGGCTAGTGTACATGACATCTGTGGCGCCCCAACGGTCAAACAGATTACGGGATATATACGATGTAGGTAGGTAGGAACAACATTTTCAACAAGATGCAAAGTTTACGAAAATAATAGTTTTAATTACCTAAATTAATTTTGCTTGTCATTTAGTTAATTTAAACTAATGATACTTACCTAAACTTCTAGGATTTCGAATTAATCGAAATTCATTATTACGTCTTGGAAAAAATGGAATTATAAATGCCACAGTAGTAGTCGCTTCCGTGGTAGTGGTCGCTTCCGTGGAAGTCGTCGCTTCCGTGGTAGTGGTCGCTTCCGTGGTAGTGGTCGCTCTCATGGTAGTGGTCGCATCCGTGGTTGTGGTCGCTTCCGTGGTAGTGGTCGCTTCCGTAGTAGTGGTCGCTTCCGTTGATGTGGTCGGTTCCTTTGTAGTTGTCAGTTCCGTGGTAGTTGTCGCTTCCGTGGTAGTGAACGCTTCAGTGGTAGTAGTGGCTTCCGTGTTAGTGGTCGGTTCCGTGGTAATGGTCGGTTCCGTGGTAGTGGTCGCTTCCGTGGTAGTGGTCGCTTCCGTGGTAGTGGTCGCTTCCGTGGTAGTGGTCGATACTGTGGTAGTGGTCGCTTCCGTGGTAGTGGTCGATACTGTGTCAATGGTCGCTTCCGTGGAAGTGGTCGGTTCCGTGGTAGTGGTCGGTTCCGTGGTAGTGGTCGCATCCGTGTTAGTGGTCGCTTCCGTGGTAGTTTCCGTAATAGTGGTCGCTTCCGTGGTAGTGGTCGCTTCCGTAAATGATGTCGGTTCCGTGGTAGTGGTCGCTCCTATGATAGTGGTCGCTTCCGTGGTAGTGGTCACTTCCGTGGTAGTTTTCGCTTCCGTGGTAGTGGTCGCTTGCGTGGTAGTTGTCGCTTCCGTTGTTGTGGTCGCTTCTGTGGTTGTAGTCGGTTCCGTGGTAGTTGTCGGTTCCGTGGTAGTGGTCGCTTCCGTGGTAGTGGTCGCTTCCGTTGTTGTGGTCGGTTCCGTGGTAGTGGTCGCTTCCGTGGTAGTGGTCGCTTCCGTGGCAGTGGTCGCTTCCGTGGTAGTGGTCGCTCCCATGGTACTGGTCGCATCTGTGGTAGTTTTCGCTTCCGTGGTAGTGGTCGCTTCCGTGGTAGTTGTCGCTTCCGTTGTTGTGGTCGCTTCTGTGGTTGTAGTCGGTTCCGTGGTAGTTGTCGGATCCGTGGTAGTAGTCGCTTCCGTGGTAGTGGTCGCTTCCGTTGTTGTGGTCGGTTCCGTGGTAGTGGTCGCTTCCGTGGTAGTGGTCGCTTCCGTGGCAGTGGTCGCTTCCGTGGTAGTGGTCGCTCCCATGGTACTGGTCGCATCCGTGGTTGTGGTCGCTTCCGTGGTAGTGGTCGCTTCCGTTGTTGTGGTCGGTTCCGTGGTAGTTGTCGGTTCCGTGGTAGTGGTCGCTTCCGTGGTAGTGGTCGCTTCCGTGGTAGTGGTCGCTTCCGTGGTAGTGGTCGGTTTTGAGGTAGTGGTCGCTTCCGTGGTAGTGGTCGCTCCCATGGTAGTGGTCGCATCCGTGGTTGTGGTCGCTTCCGTGGTAGTGGTCGCTTCCGTAGTAGTGGTCGCTTCCGTTGTTGTGGTCGGTTCCTTTGTAGTTGTCGGTTCCGTGGTAGTTGTCGCTTCCGTGGTAGTGAACGCTTCAGTGGTAGTAGTGGCTTCCGTGGTAGTGGTCGGTTCCGTGGTAATGGATGGTTCCGTGGTAGTGGTCGCTTCCGTGGTAGTGGTCGCTTCCGTGGTAGTGGTCGATACTGTGGTAGTGGTCGCTTCCGTGGTAGTGGTCGATACTGTGTCAATGGTCGCTTCCGTGGAAGTGGTCGGTTCCGTGGTAGTGGTCGGTTCCGTGGTAGTGGTCGCATCCGTGTTAGTGGTAGTTTCCGTAATAGTGGTCGCTTCCGTGGTAGTGGTCGCTTCCGTAGTTGATGTAGTTTCCGTGGTAGTGGTCGCTCCTATGATAGTGGTCGCTTCCGTGGTAGTGGTCACTTCCGTGGTAGCTTTCGCTTCCGTGGTAGTGGTCGCTTGCGTGGTAGTTGTCGGTTCCGTGGTAGTGGTCGCTTCCGTGGTAGTGGTCGCTTCCGTTGTTGTGGTCGGTTCCGTGGTAGTGGTCGCTTCCTTGGTAGTGGTCGCTTCCGTGGCAGTGGTCGCTTCCGTGGTAGTGGTCGCTCCCATGGTACTGGTCGCATCCGTGGTTGTGGTCGCTTCCATGGTAGTGATCGCTTCCGTTGTTGTGGTCAGTTCCGTGGTAGTTGTCGGTTCCGTGGTAGTGGTCGCTTCCGTGGTAGTGGTCGCTTCCGTGGTAGTGGTCGCTTCCGTTGTTGTGGTCGTTTCCGTGGTAGTTGTCAGTTCCGTGGTAGTGGTCGCTTCCGTGGTAGTGGTCGGTTCCGTGGTAGTGGTCGCTCCCATGGTAGTGGTCGCATCCGTGGTTGTGGTCGCTTCCGTGGTAGTGGTCGCTTCCGTGGCAGTGGTCGCTTCCGTGGTAGTGGTCGCTCCCATGGTACTGGTCGCTTCCGTGGTTGTGGTCGCTTCCGTGGTAGTGGTCGCTTCCGTGGTAGTGGTCGCTTCCGTTGTTGTGGTCGGTTCCGTGGTATTTGTCGGTTCCGTGGTAGTGGTCGCTTCCGTGGTAGTGGTCGCTTCCGTGGTAGTGGTCGCTTCCGTTGTTGTGGTCGGTTCCGTGGTAGTTGTCAGTTCCGTGGTAGTTGTCGCTTCCGTGGTTGTGGTCGCTTCCGTGGTAGTTGTCGCTTCCGTGGTAGTGGTCGCTTCCGTGTTAGTGGTCGCTTCCGTGGTAGTTTCCGTAATAGTGGTCGCTTCCGTGGTAGTGGTCGCTTCCGTAAATGATGTCGGTTCCGTGGTAGTGGTCGCTCCTATGATAGTGGTCGCTTCCGTGGTAGTGGTCACTTCCGTGGTAGTTTTCGCTTCCGTGGTAGTGGTCGCTTGCGTGGTAGTTGTCGCTTCCGTTGTTGTGGTCGCTTCTGTGGTTGTAGTCGGTTCCGTGGTAGTTGTCGGTTCCGTGGTAGTGGTCGCTTCCGTGGTAGTGGTCGCTTCCGTTGTTGTGTTCGGTTCCGTGGTAGTGGTCGCTTCCGTGGTAGTGGTCGCTTCCGTGGCAGTGGTCGCTTCCGTGGTAGTGGTCGCTCCCATGGTACTGGTCGCATCTGTGGTAGTTTTCGCTTCCGTGGTAGTGGTCGCTTCCGTGGTAGTTGTCGCTTCCGTTGTTGTGGTCGCTTCTGTGGTTGTAGTCGGTTCCGTGGTAGTTGTCGGATCCGTGGTAGTAGTCGCTTCCGTGGTAGTGGTCGCTTCCGTTGTTGTGGTCGGTTCCGTGGTAGTGGTCGCTTCCGTGGTAGTGGTCGCTTCCGTGGCAGTGGTCGCTTCCGTGGTAGTGGTCGCTCCCATGGTACTGGTCGCATCCGTGGTTGTGGTCGCTTCCGTGGTAGTGGTCGCTTCCGTTGTTGTGGTCGGTTCCGTGGTAGTTGTCGGTTCCGTGGTAGTGGTCGCTTCCGTGGTAGTGGTCGCTTCCGTGGTAGTGGTCGCTTCCGTGGTAGTGGTCGGTTTTGAGGTAGTGGTCGCTTCCGTGGTAGTGGTCGCTCCCATGGTAGTGGTCGCATCCGTGGTTGTGGTCGCTTCCGTAGTAGTGGTCGCTTCCGTGGTAGTGGTCGCTCCCATGGTAGTGGTCGCATCCGTGGTTGTGGTCGCTTCCGTGGTAGTGGTCGCTTCCGTAGTAGTGGTCGCTTCCGTTGTTGTGGTCGGTTCCTTTGTAGTTGTCGGTTCCGTGGTAGTTGTCGCTTCCGTGGTAGTGAACGCTTCAGTGGTAGTAGTGGCTTCCGTGGTAGTGGTCGGTTCCGTGGTAATGGATGGTTCCGTGGTAGTGGTCGCTTCCGTGGTAGTGGTCGCTTCCGTGGTAGTGGTCGATACTGTGGTAGTGGTCGCTTCCGTGGTAGTGGTCGATACTGTGTCAATGGTCGCTTCCGTGGAAGTGGTCGGTTCCGTGGTAGTGGTCGGTTCCGTGGTAGTGGTCGCATCCGTGTTAGTGTTCGCTTCCGTGGTAGTGGTAGTTTCCGTAATAGTGGTCGCTTCCGTGGTAGTGGTCGCTTCCGTAGTTGATGTAGTTTCCGTGGTAGTGGTCGCTCCTATGATAGTGGTCGCTTCCGTGGTAGTGGTCACTTCCGTGGTAGCTTTCGCTTCCGTGGTAGTGGTCGCTTGCGTGGTAGTTGTCGGTTCCGTGGTAGTGGTCGCTTCCGTGGTAGTGGTCGCTTCCGTTGTTGTGGTCGGTTCCGTGGTAGTGGTCGCTTCCTTGGTAGTGGTCGCTTCCGTGGCAGTGGTCGCTTCCGTGGTAGTGGTCGCTCCCATGGTACTGGTCGCATCCGTGGTTGTGGTCGCTTCCATGGTAGTGATCGCTTCCGTTGTTGTGGTCAGTTCCGTGGTAGTTGTCGGTTCCGTGGTAGTGGTCGCTTCCGTGGTAGTGGTCGCTTCCGTGGTAGTGGTCGCTTCCGTTGTTGTGGTCGTTTCCGTGGTAGTTGTCAGTTCCGTGGTAGTGGTCGCTTCCGTGGTAGTGGTCGGTTCCGTGGTAGTGGTCGCTCCCATGGTAGTGGTCGCATCCGTGGTTGTGGTCGCTTCCGTGGCAGTGGTCGCTTCCGTGGTAGTGGTCGCTCCCATGGTACTGGTCGCTTCCGTGGTTGTGGTCGCTTCCGTGGTAGTGGTCGCTTCCGTGGTAGTGGTCGCTTCCGTTGTTGTGGTCGGTTCCGTGGTATTTGTCGGTTCCGTGGTAGTGGTCGCTTCCGTGGTAGTGGTCGCTTCCGTGGTAGTGGTCGCTTCCGTTGTTGTGGTCGGTTCCGTGGTAGTTGTCAGTTCCGTGGTAGTTGTCGCTTCCGTGGTTGTGGTCGCTTCCGTGGTAGTTGTCGCTTCCGTGGTAGTGGTCGCTTCCGTTGTTGTGGTCGGTTCCGTGGTAGTTGTCGGTTCCGTGGTAGTGGTCACTTCCGTGGTAGTGGTCGCTTCCGTGGTAGTGGTCGCTTCCGTTGTTGTGGTCGTTTCCGTGGTACTTGTCAGTTCCGTTGTAGTTGTCGCTTCCGTGGTAGTGGACGCTTCAGTGGTAGTATTGGCTTCCGTGTTAGTGGTCGGTTCCGTGGTAGTGCTCGCTCCCATGGTAGTGGTCGCATCCGTAGTTGTGGTCGCTTCCGTGGTAGTGGTCGCTTCCGTGGTAGTGGTCGCTTCCGTGGTAGTGGTCGCTCCCATGGTAGTGGTCTCATCCGTGGTTGTGGTCGCTTCCGTGGTAGTGGTCGCTTCCGTGGTAGTGGTCGCTTCCGTTGTTGTGGTCGGTTCCGTGGTAGTGGTCGGTTCCGTGGTAGTGGTCGCTTCCGTGGTTGTGGTCGCTTCCGTGGTAGTTGTCGCTTCCGTGGTAGTGGTCGCTTCCGTTGTTGTGGTCGGTTCCGTGGTAGTGGTCGGTTCCGTGGTAGTGGTCGCATCCGTGTTAGTGGTCGCTTCCGTGGTAGTGGTAGTTTCCGTAATAGTGGTCGCTTTCGTAGTAGTGGTCGCTTCCGTAGTTGTGGTCGGTTCCGTGGTAGTGGTCGCTCCTATGAAAGTGGTCGCTTCCGTGGTAGTGGTCGATTCCGTGGTAGTTTTCGCTTCCGTGGTAGTGGTCGCTTCCGTGGTAGTGGTCGCTTCCGTTGTTGTGGTCGGTTCCGTGGTAGTGGTCGCTTCCGTGGTAGTGGTCGCTTCCGTGGCAGTGGTCGCTTCCGTGGTAGTGGTCGCTCCCATGGTACTGGTCGCATCCGTGGTAGTTTTCGCTTCCGTGGTAGTGGTCGCTTCCGTGGTAGTTGTCGCTTCCGTTGTTGTGGTCGCTTCTGTGGTTGTAGTCGGTTCCGTGGTAGTTGTCGGTTCCGTGGTAGTGGTCGCTTCCGTGGTAGTGGTCGCTTCCGTTGTTGTGGTCGGTTCCGTGGTAGTGGTCGCTTCCGTGGTAGTGGTCGCTTCCGTGGCAGTGGTCGCTTCCGTGGTAGTGGTCGCTCCCATGGTACTGGTCGCATCCGTGGTTGTGGTCGCTTCCGTGGTATTGGTCGCTTCCGTTGTTGTGTTCGGTTCCGTGGTAGTTGTCGGTTGCGTTGTAGTTTTCGCTTCCGTGGTAGTGGTCGCTTCCTTGGTAGTGGTCGCTTCCGTTGTTGTGGTCGGTTCCATGGTAGTTGTCAGTTCCGTGGTAGTTGTCAATTCCGTGGTAGTGGACTCTTCAGTGGTAGTAGGGGCTTCCGTGTTAGTGGTCGGTTCCGTGGTAGTGGTCGCTCCCATGGTAGTGGTCGCATCCGTGCTTGTGGTCGGTTCCATGGTAGTTGTCAGTTCCGTGGTAGTTGTCACTTCCGTGGTAGTGGACTCTTCAGTGGTAGTAGTGGCTTCCGTGTTAGTGGTCGGTTCCGTGGTAGTGGTCGCTCCCATGGTAGTGGTCGCATCCGTGCTTGTGGTCGCTTCCGTGGTAGTGGTCGCTTCCGTGGCAGTGGTCGCTTCTGTGGTAGTGGTCGCTTCCGTGGTAGTGGTCGCTTCCGTTGATGTGGTCGGTTCCGTGGTAGTTGTCAGTTCCGTGGTAGTTGTCGCTTCCGTGGTTGTGGTCGCTTCCGTGGTAGTGGTCGCTTCCGTGGTAGTGGTCACTTCCGTTGTTGTGGTCGGTTCCGTGGTAGTGGTCGGTTCCGTGGTAGTGGTCGCTTCCGTGGTAGTGGTCGCTTCCGTGGTAGTGGTCGATTCCGTGGTAGTTTTCGCTTCCGTGGTAGTGGTCGCTTCCGTGGTAGTGGTCGCTTCCGTTGTTGTGGTCGGTTCCGTGGTAGTGGTCGCTTCCGTGGTAGTGGTCGCTTCCGTGGCAGTGGTCGCTTCCGTGGTAGTGGTCGCTCCCATGGTACTGGTCGCATCCGTGGTAGTTTTCGCTTCCGTGGTAGTGGTCGCTTCCGTGGTAGTGGTCGCTTCCGTGGTAGTGGTCGCTTCCGTTGTTGTGGTCGGTTCCGTGGTAGTGGTCGCTTCCGTGGTAGTGGTCGCTTCCGTGGCAGTGGTCGCTTCCGTGGTAGTGGTCGCTCCCATGGTACTGGTCGCATCCGTGGTTGTGGTCGCTTCCGTGGTATTGGTCGCTTCCGTGGTAGTGGTCGCTTCCGTTGTTGTGGTCGGTTCCGTGGTAGTGGTCGCTCCCATGGTACTGGTCGCTTCCGTGGTAGTGGTCGCTTCCGTGGTAGTGGTCGCTTCCGTTGTTGTGGTCGGTTCCGTGGTAGTGGTCGCTTCCGTGGTAGTGGTCGCTTCCGTGGCAGTGGTCGCTTCCGTGGTAGTGGTCGCTCCCATGGTACTGGTCGCATCCGTGGTTGTGGTCGCTTCCGTGGTATTGGTCGCTTCCGTTGTTGTGTTCGGTTCCATGGTAGTTGTCGGTTGCGTGGTAGTTTTCGCTTCCGTGGTAGTGGTCGCTTCCTTGGTAGTGGTCGCTTCCGTTGTTGTGGTCGGTTCCATGGTAGTTGTCAGTTCCGTGGTAGTTGTCACTTCCGTGGTAGTGGACTCTTCAGTGGTAGTAGTGGCTTCCGTGTTAGTGGTCGGTTCCGTGGTAGTGGTCGCTCCCATGGTAGTGGTCGCATCCGTGCTTGTGGTCGCTTCCGTGGTAGTGGTCGCTTCCGTGGCAGTGGTCGCTTCTGTGGTAGTGGTCGCTTCCGTGGTAGTGGTCGCTTCCGTTGATGTGGTCGGTTCCGTGGTAGTTGTCAGTTCCGTGGTAGTTGTCGCTTCCGTGGTTGTGGTCGCTTCCGTGGTAGTGGTCGCTTCCGTTGTTGTGGTCGGTTCCGTGGTAGTGGTCGGTTCCGTGGTAGTGGTCGCTTCCGTGGTAGTGGTCGCTTCCGTGGTAGTGGTCGATTCCGTTGTTGTGGTCGGTTCCGTGGTACTTGTCAGTTCCGTGGTAGTTGTCGCTTCCGTGGTAGTGGTCGCTTCCGTGTTAGTGGTCGGTTCCGTGGTAGTGCTCGCTCCCATGGTAGTGGTCGCATCCGTAGTTGTGGTCGCTTCAGTGGTAGTGGTCGCTTCCGTGGTAGTGGTCGCTTCTGTGGTAGTGGTCGCTCCCATGGTAGTGGTCGCATCCGTGGTTGTGGTTGCTTCCGTTGCAGTGGTCGCTTCCGTGGTAGTGGTCACTTCCGTTGATGTGGTCGGTTGCGTGGTAGTTGTCGGTTCCGTGGTAGTTGTCGGTTCCGTGGTAGTGGACGCTTCAGAGGAAGTAGTGGCTTCCGTGGTAGTGGTCGCTTCCGTAGAAGGGGTCAGTTCTGTGGTAGTGGTCGCTTCTGTGGTAGGGGTCGCTTTCGTCGTCGTGGTCGCTTCCGTGGTGGCGGTCGCTTCCGTGGTTGTGGTCGTTTCCGTGGTAGTTGTCGCTTCCGTGGTAGTTGTCGCTTCCGTGGTAGTGGTCGGTTCTGTGGTAGTGGTCGCTTCTGTTGTAGTGGTCGCTTCCGTGGTAGTCGTCCGTTCCTCGGTAGTTGTCGCTTCCGTGGTAGTTGTCGCTTCAGTAGTAGTGGTCGGTTTCGCGGTTGTGGTCGTTACTGTGGTAATGGTGACATCTGTAGGCGTTGTTTCAATGCTAAAAAAAAAACGACAAAGAAAAAACCTCATTCAAATATCTAAAATGTTTATGACACTTAACACAAATGTACTCTATAACAATAAGAGATCATTTTTGGCTGTCGTTATTTTTTTTATATCTTAAATGATGCCATTTTTCTTTCATACCATTCCATCTTTAGGAAGTTTTTATGCTTTGAGGTGCGATGACTGTGACTACACAAGAAATCTTTGAAGTTTTTATAATGCTCCACCTTATAGGCTCCCAATCTTTTTCGTCTCACTGCCCCCCCCCCCTTTTACAATTTTTCTTTTTTTCTCCCTTAACCCCACTCTTAGCTTTTCATCTCCCCCTCCGAAACTCAATTAATGGGTCAATTTGTATCATCAATTTTCAATGGTCCGACTAGAATTGTGTTCGTTTTTAGGAGCTTCAAAAAAATTAAACTAAAAAAGTATTCCTTTTTTAAAATAAATAACAGAACTATATAATAACTATATACTTGTGCCTGGTGTGTTTCTAGCAGTTTGTCTATCATTAGTTTTGGTTATCAAAACTCTTTGGTCTCCACGCTCCATTACTTTAATTTACTTATCAAATTATATCTTTGACAATAGTGTAATAATAGCACACGCTACTTTTTATGGTGATGGATATGCAGTAAATAACTTTTGAGTCACTTTGTCACTTAAATACGCGATATTATGTTTTATATTTTTTTAGATTATCTGTAAAAAAATCATCTTTTCTTTCAAAAAACTCTAGCATTGAATCAAAGACTCTTAAAATTGATTTAAGCTGCCACCTTTCTGTGTGCAGTAATAAACGATTGTAGTCATCGTCATTCTCAATGCAAAGATGTCTAAACAATATATTATTGATCTTATTTTTTACCTGTGATTTGTTAACTGTAGTAATTACGAATTGTAGTGAGTGATGCAGATAATAACTGAGATTTTTAGTAGCTAATTGTTATGAGGAACCACACAATGGACTTCCAGCACATGTGGCACAGACCTCTTTAAATACAACATTTTTCCACAATAGTATCATACCATCGCCGGTGGACGAATTAATTTTTTCCTAAAAAGTCTTCAAGTAAATAATATTGATTCGCCCTTAGTTTCTTTTTTTTTTTTGTGTGAAATGGGCAAGTGTTCCCTTCTTAGATAAAATTAATGTAAGCTAAAAGTAACGCTTGATTGTTTCGTAGTGTGGACTCGTCCGGTTTTTAAAGAAAATTGGATTTTAAGGTAATCACACAATGTACTTTAAATGAGCTGCCGTTTCGCCAATTTGGTGAAATAAAAATGCATTGTCTTCTTTTAAGTGCATGTAAATAACCAAGTTTTTTTCTGTATAAATAATTTTTAAACGTATTTTAATAGTAAATTAAAACCAAACCCATCTAAAAACTGCAATAATTAAACTAAAGTACCGAACTTCGTCTGATGTCGAACCAATCGCGATATTTAAATTTATACCCATCCTAGCCCATACCTCTACTAAAAGTCAGTGCTATTCCTATTTTTTTTAATATATATAATATGTACTGTTGTTAGAGAATATCTAAACTTTGGAATTTGAAAATTTAAATAGCAGTGGTGTTCAAATTATTTCAAGCCCACTAGACCTTTACCGCCCCTGGGAACCTCAGCGCCCCCTGCGGGGCGATATCGCCCCCGTTGAGAATCTATGTCTACCTGAATGCATACTGTCCTTGAACGTCAATATTGGAGTCCTCATCTAATTGAAGCAAGTCAGCTTTCTTAGAGGAAGTTATAAGGGTATGCGTTCGTCCATTACCTTGAAAGAAACCAACCTTTAAAAATAATTTAACACTGTGGTTAAATTAGAGTAAATTTTTCTTTGAGATAATAAATATACTAAACATATTTAATTATATTTTAAAATTGAATATTTCGATTATTTGTTTTACCGAAATAAACATTTAATATGTATTTATTGAGGATTAATTATCTAACAGATGTAAATATTCTTTAAAAGTATTGTTTTGTTACTTTAAGAATTAGTGGATACCAATTTGCAATAGTATAAATTCCGCCTCAAACTAACTTAGTATTTGAAATCAAGCTCATAATGTCGCAGTCGACACGTAAGTCATTATATTATACAGAGTCCGTGATTGCGGGTCCAATGATAGATAAAGATAACGATCACAAAAATGTTGAGCTCAAGTTACATTTAATTGGGATTAAAGTGATATGTAAAAGGAAAGTGTTTTATTGATGTCAGGGGTTTTGATAATAGTGTGACAAAATTGGATTTCTAATTCATTCTGAGTGCCAAAAGCCAAAGAGTCATCATGCTATATCACTCAATTTCTTGTGGAAGAAGCTAGAATTGACTTTTCAGGAGTCAAACGCGTGTCATTGAATATCGCACTGCGCGCCAAGTCTGGCAAAGTGGTTGCCGAACTCTTGTTTATGTCACAAGCTCGCGTCCTATGTTTAATTATTTTTTTGCTTACATAGACGTCTAAAATAAAAACTTTACAACTTTAGGATTCTATGAAATATATAATAATATAAAATTTACCTTAGGTCTGACCCTTGTGTTGTTGCCCTTAAAGTTGACCCACTCAATTTTGGGATATTCTAGAATAGCCAGACTCTTGACTCCGTCTGTCACAAGGAACATTTGAACTGTATTGACCTGTATTTATAGACAAAACAAGAAGTGATAAAATAAACGAACAAATAGTGGAAAACTTTTTCAATTTTTTTAAAACACATTTTACTGTTAATGTAAAGGTAGGGCCTATCTGGAAATCATTGTTCTATTTTTATAACAGATTAGTAGTTATGCCCGTCAAATGACGAAGGACGGATAAAAAAAAATGATTACAAAGAAAAAATAACAAACAGTATCACAATATAAACTGTAGTAAAAACCTTTCTTTTGGTATTTAATTTTTGTTCTTTTTTATTGTTTGCGGTCGCTTTGGCCCTGGAACATGCATATGAATTGTTGCTGTCACGCTTCTGACTTCTTATTAATAATATTAAAATAACAATAGACTAATACTATCAAAAGGAAAAAAACAACAAATACCAAACAATAAAAAAAGTAAATAATAAAAAAGTAAACAGCAACATTTCGCAGTACTGGAAAACTCGGTCCCGAAACACACTTAATTTGAAAGCGTTTCAAAGTGACAACATTCGGAAATGGCGCTAGGTATATAGCCTTAACATACAGTGATTAGTAATAGATCTAAGTATATTAAAAAAATAATTAACGAATTGATCAATATTGTTTATATACTAATAATTATTTCTTTTGGATGTAGTTTTCAATTTATACATTTAACTTTTGTGCTAAACGGTCAATCGGCTTAGGCGTCTATAGAGGACAAATATATAAACATATAAACAAATTCAAGGTAATCTATATAATAATAGCCCCAAAAAATCTGTCAGTCAGTCAGTGTATGTGTCTGGGTATCGTAACCGTTACGTACTTTTTCCTTTTTTCCCACCTTCCCCTTATAGCTGACCTCTACTTTCATTGGTTGAGGCCAGTGATTGGCCTTGCGTGTGTGTGTGTCACGGGTGGACACTGGCTTACTTTTTAAGTCATCGTGCTGATCGGTTGCTCTTCTGTTTTATGTACATGTTTGATTTTGAATTAAAGAGTTTTCATTGAAACGCAAGGGGTCGACTTCGTCTATGAAATAAAGTTACAGCTAGAATCAATGAGAATCAAACTAATCATCATACCCCTGGATCAAACGTGTTACAATTGGAGTCTCGTCCGAAAAGCAATTGAGGCATTCGTCTGGAAAAGCTGTAAGTAACTTTAACATTACATTATAATGGAGTTACCAGTAACGGACTACACCACCTCAAAAGAATTTAATATTCAAATTGAACTGGAACTAGCCGAAATTGAACTAGCAAAATTTGAAATGGAAATAGCCAGTAAAGATAGGTTAGCAAAACTAGCAATGGACGAAAGATTGGCAAAACTTGCTATAGAATAAAGAATGGCACAACAACAGATAAAACAAGAAGCTGTTCCTAAACAGACTCAAATAAATGACCTTTTAAAGTACAGAAAATGCGTTCCCGAATTCAATGAAAATGAAGCTGTTGACAATTATTTTGTCCGTTTCGAGAGAGTCGCCACAGATTTTCCGTTCCCAAAAGAAAAATGGGCTGCACTCGTCAGAACTACACTAACTAAAGGCAAAGCATAAGAGGTCATAATTTCATTGAAAGACGAAGAGTTTGACAATGACCATTTTATCAAAGAAGCCATCATTAAAAAGATACGAATTGTTACAAAAATGTTATGGAAAGATGTTTAGAAAACCCACAATATAGAACGCCGACGACCAAAATAACCGGCAGAAAAACACTGAGACATCTGAACAAATCGTGTGTCAACATTGTAAAAAAGTAGGTCACGCACGAGGAGACTGCTGGTTAACAAACAAGAAAGGTTCAAAACAACCAAACAAAGAAATCGGAGCTTATGAGATAAGAGAAAGTGTAACACTATACAGCTTGTGTGTCAAAACTGTAACAAAATCGGTCACGCACGAAAAGAGTGTTGGTTTCTGAAAAAGAAAGTTTCAAAGCACTCAGAAAATATAATGGGAGCTTATGATGTGATTGAAGGTCAGACAAAGCCAAAGCCTGTGTGTAAGAACTGTGATAAACTAGGTCACACACTAGAGGACTGTTGGTTTAATATTATGGAAAAAAAGAAAAGATTCACAGCAAACAGAACACGTAATGGGAGCCTACTGTCGTCAATCTACTACAAGGTAGAATCGGACAAGGCTATCCAGTGTGCTGATGAAAGAAAGAAAAATAAATAAGAAAGTTCTTCAATGAAAGAATTGTCACCTTTTATATGTAAAGGCTACATATCAATATCAGATAATAGAAAAATCACTACAAAGGTAGAACCTGTTAAGGTAAACTAGTGTGCTGAAAAAAAGGTAGAAACTTCAACTCTTAACGAATTTTCGCCATTTACATCATAAGATAAAACTACGCTACATAAACTAGTTAAAATCCTAAATGATACCGGTGCATCAATGTATCTGATTCTAGAGGGTATATTATCACTCTCTGAACAAACAAATACTGGACAAAAGGTACCAACTTCGCCTCGAAACTCTGCAGTCAAGTCCTAAAGAACTTATACGTGAAGCCTCAGAGTTCAACTGAATCCTATCCGGAGAGTCAAGGAGCCTATGAACTGATCTTTGGACTCACTTTCCAAGGACCACTCAAACTACTTCAAGAGGCAGGGATGACTGAATTGGATCCACTTGTATTGATCAAGAAGTACCTAGATAAATACAAAATTTATTTGTCTGACATACTTGTGTTTGTTAGGAAAAAAATGTACACTGCTCACATGCAATTGTTGTATGATTTTTAAAAAAATTGATGTTGTTAACATTTTTACCCATATTTGTACAATTCTTGCCTGGAGTTCAGGATGAATTGAATGAAAAATTCACTGATAGTGAGTTACCAAATTTAATATTTTAAAACTAAATCCTTTACTTGTGATGAAAAAAAAAGGACTGGGTAAAAGTATTGTTAGAAAAGATTTCATTATTGTGTGATATTTCTAAACAAACTTGTTAGATTGAGCATTGAAATAGTTGTTGTTAGAGAAATAGATCAGTTTTATCCACATAATTGGTTTCTAAATCAGAGGTTATTATGAATGTGGACTGATTATAAGATATCTTTGAGAATCTCTGGAAATGATAATTGAAACATTTGGCAAAGAGGATAATTTGATTGAAAAAGATGTAAATGATTTTGAGGAAAGAGTATTTTTCTATCACTAGAGTATTGAGATAAGTTTATTATTGTTCTATGGAAATTTTATTTTATCATGTACTGTTGTTGAAATATTGCTTACTGATTCAGGATGCAAATTTCTTTTTGTGTTTATTCATTTGTTTTATTATCATTGAATTTATGATTATGTGGGGTGATAATAGTTGCTGCGAGGCAAAACTATGACTAACCGAATCTATTTATATATGATTTTTCACTTTTAGGATACTGTTACATGAAAAGCAGACCAGAAGTTTGAAACTACTCTTATATTTATTATCCTTGTTTTGTATAAATTTAGGAGATGTGACAATGAAATGAAACTGTAAACCTTTCTGGTTTCTGGTTTAGAATGTTGACATAGCCATGTTCAACAAATGTATTATTATTTAAGAATTTCATGTCATGATATAAAACTAATATCTCTATTTTTTATATTTAATTGTATGTTAGTTTAAATATATTAAGTGAATTGTATTGATGACAAGGAAATGGGTAGACCTGGAACACTTACACTGTGTAGCCTAAAAGGAGAACCTAGAACCTATGAATGAGACCTATGTCACCTATGTGTAACATGGAAAAGAGCAATCAAACCTTTTCAAACTGAAAATTGGAAATGGAATGTACACCAATCAGACAAGAAGTTTTGTAAAACATCTATATAATAATAGCCCAAATTAATCATTCTGTCATTCTTGAACGCTTAGCGACTTGGTTTTGAGAGTACAGACAGATGACGTAGTATCAAAGAGTTTAATAAGAGGACTGTGTGCGCTTTTTTTAGAGCTCAATAAATCGTGTTTTTTTGGTGCGCAGCAAATAAAGCGTGATCTAAAAGACTTCTGCTGTAAGCTTATACAACTTTCGATTTTAATGTTAATTAAATTTCTAAACTTATAATATATTACAGAAGCGTCTAATATATTACAGACAATCCTTCTATAAAGTATTATTCTACAATTTCTCAATGAGAAGTAATGAAACGAAGAAATTGAAAAATGAAAACTTTACTTTTACAAATACATTATTGAATAGTTATAATTTACATCTATGCGTCGGCATTTTACGTCTCAAATATTCCTTTAAATTCTGCGACAATAACAGACAACTGGGATAAGTAGGCCTATAGTTTATAGTTTTCCATTCATAAAATCATAGCAAATTACTAAACACTAGGTCTATAATTCCTTTTGTATTCGTAAATATCAAAGCAAGCGGTCCATCCTTTCACCAAATCGTTTCTCCGTAAGCTTTGACCATTCTTTGAAATAATTGCTCAGAAATAAAAACCTTCAAACATTTAGGTTTTCTATTTTTGTATAACGTACAAAAGTAATTAGAAAGAGTAATTTAAACTCTTTTTAATTGTCTTTAGAATTAGCAACTTATTATCATTATCCATACTTTCCCTACATTGAAAAAAAATTGATTATTAAAAAAAAAGCGGGTGTATGGGATAATGAGTACAGATAATTTAAACATTTATAAAAGAAACACAACAGTTGAGGAACAGTAACTTGATATTAAAATGAATGCAGTAACGTAGCTAGGGGAGGGGGAGGGGGTCCAATTTCGAAAGTCAATTTGATCCATAGTGAACATGAAGCAGTGTTCACAAGTTTTCGTGGCCACAATACCCAGCCCCCGATATTATGCTTTTGAGAAATCTCAATTCATAGATTGTGTTTGCAACGTCTGTTGATTCATCGCAATTTGAACACTTCAGAAATCTTCTCAAAATGCAATAGCTAAATTTATCAACTTGGTTCCTGAGCATTACCCTATTATCTATGACGTCAACAATTGCCAATAATTCTGGCTTTTGTGATAGCTATTATCAAATTTTAATAACAGACATCCGATCATGTCGAAGTTTTCATCTTTAGTCAACTTTTATCACTTTTTAAAGAAAAATTTCCCAAACATGTAGAAAATAAACACTCAACAGACAACTAGTACCCTATTCATGGTGAACAAGAAATTACACTTAATATTGCTTTTAAGGAAAAGTTTTATCTGAATTTATTACACTGAAAAAAGACAGTTAAAGAAAACTATGTTTATATTTTATTTATCTCAGTAATTCTATAACTATTAAAATATCACCAATGAGAATCGTCATTTCTTAAATTTAAAACCATGACTTGGGGCTACTTTACTTCCAGCTCCTGACTCCCATACTTTTGAAAAAGCATACCAAATATAAAAACACATAAAACTAAATTCTTTACCCCCGTGGTTTCCCCACGGGCTTTTTCTAGTGTTTTGAATAATATTCATGTCTTAATGAAGATGGAATGTTTAAACTAAGAATTTATGTTGTATACAAAAAGAGTGTGCATAGAAATTAATAACGCAATTAGGAAAATGTCACTGACATCTTAGAAATTGTATTTATAAATGAATATTTCTATAAACTAGCTTATTTCTGTAACTTACAAAGTTTAATTTCTTAATTGTAACATAATCGAATGTAATTTTGATACTATAGTCGTAAGTTTATTAAATTTATAATGCTCATTGGTTACGGCACTAATTGTCGCGTATAGATTGTTTTACATTAAGTGGTGATGTGGTTAATTTGCATTAGGAAGAGAGAGTAGAATGATACTGATAGAGAGATTAAAAAAACCGTGTGAGAGAGAGAGAAGGAGAGTATTGTTTGATTCTAGGAATCCAATCACTATCTCAGACAGTGAATTATTAAATATCTCCTTCAATGTAGACAACGACAGTAATAACAATTAACATAAATGACTGACCAAAAGGAGGGGGATAGTAGATGTCTGGAAATAAACTAGTTCAAACCAGTTGTAATCTATTAATAGCATCCTGTCTCGACTGTCATTTTAAAATAAGGGGAAGATTAAACAAGCATGATCTACTAATAGCTTCCATGCGATTGCAAGGGAATGGAAATGTATAACAAATAGATACAATTTAAGTATTAGAATCGTATTACATTTTCAATACCATGTTCCATAATAGCATATAGTGGTAATAATGGGGGTTTATAATAGTGACTGAGTCTATGTCACGTAACAGTATAAACAGGTTCGGCCTAACCTGAATCACTTCTGGATCCCATAAAATAACGTGTTTTCATTGACATCGATTATAATTGTCAAGTTTCAACGGGATGGGATGATGATGCGTCAATTAACTTACAGTAGATAGTGTTTACCATAAATCAACAATTTTCGAGGTTAATATAAAGGATTATTGAATAACTGAAAAAGGATTGTAGGTTTTACGTAATTTATAAAAATGATCTTGCTCAATCTTATCTCATTATATGCTATACTTAGGACCCACTTTTCCCAAAACTTGACCAAATAGAAAAACAACAACTTTTTCTCCGTGATTTTTGTTAGAAAAGTTACATATTACACAGTTTTACAATAGATAGATAAGTGTATAGTTTTTATACCTGCATTATGTACAGTTCTCTTAATAACAAACCGAAAGTTAGATTATATATATTTTGTTTCTGTTTGTATAGCACTTCAAAAAATACACAAAAACTACTTGATATTGGATTATTGTTTTCTTAACTACGGTCCAAAAGTAACTTTTAAAAACTGATTACCAGTTTTTATACTCCTAAGGAATAAAACCCAAACGGTACTTTTCTTGCTTTCTGCTTATCAAATTCTTGTATAAGAACTTTTAAGTCTAACTTGCTATCTCATTTTCAATAGAAATAGTCGCTAGACCCGCAAGTATCTTCTGATACATTGTACTACGCATTGTACTACTACTACTAATTAACTTAAATTTTGAAAAACTTCATTCAGCACTAGCTACGGAAAGTGGCAACGTAAGCAAAATACGAAGGGCTACACAAATTAGGAAATCCATTTTCAAGATTCTGATGGTAAATGTAGTTTAGGACTTCATCAAAGTTTGTTACTGAGTCATGGTGATGATGAGAAACCGCTCTTAATTCAGAACACTGTCGTACAGCAGCAATGTCAGATTCATTCAATTTAAATCTTCAGCTTTTTCAATTGTTAATGCTTTTACCAAGTTTTTGCACATCGACTTAACCTCTAATGTAGTCTTGTTTTTAAGGTCAGGAATGTTGTAAAAAAATCCAAAGACACCAGATACTTTATTTATTTGAGAAAATCTTTCTTTTACATCATAAGCAGCTGTGTCTAAAGAAGCAACATAAAAGTGGATTTTGAAACTTTCTGAGGGGTCACCTACAATAATTACAGATTCAACTGTTGATTCGTAATCAACCATGTTATTTTTTTTTAAATTCCATCCTTCTCTTTCTCAAATACTGGTTCTATTCCATGCAACTTCTTATGCTACTTCATTAGCATCAACCAGAACTCAATTGAACTCTAAATCACTTCTAGCTGTAACCAAAAACTCTTCGTTTTTTTCTGGTGACGAACTGCTTTCAGGAGACTCAAGTCTTTTTCTTGCAGTATCTTACTAGTGATGTTTACTTGAAACAAAATGTTGTGCTATGTGACAAGTGCAACAATAAACTTTTGAAGTCTGAGAGATATTTTTAAATAACTTAAGTGCTTCTACTATCGCAATACTGCCACTAGGCCTATATCTAATTAGTGTCTTCAGAAATCTCTTCCAAAGCATCACAAACATAAGATAATTGGTACCGCAGAGGTGTTAGTGCATCCATTCGACTGCACCATCTTGTGTCGTTTATGGTAATTAATGTAATCGTTTTCGTAATTAACAGTCTGAAATTGTACAAAAACAATAACTGCGCTGCCAATGCAAACAACTCAGCGCCCTCGCGACTATGGATTCACGTCACTTCACAATGATATTCAGCCACCACATCGCATCCAGGGTGTGGCCGGGCTAAGTGAGGGGTTGCCTTTTTGCACTCCGCTACGCACAGCGAGGTTGCCAAACTAAGTACTGTTAGGACATACTTTCCTTTTTTCTAAGACAACTTAAAAAAAAATACCCTTCGCCTTTCATAACCTTGTAATTAAGTAGCGCGCAGTAGCACTAAACTTTAATATAGTTTATATTTTTTAATCTTCCAAAAAAAAAAAAATCCTCAATTTTGAGCCCCTCAAAATTTTGCGCCCTAGACAGCCGCCTAGTTTGCCTATATTATGGATAAGCCGGTCCTGATTATAGGGGGAAGGCTCAAATAGGCATATAAAACAACCTTCCTTTTTTGAGACTTTAATTCTTTTCGTTGACAAACAAATACATCTTTCTATACTCCCCTTACTCTATATTTACCACTGTAGTGTTATGAGCATTATTATACCAATAGAAAGTAGGCCTATGTGCAATGAGCCTTAAAGCTGGCAAAGTCTGTAAACGACCGATACACTCCAATCAAGAGTATACGGTTTCTCTAACGCACGAGAAATGTCCCCCGTTGCGCATCGTATAAACATTGCACAGGTAAGAGCCACAGAGACTCGGTGGGGAGTAAGGAACATGCAAAACCTTAATCGCCTTAACAAACCATGTGCCTGGATGACCAGTACTTCAGCATGGTATTTGAGCTATCGGGCAAAAGTGCAGGTATACGAGCAATGACACCTATTTACTGGTCGACGAGGGGGGGGGGGGGTCGGGAGGAGGGAAGTGTGGTGCGTGTGCCGAAGTACACCGACTGTATCCCATCGGACGTATCGCTTGTGGCTTGCCTCGGATAGGTTCTTGATGTTCCCTCCTCCTCCCTGACCCACCCTCCCAACATGAAGCCGTTGACTAACTCATCCGTTATTTATGAGACACAGATAATCGGTTACGTTACGGCCATGCACCCGAAATGTAAAGAACAAAGTTTATTCTCTTTTATGATATCAAACTCACCAGCTTATTTGAAACACTACCAAAAGGTACTGTCCCAATATTTGACCATGTCACAACAAGGGCGTAGCTCGGGGTGAAATTCGAAGAAAATTCCTGGAAATTCTTCCATAGGTCAGATAATGTATTTAACGCACTAGAATCAGAAATTAACCTAACAAAAAAATATTAATTGAAAACAAAATTAACATGGAACTTAAGAAAGAAGCACTAGCAATAATAAAGTCATTAAAAACAACCAGTTTGTTGGAAATGTGAATGATTTAGTTCAATTTTATTTGTATGTGGAATTTTGGGCAAAGGGGGGCAGTGAAGCTTGAAGGTAGAAAAAACAAGATATAATTCTGCATAGATAAACACTATATTTTCTATAGTTATTAAAAATATTAGAACTATATGATACAATTACAAATATCTAGTAAAATTGGACAAATACATTAAAATTAGTGATTTCGATTACATTTAAAATCTATATTGAATTTAGAAATGCCGATAGGGCCTATATTGTGAAAAAAAAAAGAAATTACAAAATTATAACTATACACTAAATTTAAGAATGATTTTTAATTTTTACAAGTGTTACAAGTTTAATTAACACACAAACGCCCATATTTTTACCTGTAAAATATCTGTCCAGACGTTACTAAAGACACCCATGCTCCTACTGCTGGAAACCTTACATTGTTTACATTGGAGAAATCGCTCCAAGATCTAGTAGAGGAAGTGTCTCCGAAAACCGCAAAGCCGTCTTTGTATATCTAGACAAATATAATTGAAGCATTTTAGTTCGATGTTAAATTTAATTCGATTGCGTATACAAAACTGTGAAAATTTCTGCGTATCGCTTCATTCAATGATCAGCCTAAGTTCATGAATACGGATAACATCTTAATTTAAGTTGTCCACAACCGAATCGACCACATCAACTGTCCATATGAAGACCTGCTCACCTTCATCAAGAGCAGTAAACTGAGATGGTATGGGCACGAGGCAATGGCCTTGCAAAGATTAACCTGTAGGGCATAGTGCAGGGAGAAAGAAAAAGAAGACAGACAAAAAGCTTGGAGGACGATACAAAGAAGTAGACCGGCCTGTTCTTCATTAACAACGACCCAAGCATATGTTAAAGATAGTTGAAGGTGGTGAAGGTGAAGTCGTGAATCAGTCGGCCTCGAAAGCTATTTTTATTAAAAAGTGCTAGATCTTAACCATTCTTATTACCCATTGCCGTCTAGAAATTGTCTTTAAATCTAATTTGTCTTCCGAAGCTTTTTAAAAACAATAATCTAGTAAGGTATATATACATATGTGAGCACGTACATATTCAGACTACCCCATTTTGCCATCGGCACGCAACATTTTTTTTAACTGACCCCCTTTACTCACAATGTTTAAACATTTATGGTCGGCAATAAAACAAAAATTAAATACATAATTTCAACGTGTAGTTGTCACAGGACGAACACAGGGTTACTTAGAACTTGAATAATAAAAGAGGCTCCTTGTCAATAGTAACTTGTTTAATACATGTATTCCGTACCACTATGACAATAAGACCATGAGTTACTCAACATACATTCTGGTCACTTCTTGATTTGGTAGTCTGTCCAAGTTCACCTTGGACTAAGATTCAGACTCCTGCAAGTATGCAGTTCCAACGTACACTAAAAACTTCCCTTCGTTTTCTGTTGCTATCTTGATTCCCATATTCTCTATTCTTTCATTCTAGTGCCTAATAAAATTGTACATGCTATAACATGAACACCTTACTTATTCCTTATATAATAACATGCGCACTTTCTTTATTATATACATATTAATATTACCACTCATTGACACCATCCACCCATATTTTAAAATTTTATAAAATAAAATTTTATACATAAATTTAAAATAAACTAACTAATTATAATCAAGCACTATCCTTTATATAAACAATAATTAACAATTATCAGTTTTCATACCTGTTGCTATCTTGATTCCCATATTCTCTATTCTTTCATTCTAGTGCCTAATAAAATTGTACATGCTATAACATGCACACCTTACTTATTCCTTATATAATAACATGCGCACTTTCTTTATTATATACATATTAATATTACCACTCATTGACACCATCCACCCATATTTTATAATTTTATAAAATAAAATTTTATACATAAATTTAAAATAAACTAACTAATTATAATCAAGCACTATCCTTTATATAAACAATAATTAACAATTATCAGTTTTCATACCTCTGACAATTACAGTACTTATCCCTTTTACGCACTTTCATCCCAACTACAACTATCTCACTTCATCTCAAAATCTTTATTATACTTTCAATCAACTCAGTCATACTCTAAATCCTTTGTTTCTGGAACAAAAAAACATAAGGTTAGACATCAGCAAACGAAAAAATTTAAGTGAACTATTTCAAGTCAACACTTGGGCATAACCCTTCCAAAAACTACTAACTTTTTCTTCACGAAAACTCTGGGACGTTTTCTTTTTAACCCCGTACCGCCCCTCAGTTCTTCTTTTGAAAGCATATGTAAACCTCGATTTAAATGACTCCCAAATTTTATCACGTTCATAGAGTGAGTTTCTAGACTATAATACATCTCCGGACTCATTTCTTCTCCAGCAAACTCCACCTCTCTCTCTTTATTTCTCTCTTCTCCACTACACTGCTTGTTTCCATCACCTCT
This sequence comes from Anisus vortex, assembly GCA_949126835.1. Taxonomy (NCBI): domain Eukaryota; kingdom Metazoa; phylum Mollusca; class Gastropoda; family Planorbidae; genus Anisus; species Anisus vortex. The sequence goes on from OX421493.1 coordinate 17,011,460, forward strand.
AACTTCACCACTTCCTCAAAGTTCACCACTTCGTCCTCAAAGTTCACCCCATTGTCCTCACCACCATCTCTACTCAACATCTCGACATCACTCATCTTCTCCTGACAACAACTAACTACTATTGTGACCACCTGTCACTCTTCTATTTCAAATTTGTCCTCCGGACAATTAACTAGTTTATCATCTGATATAAATACATCATCTGCATTCATGTCCCTAGTCACCACTGCAACTGTTTCATTTACTACTTCCAATGAGTCTATTTCCATTTTCACTTGTTGATTAATGCCCTCTGGATCTTTAATTATGTTCTTTGTCTCTTGACTTATTATCATCTCTGGTTTTTCAATCTTTGACTCATTCAGTATAATCTTAGGCTCTTTCTTTGAGATGGTCGGTTCTGTAACTATCACCTTAAAATCTTCTTTTACTATATCAGGATCCTTACCAATATCATCAATATCACTTATCTCAGCTTCCTTCGTTAGCTCCGTGATTGTCATCTCAATAGTCATTATCTTCATTTGAAAAACCTTTTCTTTTTCTATATCTTCTTTCTCAAGAGCATCTGTTTGAAGTTTTAAATCTTGTTTTTCATTTTATAGATTACATCTCCTGAATTCTTGTTTCTTATCACCTATACGCCTTATAAAGTATGTTTCTGCTCTGATTCTTTCAATCTTTAAATCAAGATCTTCTAATTTTAATTTATGGATTTTCTCATCTCTTTCTCTTTCTTTCTCCTTTCTAACCCTTTCTTCTTCTTGTTCTTCTTTTAATTTCCTTTCTACAAATTCTCGCAAAGCGCTTGTTTTTCTAATCCACTCTGTTTTACCAATTCTAATCAATACGTCCACTCTGTCTTCCATATTTACTTTTTTTAAATTATTTAATATTGACAGTACCTACTAAAGTATTTGTCTACTTTTATGTACACGAATCTTTTTTTAACTTTACCTCTATATATATCAATAGAACAGTATTGTAATGTCTCTATATACCAGTTAAGCAGAAATGAATGCTAGACACTATATACTAGGTAATATTTATATCCCTATTAATAGTTCAATACGCAAATCTATGAGATGCTAGAGACACTTCTTATATAAAAAGAATGTGTAATATATATACGTTTTACACCAATAAAAGCAATGAAAATCTCGTATCTAATACATTTTATGTATTACAGCAATACTACATGTTATACTTCAATTCAATATTATTTTTATTTTTACTTTACGCACCTTGTGCCTCAAAGTGTAAACTTTTACTTTTTACAATGCAAAATGTATCATACTAATACAATATGTTGTTAACTTAATGATGACTTACACATTACCTATTCTAATACAAGAAGAGATAGCACACGATAGCACGTATATAAATAACAACACACCGTGAATACAAGAATTTTCAAATTATAAGAAACTCAAGGCACCAAGCCTTCTAGCACAATCTAAAAAGACCTGCTTTTCTATAAAATTACAAAATCCTATTTTATATGACTTGCAAAAAACGACACAATCTAAACATTTACTAAATCCCCAAGTAGTAGGTGAAAACTGTTAGTAAACTCCCTTACTAGCAAACAGTTGTCAAAAACGGTAACAAATTTTTCAAAAACTACTATGGATTTGTGCTCTAGCCTATTCAATCTAATATACAATGCAATATGATTTTATGATACAATGTACTATGTTACATGCACACTACTCTTATTTTACCTATTCAATCTAATATACAATACAATATGATTTTATGATACAATGTACTATGTTACATGCACACTACTCTTTTTTTACCTTAGAATGCACAGTAATATCACACTAAATATTATACAACTAATATACCCGATGACTAATTAAGTAAAATTACACTTAACTTCATTCAGTTGAGCTGCTTCTGTCAAGCCGCCAAGCCCCTTTCACAGATTTCAGGTAGTTGCTCAAAGAAATATTCATACCAATGTCTTATTTTGATTGTTCTCCTTCAACCTTCGGTTGTCCTGAATGTCCGTTGACTTGTCTGCCCTTTAACCTTTGATTCACTCGAATGTCCTTCAACCTTCCGTTGACATGGGTATCCTTCCACTTTCCGTTGACTTGCGTGTCCTTGAACTTTCCGTTGTCACGTCTCAGTATCCGGTGCCAAATACAAAAGTAAAAGTTATCTACTCCTGTACAAGGGCGTAAACGAATTGCCTAAGAAATAAGCCAGAAAGCTCACGCGAGCAGTTACAATTTGCAACGTAGAATTTACTTAGGCACGGCAGACCGGTAGACCGGGTACTAACGACACGTAACGATGAGCTTCATCAGCTTTGATAGCTCCCCAAGACGAAAATTCAGTTTACTTGATTCTAGGTTGATGATCAATAGGACAGCTTCAGCGCAGCCCATCGCCTCGACAGCTGTTGGCTACGACAACTTCTGGCTTCAACAATCGTTTGATAGGAAAAACGGACTTGATTGACGTCATCTTGAATTCAGTACCAGCCCAAGAACGGTCTCTCTCTGTAGGCTTTAAGTACAACTAGCTTGGACGACAGCAGACTGGACCACTGACTCTGATAAAGACAGCGACTCACTTGCTTCAGCAACTGGCGTTGACAGTTCTTAACACGATCCGGCACAATTTCTGACCTCCAAACAGGCAGGTTTTTCAACCTCTGCTCCCTCCTCACACGGCAGGCGTTACGACAGAGTTACTACCACAAGAGCTTTCTTGGCGAACCGGATAAATAGTTGACCTCCAAACACAGGCAGGATCACCGACCTCTGCTCCCTCTTTTCACGGCAGGCGTTATGACAGAGAATTAAAAAATTAGCAGCTCTCTTTACCGACCAGAACAACATGTGACCTACAGACACAGGCAGGATCACCGACTCTGCTCCCTCCAAAGACATGCATGGCTTACGCCAGAGTTACGAGTTGAGATTTTGCCGTTACTCTAAAATGATCTTGATCTTGACTGCCACCAAAGATGTCACAGGACGAACACTGGGTTACTTAGAACGTGAATAATAACAGAGGCTCCTTGTCAATAGTAACTTGTTTAATACATGTATTCCGTACCACTATGACAATAAGTCCATGAGTGTGACCGTTATTTTGTAATTACTATGTATACAACTCTCAGGGAGATCACATTATATATTAATAATCAATGAACAAACTGCCGGCTTGTAGTAAACATGAGAACTCAATATTTAATGCAATTTATGTACAAGATGAATTCAAATACACCACAGTTCTATAGCCTAGTCTAAAACACGTCTTTCCACTACCAAATTCTTAGGTCGTCTGTCTTTATCTCCAAATGTACGCTACGTTCAATCTAACTCCTACGTCATTGTTTTTATCGTAAAACGTCACTCGTTTATTCTGTACATTAACACCGGGTTAGAGATTATACAAATTATGTCCCACTAAAATAACTATATATATTTTAAATCATCACATTCCCCCATCGACCCTTTAAATTTGTCATACAAATTTCTATATAAAAAAAAAATCCTTATCTCCGTCAAATACTTTGATAAAATATATATCTCTTCAATAACTAGAACTATATGAAAAATTACAATTATCCCAATTTATATCAAAACATGTTATGCAACACAAATAACATATAACAAAACCAACGTATTCATCAATATATGTTACCCAATAACTTTCACTAATAGGTCCATAATACATATAATACATATAGGTCCATAAGGTTCCACAGTATATCCTGTCCCGAATTGATGAAATACACAAACCAATAGTATAAATATCATCAAATCCGAAAACATAACAGTTCATACTGGTCCATGTAATATCATTGCAACCTTCCTCTTCTGAACGTCCAACAACACATTCATTGATTATTTCCTAAGTCCTTTGTAGATTATCCATCCTGTAGAGTTTCAACACCTTGACAGAATAGTTCCAATAATGTCACACAATAATTACCATACAATGTTCACAGACACATCTCTAGAATTTACCATTGAATACTTTCACAAGCTGTCTGTCTATAAACATTATAGTGTTGACATTAGTCATAAACCCAAAATAATGTACCATGTTGATTTGTTGATTCCTCCATATGTTGATGACATGACCTTCATTCCGCGTTGACAATGTCAATATACCTTGATATAGTGATGACAAGACCTCGATTCTATGTCCGCACCATAAATGTACTCCTCATATGATGTCTTCATGTTTGCGTTTGATATGGTGTCCATAAAAACCGTTCACGATAATGTGAGGACGTGATATAACATCTCTCACTTACAAATGGTACGTTGTGTTTGAATCACCGTGCTTCAGTTGTAGAACCATTTCTCATCCAGAACCTTTGGAAAAAATCAATATTTCATTAACACCGTATCTATACTTTATATTTACATAAAAAATAATTTTAACCGCGTTCCAACTGGTGATTACGTATCAAACAGCACACCTTAAACACCACATCTAGACAACAAATCAGCCAATATATTATCAACCCCAGGTATATTTTCCACAGTAAAACTGTATGCCTGCAGGATAAGTGACCATCTTGCTATCCTACTGTTGTTTAACTTGTTCTGATTTATAAAGGACAAAGGCTTATGGTCAGTCATTAGAATAAACCTTGTACCCATCAAGTACCTTGCCAATTTAGTAATACACCAAACCACACCAAGAGCTTCCCGTTCTACTGTTGCATACCTAACCTCAGCCTCACTTAATTTCCTGCTAATATACTGAATCGGGTGTAAGACATTGTCATGATATTGTCCCAAAATTCCTCCCAAACCAACCAAACTTGCATCAGTCAAAACCACAAATCTTTGTTTAATGTCTGGTAGTCTTAATATAGGTTGTCCAGAAAAAGCAACCTTTATCCTATTTAATGCCATTTCACACTCCTGAGACCAAATTATTTTAATTGGGCTTTTCTTTTTAATAAGTTCAGTCAACGGAGCTACCATCTCTGAAAAATTAGGAATAAATTTCCTATAAAAATTACATACACCTAGAAGACTCCTCACTTCTTTTTTATTTCTTGGAATGTCAATTTTAAGGATTTTAGTAATATTCTCCTCCAATGGCTTAATGGTGTTGTTGGATATCTTGTGTCCCAAAAAAGTAATTTCTTTCATGCCTATTTCTAATTTGTTAGGTTTAATTGTCAAATTATGTTTTTCTATAATTTCAAAGATATCATTAAGACTTTTTAAATGATTTTCCCATGTATCATTGAAAACACATATGTCATCCAAATAAAATATAGTATCCTTCCTATGTCCTAAAATCATACCCATCATCCTATTAAAAGTTGCAGGAGCATTCACCAATCCAAAACTCATCACCTTCCATTGATATAACCCCAATGGAGTAACAAAACTTGTAAATGGTTTAGCTCTATCAGTTAAACCTACTTGATAGTACCCTTTAGCCATATCCAATTTAGAAAAAATAGTTGCATTAGCTAGCTGAGCCATAATATCTTTAGCATTGTTCATAGGATATGGGTCAAAGAGAGTAACATTATTGAGCTTCCTATAGTCCACACACAACCTTATAGTTTTATCTTTTTTCTTAACTAATACTATTGGAGATGCATATGCTGAATTGGATGGCTCTATCAACCCCATACTCACAAGCTCATCTATCTCTTTTTGCAAGTTATCCCTTAAATGAATAGGGATTGTGTATGGTTTTAGCCTCACCGGCTTATCGGCTTATCGTCTGTTACAATAATGTCATGTTGTATGACATTGGTCTTACCAGGCAAATCAGAAAATATACCCTTATGCCTGTGTATTATTTTTGCCATCTCATATGCCTGTTCATGTGTCAATTTCTCTAAATTCACATCTTTATATGTTTGCTGACCCTGTGTATTCACTGTTGCTATTTCTTCAATATCCTCTTTAATTTCTTCTGATATTATACTACAGCATATATTGCTTTCTACTGATTGATCATTATACTTTTTTAAATTATTAATATGAAAAACTTTAAGTTGATCCTTAATTATTATCTCATAATCCACATCTGTGACCTTTCTAACCACATCATATGGCCCTAGCCATTCAGTAAATAGTTTGTTATTTTGATTTTTTAATTTTAGCAAAGCTTTATCTCCTGGTTCCAAGGTTCTTAATTTCCTATCCTGATTTACTCTATTTATTTTCTTTTCCTTATTATTGTCTGAATTCTTTCTAGCCTCTTCCAAAGCAATTTCTAATTGTTGTTTCTTATTTGTAACTAACTCATAATTAGTCATTTCCCTGTTTTCACTAGTACCTACTAATGGTTCTTTGAGAATACTAAGTGGATTTCTTGGATTATTTCTATATATCAATTCAAATGGTGAAAAACCTGTACTATCATGAGTAGTTTCTCTATATGCAAATAAAATTGATGGAATTGCTAAATCCCAATTCTTTGGATCCTCATTACTAACTTTTGACAACATTTCCTTCAGAGTTTTGTTAAATCTCTCACACATTCCATTACATTGTGGATGAAAAGGAGTTGTAAACTTCTGCTTTATTCCAAATGTTTCCATAAATTCCTTAGTCAATTTTGATGTAAATTGAGTTCCTCTATCTGATATTATCTCTTCAGGAAATCCAATTCTAGTAAATATTAAATATAATGCTTGCACTATATCTGTAGATTCAATTTTCTTTAATGGTACTGCCTCTGCATACCTTGAACATATATCAATCAATGTAAGAATATATCTATGTCCTCTGTTAGACATAATAGGCATCAAACCAATGATATCTATGGCTACCTTCTGAAATGGTCTAGTTGCAGTCACTCCTGTTTGTATTGGTGCTTTGGTAAAATTACTTCCAGATCCTTTCATCTGACACACTTTGCATTGTTTAACAAATCTCTTCACATCTTTGGACATTTTAGGCCAAAAGTAATGTTGTATTATTCTGTTTTTGGTTTTGCCAACTCCCATATGACCAGCCAATGGTATAGAATGAGCATTAGTCATTATTTCTGTTCTATATTTATATGGTACAACTATTTGCTCCACTTGTCTGCCATTTATGAGTATCTCTCTGACTAATAGTTGTATATCATTTTTCACTATGCATACACTATTTTTATTAGTATTTCCTTTCTCTGTAGATTTGAATAGTCTATTCAATGTAGTATCCTCTCTTTGTTCCTTTTTGAATTTTTCCAAATTAAAGTTTTCATTCAGTAATGATTCACTATCAACTGATGTGTCTCTTTCATTATTCACCATTGTCTGACTTTCTTCAGAATTGCTTGCTTTACATTCATTAATCACATTACATTGTGCTTGATTATTATTAAATTCCCATGCTTCTATTTCCTCTCTAGTACATTCTTTAACTGATTCAACATTTCCAATAATTAAATCAATTGGTGCATCATTTATAACATGAGCCAGTACTCTACCTGTAATATATGGTGTCCTAATATGAATGTAGGCCAACCTCAATTTAATCACTCTTCCATCAAATGATGTACAATCTGCTACCTCACCAGTGTATTGATTTGACTGAACATATTTGCTGTTTATTGCAATGACAGAGGCTCCTGTGTCGCGAACTGCAAAAACTGGTATTAATCCCACATATCCTGGAAAAAACTTTATTCCTTTGTTTCTTGATAACACAGCTCCACAATGATTCCTGTTCTGATTAAATCTGGAGTTGTGATCTCTTTGTTGTGTATATCCCTGAGATCTATTATTATTATTATTGTTTCCAGCAGAACTTGACCTTCTGAAGCAATTTCTTGCTATATGTCCTTTCTTTTTACATATAAAACATGTCAATGTGTTATCTCTCTTATCTTTACAATCCTTAGTAACATGGTTATTTCTTCCACAATTACCACACTTCATCTTGCTCCTTGATAATTGTCTTCCTCTTTGAAAATTATCATTGCCTTTAGCAAAGCATATTATATCCTGGTAATCCTCTCCTTTAGAAGTAGGTGCCATGGGATGAGCTAATTTATAGTTCCTAATCAGGTCAACTATTTCCTCTATAGTCTTGGGAGATCTCTCCTGAATGAATGCTTTGAGAGTCTTATCGAGTGAATATATTGCCTTATCTCTAATAATAAAATTCTTCAGTTCCTCAAATGATTTTTCTATTTTAGCACATTTTAACCATTTGTCCATAGCACTTGTCAATGAGTCAAAATAACTTTTTGGATCTTCTTCCTTTGATAAAGTCATTTCGAAAAATTTCTTTCTATAAGCCTCCTCTGTACTTCCAAAATGTCTTAACAATTGTTCCTTGACAGATGCATAATCTGATTGTTCCATACAATCCCTGTCACCCTGCAGGAGTTTTGGGCCTGTAAACGTATTTGCGCCAGCAGGCAGCACTATGTTTACAGCAGCGCATAGAACTGTTCCCAACAGGAACGGGATATGCGCTATATAAGTCTCATATTTATTTATTTATTTATACAAATTTTTGATGGAATATCTCCTGTAAAGGATTTTCCCAGTAGTCCAGACCAATAACATGAAGAAAAATTTTGTCTCTCCATTTCCATTTCAAATTTTTTTAGAAATGTATCAATAGAACCATCCTTTTCATTAAATGATTGGAAAGTAAATCTGCACATGTTATTTCTAATAGCCATTTCCTGGTCAACAACAGGTCTAGTGACTCCAATGTTTACATTTGCAGTATTTTTTTTTTCTTCTAATTCTAACTTTTTAAACTCTATCTCTAATCTCTTTAATTCCATCTCATCAGCTCTAGCTTTTTCTTTATCAATTTGTTTTAATCTCTCTAGCTCAATCTCATCAGCTCTAGCTTTTTCTTTATCAATTTGTTTTAATCTCTCTAGCTCAATCTCATCAGCTCTAGCTTTTTCTTTAGCCCTTTCTTCTCTTTCTTTATTTTTTTTATTAGCCTCTAAATACTCTCTCCATTTTCTCTCCACCCACTCATCCAACTCTTTACCAGTATATCCCAACTCCTTACCATAATTTATGTACAGCGCATATGTCTCCATTGAGGGACACTCCATTTTCAATTAATTAATATATACCTACAACAACCTAATATATTTTAAAATGGAAGCAATATTATAATATTCATAAAATAAATATCAATATAATAATCAATATATTTATAAAAATAAGAACACCACAGATAGTAGATGAGACTCGAAATTCACAAAAAATTTACTATGACAAATATATAAACAATATGATAACACTGTGCATACAAGACTATACAATCTAACATATATTATGTAATATACACTTATGAAAAGTCTTTTTCAACTAACCTGACTTACAGGGACTTTTCAATAAGTGTATACACAAAATTCCTAAAAGAAACTAATACATGCCAGTGATTTCACAAGAAAAATCTAGGCATATACTATACTACAACATAACGTATACACCAGTTTACTTATCTTAAAAAACGCGTTCCTTTTCCTTCCGTCTTCGAATCCCAGGTTCCAAACTCGAAATGATCCTCCACCACACAGGTTATTTCAGCCCAAAGTCTTCGTGTGTTCGTTAATTCATAATAATTACAATCCTTTCACTTTGTTGAAGTTTCTTTTTACTTCCAATTTCACTTGACTTCTGCTACTGTACTGAACTGACTTCTAGTTCTGTGACTATTCTGAAGTATTCTTCTTTTCTCGAACCATTTACTAGTTCTACGGAGATTCTCTTTTAATCTCTTCACTTGACAAACTTAGCTTGTCCTATTAAACACAGCTTTACTATTGTTTCAATAATTGTTACCTATTTCGATACTTTTAAAATGTATCCGAGACGCCTTTCAACTTCCAGTAACCTTTTTAACCGACTTGCTTGGTAACATACATAAACTTCCGTTTCTATCTTCATGTACACCGTTATGTACTGGTAGCGCTTATTTCCAAGACCGTGCTAGACTATACTGTTAAACCGTCAAATTTTCTTTCTCGTCGATATTTCTTAACATTGAATTTTAGTCTTCTTTTAGTCGTAAGAAACGTTCATTTGCGGTATTCTTTAAGCTGTGCTTCACAATATATTGTAGGCTTTCTTTCAAATTGATTTTCAATAATATTCACCTTGATTCTCCTTCAACATTCTCCGTTGATTTTCAATATTCCACATTGGGCTTCCGAATTCACCTTGAGCTTCCGAATTTTAGTTGGGCGCCAAATAATGTGACCGTTATTTTGTAATTACTATGTATACAACTCTCAGGGAGATCACATTATATATTAATAATCAATGAACAAACTGCCGGCTTGTAGTAAACATGAGAACTCAATATTTAATGCAATTTATGTACAAGATGAATTCAAATACACCACAGTTCTATAGCCTAGTCTAAAACACGTCTTTCCACTACCAAATTCTTAGGTCGTCTGTCTTTATCTCCAAATGTACGCTACGTTCAATCTAACTCCTACGTCATTGTTTTTATCGTAAAACGTCACTCGTTTATTCTGTACATTAACACCGGGTTAGAGATTATACAAATTATGTCCCACTAAAATAACTATATATATTTTAAATCATCACATCATTACTCAACATACATTCTGGTCACTTCTTGAGTTGGTAGTCTGTCCAACTTCACCTTGGACTAAGATTCAGACTCCTGCTAGTATGCAGTTCCAACGTCAACTCAACTTCTCTTCGTTTTATGTTGCTATCTTGATTCCCATACTCTCTATTCTTTTATACTAGTGCATAATTGTACATGCCATAACATGCACACCTTACTTATCATATACAAGCCGTTATGTGCCCGGTCCTCCGAACCGGCTAAAAGTTATGTTTACATACACTCTAACTACTCAGGCAGTTATAATGAGATTGCCCGCATGACCTACGACACGAATTTAAACGTGAGGTAATTTTTTATTTGCCCGCTACAACATGAATTACCCGTTAAAATCATTACTCATCACCCATTATAACAATTACAAAATTGCCCGCTATAAATTACGACGCAAATTAAAACATGAATATATTTTGTTCTATTCATTGATTAAGAACATTCGACAGTACTTTTATTTTTTTTTAATGATTGTTTGATATATTTTTTTTACGACAAACATTAAGTCGCAGACCTATGTTGTGTTGTTTTTGTTTATTTGCTATTTATTTATTTATTGTTGCTTTGGAAGCAAACTTAGAATTAAATTTTCTATTCAACATGTAAAACGATAACAAATGAAACCCATATGAAATAATGTTTATAAAACGTATACGACACGAATTAAAACTTTAAAAAGTTAGTTCCAGCAATTTGAACATTGCCCGGCAAATAAAACATTGCCCGGTAATATAAACATTGTCCGGTAATTTAAACATTGCCCGGTAATTTAAACATTGCCCGGTAATTTAAACATTGCCCGGTATTATAAACATTGCCCGGTAATTTAAACATTGCCCGGTAATTGAACATTGCCCGGTAATTTAAACATTGCCCGGTAATTTAAACATTGCCCGGTAATTTAAACATTGCCCGGTATTATAAACATTGCCCGGTAATTTAAACATTGCCCGGTAATTTAAACAATGGCTGTTACCAAGGCGAAAAGGCTAAAGGTGCCCAGTTCTCGGAACTGTATAAAATAACCCATGGAGTTATAAGCAATAGTCTTTTCCGGTAACTTAAACCATTTAAATATTGCATTCTACAAATTACGACGCAAATTAAAACAAAATTTGGTTCCCTTCTTAAACGCATAAATACGCAAAATTTGATGACGCCATATAATTATAAGCTTAAATATAGAGTGTAACCAGGACCACTGCGTTTAAATAAGCTTAGTATGCGTCGGTATTACTTCCCGAAACAGAAAAAAAATGCTAAATCTATTTGCTTTGTCCTATGTTTGTAAAGTTTTAAATTATTAATTAGCTTTAAGTCATGTATTCACAGTGTAAAGTATTAAAGTAGTGATAGATTAAGAAAATCAACTACAGTATTGGTAGTGTAAAGAATTTATGTTGTTTACGGCACGTAGGCAATTTAAACATGAAGAAAATTTGTTCCCATCATTGAGATATAAATCCATGCACATAGTTTGATGACGTCAATTTAAACATGAATGAAAAATGTCCCTTCATCGCTAAAAAATCCATGCGCAAAGATTGATGACGTCATAAAAATAACCTCAGCGCATCCTTTTTTTTTCTAACTTTGTGACGAAAAACTATAAAAAGTTGTACTGGCAAAGACAATGTGAATCAAAAGTTGTGTTTTTTTCGCGTTTTTTGACCAAACTGACCACTGCGGTCATTTTAATTTTTTTTAAACCTTGACAGTGTTCACCGCCGTAACGCAAAGAATATTTGTAGCAAATTTCACGTTTTTATGTATAGTATTTAAAAAGATTATGCGGTATGTACATACCCAGCCAGCCACATACATATTCCTTTTAAGATTTATATATATACAAGCCGTTATGTGCCCGATTCTTCGAACGGGCTTTTTTTTAGAATATGCTTGACACATTATAGTTTTTTAGTTTTGTTTTTGCAACATACAAAAAGTAGTATGTTTTTTTTTTTGTGGTCAGTATTTTTTAAATTTATTTTTGTTTTGCACACTTTATTATACACCAATTCAATATACAACTAAAAAGGAAAAACAAATAATATTTTTTTTTTTTTTCTTGCTCAAAGTATGACCACTATGATCGAATTTTGTGAGTTTATTGGGTAATTAAACTCTTTCTGTAAAACAGAACTCACATGTCTTTTAAAAAGTACTGTTAATTCGAAAATGATTGTTTGATATATTTTTTTGCTACAACATTAGTCGTAGATCAATTTTTTTTGTTGTTTTTTTTTTGTTTTAGTTGGTGTTATTTGCTATTTATTTATTGTTGCTTTGGAAGCAAACTTAGAATTAAATTTTAAATTCAACAGGAAAAACAATAACAACTGAAACCGATATGAATCATAGTTTATACAACGTATACGACATGAATTAAAACTTTAAAAAGTTGGTCCGGCAAATTTAAACATTGCCCGGCAATATAAAAATTTCCCGCTACATAGTTTATAAGACGTATACGATACAAATTAAAACTTTAAAACGTTGAGCTCGGCAATTTAAACATTGCCTGGCAATTGAAAAATTTCCCGCTACAAAGTTTATAAGACGTATACACAGAATAGGTATAGAACAGAATGCACAATCCCTATATACGCACTCACTAAAAGTTACCATTTTCCGCAATGCAGCGGTCGCTAGAGACGCTACTATAGTAAAATGAGAAATGATATCTACGTCTGCCATAAATATATACAATATATATACGGCCTACATTATCTTTCATTATAGGCTTACTTTTATATAAATTTGACTTAATTACCCATTTTGTTTTGAACATTATATGATTAGGCCAATATGATGTAAAAATATGTATTACCCGGTACTGATTTGAAAAAAAAATGGCTTAGACGTAGCTCGGTACCGGTAACTAAATTGCTGCGGCTACCGGTACATAAATATATATACTTTTTAAACCAAAATAAACTTTTAAAATTATGAAGGGAAATAGGCATATAATTCATAATGAGTTAATATGAGGTTGTTTATGCTGTTGTTTATCCTTTATGGAGTCAGGAAAGCCATGCAGTTTGACATGCTCTTTTTTACGATAATCAGTCGTTTTCGCATCATTGTTGTAGTTTATTACAAAACCGTTTATGCACATTTAGCCTGAAATATTAGCTTTGGGTGTTCGAACTTGTAGATTTAAAGAAAAGGACGTTGTAGGCTAAATAAGCATAAATATAGAGTGTAACCAGGACCGCTGCGTTTAAATAGGCTTAGTATGGCGTCGGTATTACTGCCCAAAACAGAAATAAAATGCGATTGCGCATTCTGTTTTATACCTATTCTGTGGACATATACAACACAAATAAAAACGTGAAGGAATTTTGCATTTGCCAGATACAACGTAAGATACCCATTAAAACCATTAATCATTACCCATTATAACAATTTAAAAATATCCCGCTATAAATTACGACGCAAATTAAAACGTGAATATATTTTGTTCTATTCATTCATAAAGTACATTAGCAAAGGTTTAAGCAAAGTTAATTTTAAATGAATACGCAAAATTTGATGACGTCATAACGAAAAGCCGGCTAGCTATCTCTGCGCAAACTTTAATGACGTCATCCTGAAAAAAATCTCAACGCCATCCTTTTTTTAATTTTTTTAGCGCGATCGATCGAAAAACTATAAAAAGTTGGAACGGCAATTTTAACATGAACCCAAAATATGTGGGTTTTTTCGCGTTTTTTGACCAAACTGACCACTGCGGTCATTTAAATTTTTTTAAAACCTTGACAGTGTTCACCGCCGTAACGCAAAGAATATTTGTAGCAAATTTCACGTTTTTATGTCCAGTATTTAAAAAGATTATGCGGTATGTACATACCCAGCCAGCCAGCCACATACATATTCCTTTTGAGATTTATATATATACAAGCCGTTATGTGCCCGGTACTCCGAACCGGCTAAAAGTTATGTTTACATACACTCTAACTACTCAGGCAGTTATAATGAGATTGCCCGCATGACCTACGACACGAATTTAAACGTGAGGTAATTTTTTATTTGCCCGCTACAACATGAATTACCCGTTAAAATCATTACTCATCACCCATTATAACAATTACAAAATTGCCCGCTATAAATTACGACGCTAATTAAAACATGAATATATTTTGTTCTATTCATTGATTAAGAACATTCGACAGTACTTTTTTTTTTTTTTTAATGATTGTTTGATATATTTTTTTTACGAAAAACATTAAGTCGCAGACCTATGTTGTGTTGTTTTTGTTTATTTGCTATTTATTTATTTATTGTTGCTTTGGAAGCAAACTTAGAATTAAATTTTCTATTCAACATGTAAAACAATAACAAATGAAACCCTTATGAAATAATGTTTATAAAACGTATACGACACGAATTAAAACTTTAAAAATTTAGTTCCGGCAATTTAAACATTGCCCGGTAATTTAAACTATGGCCGTTACCTAGGTGATAAGCCTAAAGGTGCCCAGTTCTCGGAACTGGATAAAATAACCCATGGAGTTATAAGCAATAGTCTTTTCCGGTAACTTAAACCATTTACATATTGCATTCTACAAATTACGACGCAAATTAAAACAAAATTTTGTTCCCTTCTTAAACGCTTAAATACGCAAAATTTGATGACGCCATATAATTATAAGCTTAAATATAGAGTGTAACCAGGACCACTGCGTTTAAATAAGCTTAGTAATGCGTCGGTATTACTTCCCAAAACAGAAAAAAAATGCTAAATCTATTTGCTTAAAGTTTTAAATGATTAATTAGCTTTAAGTCATGTATTCACAGTATAAAGTATTAAAGTAGTGATAGATTAAGAAAATCAACTACAGTATTGGTAGTGTAAAGAATTTATGTTGTTTACGGCACGTAGACAATTTAAACATGAAGAAAATTTGTTCCCGTCATTGAGTTGAGATAAAAATCCATGCACATAGTTTGATGACGTCAATTTAAACATGAATGAAAAATGTCTCTTCATTGCTATAAAATCCATGCGCAAAGATTGATGACGTCATAAAAATAATCTCAGCACATCCTTTTTTTTTCTAACTTTGTGACGAAAAACTATAAAAAGTTGTACTGGCAAAGACAATGTAAATCAAAAGTTGTGTTTTTTTCGCGTTTTTTGACCAAACTGACCACTGCGGTCATTTTAATTTTTTTAAAACCTTGACAGTGTTCACCGCCGTAACGCAAAGAATATTTGTAGCAAATTTCACGTTTTTATGTCCAGTATTTAAAAAGATTATGCGGTATGTACATACATAAATACATACATATTCCTTTTGAGATTTATATATATACAAGCCGTTATGTGCCCGGTCCTCCGAACCGGCTAAAAGTTATGTTTACATACACTCTAACTACTCAGGCAGTTATAATGAGATTGCCCACATGACCTAAGACACGAACTTAAACGTGAGGTAATTTTTTATTTGCCCGCTACAACATTAATTATCCGTTAAAATCATTACTCATCACCCATTATAACAATTACAAAATTGCCCGCTATAAATTACGACGCAAATTAAAACATGAATATATTTTGTTCTATTCATTGATAAAAAACATTCGACAGTACTTTTTTTTTTTTTATGATTGTTTGATATATTTTTTTACGACAAACATTAAGTCGTAGACCTATGTTTTTTTTTTATTTTTTTTTTTTTTTTTTTTTGCTATTTTTTAATTTATTGTTGCTTTGGAAGCAAACTTAGAATTAAATTTTCTATTCAACATGTAAAACAATAACAAATGAAACCCATGTGAAATAATGTTTATAAAACGTATACGACACGAATTAAAACTTTAAAAAGTTAGTTCCGGCAATTTGAACATTGCCCGGCAAATTAAACATTGCCCGGTAATTTAAACATTGCATTGTAATTTAAACATTGCCCGGTAATTTAAACATTGCCCGGTAATTTAAACATTGCCCGGTAATTTAAACATTGCCCGGTAATTTAAACATTGCCCGGTAATTTAAACATTGCCCGGTAATTTAAACATTGCCCGGTAATTTAAACATTGCCCGGTATTATAAACATTTCCCGGTAATTTAAACATTGCCCGGTAATTTAAACAATGGCCGTTACCAAGGCGATAAGCCTAAAGGTGCCCAGTTCTCGGAACTGGATAAAATAATCCATGGAGTTATAAGCAATAGTCTTAAGCGGGGATAAAGTATTTTCCGGTAACTTAAACCATATAAATATTGCATTCTACAAATTACGACGCAAATTAAAACAAAATTTTGTTCCCTTCTTAAACGCATAAATACGCAAAATTTGATGACGCCATATAATTATAAGCTTAAATATAGAGTGTAACCAGGACCACTGCGTTTAAATAAGCTTAGTAATGCGTCGGTATTACTTCCCGAAACAGAAAAAAATGCTAAATCTATTTGCTTTGTCCTATGTTTGTAAAGTTTTAAATTATTAATTAGCTTTAAGTCATGTATTCACAGTGTAAAGTATTAAAGTAGTGATAAATTAAGAAAATCAACTACAGTATTGGTAGTGTAAAGAATTTATGTTGTTTACGGCACGTAGTCAATTAAAACATGTAGAAAATTTGTTCCCATCATAGAGATAAAAATCCATGCACATAGTTTGATGACGTCAATTTAAACATGAATGAAAAATGTCCCTTAATCGCTAAAAAATCCATGCGCAAACTTTGATGACGTCATAAAAATAATCTCAGCGCATCCTTTTTTTTCTAACTTTGTGACGAAAAACTATAAAAAGTTGTACTGGCAAAGACAATGTGAATCAAAAGTTGTGTTTTTTTCGCGTTTTTTGACCAAACTGACCACTGCAATCATTTTATTTTTTTTAAAACCTTGACAGTGTTCACCGCCGTAACGCTAAGAATATTTGTAGCAAATTTCACGTTTGTATGTCCAGTATTTAAAAAGATTATGCGGTATGTACATACCCACATACATACATACATATTCCTTTTGAGATTTATATATATACTAGCCGATTATGTGCCCGGTCCTCCGAACCGGCTAAAAGTTATGTTTACATACACTCTAACTACTCAGGCAGTTATAATGAGATTGCCCGCATGACCTACGACACGAGTTTAAACGTGAGGTAATTTTTTATTTGCCCGCTACAACATGAATTACCCGTTAAAATCATTACTCATCACCCATTATAACAATTACAAAAGTGCCCGCTATAAATTACGACGCAAATTAAAACATGAATATATTTTGTTCTATTCATTGATAAAGAACATTCGACAGTACTTTTATTTTTTTTTAATGATTGTTTGATATATTTTTTTACGACAAACATTAAGTCGCAGACCTATGTTGTGTTGTTTTTGTTTATTTGCTATTTATTTATTTATTGTTGCTTTGGAAGCAAACTTAGAATTAAATTTTCTAATCGACATGTAAAACAATAACAAATGAAACCCATATGAAATAATGTTTATAAAACGTATACGACACGAATTAAAACTTGAAAAAGTTAGTTCCGGCAATTTGAACATTGCCCGGTAATATAAACATTGCCCGGTATTATAAACATTGCCCGGTAATTTAAACATTGTCCGGTAATTTAAACATTGCCCGGTAATTTAAACATTGCCCGGTATTATAAACATTGCCCGGTAATTTAAACATTGCCCGGTAATTTAAACATTGCCCGGTAATTTAAACATTGCCCGGTAATTTAAACATTGCCCGGTAATTTAAACATTGCCCGGTAATTTAAACAATGGCCGTTACCAAGGCGATAAGCCTAAAGGTGCCCAGTTCTCGGAACTGGATAAAATAACCCATGGAGTTATAAGCAATAGTCTTAAGCGGGGATAAAGTATTTTCCGGTAACTTAATTTTTTTACTTAAACCATTTAAATATTGCATTCTACAAATTACGACGCAAATTAAAACAAAATTTTGTTCCCTTCTTAAACGCATAAATACGCAAAATTTGATGACGCCATATAATTATAAGCTTAAATATAGATTGTAACCAGGACCACTGCGTTTAAATAAGCTTAGTAATGCGTCGGTATTACTTCCCGAAACAGAAAAAAAATGCTAAATCTATTTGCTTTGTCCTATGTTTGTAAAGTTTTAAATTATTAATTAGCTTTAAGTCATGTATTCACAGTGTAAAGTATTAAAGTAGTGATAGATTAAGAAAATCAACTACAGTATTGGTAGTGTAAAGAATTTATGTTGTTTACGGCACGTAGACAATTTAAAAAGGAAGAAAAATTTGTTCCCGTCATTGAGTTGAGATAATAAAATCCATGCACATAGTTTGATGACGTCAATTTAAACATGAATGAAAAATGTCCCTTCATTGCTATAAAATCCATGCGCAAAGATTGATGACGTCATAAAAATAATCTCAGCGCATCCTTTTTTTTCTAACTTTGTGACGAAAAACTATAAAAAGTTGTACTGGCAAAGACAATGTGAATCAAAAGTTGTGTTTTTTTCGCGTTTTTTGACCAAACTGACCACTGCGGTCATTTTAATTTTTTTAAAACCTTGACAGTGTTCACCGCCGTAACGCAAAGAATATTTGTAGCAAATTTCACGTTTTTATGTCCAGTATTTAAAAAGATTATGCGGTATGTACATACCCAGCCACATA
The DNA here is from genome assembly GCA_949126835.1 of Anisus vortex. NCBI lineage: Eukaryota > Metazoa > Mollusca > Gastropoda > Planorbidae > Anisus > Anisus vortex. The sequence continues at coordinate 17,030,685 of OX421493.1, forward strand.
CATACATATTCCTTTTGAGATTTATATATATACAAGCCGATATGTGCCCGATTCTTCGAACGGGCTTTTTTTAGAATATGCTTGACACATTATAGTTTTTTAGTTTTGTTTTTGCAACATACATAAAGTAGTATGTTTTTTTTTGTGGTCAGTATTTTTTTAATTTATTTTTGTTTTGCACACTTTATTATACACCAATTCAATATACAACTAAAAAGGAAAAACAAATAATAATAATTTTTTTTTATTTCTTGCTCAAAGTATGACCACTATAATCGAATTTTGTGAGTTTATTGGGTAATTAAACTCTTTCTGTAAAACAGAACTCACATGTCTTTTAAAAAGTACTGTTAATTCGAAAATGATTGTTTGATATATTTTTTTGCTACAACATTAGTCGTAGATCAATATTTTTTTTTTGTGTTTTTTTTTTTGTTTTTGTTGGTGTTATTTGCTATTTATTTATTGTTGCTTTGGAAGCAAACTTAGAATTAAATTTTAAATTCAACAGGAAAAACAATAACAACTGAAACCGATATGAATCATAGTATATACAACGTATACGACATGAATTAAAACTTTTAAAAGTTGGTCCGGCAAATTTAAGCATTGCCCGGCAATATAAAAATTTCCCGCTACATAGTTTATAAGACGTATACGATACAAATTAAAACTTTAAAACGTTGAGCTCGGCAATTTAAACATTGCCTGGCAATTGAAAAATTTCCCGCTACAAAGTTTATAAGACGTATACACAGAATAGGTATAGAACAGAATGCACAATCCCTATATACGCAGTCACTAAAAGTTACCATTTTCCGCAATGCAGCGGTCGCTAGAGACGCTACTATAGTAAAATGTGAAAGGATATCTACGTCTGCCATAAATATATACAATATATATAGGGCCTACATTATCTTTCATTATAGGCTTACTTTTATATAAATTTGACTTAATTACCCATTTTGTTTTGAACATTATATGATTAGGCCAATATGATGTAAAAATATTTATTACCCGGTACTGATTTGAAAAAAAAATGTCTTAGACGTAGCTCGGTACCGGTAACTAAATTGCTACGGCTACCGGTACATAAATATATATACTTTTAAAACCAAAATAAACTTTTAAAATTATGAAGGGAAATAGGCATATAATTCATAATGAGTTAATATGAGGTTGTTTATGCTGTTGTTTATCCTTTATGGAGTCAGGAAAGCCATGCAGTTTGACATGCTCTTTTTTTCGATAATCAGTCGTTTTCGTTTTCATTGTTGTAGTTTATTACACAACCGTTTATGCACATTTTGCCTGAAATATTAGCTTTGGGTGTTCGAACTTGTAGATTTGAAGAAAAGGACGTTGTAGGCTAAATAAGCATAAATATAGAGTGTAACCAGGACCGCTGCGTTTAAATAAGCTTAGTATGGCGTCGGTATTACTGCCCAAAACAGAAATAAAATGCGATTGCGCATTCTGTTTTATACCTATTCTGTGGACATATACAACACGAATAAAAACGTGAAGGAATTTTTTATTTGCCAGATACAACGTAAGATACCCATTAAAACCATTAATAATTACCCATTATAACAATTTAAAAATATCCCGCTATAAATTACGACGCAAATTAAAACGTGAATATATTTTGTTCTATTCATTCATAAAGTACATTAGCAAAGGTTGAAGCGAAGTTAATTAAAATGAATACGCAAAATTCGATGACGCCATAAAAAAAGAAGACAACCAGCTATCCCTGCGCAAACTTTGATGACGTCATCCTGAAAAAAATCTCAACGCCATCCTTTTTTTTATTTTCTTAGCGCGATCGATCGAAAAACTATAAAAAGTTGGAACGGCAATTTTAACATGAACCCAAAATATGTCGTTTTATTCGCGTTTTTTGACCAAACTGACCACTGCGGTCATTTTAATTTTTTTAAAACCTTGACAGTGTTTACCGCCGTAACGCAAAGAATATTTGTAGCAAATTTCACGTTTTTATGTCCAGTATTTAAAAAGATTATGCGGTATGTACATAGCCAGCCAGCCAGCCACATACATACATATTCCTTTTGAGATTTATATATATACAAGCCGTTATGTGCCCGGTCCTCCGAACCGGCTAAAAGTTATGTTTACATACACTATAACTACTCAGGCAGTTATAATGAGATTGCCCGCATGACCTACGACACGAATTTAAACGTGAGGTAATTTTTTATTTGCCCGCTACAACATGAATTACCCGTTAAAACCATTACTCATCACCCATTATAACAATTACAAAATTGCCCGCTATAAATTACGACGCAAATTAAAAGATCAATATATTTTGTTCTATTCATTGATTAAGAACATTCGACAGTACTTTTTTTTTTTTTAATGATTGTTTGATATATTTTTTTTACGACAAACATTAAGTCGCAGACCTATGTTGTGTTGTTTTTGTTTATTTACTATTTATTTATTTATTGTTGCTTTGGAATCAAACTTAGAATTAAATTTTCTATTCAACATGTAAAACAATAACAAATGAAACCCTTATGAAATAATGTTTATAAAACGTATACGACACGAATTAAAACTTTAAACATTTAGTTCCGGCAATTTGAACATTGCCCGGCAAATTAAACATTGCCCGGTAATTTAAACATTGCCCGGTAATTTAAACATTGCCCGGTATTATAAACATTGCCCGGTATTATAAACATTGCCCGGTAATTTAAACATTGCCCGGTAATTTAAACATTGCCCGGTAATTTAAACATTGCCCGGTATTATAAACATTGCCCGGTATTATAAACATCGCCCGGAAATTTAAACATTGCCCGGTATTATAAACATTGTCCGGTATTATAAACATTGCCCGTTAATTTAAACATTGCCCGGTAATTTAAACAATGGCCGTTACCTAGGCGATAAGCCTAAAGGTGCCCAGTTCTCGGAACTGGATAAAATAACCCATGGAGTTATAAACAATAGTCTTAAGCGGGGATAAAGTATTTTCCGGTAACTTATACCATTTAAATATTGCATTCCACAAATAACGACGCAAATTAAAACAAAATTTTGTTCCCTTCTTAAACGCATAAATACGCAAAATTTGATGACGCCATATAATTATAAGATAGAGTGTAACCAGAACCACTGCGTTTAAATAAGCTTAGTAAGGCGTCGGTATTACTTCCCGAAACAGAAAAAAAAAAAGCTAAATCTATTTGCTTTGTCCTATGTTTGTAAAGTTTTAAATTATTAATTAGCTTTAAGTCATGTATTCACAGTGTAAAGTATTAAAGTAGTGATATATTAAGAAAATCAACTACAGTATTGGTAGTGTAAAGAATTTATGTTGTTTACGGCACGTAGACAATTTAAACATGAAGAAAATTTGTTCCCGTCATTGAGTTGAGATAATAAAATCCATGCACATAGTTTGATGACGTCAATTTAAACATGAATGAAAAATGTCCATTCATTGCTATAAAATCCATGTGCAAAGATTGATGACGTCATAAAAATAATCTCAGCGCATCCTTTTTTTCTAACTTTGTGACGAATAACTATAAAAAGTTGGAACGGCAAATTCAACATGAACCCAAAATATGTCGTTTTATTCGCGTTTTTTGACCAAACTGACCACTGCGGTCATTTTAATTTTTTTAAAACCTTGACAGTGTTCACCGCCGTAACGCAAAGAATATTTGTAGCAAATTTCACGTTTTTATGTCCAGTATTTAAAAAGATTATGCGGTATGTACATACCCACGTATATACATACATACATACATATTCCTTTTGAGATTTATATATATATATGATATATGATATGATATATATAAATCTCAAAAGGAATATGTATGTATGTATGTATGTACATACCGCATAATCTTTTTAAATACTGGACATAAAAACGTGAAATTTGCTACAAATATTCTTTGCGTTACGGCGGTGAACACTGTCAAGGTTTTAAAAAAATTAAAATGACCGCAGTGGTCAGTTTGGTCAAAAAACGCGAAAAAAACACAACTTTTGATTCACATTGTCTTTGCCAGTACAACTTTTTATAGTTTTTCGTCACAAAGTTAGAAAAAAAAGGATGCGCTGAGATTATTTTTATGACGTCATCAATCTTTGCGCATGGATTTTATAGCAATGAAGGGACATTTTTCATTCATGTTTAAATTGACGTCATCAAACTATGTGCATGGATTTTATTATCTCAACTCAATGACGGGAACAAATTTTCTTCATGTTTAAATTGTCTACGTGCCGTAAACAACATAAATTCTTTACACTACCAATACTGTAGTTGATTTTCTTAATCTATCACTACTTTAATACTTTACACTGTGAATACATGACTTAAAGCTAATTAATAATTTAAAACTTTACAAACATAGGACAAAAGCAAATAGATATAGTATTTTTTTTTCTGTTTCGGGAAGTAATACCGACGCCTTAGTAAGCTTATTTAAACGCAGTGGTCTTGGTTACACTCTATATTTAAGCTTATAATTATATGGCGTCATCAAATTTTGCGTATTTATGCGTTTAAGAAGGGAACAAAATTTTGTTTTAATTTGCGTCGTTATTTGTGGAATGCAATATTTAAATGGTATAAGTTACCGGAAAATACTTTATCCCCGCTTAAGACTGGGTTATTTTATCCAGTTCCGAGAACTGGGCACCTTTAGGCTTATCACCTAGGTAACGGCCATAGTTTAAATTACCGGGCAATGTTTAAATTACCGGGCAATGTTTATAATACCGGGCAATGTTTAAATTACCGGGCAATGTTTAAATTACCGGGCAATGTTTAAATTACCGGGCAACGTTTAATTACCGGGCAATGTTTAAATTACCGGGCAATGTTTATAATACCGGGCAATGTTTAAATTACCGGGCAATGTTTAAATTACCGGGCAATGTTTAAATTACCGGGCAACGTTTAATTACCGGGCAATGTTTAAATTACCGGGCAATGTTTATAATACCGGGCAATGTTTAAATTACCGGGCAATTTTTAAATTACCGGGCAATGTTTAAATTACCGGACAATGTTTATCCCTTATATAATAACATGCGCACTTTCTATACATATTAATATTACTACTCATTGACAGTAGTAACAAAACAAAAGGCACAATTAATAAAACTAAAAATGACCATGATGTTTTATATGAAATTGCCCTCAGTAAGTTTCAAATAGTGCCACTAGGGCAGCGGTTCTCAACCAGTGGGTGGCCTAATATCAACGCAAAACATATATTAGGAACCGAGGCACCGACTGTATTTCTGTGATTTTTTTAAAATGTTGAATATTTGATAATTTTGCAGGTTTTATGAAATATTGTTACTTCCCTTGAGCACTCTGTGTTGTAAATAAAAACTGTGTTACGTCCCTTCGTTTTTTATATTTTTTCCCTTTTATCCCATAATATCAAACGCACACTCTCCATGCACCACACGCTTTCTAGACCAAATTATTTTCCCTTGATATAAGTGTAAGACCGACTAGCAAACTTTTAAACAAAACAAATAAAAGTATGAGCTTTTGATGAGTAAACCAGCCTGTATCTAACAATTCCACCATAATTTTTTTTATTGTTTTGTTATATAACAGTTAGTAGACACTCGCATTCATCTTTAGGGAAATGTTTAAATTTATCGAATGAAAAGGGTCTCAATCAAGAAGACGAAACATGTTCTCACAATGCATTAGTGGATATGTTTATGATTTCCATAGTTGTGTCAATGATTACATAAAGTATTAATCCTACATGTCACTTTTGTTTTCCTTACAATTTTCACTTGAAGTAGACGTAGTAATCAACTATTCTATACATTCAATCTCCACATCATGAGCGAAATTAACTATTCTGTACATTTAATCTACACATCATGAGCGTTGAAGAAGCCAGAGACAGTTGTTGTTATTAGTTCTGGTTCAGTCAAATAGCAGGTGATCAACAATCTCTTCTGCATCCTTTCAGTTACGACACCGCGAGTCCAAGTGGGACTAAGCCTACTGCAATAAAGCCCTATCAGACATTGCTCAGTATGAATTCTGACGCTGGAGAATATTTGTTCCCTAGTCTTAAGAGTGTCAATTCTGCAGAGCTCTGATGTGTATCTGAGACTAGTTGGGGATAAGTAAGGTGGCTGGGCATTGTGCTGACCACACATCCCCTTGTAGGCCATGGCCACAGAAAATTGTGAATTCGCAGGCCATATTATTATGCAAACATAGCTAAACTTCAAATTACAATTCTGCCAGGAGTAGAAAAGTTATTGTGTCTACTATGTTAATATCTAGGCTATAGCGGAACTTGACAAACAACATTAACTTAGCTAGATTCATTGTTCTTTAATTTACTCACTGTGATATTGTTATAGTCACTGCCGTAGTAAGGGAAAGGTCCGCTGAAGCTGACCACGGCTGGTACATTCAAATCCATGAGCGTATCACCGGCTGAAGTTCCAAAGGGCAACACGGCGTGTCCCAGCGGGATGCACAGTGTCAGGACGACCAGTATCATAGTCATAGCGTTTGCTAGGCCTCGGTCTGCTGATTCAGTAAATGGCGTAATTATAATAAATTCTAGGAGTTTTGCCCTTCAAAATGACGGAAAAACAAATGATTAGAGTGTGTTTTGTTAAACGAGAAAGACAAAAATAAGCAATATTACAATAAAACTGTATTGAGAAAGTTTCTTTCGTTTTTTTATATTGTTTATGGTCAGTTGGCCCTGAATAATGCATATGAATTGTTGCTGTCAAGATGACTTCTTAAAAACAATATTACACAAACATTGGCGCTCAGCTTAGATCCTTAACAAACGGTGATTAGTAATAGGTCTAAGTCTATTTTAAAAAAAAGCAATATTGTTTATATTATAAAAAATTCTTTTGGAGGACGTTTCCAATTTATACATTTAACTTTTGTGCCGATCGGTCAAACGGCCTAGGAGCCTTTAGCGAACAAGAATATAAATATATAGGCTATAAAAAAATATAAATATATAAAAATGTTAAATGACAAGCCAGCTTGTGTTATCTTTTTGTAAATAATTATTAAGTAGTAGATGACTGTAGAATAATGAGCACCGAATTGTAGACTGTATTATTTATTTGGCTACAGCCCCCTTTCAGTTTATGAAATATTTATTTATTACGTTGTCTTGTAGTTGTTATAATTATTGCTTCCATTGGTAGTATCATTATTAGGTCATTTTGATATTAGTTTAGTGTTGTCTAGGTTGGTCCAAATTCAAATTATCCCCTGGCAATCTTTATATCATTGATTAGAGTTTATTTGATTTATTCAGATGTATACTTATGTTGGCTCAAATACACAGCAAGTATCGTGTTGTTATTGTGTAGTGTTGGCAATTACTATTGTAGTATAAATAAAACACACACAATACTGAAACGTGAAGAACTGATATAAAACGAGTTTTGTAAACAAAACTAATTATTGGTTTAATCACAGAATCATCACTTAAAATCCAAATAGAAGAATGATATTTACACACAGGGGCGAAGCCACAGGGGGGGGGGGGGGCTGAGGGGGGCTAAGCCCCCCCTGGAATTAAAACAAAATCTTTTTCAACTGATTTTTTTACAAAATATGTACTAAATTCGCTAAAAATTTGGTAAATCTTTGTCACGCGAAAGTTCAGCCCCCCCTGGTATTTGGTTATGGTAAATTTTTGTCACGCAAAAGTTCAGCCCCCCCCCCCCTGGAAAAAATTTCTGGCTTCGCCCCTGTTTACACATATGGTTAAGAATCGCACATATTCCATATAATAGATAAGTAATATAGCCAATATTCAATAGGCTATGAATAGCATTGTAACTACTGGTAAAACAATATTGAAATCTTTGTAGTATAAGTCCTTAAGAATTTTATCTCAGAACATAGACAAATATGTATTTACTTGTCGAGAGATGCCGAAGAACTGACGAAATATTTTACTGATTCTTATGGGTCCATCTTATGGGTCGATACGATACCATAACCGAATACAAGAAAATACACTGTATCATGGCTGATGTAAACATATAATATATATAATATAATACTAGCGTGCTATTGAATAATCGAGTACGACCGACAACAACGTTAAAATCGTCCATGTTGTCTTGTGACGTAGTTGGAAAAACCCTTAGTCTTGGCTGATGTATTAATTTCTATCGTTACTACTCGAATTATTATGAACGATTAGTATTAATTTAAATATGGTACAATGTATAAATTTGCGTTTCGTAACAATAAAAATAAAAAAACAATAAATAATAATACAGATTAAATATATAAAGAAACTCACGGTAGTTATATTTATTGATATACAGCTTATAATGAAGCTTTAAAGTCTGAATTTAATTTACATAAAGAATACTTCATCCAATAGGGGAAGATTCTGTTAAACCTGACAAGTCTAAACCCTGAGCATTACAAGAGATTTTTCTGATTGAACGTCCCTTTACCTAAAAAATGTAACTGTAACTAACGCTAAAAATTGCGGTCGATTAAATACTAGACGATTATTAGAATAAAATTTCAATTTCCTTATAAAAAGTAACAGACAACAAAAACTTGCATTGATAATATAATGTACGTGAGAAAAATTAACAACAAACAAAGCAACTTTTTTTTTCATTTTTTACAATAGTTAAAATGAATTTTAAAACCATTTAGAAATATTTGCATGAGACTACGTTTTGTAAAGACGGACCTTTAACCTGGTTAGGATTTTTGGTACTGTCGCGACACTTCTGTACCCATGGCTCACTTTTTTACCCATAGGCCTCAACGCTAGCGAAAGTTAATAGCTTCTGATACGCTTACATTAAGAGCGAACCGGTTGGCTATCGCATGGGGTACAGCCTTTGTTGTGAGTCCGAAGATCATTGCACTGTAGAGAGACTCCGAGGCGTCTTGAAGAGGAAGCAATGAGCCCGTCCCAACCGCGCCTTGGTGCCTGGATGTCCAGCCCGCCCTGGTGCCTGGATGTCCAGCCCGCCCTGGTGCCTGGATGTCCAGCCCGCCCTGGTGCCTGGATGTCCAGGCCTATAGTCTGGAGGTTTTGCTACCGGACAACAATGCAGGTATATGAGCTTGTGACCACGTTAACGGCGCAATAGAAATTCCGTGCCATATGGTACCAAACAAGCTTTATCATAGTCTTCGGTGTGGCTAGTCTAGTCTAGTTTTCTCGAAAGCATGGGGGACAGCCCCCGCAGCGGGTCTGAGATCCATTGCACTGCCGATAGGCCAAGGGGTCTCAGTGGGAAGGAAGCAATGGACGCTGCATTCCCGTCTCGAGAACCACTGTTGCCTGGATGCCTGCACCTATTGTATAGGATTTGTGCAGGTATACGGGCAAGCCATCACGATAATTATCATTAGGGGAACCACAGCGAACGGTCGCTGGCCTGTGGAAACCATTTCCTTTCCCTTTGGCGTGTCGTGGGTTGGCTGGACAGAGTTATGCTCAAACCTAAGCGTTACGCCCTGGACACAAGAGCCGAAAGGCTCGTCCGGGTTTCTTAGAGACTTTTAATTCTCGGTATAGTTTTTAGAACAAAAATAGCTGTTTTTCACAGAAAGAAAAACAAAACAGAAACAACTATTGTTGTCTATTTGATAAATGCTTTTACTTTTTGCGAAAGTTATACTACATTAAAAAGAAACAGAAGGAAATAGTGTGTTTCGATCCAATATTAAATGATGAGTTAAAACGCGAAATTGAACTGCATCGTGTCGTAAAGACGCTCTAGAACGCCAAACGGAACACTAGACACGAAAGTCGCCATTCGCAACACACTAACACAGTTTAAGGCGACAATAAAATTGAGACATAGTCTCTCAGACACGTCGTTTAATGCACTATGTAGTCCTACTAATGAAATCTAAGTAAAAATCTAGACGTTAAAACTAGATATATATATATATATATATATATATATATATATATATATAATATATATATATATATAACGGTATTCATTACTAATGGCGCAAGCATGAATGTAAAGGTGGTGGGGTTAACCCTTTTTTCTATTTAATTAATATCTTGAATAGATGACACCTTATTATCCTAAATTTAGTTGAAAATCTTGATGACATGCCAGTTCTCGACATAAAAACCTGATTTTATTTTCTATATTTTTACTTTAGTTTTGAGATATTTTGTAGGATGGCCAGAGTCACCCCGACCTAGGATGACTATGTCCAGCTATTATATTCTTTATTTTAACCAACTGAGAGTCTAGGCGTCTGTCGACCGGACGAATAAGCTGGGAGATATTGTTCCGACGGGCATATCACGAGAGATATTGTTCGGCAGACCTAAAACTCCTTTACAGGCAAAATGTATAATCATTCTAAAGAACAAAGTAGACGGTAAATATTTTAATAGAAATCCAATGTTATCACAATTTAGAGCAACACAAAGGGCCTTAAATTAATGTTAAAATAAATATAGAGAAATTTAATAGAACTCTCAAATAATAATATGAATGCTAACAAAAAAACATTTGTTAACACTTTATAACTTTCTTTTGAGTTGTTGCCATTGATAAACGAAACTGAAAGAATCTACTTTTTTTTAAAAAATGCTCTTTTAAAAAAAAAAAATGGAGGTTTCTTGTAATGGTTAGCACTTTTGTACTCATAGTCATCAAAGTTGGCGAAGTGTGTAAACCGCAAATACCCTTATTCTAAGATTTCACCGGCAGGCAAACGGCAGTTCCCGTAGCGGCTCGGGGTGCCCCATTATCCATTGCACACCGGGTAGACCAGTGGTCGCGGTGGGGAGGTAAAAAGGCCGATGCGAACCCGTCTCGAAGAATCTCCCGGTGTCTGGATGCCTGTTCCTATAGACCTTTTCATTTTGTTAATTCTTTAAAAAAAAAAGGTCAACGTCTGCCCATGCGCATTCGGTGGAGGCAGAAATCAGCTGTTTGTTCTTTGCCTTTGTTTTTTAACTGGGGGCCTAGTGGTTTTTAGGCGTAATTATATTAGTTGTTCATTAAAAAAAAATAATGACTTCATAAAAACTTTATACCAAGAAGCCAGGGAGCTAACTGTACCTCTTTTTTACATTTTGAACCAGTTTGTAACAAAAAAATATTTATTATACATTCTAGGCTTACGAAGCGTCTATGGCGACTATAATTACCCAGCCAGACCCAGTTAATGAAATGTACCATTGTACCGCGCAATCGATGTGTCAGTAACTCGTCTTATAAAAAATAGGCTACAATAAATAGCATTTTAGATAGTTATAAAGCTTTGTTTGTGTAGAAGTCTCAACACTTATTTTGCAGTACTTTCTTATACTTATATTTTGCAATAGGCCCTATAAATCGTTGTAGGCCTAATTTTACTTGTTCTTACTTAAGTCTTAACCTAGCCTAATAGACTAGAATTAGACTTGTAGCCTAACCTATAATATAGGCCTAGTACCCATAGACTACTATAGAGCCTACTAGAGCCAGAGCAGTATAAATTTCATAGCTATAGGCCTATATAAATTATAAATATATAGAATTATAGGCCCTATTATTTAATGAAGCATAGGTCTATCGTCCTATCTATCGAATCGGCCTGTCATATAGCTAACTTTATATAATTATAGTGTTGGCCTATATAATTTAGTCTATTTATATAGCCTATGCCTATGCTATAATTTAAACGGTTTAAGCTCAAACTATTTAGGCTACTAGATTATAGGCTATAGGCCTAGGCTTAATCTATAATAATTTAAGCCTATTAAACTATGTGACAATATTAAATATAGAACTAAAAACACCTTTGCTTATATAAGTGTAACCTATATTCTATATGCCATATAATAGGGCCTTAAGGCTAAGGCTCAGGCATAGGGTTATGCCAAATTATATGATATAGAATATAGTAGGCCTATGTCATATAGTATAGTCGTAGGCCTATCATTTATTTGATTTATAGAAAAGTGGTGTTTAACCGATTGCATGAAATAATAAAGCGAATATGAAGGTATGCTATGCTATATATTTGATATTTGCAAACTGATGCGTGTTTTCTTCATGAATTTTTAGTTAGGCCTTTAGGCCTATTATAATTATTGAATAATATTTTATACACAATCACAATATGAATATCTATAGTAGCCTGCCTATCATATTCAATATGGAAAACATCGGCCTACGCCGACATACGGTCATAGGCCCGACTATACGACATATGCCTATATACATTAGCCTCTTATTACGAACTATATTTTTTTAAAGTTTAACATAATATTTGCTATGGCTATGGTCTAATATGTTTTTTTTTATTCGTGAAGATGCATCGGCTCTTGTCACTGTCTCTGTGAAACATAAAATATATCTAGAATTATATTTGCCTTTTTATTAATCAAAACGACCTTTCTAGGTCTAGGGCTAAGTTAAGCAACAGCTTGAGTAGCCGACAGTAATAAAAGCATTATAGGCCTCATTATTATTTGTACGAAACAAAACTAGTTCTAAACGTTAATATTTTGTTAACACTGAAGACACTCGAACAAAAAGTAATGACACAGTGATCACTGTAGAATCGACCATAATATTAAGGTCCAAAGCATAGAGTCCAGGTCTAATAAATGTTTTTCTTAAAAATAAAAGCAGCTCTAAACGTTATTTCTTAACAATTCCCTTCATAGGTTCTTAGTTTAAGGTCTCCATGGGTTTTTACCGTCTAAAATTAAAAAACCACTATAATAACATTAAAAAAAACCAACGCCTTTAGTAAAATACTAAGAGGAAAAAGGAATAAACAACTACTTCTGCCCCCAGCGAGTAAAAAAGTGAAGATTGTTCTATATATGTCAGTGAGTTACGTCATTTCTCGGGTCAAACTAAAAAGGTCTATAGGACTGTGCTACCGGGGGGACATTGAAGGTATACTGCGAGCCACCACGATAATAATTCTAGGAGAACCGCAGTGAATAATAAGCTGGGCTGCGGAAACCTTCCCTGTCACACGGTACGCCGCGCCTTCGGAGTGTCGTGGGGTGGTTGGAGCCCGAACAGAGCTTTGGTGTCCCCCCCCCACTTCCGGGCTCACTCCTAATACGTTACGCCCTGGACTATAGGGCCCTCGGGGCTCGTCCGGATTTTGAGAGACTTGTAAATTTGCTAAGGGTTCGGGAGCAGGCGGGAGGGGTTTCCCCACTTTGCCAAATATGATATTGACTATAAACTTTATTGATTATAAAATGTGTGCAAATATAAGGGAAAAAAAAACCCAGCTGTAATAGATAAAAAAAAATAATAATTTAAAACAGTATTGTAGGTTTTGTTTTTTAAACATCTATTTTTCAGAAACCCAACTCAAATTGTAATTTTCGGCACGTCCATTTTTAGTCGCCATTGTCATTATTTCAGTATTTTAATTGTACTTTTTATATATTATAGATCTATACATAACTGTCCATGATTAGTGAAATAAACCAATTCAGACGCATTTATTTCCTTTTTTTAGGAAATTTAAAATAAACATAGACCTACTTGTTGTTTTTTTCGTCGGGTCTTATATCCTGCACACGCTCTTTCTATACAAAAGATTATTCCGTCGAAAGCACACAGAAAATAAATATGTATGTTTTTAAATATGTATGTATTTAAACATGTAATTATAAATATATTCGGCTTAAAAATAACAAACTTTTTTAAACGCTCTAGAGTTTCTCATTTTCAATCAAAAATTTTGCAATGATTAAATTTTGCAATTTCAGAATTTAAATTTATATCAAAACATATTTTTAAATTTCCAACCGATGATATAAAATCTTAGGTTATAAATGAATAAATACATTACCTTACACACAAAAAATAACTATCACCTAGACTAAATGTAAAATAAGTATGCAACGTAAAAGAATATGCAATGAACAATTAAGGCAGCGAAATTAGTTTCTATCACATTACAACAATACATATAAGGCGGGAGAGGTCATGTGACAAAACACATTTAGTAGATAGTTACTTTTATGTTGAAGATTGTGCATCGCGGTTCATTGCGCATGCGTCCGTTCAAAAAGTTATTGTGAAGTTTCATGCCTCTCACTTAATGTACACGTCTTTCTCGCCAACCCTTACTCCAACCCATTATAATATATTAATATCGGGGTGACCGATATGAGATCGGTCTTTATAGGCTGAAATTAATAATAGAAATGGCAAGCGTTATCATAATAATATTGTTAGAATAGGCCTATAAGATATATTTATTTAATATCAAAGATCTTTAAAACAATAGTGAAATTGTAAACAATAAGATACATGCATATGCGTTACTATTTACGTGGGGGGGGGGGGGGGGGGTATTAAATCAGGTGTAGGCCTACACATGTAATTTGTAGTCATCTCTTCTTTTCCATTTCAATATTTTTGCTTAATATATTGTAGCCTAATGTGCTTTAAGGGCTTTCAAAAAAAAAAAATTACTTGGTGATATCATTTAATAAATGCCGGATACAGGTCCATTAAAAATAAGCCGCACATACGGTGGTGCATTTCCTTCTTCAGTAGCACGAAGGTTGAATTCTTGTTCTAATTCTCTCGTCATCATGAAAGCCTGTGCAAAATGGTTGCTTGATCTAATGATTTGTTCCAATAAATAGTTTAGAGATTGACTGATTTCATAATTTAGTGGATGCTTCAGGCGCTCGGTGACGGCGTCATCGGAATCTAAGAAGTAGGCTACATCTGTCGATATTGTGGACTTTCAAATTCACCCTTCTTATTTTGTGTCCGATGTACTGCCATATTCATCTTATGGTAGACTTGTTTGCTGCTATGTGAAGCTGTACATTCCGTGACTATTGATTGTCCGATCGTCATCTACGTCAAGCGAAGCCAGTGCGAAACATGAATTTAAGTTTCTGATCCTCTTGTGAAATTCTTCTGCGATCAAATAACGTTTAAAAAAGAGGCAGGCCAACTCATTTGAAAACACTGATGGCTCTATGTTTACTCGACAATGTAAACAACAGTCACCAAAGAAGTCGCGGTTGATTCTGTTCAACACCCGTTCTTCGGTAAAATGAACAGCTTGACAGTGAATACATGCTATATTGAAAGGTCCCAAACTTGTGTAGGTAACGTCGGAATTGGTTGAGCACTTGTAGGTTGCCAATATATTTTGTTTCATAAATAATTGTCGCCTTACGTTACGGTGACGTTTCTCTTCCAATCGTTATTCACGTTGATCAATGGTCTCTATCGATTGTCTTTGACTGGCTTTCTGTCGCCTAAGTTCCAACCTTTCTTTTCGTTTATCTAGTGTTTCTTTTTTTTTAATTGCTCGGCCTTGCGACGTCTGAGATCGACTAAACATTTTTCCCTTACATCTGCAGTTTCCTCATCTAGTTGTTTCGTCCTCCGCTTTCCTTTTTTCTTCCAATCGTCTTTCTCGTTATTTTGCAGTTTCCTCCTCTAGTTGTTTTGTCCTACGCTTTGTTTGATTTGATAATCCAATTTCGCTTCTGTCTCATCTATTGTTTCCTTTTCTAGTTGCTGTAATCTACACATTTGTTTATTTGTTAATTGTTGATCGCATGTTTCTGCTAATTCTGTGTTAATAAATTCTGAAATTATTCCCACGCACCTGAGTTTGGCCGCTCTGTTTGTCTTCATATTTGTATCCACTGAATCATTTATCTGTGAAGTCATGCAAGAAATACTTTTTTTTTTAAATAGTGTCTTCTTCTGCACTCTCAAGTTTAAATTATGAATCTTTTTTTCGTCCGCCAGGCATTTTCCTGAAGTTGTAAATGTCATACCTTTAAAGAATTTATACTTTACTTACCATATCAACTATGCAATTAACAATATAAATTTTAATTTATTCCACAGCTTTAATATCAACCAAATTGTTTAATGTATTGGAAAGAGCTAAATTAGCTTGGACTCTTTCAAACATATAAACTATCAAACACATCTTACCCCATCTAATTATTTACACTATAATCAACCATTCAAAAAGAAATTTCTTTTAAACACAAATCAAATACTCATTTAAACGATAGAAAAATATATTGGTAATAGCTTTAAGATCTTACCCATCTCAGAAACATAAACTATCAAGTGTATCCATGAATACAAATGATAATATCTGTGTAGAAGAATGCTTTTCTTTTATTTTTTTTATTGATGACACAATGTCATGCTAATTATATTTAATTGCGCGGCGAAAATGGTAACAATTTTAATGCTTTAAAACGGGAATTACCGTAACGCCGATAAAAAATGAAAGTCGTCTTGACTATGACGTCAAAAGAGTTGAATTGAACGCGATCGCGCTAGATGGGGAATCCAATAACATGCTTTTATATCTTTTAACCCAATTTAAGAGCTATTTTTAGAAATGGTCAGTGGTTTTTCCAAAAATTAAGGGTCAAGCAGAGCTTCAATAGAAATGAGATTGATCTAAAACGCATTTTCTCACCAGAATATATCTTTTTTTTTATTTTTTATTTCCAGTATTTGGCGCGGCGGAGTTTGATCTCCTTGCCCCTCCTTTGGGCCTACTAGGCATCGTATAGTTATGAGAGCCGTAGCTCGGGGGGTGGGGTAACTCAGACCTCCTACACAGTTGTGAAAAATCTAATCGCACAAGGCGGAGAAGATCTACACATTGTGTGAGGAAGCCAGAGTGATCGAACTTAGCCAAAAGGCCGAGAAGGACAGTTTTTGCGAAAATTGTTGGGCCCATTTTCGAGAACGAAATTGATACAAAGTAATCATACAAACTGGAAAGTTAATGTAATGTTTAGAAAATTTTCGTATAATATTTAACATATACTATTTATATAATTTTCAACTAATTTTTGACAGTTTAATCATTATAAAGTTATAATTTGTAGATAATTTAGTCTTTCATAAAAAAATAAAATAATATCAGAAATATTAGCGGAAATAAAAGTAGCTAATTATTTCCCTTTAATTAAAATATATATTCTAATTTTGATTCAATAGTGATGCCAAACAAATTATGTTATGTAATATAACAAATATTACTGACTAATTATTATTTATTTACATAAACTAGGTTGTGGTATTCATTAAAAGATTTTATTATTAGGGGTATACAATTAATTTATGTTAAACAGTTGTAAATAAACACTTCCTGCATTAATTATGTGTCCATTCAATCTTAAAGAGTTTATCTCTTAAACAATTTGGCACAATTTGATTCCCATTTCATTAAAGGCTTAAAATTCCCTAAACATAATTTGAAAAAA
Source organism: Anisus vortex (assembly GCA_949126835.1). Classification (NCBI taxonomy): domain Eukaryota; kingdom Metazoa; phylum Mollusca; class Gastropoda; family Planorbidae; genus Anisus; species Anisus vortex. The sequence continues at coordinate 17,047,964 of OX421493.1, forward strand.
GTATCTACATCTAAGAAGGTCGTAGTAAGATGAAGCCAGTTATGCTTGATTAGGTATGAAAAAATCAATTTGAAAGTCTTGAAACTCCGCTTTGAGTGCTTTGATGTGCTTCTGAAAAAGCCCAACTATCTATCTTATTATATGCCTTTGTAAAGGGATCTATATAGATCTATAGTTAAATGTTTTGAAATTGATTTCACTCAATATAAATATTACTGGAAAATACAGTTGTTTTTGTTTTCATCAATAATAAAACACCTCTTGGATCTGGGAGGTCTCTCGCGTGCCATTGAAAATCGCTCTGCGCGCCAACTTTGGCACGCGTGCCTTAGGTTGCCGAAGCCTGCACTCGTGGATACCAAGTCATAGGCAGGAACTTATAGTGGACAGGAACGGCCAACTGTTTGTGCCTAACTTTTACGGTGATGTATCATTGGTGCGTGGACACAGCAGAGTTAGTTCTCCGAGCTCAAAAGAGTACACTCGCTCGCATTAACAAAAAGGTGGGGTTCAACTTCAAGTCTGGTGTACTGAAACGTAATAATGTGACTTAAAGCACACTGGCTTTCTCCTTCTCGGCCGTATACGTGAAGTAATCGAAAACGTGATTCATGAACTTCGCAACAAAAAAAAAAAAAAAAAAAAAAAAAAAAAAATACCCACATAATTTAAAAGAAAGAAAATAAAGAAGACAAATAACTTTTTCTAAAGAAATTCCGTTTGTTAAGGATATAACCGTCGGGACTGGTGTTTTAATAGATGAGAGGAATAAAATAGAAAGAATAGAGTGATCCTAAAACGTATCATAGAGACAGTCATTTGTAATTGACACATAGATACAGTAAATTAAAATGTTGAAACTCTCTTTTTTTTAAATCTCTTTAAAAATGTCTATAATATTGGCGATTTATCTCGTATTTCAAAATTAAAATAAGAAGAATACAGTCCTATAGATGCATTCGCATTGATTCTATAAATACTTTTCGACACTAGATGTTCATCCCAAAAATGAGCAGTAGATGCAATCAATTCCTATCACTAATAAGCTTAGAGTCTAGTTGCTAGTACAAATCGTGGCTGGTGAAATAAATACTGCTCTCTTATATAGTGTGTATCCCGAGGAACAGGATATTCTTATAACACTTGATACGTACGAATTCTTAGTTCTTATATTAATCTGGAAAAATTGCAAAAAGTGGGGCCTTTTTCCTTAAAGTCGCTCCCCCTAGCGTCAAAATCTGGCTACGCCACTGGACTATTGTCCGATTTCCTGGAGTATCCATTTTCGTTTCTGCTCATTGGAGATTTGGTATTCATAGCGGTTTTAAAAAACAACAATAAAAATATAAGGTTTCGGTCTTTTGTTTTCCTGAATTGTTTGACACTTATACAAAAAAGACACGCTAACAGTGACACATTTTGCAAACATTGTTTTGCTGACGTCAATGCCCCCTGTTTTGTCCTTTGCCCGTCATAAAGCCAGGTGTAGCCACAGGGTGGTCATTAATTGAACTATCAATTTTAAATGTCAGTTATACGTATTTATTTCAAGTCTTGTGTCTTTGATTTAATGTAAGTTTTTATTGCCACTTTTTATGTTTTTGCAACAGTTTGAAAAATAACTTTCCTTATGAAGACATTCACTCAAATAATACACATTTTGCCATTAAAAAATATTTCATAAGGATTACAATAATTCATAACTCATACTTTTCTTTTCGCACAATATTTAATAAAGATATATTTGTCTACGTTTTATATAACTTTACATTTTTAACATAACATTTATTAATCTAAACTATTATTTTTAGTAAACTATAAATGTGTATTTAAACTTGCGATTTATCTATTAAAATTATGTATCAATCAGGTCAACTTAACCATCTATCAACGTTTAAAATGTCCATGGCGTCCCGTGAAATTTCCTTTAAAAAAAACCTGAATCGCTAGATGGGCTTTTTAATACATAGCTATTGTCAAATGTTGAAGTAGCAGATTATTGAGGTACCTACTATAACATTTTTTTTGTTATTAGTTGTCAGGCTGGGGGAAAGGGGTTTGTTAGGAGGTTAGTGTATTGATTTTTCAGTCTATGGCCTCAGGTGATAGTTGGCTCATGACTGATATAAATTAGACATAACAAACATTTTAGATATTAATTGTATGTTCTGTATCGCAAGTATATAGACGCAGTACTTATAAAGACACAATACTTTTAAAGACACAGTAATTATATAGACAAATTATTTATATTATAGATACAATTCAATTATAGACACACATTACACAACAACAAGGGTATAATGTCGTAATTTTTAAATTATATTTTTACATTTTTGAAATTGAGCATTGCATTTAATGCCCCCCGCTGGCGGAGGAATATGGTGTATTTGCTTAATTCATTGCCCCTGATAGTATTTACTTATACATTAAAGCTCCATTCAATTTTTGTTTTCTTATATTTTTTTTTATAGAATGTAATAATAAAGACAAGATATGCGTAAACTCTATCGTGGAGGAATGAATCCTATGGTCTACGCGCCACACCCAAAGAAGGAACTGTGATCACGTTCCAGTAGCCTGTTTATATTATGTACAGCTGGCATAGGGCGTATGAAAGATATTTGCACGCTTTTATCTCATCATATGGGGAGGTGCGTAGACACCAACTGATGGGCTGTACTACGGCAATTTTCTAAATTGGATACATCTTTGGAAGCGATAGTTAAGAGGGTGGGGGGGGGGGGGGCATAGAGTGAAAATAATAATGAGAAGTTGTAAAATATTGTTTTAGTTCAACCATCGCCCATTGTTTGTAAAATGTTAGTGCATATTTTACTCCCTTTCTATTAACTTGTATTTTCTGTCTGTCTGAACTCGGTTCGTAACCTGAAATGTTCATAACCTGAAACATTGAAATCAATGCAACAAACCCAATCCGTTCCAAGATAAAAAAAATCGTTGGCTCTTATTAACGACCAGTCGTTTTCCTAACAAAAGGCAAAGAATACGTGTCGGCCTAATTTATGTATCACATAAAGAGCAAAAAAAAAAAGCAAATAAAATCAAAATTGCTTTTCATTGATCCAGATTAATATAGGATTTTCAACTTTCACTAAAATTTTATGTCTTTGCTTCTGCAGATTAGTTACGCATTTAGCCACATCGACTGATTTAAGTTACTATTTGTTCATTATGATGGTGTACCCATGATGTATCGATTAGCGGTGTCAAACACACACACAAATGCCATCTACCCATCCAAAAGGCCCCGCTTCAACCCATTAATGTTGAGGAACAACCCTTTACCAATTTGGTAGTTAACTGTGTAGGACAGTGTGCTCTCTACCTTTAGAAAGTCTCAGATCACTGATGCAATGGAACAGGGATGCCAAAACTGTAAAAAAAAATAAATTAGTTTTTACTAAACTATTAAATATAAATTTATTGAAAGATTATGAAAAAAAAAAAATTTAGTATAGATTTGAAATCTGTAATCTATATCCTTTGGACAGGTAACCTAATAAACATATTGGATTTTACAAAGATTTTTTTTTCCTGCATTGTGCTTTAAAAAGTGATAGATATACCATTAAGGCTCTTACTAATAAAAAAGAAAAAAAAATTTGTTACGTTTTTTTTTTCAAATCTTTGCTGATCTTAAGGCTAGTCAGTACTATCCAAATACTGGTTTTCAAAAAAAACAAGCTATATTCATTTCTATATTTTTTTTCCTCGATGAAAACGCTAATTAGTAACTAATTACTTTACATAAAAGAAGTCTTGCAGTTGGAATCGCAACATATTATATACTTTTTACGGCAATGGCTAGCAATCAGGACGTCGCTTGTTACATTAATTGAAGTCCCCACTCAAAGACAATTTATAATGAAACCATTGAACATCCGTGAAATCGTCAGAACTTGTTTCCGTGGTCGCAAAATAAGAGTGCCGACCTTGGCTTTAGCCGCTGATCATGTGGACTAAACTTTCTATGAACAAACGGCTTAGGAGCCTATAGAGAGCAAACATATAAATAAACAAACTCACGGTAATTATGTAGGTATATTGACGATATTTTAATGTAAACATCTCAAATAAAAATAGACCTATCATTACATAATAACAGTAAACAAAAATTTAAAAAAATCACACTAATAAAAGTTAGAACATATAATTATATAAGTCATAATTTCACTTAGCTTAGTCGTAAAATGTTTATGAAACAAAATATCAGCACTTTATAATCAATCAATTTTGACGTTCAGGAAAGAGCATGGTCTAAAATAACAATTTAAAACAATGCAAAAACATATACGTATTTAGCTATTCCATCAACTTTGCGGAATAGAGCATGGTCTAAAAAAACAATTTAAAACAATACAAAGACATATACGTATTTAGTTATTCCATCAACTTTGCGGAATAGAGCATGGTCTAAAATAACAATTTAAAACAATGCAAAGACATATACGTATTTAGCTATTCCATCAACTTTGCGGAATTGAGCATGGTCTAAAATAACAATTTAAAACAATGCAAAGACATATACGTAATTAGCTATTCCATCAACTTTGCGGAATAGAGCATGGTCTAAAATAACAATTTAAAACAATGCAAAGACATATACGTATTTAGCTATTCCATCAACTTTGCGGAATAGAGCATGGTCTAAAATAATAATTTAAAACAATGCAAAGATATATACGTATTTAGCTATTCCATCAACTTTTCGGAATAGAGCATGGTCTAAAATAACAATTTAAAACAATGCAAAGACATATACGTATTTAGCTATTCCATCAACTTTGCGGAATAGAGCATGGTCTAAAATAACAATTTAAAACAATGCAAAGACATATACGTATTTAGCTATTCCATCAACTTTGCGGAATAGAGCATGGTCTAAAATAACAATTTAAAACAATGCAAAGACATATACGTATTTAGCTATTCCATCAACTTTGCGGAATAGAGCATGGTCTAAAATAACAATTTAAAACAATGCAAAGACATATACGTATTTAGCTATTCCATCAACTTTGCGGAATAGAGCATGGTCTAAAATAATAATTTAAAACAATGCAAAGATATATACGTATTTAGCTATTCCATCAACTTTTCGGAATAGAGCATGGTCTAAAATAACAATTTAAAACAATGCAAAGACATATACGTATTTAGCTATTCCATCAACTTTGCGGAATAGAGCATGGTCTAAAATAACAATTTAAAACAATGCAAAGACATATACGTATTTAGCTATTCCATCAACTTTGCGGAATAGAGCATGGTCTAAAATAACAATTTAAAACAATGCAAAGACATATACGTATTTAGCTATTCCATCAACTTTGCGGAATAGAGCATGGTCTAAAATAACAATTTAAAACAATGCAAAGACATATACGTATTTAGCTATTCCATCAACTGTGCAGATCAGAGCATGGTCTAAAATAACAATTTAAAACAATGCAAAGACATATACGTATTTAGCTATTCCATCAACTGTGCAGATCAGAGCATGGTCTAAAATAACAATTTAAAACAATGCAAAGACATATACGTATTTAGCTATTCCATCAACTGTGCAGATCAGAGCATGGTCTAAAATAACAATTGTTTAGAATGCATACACACAGACACAGTGAACTATTTTACCAAATGTACACAGCTTCTTTACACAATTGTGTACACAATATCGAGTATGTTACGACCACAATCCCCTTGTGGTCAGAGCCGTGTAGATGTTGTTAATAGTTCTCGTTCGTCCTAGGGTAGACTTTGGTTATTATTATTTATATTTCAGTATTACACGAACTCTTTATCGAACCCTGGGAAAAAACTCAGGATTTGCGTTCTAATAGTTCCTTTCCTTGACGTTGTAGTTGTAAATAAATATATATTATGGTAGTGTAAACAATATAATGCAAAAATAACTTGACGAGGAAGCTTCAGAGTAAATGATTCAATCAAGAAGATATTTTATTTCCGGTGATATGTGCAAGTATATATACAATATGAAGATTATATATACAGTTAGAATGAAATAGTGCCAACACAAGCGTCCATAACAGGCTCAAAGAAATTATCAACAGAAACTCTCCTGCCTAGCTGTGCGCCCAACCTTAAATACTCGCGGAGAAGAGCGGTGAACACACTAATTACTAGGAGGGGTGAAAATAATGGTATCATTTACAAAACTCCTAATAAAAAACGATTGTTTTAATATGAACTCCCCTGTACGTAAAATAATAAACTATTCCTAGCTATTCCGATAATTTGAGGTCGGTACAAGAGCGGATTCCTATAATAGTCTAAGCTTAGTACCTCCCTCAAAACTTGCGTTGAGAGAGAGAGCTTATGGGCGCTATTAATATATGACAAGTACTTAATCTCTTACTCTCCCTAGTCTTGTGAAAATATTAGTTATTAAGTCTACTTAACCCTTCCTGTACCGACCTACTTTCTATCTATGCTATCTTCAGGCCGCTATATACGCGCCCGGGACAGTAAGGGTTAATTGAACCTTTCGTGGATCAATGACGTGATCCGCCCCTCTCGAACCCCATCTCTGAAACTGAATTTTGGAAATAAAGCGCACTGAGCATGTTACATGTGAACTTAAAGAAGAGTCTCGCTTTTATAGGAATGACCTTAATCATTATGGCCACCATAAGATTGTAGAAAAAAACTGAGCAAAGAAGAAATTGTTGAAAATAGGTGGTTTTTATTGTAATATACTAGAAGGACCGTACGCAAATGTAGGTAGCAGTTAATAGTTTTAGATAACTAAAATAACAAAAATGTTGGTCTTTAAAAACAATTATCAATGCATTAAACTGTAACATATATTTATTAAATTAACTAGCTACGCTATTTAACAAACGGCTGACTTGAAAAGGGCCTTGAAGTAGTTTTAGAAACTTCCAGAGTTAGCTTATGATTTACAGGTGGAAACAACTGTCTGATGATCAGGTCTTCATCTATAGTTTGACTTTCCAATTTTAAATTTTGTGTTGAAAGATAATTCAAGAAAGCTACAGAAATAGCTTATCAACTTTGGAAATCCTGAAACTTACATTTTGAATCTTAGCTAAACTTTCTTTGGAATGCCTAATGACCCACTTTCTACCATGCTATCACGCTGAAACTTGGCATATAAACGAGTTTCATTTGACAACAAATACTATTACATTTTCAGCCACAACCCCAACCGTACTAAGAAAAATAATTGTTTTAAAGGTTATTTCTTATAACACTATATGGTGCACATTGGAAAAATCCATATTGAATGCATTTTCGAGTTAATTTTAAACGCCGATGACTTACATCTGTTGTAGATATTGCCTTTCCAAAAATAATTATTATATTAGTGATTTAATTGATTTGATAATTATATTAAGACATTTGCATTTTATTACACTAATTATTTAGTATCCCTTACTAAAGTTGTATAGGTCAGTGCACCCAATATATTTTAGGAAATCTTTTATAAAAAAGATTAAGTTTTTGTTAGAATATAGTCTGCAAGTTATGACTTCCGCCAAGATGAGATGGCGTTAAAATATTCCGTGAAGCCAAGTAAAATTAATATAGATCTATATTGAGTATTGTATAACTACAATTCCTAAATTCTGATTCATAGAAGAATAGATATGTCCTTGTTTTATGCTTTGAAAATAAAGTATTGAAGTAATTGTAAAGAATATTGTTATTTCGTCATTTCAAGTTGATATATGATATCTGAATAATGACTTCACGAGGTCTTGCCACAGGTTAACATGCCTAGCATGATCACTCTCTTTCGCAAAACGACGTCTACGGTGGCTTGGCCATGTTTCCAGGATGAAGGATGGGCGAATCACAAAAGAGCTCGCTGAAGGCAAGAGAGCTACCGGCCGCCCGCAACTCAGGTTTAAGGACGTCTGCAAACGTGACATAAAGACTATAGATGTATAGGTCGGAAACTTGGAGAACCTTGCTCAGCACAGAAGTAGTTGGAGAGGCACCTTACACACCGGTATAAATGCGGCAGAGGGCAAACTTCGCCTTATGGCGGAGGCCAAAAGAGCAGCGAAGAAGAGTAAAGAACACAGGCTGTCCCTAACAATCTCTAACGGTCCAGCTTTCAAGTGCCAGAGATGCGACAGAGCCTGTCTCTCAAGGAAAGGTCTCCACAGACACGGTCAATTTTGCAGGGCTGGCCAAATCACAGGAGCGCAAATCTAATCGTCTTTCGAGACTATGGAGCCAATGAGGATTTGATGAGAATAATGACTTGCAGTGGAAGCTATTTAGCTTGCGCTCATGGGACGCATAGGTTGTCTATGATTCACTTCCATAAAGCAGCTTGCTGATGACGCAGGCCTGGTAGACACATAGTTTGGTCCTTTCAGTCAGCTTGGTGTTTTCCCAAACCCGTTTACTAAGTTTAGCCATTTTGGCAGCTGCCTTGCCGATTTTGCTATTTAATTCATCCTCTATGGACAATGAGCTGGAAATCTTGGACCCCAAGTAGGTGAAGCAGTCCACAACTTCCAAGTTTTCGTTTTCTATAATAATGGTAGGAACGGAGCATGTGTCTTGGGCCATGATATTAATTGTCTTCTTTATGCTCACCTGTAGGTCGAACTCTTTGCAGGCGTTGGCGAAGCTTGACACAAGCTGTTGTAGGCCTGTCTCTGTGTGTGATATCAGGGCCGCATCGTCAGCAAAACGTATCTCGCGAATTAGGACCTCGTTCGTTTTGGTTTTGGCTCGGAGACGGGCAGTGTTGAAAAGTCCTCCATCAGCTCTGGTGTGTAACCAGATTCCATCACTACTATCCTTGAAGACGTGTCGGAGCAGTATAGAGAAGAATATTGCGAACAGTGTTGGTGCAAGTACACAGCCTTGCTTTACTCCGCTGCTGACTCTGAAGGCTTTAGAGGTGGCTCCGTTGAAGTGCACTGTGCCCTGCATGTGATCATGGAACTGTCTGATGAAGGCGAGTAGGTGTGGGGGACCTGAGGTGTCTGCGTCGCGTCCTTGGCATTAAATGGCAGGAGAAAGTCCCTAATAGTGAGGTACTGACGCGCGCCAGCGCCCAAAGCATGCTCGCAGTCCTCAGTGAAAGTCGCCTAAGATGGCTAGGACATGTAAGAAGAATGAGTCCTGGCAGAATCCCTAAGGACATCCTATATGGATAATTGGCATCTAGGAAGAAAACAACAGGTCGCCCACGCCTCCGCTATAAAGATGTCTGCATGAGGGACATGAGAGCAGCCAGAATAAGTACAAGTGACTGGGAGGAGAAGGCAGATGATCGGTCCACCTGGTGCACTGCTGTCAGGGAGGGGTTAAAATGGCAGAGGAAAATAGAAAGGAGGAGAGCATAAATACTTGGGCTTAAAGAAAAGCGGAGAAAATAGGATCCATGGAACACGTGTGCAAAGGCTATAAAAAAAAAGACTGTCACTCAAGGCTAGGCCTGCTCAGCCACACGAGGAAGTGCAACCTCGAATCACGGTGATGCACCATCGTCTCGCGAGACGGAAGGATGCCATTGACATTGAATGACTTGCAGTTGTGAAGTCAATTAAAAAATAATGAAACTGGAAATAAATGTTTAGCCGCCCATACATACACGCTACCGTAAGAATACTATATAATCGGCACCAACATCTGTATTTTGCGAATGGACTGCATATCTAGCCACGTGATTTCTCTTTTTTTAAAGATTTGTTCAAAGTTTTGTATAGATATACATGTGGTTGTAAATCCCATAATAGTCTATGAATTACAACTATTGATCATATTATGATTTGGATTCGAATTATAGGGACACCAACATTTGCCGTTAATTATCCACTGCGACAACAGAGTTCTGCCAAGCTCGCATGTAATACATGTTAAAGACCAAGTGAAGAGCTTTTTATCAAAATTGAGTTAACATTTGATTTTGATAGTAAATAGTGTATTCAGTATCTGAATGTAAAAAAAAACATTTATACAAAATATCAAAGATACATTTTAAGTAATTAGTTCAATATTTGCACTTAAATGTGTGTGTTTTTCGGATGATTACTCCAAATCTCGTAGCCATTTGAGATGTTTTTATTTCCGGCAATATAGGAAAGTGACGTAACATAAAGGATTCCGACTAAGAAAAATGAATATTGTCACGTGTTTTGAATCTATTGCCACATGTTTTGAATCTTTTCCAGGTTCTTATTTTTAACAAAATGGTTAAATATAGATTTATAGCGTCTATTTTTATTTATTTATTTCCCTTGTGATACGTCACTGTCATATGAGGCTATTCCAAATCTCGTTCCTTTGAGAAAAATCTCTTCACTTGGTCTTTAACTCCCAATACATGTTATGTCCCAATCTATATAATAATAGCCCAAATTAATCATTCTGTCATTCTGGAACGCTTAGCGACTTGGTTTTGAGAGTATAGACCGATGACGTAATATCAAAGACTATTATAAGAGGATTTCGCGCTCTTTTTTAGAGCTCAATGAAATGTGTTTTTTTTTTTGGTGCGCAGCAAATAAAGCGTAATCCAAAAGACTTCTGCTGTAAGCTTATACTACTTTCGATTTAAATCTTAATTATATTCTAAACTTATAATATATTACAGAAGCGTCTAATATATTACAGACAATCCTCCTATAAAGTATTATTCTACAATTTCTCAATGAGAAGTAATGAAACGAAGAAATTGAAAAATTAAAACATTTACTTTAACAAATACATTATTGAATAGTTTTAATTTACATCTATGCGTCGGCATTTTACGTCTCAAATATTCCTTTAAATTCTTCGACAATAACAGACAACTGGAATAAGAAGGCCTATAGTTTATAGTGTTCCATTCATGAAATCATAGCAAATTACTAAACCCTAGGTCTATAATTCCGTTTGTATTCGTAAATATCAAAGCAAGCGATCAATCTTATTTTAGACTTTGGAAATATCTAAACAATAGTAATATGCCCCTGGGGCCTACATGTCTGTCTGCCTCACTTACAAATACATACACTCAATAACACGCAAACATACACACATACATGCAAGATTAGAACAAAAGATAAGTTTTTGACTATTTAAAACGTTTGTTCATATCTATTGATAAAATCTCTAAAGTTCGATCCTAACTCTATATCTTAATATCTCTTTTGTTCTTATTTCTATCAATTTAGCAAATATAAAACTAAAACTAAACTATTAATACATTATTTTGGTCTTTAGATAGTCAATTTCTAATTTTTTTCTTTCACCAAATCGTTTCTCCGTAAACTTGGACCATTCTTTGAAATTTTTGCTCAGAAATTAAAACCTTCAAACATTTAGGTTTTTCATTTTTGTATAACATACAAACGTAATTAGAAAGAATATTATAAACTCTTTTTAATTGTCTTTAGACTTAGCAGCTTATTATCATTATCCCCATTTTCCCTACATTGTACAAAATTGATTATTTAAAAAAAAAGCGGGTGTATGGGATAATGAGTACAGATATTTAAAACATTTATAAAAGAAACACAACAGTTTAGGTACAGTAACTTGATATGAAAATGAATACAGTGGCGTAGCTAGGGGAGGGGGAGGGGGTCCAAATTCGAAAGTCCCTCCGGCCCCTACTTGAGGTGGGCCCCCAAAGGAGTGTCCGAATTGTTTTTTTCTCATGTCATAATGTCGAATGTCAAAATGCAGGGGCCCCCAAAGTGGCCAAGCCCCCCGGACCCCCAAATCCCTAGCAACGGCACTGAATGAATATTGCTTTTCGTGGACACAATTTAGCCTATATATTAGGCTATTACCAATTTCCCTATGGCTATAATATCTGGCCTCACATGTGTTGTAGTAAAATATCCATCCCTTTTAGACCAATTTGAGCCATAGGGAACATGAAGCAGTGTTCACAAGTTTCCGTGGCCACAATACCCCGATATTTTTTTCTAACGAATGGCAGGTACCCATCAGAACTTGGTAGGCTCAGAGACACTTTTTAGAGCCAGGAACAAACCCTACTCAGGTACGTTAGGCGAACGCTCGAATTCACAAACAGTTATGATAATGTCTGGTATCAAACTAATTGTGATAAATATGATAACAATTATTTTTAAAAAAGTATCCCGTCGGACCAAATTGATCCATAGGGCCAGTTAAGCAGCGTTCGCCATATCTGTGTCCATGGTATACTATATAAAAAACACATAAAACTTAATTCTTTACCCCCGTGGTTTCCCCACGGGCTATTTCTAGTGTATAATATTTGTCTGCTGTACGAGCCATTGTAAAACTTGACGTAAGTTATGCTCATAACGAGACCCTTACAAAGACTGAATTTCAGTCGAGCAGAAAAGGCATCAAACCGGTAATAATTGTTTAGATTACAAGAAATACTATTGGAATAATTATATTCATGTGTGTGTAAGGAGAACATATTTACATATTATGATTAACAAACAAAAAGAATACCAGTGTATTCATGCATTTAAGCCACTGAGTGTCAAAATAAAATGTGTGCATACTAATGTACCATTGTCCATTTTCGTCAATTGGAACTTTTATTTTACAAAACAACCAAGATAAACTCATTTCTTTTATATTTTTTTTCTCAGTGAAAACGTTTATAATTGTACCAGGAATGGATGTTAAAATTCAAATCGCTATATATACTTGTTTGTAAAAGGGGTGTCCATTAGTGATCGATTTCCAGCCATTATGTCAACACAGTGAATGCAATGACAAGCAATCAGGACGCACCTTTTAGTTTCTTTATAGCAAAATAAAAAATAATTGGAGTCCCCACCGATAGGCACTGTAATGAAACCATTGAACAGCTGTGAACTTGTCGTAACTTGTTTCCGTGGTCACGGAATGACAGTACAGAACTTGCATTTAGCCTTCTGTCCAACTGGCCTAAACTTCCGTTTCACTGAGCAACACGACTAGCAATAAGTTCCCCCCCCCCACACACACACACTTTTTTCCCCACAATCCCTTGCGACAACGGGTAACATATTTTCATAAACGTTTCCTCTACCCCTCACTTAATATATAAATTATTGCGCGGACGTTAATAAAATTGTAGCAGACACTGGGTGACCAAACAAGAAAAGTAATAATACCAACAAAAAAAAAAAACATTAACATCCCTTCAATGGAAGAACTAAAAAGAAACAATATAATATTATTTTAATTTTTTTGAATATAGAATAAATTATGAGTGACTTTTATTGATATCTTCTTGTTTTTTTTGTTTTTTTTTAGACTCGCCTTTCAAACGACATATTTCAACGACGGGTTAAAGGTATGCAATTGTGATTTCAACAAACTGCCTGTCACCCGTGTTAATAAGGAAAACTGATGACACAGAAAACCAAACCAAAAATACGAAACTATTTTAGCTCGCATTTATAGCGAAGTCGAACAAACAACAGATTTATACTTCATTTTTCTTTATTTAAAATAAATATTATTCATAGTACATATAGTATGGTATTTCACATTTTGCTAAAACAATCACACTAATAAATTAATAAATATATATATATATATTTATATATCATATATAAGTCATAATAATTTAACTTAGTTTTGTGGTAAAATGATTTATAAAAAACAATATCAGCATTTTAATATCAATATATTATCACGTTCAGGAAAGAGCATGGTGTAAAATAACAATTTAAAACAATGCTTACACACAGGCGTAATAGGCTATTCAATGTTAACACACAGGCGTAATAGGCTATTCAAAGTTGACACAACATAGGTAGTGGGCTATTCAATGTTAACACACAGACGTAGTTAGCTATTCAATGTTAACACACAGGCGTATTAGGCTATTTAATGTTGACACAACATAGGTAGTGGGCTATTCAATGTTAACACACAGACGTAATTAGCTATTCAATGTTACACACAGGCGTAATAGGCTATTCAATGTTGATACCACATAGGTAATGGGCTATTAATGTTAACACACAGACGTAGTTAGCTATTCAATGTTACACACAGACGTAATTAGCTATTCAATGTTAACACACAGACGTAATCAATTATTTCATGTTAACACACAGACGTAATTAGCTATTCCTAAATAAGAAAACCAAACCCAATCGTCAATAAAAAATTTTTTTACATTAGAAATACATTTGGTCTTTAATTAAACACTTTTTTTAAACAGGTTGTCAGTTTATCGCTCAAATACTTTTCAGGACACAACTCGAGTTTAAAAAAAAAAGACCTATTCTCTGTACACACTTCACATATCTTAAAATGGTAGAAGGTGAACTGGATTCCAACAAGAGACCTTCGTCAAAGCAATCAAAGAGCTGCGGGTAGACACCATGTCTTATAATAATAATAATTTAATTTTAAACATCGCCAACATAGCAACTTACAATTTATAACTCACTTTATATTCTCGAGTAAACTTAAATATCCTTGCTTATTTCCCTTGCAACTTTGAGCGAACGGTTAGGCCTACATAAAATATTACGCCAATGCTTAAAAATGACCAAAATTATAATAAAGCCTATGAATACACATCTGCTCGCTCGTATGAATTTATTCTAATGGATTGCATTTCTTTACTATTTAAAATTTGTCATATCGATAAAGGAATTAAAAAAAAATTATATCATTTAACTTTCAGAATAAGTAAGTAAAGTAAAGTATTCTTCGGACCAAACTGATCATAGCACAATGCACAGCCGCCTTTACGTAACCCCAACTAATGTCAGGTACCCATCAGAGGTGGGTAAACTCAGGGACACCCTCAAGTCCCAGGAACAAATCACTAGCCTTCACCAGGATTCGAACCTTGACCACCGTGCCCTCCCCCCTAATGTTCAGAATAAAGAAATAAAAAATTTGCAATAAATTTATACAATAAACCAAGCAGATCAATTATAAATAAATACGAATATCATTTTGTACAAAGCAGGCGACACATAGGCACTTTTTAACTTTTAAAAACAAAGAAAATAATTATATAAGGCCTACAAATACAATTATACAAGAAATAAGCTTAGACTCTTTATTAAAATATGTTGAAAAAAGTTATAAAGTCTAACAACAACTTAAAAGGTAGCAGTAGAAAAAAAATGACAATTTATAGAACATAATATGTACTAAGGGTGTAATTTGTGTTTTTTCTGCCCCTATCTAATCATTAAACATGATTTGAAATTTTAAAAATAAAAGAAAATATGTTTACAAGAATCAGAACATGAAATTTCTTCACATTCTTTTTTTTTTTTTTTTTTTTTTTTTTTTTTTTTTTTTTTTTTTTTTTTTTTGTAGTTAAAAAAAAGTTAAAACAAGTTGCAGGCATTCGAAAATAAATGCATGAGAAAAATACTACAAAAATTGTATACACTACAATCAACAGAAATCTAATCCAAACTAATTCTAAAAACTATAAATATTAATTCATTTATATCAACATATAAGAAAGCAATTTAAAATAAACATAGTAAATCGGGTTAAAAAAAAACAAGCATGTCTCTTCTTTTAACATAAAGTTTGAACTATCCCTGGCTTAGAATTGAAAACCCGTCTCCTGCATGTTTACTTACTGAAATCATTATAGGAATGAAAGTCCAGAAATTTTTTAAAATCCTTTTTTTTTTAAAGTAATATTAATGAACATTTTAAATATCCTTGCTTATTTCCCTTGCAACGTTGAGCTATTGCTATTGCAGAAAAAGAAAAAGAAGTTTTCACAGGGGAAAAGAACCCAGGTTACCCACAGGGCAGTCCGAGAGGATAATCACTCAGCTAGATCGCAAAAGCTCACGTTTCTTTAAATTAACCAATGGGAGTCGGATTAGCCACATACATCGTACTTTATATAAGATACGATAAGATCAGAATGGGCACTTCTTATAGCGCTTCTATCCCTGCTATTAAATTAGCATGCTCTGTGCGTTCTTGGTGTGAATTGCAATATAATATAATGATTACATTTGTAAAAAAAAAAATATTTATGAAGCCTAATGCTTTGTTAGATTTTTAATTAATTCATCAATATATGGATTCCTAGATAATTTATCGTTTATTATTACTTTTACGTGCTTTACAATTACACAATCAATTATCAATACATTAAACATTAATGTAACATAATATATGTATAAATCAACTCGTTAAACTATTTAACAAATGGCTGGCTGGAAGACGGTCTTGACATTAATATCACAGCGCACGTTCTAGAAACTTCCAGAGCTATCTTATGATTCACAGGTGGGAACACCTTGTTGATTATCAGCTCGTCATCTGTAATGTTTCTGTTAATCGAACGAAAATGTTAAATTTTGTTAAATGTACTAACAGAAAGATCAATAAAGCTAAAGAGCTCAATACTTACAACTTATTAAAACCTATATAGTAACTTCGCAAAACTTTCTTCGGAATGTTTTTTAACCCAATTTCCTATTTAGTAACTTCGCAAAACTTTCTTTGGAATGTTTTTAACCCAATTTCCGCCATGCTATCGAGCTGTTACATGGCACATAGATATGATTCCTTTGACAACACATTATATTCAATTTTTAGCCACAACCCTACTCATAGCGAGAAAAATAAGTGTTTAACAGTGTTTTATTTACACTCTATGGTTAGCATTTTAAAATCCTTATTGAATGCATTTTTGCAATCGTTTTGAGCATCGATGGCATACATCTGTATTTGCCTCAGTAATTTAACATCATTTAAATCGGATTGAAGGACTATACTAGATAGAAAAAAAAATTAAAACTAGTATATTTGTAATCTAATAATCTAAGCCAAAAAGGAATATATAGTCTTCGGTATAGTCTACTCCATACACTAAATTTAGTATTAAAAACGTTTGTTTTAGAATATTCTGATTAATATTCCATGTATAATTTAGACGTAGATTTATACAAAAAAATTGCAAACAAATTAGTATCTACATAGTGAAACAAAATTAAGCCAAAGACTATTGTATATCATATAGCTTCAGTTAGTTCACCCATATTCGATGTAGACCACCACCGCCACAAGTAATTTTAGCCCTAGGTCCACCAAAGGACAACTGCTACCACCCAATCACCCCTTTCCTCAAAAGTTTACTTGGTATCGCCGTTGTTGGGTGCGCAGGAAACTCTGTTTCGCCTGGACACTCGCCACATCAAAATTCCGACGAGCGCAAGAGCCACTACAGCGACGATACCACATGTGGTAGCCACGCCGATCACAACATCTTCAACATTTTCATCTTCTGGAGAGTAAACAAACAAAGAATGGACGAAACAGAGTTTTCTCCCACAATAAACAACTCTTTATTATATTCATTGTCAATTCAAAATTAATAATGAATAAAACCATTTAATAAAATACTGGACACAAATACAGTTATTTTATTTTTTTTTTAATTTATTTTTGAGTAAATTAGTTTTGAAAAAAAAACAAAAACAATTTTTGAAAAAAATTATAAAATATTTCAAGCGATAATGTTACATAGTCTTTTAGACGTTAACTTATAAATGATAATAATTAAATTTATAGGTTTTTAACTAAGTATATTTAATAATAAAGACAAACAAGTTATTATTTGAATTAGTTCAGTTTATTTTTTCCTGTAACATAAATTATACAGAAATTTGTTTAAGTGATAAAGGATTACCGAATCTACTGAACTGGATTTATTCGATGTTTTTTTGTTAATATATCTATAGCTTGGTATGTGATTTTACATCAATTCTGTGGTCCTAGATGTTATATCAGTTCAATGGTAATAAATGTTACATCATATCTTGGGTATTGGATGTTAAATCAGTTCTGTGGTATATGATGTTACATCAGTTCTGAGGTATTTGATGTTACATCAGTTCTGAGGTATTAGATGTTACATCAGTTCTGAGGTATTTGATGTAACATCAGTTCTGAGGTATTTGATGCAACATCAGTTCTGTAGTATTTGATGTTACATCAGTTCTGAGGTATTTGATGTTACATTAGTTCTGAGGTATTTGATGTAACATCAGTTCTGAGGTATTTGATGCTACATCAGTTATGTCCTATTTGATGTTACATCAGTTCTGTAGTATTTGATGTTACATCAGTTCTGAGGTATTTGATGTATTATCAGTTCTGAGGTATTTGATGTAACATCAGTTCTGAGGTATTTGATGTAACATCAGTTATGTAGTATTTGATGTTACATCAGTTCTGAGGTATTTGATGTAACATCAGTTCTGTAGTATTTGATGTTACATCAGTTCTGAGGTATTTGATGTTACATTAGTTCTGAGGTGTTTGATGTAACATCAGTTCTGTCTTAATTTATGTTACATCAGTTCTGTAGTATTTGATGTTACATCAGTTCTGAGGTATTTGATGTTACATCAGTTCTGTAGTATTTGATGTTACATCAGTTCTGTAGTATTTGATGTTACATCAGTTCTGTCCTATTTGATGTTACATCAGTTCTGTAGTATTTGATGTTACATCAGTTCTGAGGTATTTGATGTAACATCAGTTCTGAGGTATTTGATGTTACATCAGTTCTGTCCTATTTGATGTTACATTGTTCTGTACTATTTTATGTTACATCAGTTCTGAGGTATTTGATGTAACATCAGTTCTGTAGTATTTGATGTAACATCAGTTCTGTAGTATTTTATGTTACATCAGTTCTGTCCTATTTGATGTAACATCAGTTCTGAGGTATTTGATGTAACATCAGTTCTGTGCTATATGATGTTGGATCAGGTCTATGGTATTTGATGTTACATTAGTTCTGTGTTATATTTGTTGTTACATCATTTCTGTGGTATTTGATATTACAACAGTTCTATTGTATTTGATATTACACCAGTTATATGAAATTTGATGTTACAACAGTTCTACGGTGTTTGATTTTCTTCGGTCATGTGGTGGCTTGATTTTACATGTTCTGTGGTTATTAGATTTAAATTAACATCAGATCTCTTTGTGTTGTTTTGAAAAAAAAGAGAAAACAAACAGACAGTTGAAAACTTTTTACTTTATGGAGTTTGTACATCTTTTAGAACCAAAGAATAACTAAATACAGATTTACAGATTTTCCTCATATTTCTTTCGTCCAATTCTATTAAAGCTATGTTTAAATAAAAGGGTGATAAAAGTGTTTTAAACTTACCGTGGGCATTCATTACACGAGTCGGGATAGCTATGTTTAAAAAACAAAGGTAGACTTTCAAAAGGAAATTGATAAAAACCGATCAGATATTATGTTATTATGTTAATCATTAATACAATAATATATGAGAGAATAATTATACTGTTTTACAAATGTGCAACAAAGAATATATCACAGAGAATATAGCTATATTAATATTATCCTAATTTATATATATATATATATATATATATATATATATATATATATATATATATATATATATATATATATATAGCCAAGCCAAGCGGTAACATTGTTAGATATAGTATTTAATGTAAGCATACAACAGCAAACCTAAGTTCTTAATGGCAGATATTTCAATTGTTAACATGCTAGTTTAGATCCAAATCCACCAATTGCAATATGAAAAATTGATATTTTTTTGTGTGGCATGTAGGTGAGCTTATATCTAATCTAAGCTTACTTGTCCTACTGAGAGCTGGCCTCGTTGAATCCTCGGGATAGATTATCGGTGTGGCCGAAACGCTCGAATATCGAGAAGTTTCGGTGTCGGAGTTTGTGACGATAGGATCCTGTAATGAAGCAAGCGTTTACAATATTACAAATTCCAACATCAAAATGAGTATGTAGAGTTGTTTCCGTTGGGTCTTGGCATATAAGGCATGTATAGTTTCGTATAAAACTATTTAGTGCGGAAAAATATGCTAGTATTGAAACAGTTTTCATGCTCAAATAATCAATTTATCATGAGTTCTATACAAATTTATTTATTTGATAATAAAATAGATTAAAGTAAACAAATAATCAGCTCCATGTAGCCCTATTTCGCTTTGACATGTAATGAATGTATAAATTTAGGTCTATCTTCTACAAAATATTAATATTGTTCACTTGATTTTCGATACGATATAAGATACAGTGAACTTCTTTTTTTTTCTGTTTTTTTTTTCAATTGGCATGTGTTATATGTTGCTTTTTTTTTAAAACTAGTAAAAGCCTGTTGACGCAACAAGAGCATGAAACAATAAGCTTAGTTCAAAAAAGTGAATAAGGGAAAGCATTAGGTCGTTGCACTGACATTTAAAAGAGTTGCCGATATTTTATTTGGCCACGAAAGCAATATTTCCTGTTCGTAAAGAGAAGAGGAAAAAGTTTAAACTCTCTTTCAATATATCCTTATAGGCCTACTAACGATGCATCAAAAATAATATTAATAGTACTTACGTTGCTTTGCTTGCTGACAAAAAATGTATCGGATGTGCTGACAAGATGCCAAGAGACATCTGTTGCTGTTAGTTCCTGGAAACCCACAGTAGTTGCTGTGTCAGCATCAGTATAAATTAAAATCGGCGTCTGGAAGCTTATAATTATCGTTGGACTGCTGCTAGCGTCATCCAAGGTGCCGGATACTTCCGAAGCCAAGGTAGGCCTATCGATCATCACCGAAGTCAGTAAAATTTGATCAGTGGTGACTTCTTGCGCGGCTGTCGAGCTTGTTAAAACCAAAGAAGCTGCTGTTAGGGTTGTACTACTGTCTGCTATTGTCGGTGTTGGTATAAACCAGGTAGTCGAGTCGTGGCTGACTGCGTTGTGTGTGGACGTTAATGATTCTAAAGGTGGCGTACCGCTCAAAGAAGGCGTCTGAAAATTTGATGACATGTTTGCTATTGAAGATTCTGTTTGGTTATAAGACAATGAGCTGGACGGTGCGTCTGGCGATATTTCGCTAAAAGAAGACGCAGTTGGTGAAATATACGACGTTATCGGTGGTATTTCGCTTGGAGATTGCATAGCGGATAAAACAGGTGTCACTACATGGGATGTTTCGCAATCCGATGACATACTTAAAGAAGTAAATATTAATGATGTAGAAATTTCGCTATACGACGTTTCTAGTTTCTGAGTAAGTGACTCGAAGACTAGATTATTGCCTGTTGAAAACCCTGAATCGAATGATCCTGTAACAGAAGTTTCTTGAACCATGGCTTCAGTGTTCGACATACTGTTTGTAACGACCACATTGGATGACGTGACATCACTGAGCACTATATTGGTTAATGTATCGACGCTTATCGTCTGTAAAAACGCCGTGTTCGTTGATGTCGAAGAGGTAGTGGTTGCGATACCGCTGCTGGTATATACAGAAGCAGTAGCTGGTGCCAGTGAAATATTTGCTCTTGTTGGAACTAGTATTGTTAGATTTGTTGGAATTGTATCAACTCTGGCAAATTAAAAAAACGTGTTTTGCTTCCTTAGTTCAAAGACTACGTTTACATTTTTACATTTATTAAAACATTATGCAAATAAAATGACACAGCAACTAAGGTTTACGAATGAACTTATAAAGAATTTTAATATTAATCCATATGCGAATGAATCTATGACATTTCTATTGCTCTACTCACTACTCCGATTTAACTGTTTAGTTTTTTTTTCTTTGTGAAAATGTATTCGTATTTACACATCCTCTATAAGGTCTTTTTGGAGCTAGTTAATTACAACCCCACACATTAAGTTGCTTAAAATAAAAATATGGTAAATTATTGATGGCTGGATACCAGATAAAAACTCTTATTGCACTTATAATTGATCTTAACTCGTGCATTATATAACTAGATCATCGTTCTATCCTGCACTAGCTAGTCAGGCAACAGGTAGAAAACTCGGGCGTAGAAAAATGGACGTCCTAATATATCTGGAAAGGAAGTGAATGAAAGCAATTACCAAGGTTTAAACCCAAACTCTTCTACAACACTGTCGATAATATCAAATCAACTATCACCAATTCTCTATTAAGTAGTAAATAAGTAGTTTATAAGCCAAGAAACACGGGCCAGCTTTACCTGAAAGCGTAAAGTCCGAGTTGACCAACATTTGAGTCTGAGAGAACATCAAATAGAAGTGTCTCCATGGACGCTGGCAGTATATACGTAGAAATGATGTCTCCTTTGTAGAAACCAATCTTAACCAAAAGAAAAGATATTCTTAAAATATGCATTTAGTAACACGAAGTCATTGAACAATATAAAGTGTGATGGACAAACGTTGACCAGAAATTAATTCAGACATATTATGCAGAATCGTCTATTTTATCAGGTTTTGTTTCAACTGGTAGAAAATCAAAACGATATACAAAAAATATTCAATTACTTCAAAATCATTTTATATTAAAACATCTCGGCCTTAAAATTACTTTGTTACTTGCAAAGTACCAGTGCAGTCAACTTAAAAATAACTTTAAAGAAATAAGTAGTAAATATTTTGATTCAATAATAAAACGTCTTTTATTAGGGTTTAATGGAAAACTATAGCTTTCCTAGTTGTCAGTTCTTGTCTGCGAATTTAAAGAAACAGTAGAGGTAAATTCAAACTTTTAAATAAAGTATTTGTAAAAGTAAATGTTTTCATTTTATATTTTGTCTTTTCATTATTTTTAAGGTAGAACTTCAGAAAAAAATGTCTTTATAGATATAGCGTCTATAATATATACGATTAGAACTAAAATTAGGATGAAAATATAAAGTTGTATAAAGCGGAAGTCCTATGGACAGCGTAATTGGCTGCGCATGGAAAACACGACTCTTAAACTCTAAAAAAATAGAGCAATCGTTCATTCGTATTATAGTCTTTAGATGAAACAATGGTTATCTACTCTATTTAAGGCCCACCTTTGAAAGCATGGGTCTAGCTAACTAGGGTTAACACTTAAAATGTCGACGAATTTCTTAATAAAAGATTCAAACACAATATTTTAAAAATAACATTAACATAGCAAATATATAATAGATTTATAAACGTACCTGTGTTTTAATGATCAGATCGTTTATGTCGTAATCATCATAAAAGCTATAGTCGTCGTAAAATATCCACTCAATGCGATCATAGTGAAAACTGCAAAAACTCTTTGAACCGTCTGTGGTAATCACCAGTTGAAATGTATTTGTCTACAAATAAAAACATTGACATAATTGATTATCTATGTATCTATCTTTCCTTTTGCTTGTGCTTCCAACTCCCTTCTGTCTTTCCATCGGTATGCCTTTCCACATATCTGATCACGTCGCTTTTACTGTTTTTAACACTGTCCTTCTATCTTAATGACATTTGTCATTGGATAATTATGTCACAATGTCCGTAAGTCTACCCATCGCTAGTTGGTCCTTCTTTTCTTCAGTGCGACATAACAATAGGAATCAAACCGAACCAAACACACTGTCGCGTGTTGGGCACACGATCAGGTGGAAAATGGGTTAAGGGCTGCTAGTTGTCTTATATAGGGGTTGGTCCCTATAAATGTATATGTATCCCTGTATTTCCGTGTGGCTAGCACAGATGACTGAAGTGACTTGTTGGAAGTAATCCAAGCAGAGACACGATACTCCAAGCGGACAGACACAATACAAAACAGATTCTTATGTTTCAACGTTCAAAAACTGTTTAATTTAGACAGGAGTCGCCAATGGCTTCGGACTGAGAATTGCAGAAATAAATGGTTCACTTTAGGCTAAATGACTAAGTCTCTTGTCAAGCAGGTTATAATCTAAAGACAAGTCCTAACTATACAGTATCTAATATACAATTAGCTACTGGCGACTGCACACTGGCACAACTCAGAACCAACTAACTAAATACTTCCTCCCCAGTATTAAAACTGGAGTGGACTGTAGTAAGGGTGGGGGGAGAGGGGTAATTGACCAACATGATAAGTCATTGGTAGAGGGGCTAGGGTGGAGAGGGAGAGGGGGGGCTGGTGGCCGCGCAGGTGCTTCGGACGGCTCTGAGGTTCTCAGACCTGCTGACCACTGAGAGCTTATTACGTACGTGTTACCTGTCGTAATCCTCTCACCGAGGGAGAACGGACGGCGAGTGAGGAAAGGGTTTTTTTTTTTGGGGGGGGGGGCGGGGGTGCGTTGATGACTCATGGGAACTAGACATGTAGTGTTATACATTATAAGACAGATTGGAAACGGGGGGCAGTTACATCAATGGTGTATTTTCAAACATTATATAGGTGTATGATATATAATACATAATTGTAACATAAACATAAAAGAAGTGTAATTAATCAATTACAATATACAGGCATAAATACAGATTACAAATACAACATACACCCTTCATATTCACATTGGTTCGTACCGCTAGAGTAGGACTAAGTATAGTTTTGCAGATTGGTGCTATTTGAATGGTTGTGCTTTTGACGCTAGGCTGAGCGGGGTACCTAAAATCCGGAACCATCACACACACCATCACACCATCACACAAACCAAACTCAAACCCTACCGACCAACGAACCGAACCGAATCAAAGCCAAGCTCTGGACACCTCCGAACCCGAACTCTGATGAACTCCGAACCCTAGTGCTATGAAGCAAGTAAATAATATATAGGTAGTGACTAAAGTAAGAATTAAAAAGTCGAAATAAAACCCATTTTTGGATATTAAGAAAACCTATATAGGAAGTGAATAGTCATGTGACTGCCCATGCTTACTCAGTCTTTTTTTCTCATAGCTTGTAAGGAACGCACGCATAAATATAGACTCAGAGAATATTAGTAAAAATGTATATTATGTTGCTACTATAATCTATATTTGTTCATTGGATGTGAATAGTTAATAATATTAATAAATTACATATGCTGCAACAAGGAGTTCCTTTATTTAAATTACAAGTTCAAATATATATTGTGAAGTCGTCTGTTTTCAATGTTTGATATCAAGTAATTCAGCAACTGTAGCAGAAACACTCTGAAGAGACTAATAATATAAATTGATGGTCCAACAATAATTTAGGACATCAACAGATTTGGTGGCAAGTTCGGTGCTAACAGAAAAAGAAGCTGAAATATATAATATATTGATTTTCGAGATTTTTCGAACAACAAGACATTCTAAAAACCACATGGAATATTATGTGAGTATACCAGTTTTTGAACGTTTCAAAACTGAAGTCTGAGTCTATTATTTCAAATCCATATGTTAATAATCTGATTGAGCAACATACTAGCTCTCAGAATATGTAAAATTTGTCCGTCGATGACAAAAATAACTTTATTATAAAATTCGATACAAAAAATCGAATAAAGTGACTATACATAGGTCATTATTTGCAACCGGAAAAAGTTTGGTTACCACATGTTGTCAACAAGGAACCTAAACTATATATATTCAAGTCCGATGTGACATGCCCATATGTTGAAGTCCGATTTGACATACCCATATGTTGAAGCCTGATGTGACATGTATTCAAGTTGAAGTCCGATGTGCTTACCGGAAGATAAATAAATAACATTAAATAACTTTAAATAATTAAATTATATTGTGTATACCAAAGACATTTGACATTAATATTAATTAATGGTATACATTTTTTTTCTGTGTTAATTCTAAAATTGGATTATACCATACTGAAGTGGTAACTTGAAGCAGCTCAACTTGAAACAGTGTAAGCATTCTTTGGATTATTAAATAATTAATTAAGTTTCTTCTGGATTTCTACTCTGGATTTACATTGCAGTGATTTCATACAGTGAATGTGTATTCATTTGGATTATTATTTAGTCTTTAATTTTAATCATATTCTTTACATTCATTAGTATGAATTATATATATATATGTATAAAGCGGGCTTTGGTTGGTGGTAAGTTTTAATCAAATCTCTTGTCTATTCTTTTTCTGTCTATAATCTATTTCTGTTTCTTAAAAGAGATTGATTAGAAATGATTCTTTGTTAGGGTTATTTCTGTTAGTTGTTTTGACTTTGTTTGTTTTTTCGTTAAGTATTATTAAAGTAAAATTACTATAGTCTTGTCAATGTTATACATGTTGTGATTCTTTGTCAAAAATTCCTCTTTCTTGTGGTCCAAGCAGCATTAGTGTATTGTGATTGTGTTTTTTCTATTGTTACTTGATATAAATTTTTTTTGTGTCTAGTTTTTGAAATATCATTAATATGCATTAGTTAGTTTTTGAGATATTCAATATGATCTCTGAGTATAATGGTCTATGGTAAAAACCAACACAATAATAATATGAATAATCAGATTCATAACTATATGATTTAAGTAGTGCCCAAATACATGTAACTACAATTAACACAATAATAATTGATATCTAATACATGTAACTACAAATGTATATAATATACACAATATAACAAATGTCATAGCCTATATAACAATAATATTGTGCTGTGCAGTGCTAATAAAATAGTATTGTTTAAGATTGATATTGTAATAAACAATAATAGAATACTTGCTTATAATAACATTAATCTAATTGGTATGTGCCATCATTCCTGCTAATAATATTGTATATGTGCTACCATTATAATAAGATTATACGTTGCCTTGCGGAAAATAACTGTTGCAACCTATATAGTAATAATAAGAAATAATAAGTCATAATAGCAAAAGTGACTTGACTTGCATTCAACTCTACCATAAAATTGCTAATAATAATAAAATAAACAAGCCATAATAGAAAATGTGTCTTGGCTTAGCTAATATTTCATGATTCTAGCATCTTGCATTCTGAATTATAAGCATCTTGCTTTAGCATAGGATTATAAAAGTTGCTGTAATATAAAAATGCTCATTCTGTAGTTAATAAATATTGTCATTCAGTATAGGAATAAAAGATTGCTGTACTAGAAAAAAGGGCCTTATACAAATTGTACTGTACTATATGGTCATACATTTTGACATTCACAATAAACAATAATGGAGTCAAAGATTCAATTACTCTATGATGAGGCAAAATTGTTAGCAAAAGAATATGGTATTACTGATAAGAAAGAATATCAGGAATTTGTTGAAAATAAAGTTAAACAATTGAAAAAAGAATTAGCAGATAAGGAAAGAGATGAGCGAGCAGAATTATGGGCTCATGAAATTAAACAAAGAGAACTTGACAATGAAATTAAACAAAGAGAACTTGACAATGAAATTAAACAAAGAGAATTAGACAATCAATTGAAAGAAACTCAATTAAAATTAGATCATGAATTGGAGTTGGCTAAATTACAAAATACTAAAGTTGAGCAAACCAATAATGAAAAATCTAAACATGGTGTAAGATTCAAAATGCCTCCTTTTGATGGAAAAGAGAAAATTGTTGATTTTCTAAATTTATTTGAAGCCACATGTAAGGGATATGGGATTCCCATTTCAGAATATTACATTCACCTTATTCCACAATTGAAAGATAAGGGTAGGGAAGCTATATCTCACATTGATAAAGAAATAACTGATTATGCCATTATCAAAGAACAGTTAATTAAATTCTTTATTCACTCTGAGGATTATTATAGACAAAAGTTTCATAACTTTATCTTAACAGACAAGATAGAACCGAGAGCTTTTGTGTCTGAAGTGAAAACATTTTTACTTACATGGTTAGACTTAGTAAAAATAGATACCAAAAATCCTAATGAGATTATAGAAATCATGGTGGTTGATAAAGTATTAGAACAAGCTTCTAAACCATTGTTTACTCACATTATGGAAAGAAAAGTGAAGACAGTTGAAAATTTGATAGATGCCATCTCAAATTTTAAAGATAGTCACTGTCAGTGATTGAAATAGAACATAATAAATAGTCTATGGTCAAAGATAGATAACCAATGAAAAGAAGAGTAGACCTTGACCTTGGATAGTAAAAGCAGACGGAGACTATAATAATTGCGCAGTTGTGTTGTTAATTCACGTGTTAGGTTAGAAAAGATCGGAGGAAAGGTTACGAGACTTGACATTGGTAGAGTAGTGGGCATTCAGCTTTTGTAGAGAGAGGAGCTGTATTTTTATGTGAAGATTTTATAATGAAGATAATAGGAGAGATCTCTGTGAATATATTCTGTAAATTATGTAATGTGTATTGCAATGCTATTGCGTGAATATATATATATACAGATATCATTGTGCATGGATATTCATATGAATTGTGAGGACATAAAATTATATGTGTGTGGATAAATTTATATCTATACATTTTACTGTTCCTGGAGAGTGTTATTAACTTTGTCACTAACAGTCACTAAATAGCAACTTACAACTGGTGGCAGCGGTGAACGGCAACTACTAAACTACTACGCTACAACATAATGAAATGCTTCCACAAGAACAAATCTTAGAAGGTAAAGTCTGATTTTCAAATTGTCAACTCTCTCAAGCAAACTATTCAACCCAGTCAACCTGGTCATAAAATCGTTAGAGAGAACGCTAAAACATCTCTCAGAAAATATATGATTTGCTGTTGGATGGCAGAATTTAATGGACGATTTCTAAAGATATTAATCAAGATTTAATCAACACTGTATAAAGCCATATTCAGGATAACAGGAAACGGAGACACTGCAGTAAGACTTGTAAAAGTCAGTAGATACATAGGCGGCACAACAAGCAACAAAAAGGTGGGTGCACGTGGCGCTCTACATCTCAACCCACATTGCAATTTTCAAAGGTGCCGACGCTGGAATTAATAAATTTTTTTCAAGATTATATTTGGATTAAGTGGAACGTCGAGAGCTGTCGTATGAATTTCTTTGTGATCAATCGTTGATCATGAAAAATTGAATTATCACGCAAGGTACATTTTTAAACAAAAAGCTTCTGAATCTAGACTCTGTAACATTTTACAATACGCTATGAAGTGAAGCAATGACGTCACACAAGATGGTGGACACTAGATAAACAAAATGGCGGCACACTGTTGTTAATCACCTTCTTTTTTCAAATAGTATACAGTATCAGTGAACTTTAAATAACTATTGTTGAACTTTATCAACCTTATCAACTTTGATTAATTATTTTATTGTACATATACATCCCGACGTGACATTGAATGTCAGTAAACAGATTAGCCGGAAGTCAGATGTAAAGATCTTGTGATATACACAGTACCTATTTTAAATATCCAGTTCCCATCGGAGATGGCAGATTTCACGTGAAGTGAAGACAGATCACACAATTGTCATAGTGTGCCTACCGTATGCTAGTCATACATGGATATGTAAAACTTTCAGACTCGTCATAGTCGGAATAGTGTGTTAACATTACATCAAGGCATTGAAGAAACTGACACTGATCGTTACTATCGTTACATCAAGTCATTGAAGAAACTGACACTGATCGTTACTATATCCTCTTTCTTATGTGTAATTACTGCCTTTCTTTATCAGTAATTACTTTGTTAAATATAATAATTTCATGTTATATGTATACAATATATGTGTGGAAGGTTGGAGGTAGTCTATGTTAAGACCTCAATACTTTTACTTCTGTCTTTACTCTAATTATGTTTCTTTTCGAGATTTTAATGTAGATGATTCTATAGGGATATTTGTTTTATTTACAAATATAGTCGTTAGCTGTGTAAGTCTTGTTTGTGATCGTAAATAATTGTTGTATTGTTATTAAAACATCATATTGTTTGGTCAATGTTTATATATTGTAATTCTATTGTTGAATTCCTCTTGGTATTGTCTATTTAAAGCAGCAATTATTTTGTTTTTTGTGTTCATATGCATTATTTGTTAAGTAGCAAATAATTTATTATGCAAATAACTTTGGAGTACTGTAAATAATATAATTAAGTTTTGAATTCTTTTAAAAGATGCAATAACATACTTGTGAGGTAACATAATATTGCGCACATACAGATTCAGTACATTGTATAAATATTCATAAAATAAGCTTTGTAACACATAGTAAATTTTGGGGTGGTCCAGAAGTTGAACTTTCATTTGACTCAAGTAATTTATGGTGAGTAAATACATTATTTTGTCATTGCACATTTATTGTCCTACCGTAGGAACTTAGTGTGATTAGATCAAGAAAGAGACAAGTCATATAAGTCATCAAGCTTTGACGAACTCTATAAAAATATAAATGTGAACAAATAATCATGTAAGTCATCAAGCTTTGATTATCATTGGGTCACATTTTAGTATAACTAATATATAGAATCTGTGTTATTGATCATATCAGTATATGATTAAGTTGGTCACAGTACAAATAAATTGAATTTGTGTAATAAATAAAACATACTTTAAAAATTGTGTAATAACAAATACATAATAACATTGGACAAATAAGCAAATAAAAAAAAATGGCTTCGTTTGAAACTAATGCACAAATGTATGCCAGGGCTAAAGAATTAGCTATGGAATATGAAATAGAGAAAAAAGACATGATGAAATTTATTGAAGAAAAAGTTCAGGCTTGGACTTTAGCACAAAAACAAGAACAAAAAGAGATAGAAAATAAGGAAAGAGATAAAAGAGCTGAAGATAGAGAATTTGAAAAACTAAAAATAGCTGAAGATAGAGAAATTGAAAAATTGAAAATAGCTCAGCACACAGAAGATAGAGAAATTGAAAAATTGAAAATAGCTCAGCACACAGAATTAGAACATAAAAGGTATGAAACTGAATTAGAGTTAGGAAAAATGAAGGTCACAGAATCTTACACTCATAAAGTTAATGACAAATTTAACGTACAGCCCTTTGATGGAAATGAAAATAATTTAGATAGTTTCTTATCTATTTTTGAGGAAAATTGTATAGCTAATAACTTACCAAAAGATAAATGGGCTGCTAAATTATTAGGAGCAGTTAAAGAAAAGGGGCTAAAAGCAGTAGGTGAAGGAATTGGTAGAACATATGATCAAATAAAAGCAGCAATGTTCAATTTTTATAATTTTACACCTGATCATTATAGAAAACAATTTCATAAGGTTAGATTGGAAGCTAGTGACAACACTGATAGGTTCATTAATGACATAAGCCAATACCTAGAAAAATGGTTAACACTAAGTAAAGGGGACATAAATAATCCCAGACATATATTAGACATGATAATTATTGATAAAATTGTCACAATGGCCACTCCAGAACTATTTACATATCTTAAAGAAAGAAAAATTAGAAATGTAGAGGAATTGAAAACAGCATTAAATAATTACAAGGACAGTCATCCTGGTGTGGCACTTAGTAAAAATGAAGATACAAATAATTTGAATGCTTTTGAAAACAACTTGAATGTTTTCAATGCATATCAAAATCAGGACAACAGACCAAGAAACCAAAATAGGAGTAATGCTAGGAACACTAACTATCCTTTCAGAAGACATAGTTTGTCACCCACAAGAAACACTAATTCTAATAACCAAAATAATGGTAGATTTTTCAATAAAGGTAACAACAATAATAGAGGTTACTATAATAATAATAGAGGTTACTTTAAACAAACTAGAGGTAACAACAACAGAGGCTATTATAGTGGCAATAATAGTAGGGGTTCTTACAATCAGTCTAGAGGCAATAGCAATAGGGTCAATGATAATCCTACATCAATAAGATGTTATAATTGTCAGGGTTATGGGCACATATCTTATGATTGTTCATCACCGTTTCAGGGCCAACAAACTGAACCTAAACAATTGTTTGACAGTAACTTTTCTCAAAGTAACAATTTTTCAACTGTAGCACCAAAATCTAATACTGGAAAATACTTTACTAACATACATGAAGCAGGTGGACAGTTATACTTGTTCCCTTCTTATGTTAATCATATTCAGACCATGACATTGAGAGACACTGGGTGCTCGTGCTTAATAGTACAAGCTAATCTAGTTGAGTCTGATCAATATATTGATGACATAGAAGTAATTACACTAGGTGATGGGAGTTCCATTACATGCAAATGTGCAAATATTTTAATTGACACCCCTTGGATCGCAGGGAAAGTAAAAGCTGTCGTAATGCCCAAATGCACCGCTCCACTTATCATAGGTAATGCAGCCAATGTTAAACCAGACAATTCAGTACAAATTTTTGAAGAATGGATTAGGAATAGACTAGATATAAAAGAAATTCAGAATCCTATGACTTTGAATGAATTCAATAATGATCCCATCAGTACACTATCTCAAAATCTATGCATTTTGAAGTCAAATAATGTTCAATCACATGAATGGATAAACATGTTGGAACCTGTGAAACTAAAAAGTAAAGAAAATAACTTCCATAATTGGAATGGTACTCAACAAATTGGTCAATACATAGATGAGTTTGAAAATGTGTGTAATGAATTGAATGTTCCTGGTGAATTGAAATCTATAATTTTGACTCAGCATGTCAGAAATCATGATAAAGCTTTAAAGATAGCAAATGATCATTTGGATAACTATGAAAACCAAAAAGATGTCTTAAACAAACATTTAACTGTAGCTATTAGCAAGAAAGAGACATATAAACCAGAAATAAGTAATCATGAAAAGAATCAGGTAGAAAAACAAACATTTGCTGAAAAAAACACTGTAAAGCATAATGAAAAAACAGTGCTTGAAATGGGTAAAATAACTCATCAATTGTTACAAGCTGAACAGAAAAAAGATGACTATATAAATAAATTGTTAGAAAATAAAACAAATACTAAAGAAGGTGAATTCAAACAGAATAAAGGTATAGAAATAAAGAATGAAATAGTTATTCGATTCAATATAGATGCACAAATGCATAACAGAGAAGAGCAGATAATAGTTCCCAAGACATTAGTAAATACAATAATTGTAGCTGGACATAGTAAACCACTAAGTGGACATTTAGGTACAGATAAGACGTACCATACAGTAAAAAGAAATTTTTGGTGGAAGGGAATGAAAAGAGACATTCAACATCACATAAAAGAATGTTGTAATAGTTGTTTAAGGAAAAATAAGAACACATCTACTCACATAGCTCCCATTCAAGAATTTAATGTGATAGGAATACCATTTCATAAGGTTGCAATAGACATAATAGGTCCCATGACAATGACTAAAACTAATAAAAACAGATTTCTTTTAGTTATGGTTGACTTAGCCACAAAATGGGTAGAGGTTATTCCACTGAAAGACATAACATCTGAACGCATTTGTACGGCTTTGTTGTCCGTATTTACAAAGTATGGTTTTCCTATGGACATATTAAGTGACAATGGGACACAGTTTGTTTCCAATTTAACTAAAGCATTCCATGAATTGCTAGAAATAACCCAGATATTTTCCACTCGATATCATCCACAGTCGAATGGATGTGTGGAGAGATTTAACCAGACAATTAAACTAATGATCCAAAAATGCTGTATAGATAAGCCTAAGGAATGGGATATTTATTTACCTATGCTTTTGTTCGCATGCTATACACCAGACAACTAATTATTCACCATTTGAACTAATGTTTGGAAGACAAGCCAATAGTCCTTTGGACAATTTCAAAAATACAATACTTGATAATGATGACATTGAGTATAATACAGAAGAGTATATTGAAGATTTAAAATCTCAACTTGGTTATGTAAATAAAATAGCCAATGAAAATTTAAAAATGTCAGGACAAAAACAAAGAGAAATAAAAAACAAACATAGGTATTTGAGAACCTTGAAACCTAATGATCTAGTATTGGTTTTTTCACCAACACCAACAAATAGTAATAAGGAATGGCATGGTCCATATACTGTTAAAAAAAGAATTAATACAGTTTCATATGAAATCTCTGTAAAAGACTCTATAAGAAAATTTCATATCAATGATCTTAGAAAATATTCAGTGACAGCTGAAAACATTAACACAATTGAACATAATGTAACGTCTGAAAATAGTAGTGAAGATTATGTAGTGATAAAACTGAATGATGACACAAATGTTTCACAAGTGCAAAATTGTAATGTACTACAAAATAGCAATACTAAAAGCTATAAAGACATTTCTTTAGCTCATTTAAAAGAATTACAAATCAAAGAAGTGAAGGAAATATTAAAGAAATTTGAAAAAGTAATTTCAGACAAACCTGGTCATACAGAGACAATAGAACACTGTATAGAATTAAATGATGAAACACATTTTAGAGCCAAAGTATATCAGGTACCCCAAATGCAGAAAGCAAATGTTGAGAAAGAGTTAGATACATTGTTAAAAGAAGGGCTGATACGCAAATCGATATCACAAATTTCGTCACCTATGGTGATAGTAAAGAAGAAAGATAATAGCATTAGATTATGCTGTGATTATCGAAAACTGAATGCAGTTACACAAATAGATCAGGAAGGCTTAGCTAATATAGAAGACATTGTTAATGAGACAGTGAAAGGAAAAATATTCTCTACCTTAGATTTAACTAGAGGATTTTGGCAAATTCCTATGCAGGAACAATCTAAACAATACACCGCATTTACAACAGATCAAGGATTATATGAATGGAATGTAATGCCTTTCGGATTGATTAATAGTACTGCAACATTTACTAAAATTATGCGCAAAATAATACCTAGACATCCCAATATTGTTCATTATGTAGACGATATTTGCATATTCACTGAGACTTGGGAACAACATTTGAAAGTTTTAGAAGAATTGTTAGCAATACTAGCTGAACATAATCTAACTATTTCACCACAAAAGATGAAATTAGCTCATAATGAAATTGAATTTTTAGGACATAAATTTAAAGATCAGGCAATACAACCAATTGATAGGATGCAAGAAAAAATGTTGAACATAAAGAAGCCTGAAACAAAAAAACAAGTCAGAGCTTTGTTAGGACTATTTGGTTACTATAGAGATAACATTGAAAATTACAGTCAAATAGTAAAACCACTTGTAAATTTAACAAGGAAAGGTCAATCTAATACAAAAATTAATTGGACTTCAGAATGTGAAAAAGCAATGCAAAATTTAAAAATACTATTTTCTAAAGAACCAATTTTAACTACCATTTCAGCTAAAGATACAATCATTTTAGCTACTGATGCCTCTAGGCAAGGTCTTGGTGCATGTTTAATGAAACATTGTCTGGAGGAAAATAGTAATATGACAAATAAAAAAGAAAAGAAAATTATGGGTATTTACAAACCAGCATTGTATATAAGTAGATCACTGACAAAAGCAGAGGAAAAGTACTCTGTAATTGAGTTGGAAGGTTTGGCCATTGTATGGGCAGTAACTAAACTAAAAAGATATTTGTTAGGTCGTAAATTTACAATATTTACAGATCACAAACCTTTGATTAATTTCAATGTGAGCAACGTGAACAATAATAGGATCAATAAATTTGCAATGAAACTTAGTGATTACCAGTTTAACATACAAAGTATTAAAGGGACAGTAAATCACATACCTGACATATTGTCAAGATTAGCCATGTAAACAGTCACAAACTCATTGTACATAATTACACTTACTAACATTGTCTACTAGCAATAACTAACAAACTATACTAACAAATATTATTACATGTATGATTTATAATCTATGCATTGATTTATGACTTATATGGATGTATTAATTATGTTTTGGATATAAAAATGCCATGAATGTCATTTTATTATGGGCAAGGGGGGTGTGTCAGTGATTGAAATAGAACATAATAAATAGTCTATGGTCAAAGAGAGATAACCAATGAAAAGCAGACGGAGACTATAATAATTGCGCAGTTGTGTTGTTAATTCACTTGTTAGGTTAGAAAAGATCGGAGGAAAGGTTACGAGACTTGACATTGGTAGAGTAGTGAGGATTCAGCTTTTGTAGAGAGAGGAGCTGTATTTTTGTGTGAAGATTTTATAATGAAGATAATAGGAGAGATCTCTGTGAATATATTATGTAAATTATGTAATGTGTATTGCAATGCTATTGCGTGAATATATATATATACAGATATCATTGTGCATGGATATTCATATGAATTGTGAGGACATAAAATTATATGTGTGTGGATAAATTTATATCTATACATTTTACTGTTCCTGGAGAGTGTTATTAACTTTGTCACTAACAGTCACTAAATAGCAACTTACAGTCACCCTAATGTAGAACTGACTAAACAAAATCAAACATTAAATACAATTCAGCATAGAAGAAGGAGCTATTCACCTCCTAGGTCTAGGCATAATCAATTTGGCAATAAAAAAAAGTTTGGTAATCAACCAAAATCTAATAATTACAGATGTATTTTTTGCAATGGTACAAACCATTCATCAGAATATTGTTACAGGAATAACAATGCAAGAGGTAGAAATTTCAATGCAAACTTCAATAGATCAAATATTGATCATAGACATTTTTCAAATCAAAATTTTTCTAATTTTGATAATAGAAACTTTCCAAATCAGAATTTTTCTAATTTTGAAAACAGAAATTGGCCAAATCAGAATTTTTCCAATAACAATGTGCCAAATCAAAATTTTGGAAGACAAGATTTTCCTAATACTCAAAATAGAGGAAGGAAAAACTACATACTGTGTAAGGGACACAGGAAGTAGTATAATATGTGTAGATGAAAGTATCATTCCAAATCAGAAACCCACCAATATAATAAGAGTGGATACTATAAAACTTGGAAATGGTTCCACTGTAAATTGTCCTGTCACTATAATAGACATTGATTGTCCTTGGCTTACAGGAAAAACAGAGGCAGCCATAATGAAAAACTGTGTTGCACCTTTAATTATTGACAATTCTTTCAATGTCAAACATGATAATAGTTTTGACATTTTTCAAAAATGGATGAATGAAAAATCCAATGATTTAAATTTGAAACCTGTTCTATTGCAAAATGAAAAGTTAGTAGATTTACCAGAACAAGAATTTTATCCTGCTCTACAAACTTTTATTTTTTTACAAACCATAGGAAAAACTTAAAATAATATTCTCAATGAGACACCAAACATAAACTTATCCATAAATAATGAAAAGGATAATCCTATTCCCAAATGGAATGGAACAGAAAAACTAGAACAGTATGTAAACAAATTTGAAAGTCAATGTGAAATAAACAATGTACCAAAAGAATTACATGCTATTTAACTATAAAGACATTTAGAAGGTCATAAACAAATATTCAACATTGCTAAAAATCAAATATCTGATTTTACTAAAATGAAGACTGAGATATTAGCATACATTGATAGTCCTCATAAAAAGGAAATTCAAATGAAAAAAACAGAAAATATCAGTTTAGTAAACATGCCTTTTGATGAGCTATCTCTAAAAAAAGAACAGAAAGAAGATCAATACATAATTAAAATAGTATCAGAAATTGAAAAAGGTCAGGTTAAAAATAAAAACATGGAAATAATAAATGGCATTCTCTGTAGAAAGGACAATAAATTAGATGTAACTCAAATAGTTATACCTAAGTCATTAACTGTCGAAGTAATGCAAATTTCGCACAACAATGCATTGTCAGGTCATTTGAGTAGTAAGAAAACAGTTTGTAAACTCAAAAAAAATTTCTGGTGGCCTAAACTGGAAAAAGATTTGAAAACATTTATTAAAAGCTGTGCTACCTGTCTTAGACATAATAAAAAAGATTCTAAACATAAGGCTCCATTACAAATGACTGATACAATAAATAAACCTTTTTACAAAATAGCAGTTGATATAATTGGGCCCATGAAACAAACTAAAACTACCAAAGCAAAGTTTGCCTTAACCATAATAGACATGGTAAGTAGATGGATTGAGGTAGTTCCTTTAAGTGAAATAACTGCAGAAAAGGTCTGTAATGCTCTTTTACCTATCTTTTGTCGTTTCGGGTTTCCAAAGTTCATATTGAGTGGCAATGGAACTCAATTCAAATCAAACCTTACTCAAGCTTTTGCACAAATGTTTAAAATCACTCAAATTTTTAGTTCTATATACCATCCTGAATCAAATGGTATGATTGAAAGGGCTAATCAAACAATAAAACAAATGATAACTAAAGTGTGTGAAGAGCATCCATTTGAATGGGATGATTACCTTCCTGCTATTTTGTTTGCTTATAGACAATCGGTTCATGAAAGCACAGGTTTTTCACCATTTGAATTAGTGCTTGGCAAAAATCCCAATGGACCATTGGATAATTTCAAATCAGAATTGTTAGGAATTAAAGAAAAAAAAATGTCTCCATTTGACTTAGTCAATAAAACTGAAGAACATATGAAAACAGCTTATGAATTTGCTGTACAAAAAAATCAAGAAATCAAATCTAAAACTTTAATCAGAGAAAATATTCATAAGAATATGAGAAAATTAGAAGTTGGTAATAAAGTACTTGTTTATTTGCCAATTGGCACTGGCAATACTATGGAATGGAAGGGACCTTTTGAAATTATACATAAGTTATCTGATGTAACTTACAAAGTTAACATTAATAACAAAGAAAAAATTGTCCATTTAAACAATTTAAGAGCTTATGAGGAAAACCAAATAAATGACAGTCAGTCAGATATTGAAAGCAAAATACAAAATAACAATATAATAATTTTTGAAGATAAGAATGTTCAAAACATTCCAAACATTGACTATTTTTGTGGTATAACCACACCAGCCAATAATGAAATAGATCAAATACAGTTAGACCATATTGAAAATCAAATGGTTAAAAACAATATTTTAAATTTATTGAATAAATTTACAACAACAATAACAGAGAAACCAGGATTAACAAATGTCATTGAACATAAAATAGAACTGACTGATCAAAAACAATTTAGATCAAAAGCATATAATATTCCTCAAATGCTTGTTGAAAAGGTAGATAAGGAATTAGACCAACTCATTGAAAGTAAGATAATAGAAAAAAATATGTCTCAGTACTCGTCACCCATGGTGAATGTTAGAAAAAAAAATGGTTCCATCAGATTATGTTGTGATTATCGCAAACTTAATAATGTAACTAAAATTGATCAAGAGGGTTTGCCTAATATAGAACATATCATTAACACTATGGCCACAGGTAAAATATTTACTACCATAGATTTAACAAGAGGATTTTGGCAAGTGCCTCTTGATGAGAAATCAAAGGATTATACAGCTTTTATTACAAATAAAGGCGTATTTAATTGGAACGTCATGCCCTTCGGTTTGGTCAATAGTACTGCTACATTCACTAAACTAATGAGACATATTTTACCTCACAATAAAAATATAGTTCACTATGTGGATGATATTTGTATTTTCACAAATACTTGGGATGAACACTTAATTCTATTAGAAGAAGTGTTGCAAATATTGAAAGACAATAATTTAACAGTATCTCCTTCAAAATAAAAAATAGGAAAAACTGAGATTGAATTTCTAGGACATAAATTTGAAAATGGCCAAGTAAAACCAACACAGCACTTACATAAAAAAATTCTAGAAATACAAACGCCTAAAACAAAAAAGCATGTAAGGGCATTACTTGGATTGTTTAACTATTACAGTAAATTCATTCCAAACTATAGTCAAATAGTCAGACCTATTATAGATCTAACTAAAAAATATCAATCCAATATTGTAAATTGGACTGACCAATGTGAAAAATCATTTAAAATCCTAATAGATGCATTTTCTAAGGAACCAATAATAGAAACAATTCAAAAAGATGATGACATCATTATAGCTTGTGATGCCTCAAAAGTCAGGTTTAGGGGCTTGTATTTACAAAAAGGTCATTGTGGACTCTGAAATAGTATATAAACCTGCCTATTATGTAAGTCGTGCACTGACTAAAAGTGAAAGGAATTTTAGTGTCATAGAATTAGAGGGTTTGTGTATAGTCTATGCTGTACTTAAGTTTCAATACTATTTGTTGGGTCGTCAGTTCACAATTCTCACAGACCATAAACCGCTTGTGAATTTTAATGTCTATAATGTCAATAACAAAAGAATAAACAAATATGCTTTACTTCTATCAGATTACAAATTTCAGATAAAAAGTATTGTAGGAAAAGATAACCATTAACCTGATGTGCTGTCGAGATTATCGATACACATCACTGACATCCAATAGTTTATCTCAGTATTACTGAAGTTGATTAGACAATACCAAAAGATAATTGTCTATTACTAATTGTCGTATAAACATTAGACATTATTCTTTGTGTCTTATGATTATATTTCTGCCTATGAATTTTTGTTGTTGTTTGTACATATATTAAATGAATTTTTTCTCTATGTATTATTAAATGAATGGTCATATGCTTTAATTAAGATTAAGATAAATTTGTTTTTCATTATTGTAAACATTTTTCGTATCAAAAATTATAATAAATTATTATTTTTTCTCTGTGGTTGGGGGGTATGCTATGAAGCAAGTAAATAATATATAGGTAGTGACTAAAGTAAGAATTAAAAAGTCGAAATAAAACCCATTTTTGGATATTAAGAAAACCTATATAGGAAGTGAATAGTCATGTGACTGCCCATGCTTACTCAGTCTTTTTTTCTCATAGCTTGTAAGGAACGCACGCATAAATATAGACTCAGAGAATATTAGTGAAAATGTATATTATGTTGCTACTATAATCTATATTTGTTCATTGGATGTGGATAGTTAATAATATTAATAAATTACATATGCTGCAACAAGGAGTTCCTTTATTTAATTACAAGTTTAAATATATATTGTGAAGTCGTCTGTTTTCAATGTTTGATATCAAGTAATTCAGCAACTGTAGCAGAAACACTCTGAAGAGACTAATAATATAAATTGATGGTCCAACAATAATTTAGGACATCAACACCTAGCTTTAAAGTTCAGTGAACCAAACCGAAAGAAACTACCGGTATTGAAAACTTACAAGAACCAAAGATAGTTCCGCTTGTTTCTACATTACTAGCTCGCAAAATGCTAAGAATGCTGAGACTTGTTTTGAAACCATATTTTAACCAGCATAAATTTGTAATCACCATCCCTCTCCCAACACTCAAACGTTTATGTAATAGACTAGTGCGTGACAATTACGACAGCAAAATTTATTTATTAAAAAGTCATCTGTTAACACTGAGTCTGTTTGCCCTCTTCTCCCCGCCCCCTCTACTAATTTGATCCTCTCTAAGTTACTTTCATCACCCCACATCCCAAACTTCTTTTCTTTCCTAGCGAATTACAGGCGCTTATGTCGTAAAAAAAAAGTTAGTGTTTAAAAAAATAAATATTATTTG
Source organism: Anisus vortex (assembly GCA_949126835.1). Taxonomy (NCBI): domain Eukaryota; kingdom Metazoa; phylum Mollusca; class Gastropoda; family Planorbidae; genus Anisus; species Anisus vortex. The sequence continues at coordinate 17,089,066 of OX421493.1, forward strand.
AGTATTTAAATATCGAAAGATTGCATGAATATATTATTTGAAGTACAATAAGCCTGATAGTAAAAAATGAAGAAAATATGTCTACAAGATTACATAATATATTTCAAAGCAGTTTAGAGAAATCATGAGGACCATAGCACAGTCATACTAATATAATAGACTATGCAATAATTTATACGCTAAAATAGGAAATATAAAGTACATTTAGTGTTTAGACCTTGAAATAAAACCGTTATTTTCTTTGAACAATTAATATCTTGAAGTAAAAGTGGTAGCCTATACCTCTGCTGGAGGTCCCTAGTACACCAATGACTTATAAGGCTATAAGATATAGTTTAGGAGTCAGCAACATTTTAATAATAGTGTAGGTCTAAAAGTAGGATTTCTAATTCAATCAGCGTACCAACAGCCTAAACATCAACCTGCTCTAGCACTACATTTCATGTAGTAAAAAAGGAAAGCATCCCTAGTACCAAATTAATTCACTGGGCCGGTGAAGCAGCGTACACCAGTTTCTGTGGCCACGGCATACTGAATGATTACTTTACCCCCTAATAACGTCAGGTACCCATCAGAGCTGGGTAGACTCTGGGACACCTTTCAGACCCGGAAATTTTTTTTTGCCTTCACCAGGATTTGAACCCAGGGCCTTTCGGTACGCTAGCACTAAATTTAGTGTAGTTAAAAAGGAAAGCATCCCTAGTACCAAATTAATTCACTGCGCCGGTGAAGCAGCGTACACCAGTTTCTGTTGGCCACGGCATACTGAATGATTACTTTACCCCCTAATAAGGTCAGGTACCCATCAGAGCTGGGTAGACTCTGGGACACCTTCCAGACCCGGAAACAAATTTTAGCCTTCACCAGGATTCGAACCCAGGGCCTTTCGGTACGCTAGCCGAACGCTCTGCCGCTTGGCCGCCGTTTGTCTTGGTGTGTTTGTGGGGGGGGGGGGAAATCAGTGTTGATCATAGATAGACTCGATGCTAACCTACTTTCGAAAAAAATGCTTATCTTTGTATTATTGTTTCCCTAATATTTTAATTGGACTTATATTATCATAAGCTTTCAATAACTGAAAATATGTTTCAAACTGTGGCTACATCGTTATCTTACTTGGTCTGCAATGTATTTTTGTATCAATACAGATCGGTGCCGATGAAAACAAAGGAGAGGGGGGGGGAGATAATCAAACGATTTATTACCCATAAGTCAATGTAAACTCTGTTTGATAACAACGATATAGCATGAGTTGAGGGCAGTGGCTAAATTGTCATACAGTGACTCAACTGTAACAAATACCTATCAACAAAAATAATGTAAACACACAAATACAAGTTATTATAATTTTTTTTTATACTATTGGTAGACAACTATTAGCAACCATGCTCATTTATCTATTCAAATATGTTTTAAAGGGTTAAACACACACACACTACAAAGTACTACCTTGTTATGCATTGGATCCTCGTCGTAAGAGTCTGTTGTCACATTTTCCCAGGTAACGATAACCACATATTTAGCCACAAAGAGGTCACCAAATTCTTGATACTTCATTGCGAACTCAGAAACGTTTGTCAAAATCTGTTCATCAGTCGTTTTCCTGAAACACTCAACAAAAATACACAGATTATTTTTTTTTTCTATCAGCTCCAGGTATCATCGCTAGTATTTTCAATCGGGCCAGGCCATAAGTTTCCTTTGTATGAAGTAACAAGAGAAACTTTTGAAAAATACTTGTCAAACCTTTTAAACAAAGATGTGTTGAAAATAATACGCTTCTTACGTTTTACATTTGTCATTGATACTGTAAAAAAAAATAATTTAATTTGACAACATGACACTTGACACAATGGCTTTTTGTTTATAAAAACATATCTATTTTATCTCTAATGTAGAATTTCTTTTTATCTTAACTTATCAAAGCATTGTTTATGACTCTCTAATTATGAATGTCAAAGATAGTTCGCATAATGTAAACAGGGTATCAAATGGAAGTAACAAAAAGCTAGTATTTCATTCACTAGTCATTACATAGAAAGAGGTCTTTGATATCATTATAAAATGTCATTGTATTTTTATATGAGTTGGATACAGTTTTATTGACCGAAATCTGAGCTGACTTATTATGAAAAACCCGTTTCAAAAAACTATTATTGAGAGCATTAAAAAATGCATAAATGCTTTTAAATATAAAATGTAGAAAAAAATTTCTGAATATAATTTTGGACATTGGCTTAAATGTCGGACGATTAAAGTCTAAGCATTTATCAACATATGGCGCCGTTATGTATCGTTATTAATATACATTTGATGTTGAAATGGTTCTTAAGTTTTGGAAAGATGTCAAGATATATCATCTTGTTTTTCGGTGACTTTTTTTATCCACTATCTTCAAAAATATCATTGCTTTAAAGACATTTAGTAAACAAACAAAAATATTGGTTGGCCATGAAGACGTTTGATTAGTTAAGAAGACATTTGGTTGGCCATGAAGACACATGACTTTTCATGATTACATTCAATGTTTAAGTGGTTCTAAAGTTTTAGAAAGATTGTTCTGATATATCACTTTGTTTCACAGTAACAATTTTTTTTTAATCTTCTTCACAATTACTTTGAAGAGATTTGGTTGACCTTGAAGATATTTGACTTTTTATGAAGACATTTTGTTGGCCATGAACTCAATTAGTAAGTCAAAAAATACATTTAGTAACCATGAAGACATTTAGTTTTATGTTCTTGTTACATGTGACTAACATTCATTTTCATGATTTATTTATTTTTAATTAGTTCCATTATAATTTGTCGTCTATTAATTACTTTTAAATGTATTGGTATTTTAAGTTAATATAAAAATATAATTCTGTTTCTCATTAAGGCATTTTGTGAATTCGCAATTTTAGCTTTTCTTTGACTTTCACTTCTCTCGAGTCACCTAGTATGATTTTATGTCTTTTTTTAAAAACAACCGAACTGTTGCATAAACCTCTTGTATCTTCATATTTGTAGACCTTTTTCAACAGTTTAATTGTAAGCTTACAATCTTCAGTCCATTCTATTTATGTTTAAGCTTTTCTGCTTTGATTTTTCTTTTCCGAATGTCTTTAAAAGATTATTGATAAAACTATTTCAAAACAAATAATTGAAGAAATGAAAAGAAATCAGAACTACAGTTTTTCTTATTTATAATTAGTGATTAGCTCTAATGACATACCTGTAAAATATTCGATTAAAATTATCGTCATCCTCTTTACTGGATATTCTTGAAATCCAAGGCCCTATCAGTGGAACTAATATCGGCTGCTCATCGATATAGTGACTGTCAATCTTAGTCGTATCGTCTTGAAATGCAACGAAGCCATCTCTATAAACCTACACATATACAATAAAACAATTCGTTACTATAATATAAAATATTTTAATTAATAAACAATAAATATAAGCTTAACTAAAATGAAGAACAAGACAAAACATTTTTTTTTGTCAATCTGTTGATAAATTAATTGAGGTGGTGAAATTTATCTAAAGCTAGAGGAGTAATGATTGAAACAGCAAGGACATTTTTAATCGTTGTTTGTTTAAATAAATTATATATAAAAATATCTTAAATCAAACGCATAAAGTGTATCATATATTAGTCTATTTGTTAGATTTCTGTCAAAAAAGAAAATTTGGATAAATCACACTTTAAATAATAATTAAAGAAATCCAAAAGGTAAATAAACAAATAAGAAAGTACCTTGTTACTCATCTAAGATAGTGTTTTTTTTGTGTAGGTTTTATCTATACATTTATATGCAAACACCAAACTTAATACAAAATGTGTTCATTTAAAATACATGTGAGCCCAAGTCAAAAGGTCGTACCTCAAAACTGATATTTTTAAAATCGCTATTAAAGGGTCAAAATGCAATGAAATAGTTAAAACTTGGACTTAGTTCACACCAAACATGGACAACGAGATAATAAGATAGCATTTTGACCTAAATTGATTAAAATATGTCTCAAAACGCATTTTTTTAATGAGAATGTTACGGTTTTTTGCCGGTGACTCTAAGTGACTAATTACATGCAATTTTTCTAGACTTTATTTCAATAACCAAGGAGCTTTATATGTATCTCAAACTCATTTGGTGAATACAAGAAGCCCTTAAATAACTATTAGCCACTAAGTTTGCTCAAATTGATGCAGGGATAATCTTTTTACAAGGGTTCAAAAAAAATTAATGTTGCTTAGGACAGTTGTTGTCATTTCAAGTGAGTGGAGTTTATGCTCCTAAACCCCCTCTTTTGCAACTCCTATGCTTGTAATACTCTTGAATGTCATAAATATAGGCTATGGAGATATGTGTGTTAAATTCTTGAAGAAATCCATCAAGAGTTAGTATGTTTTTTTCTGAAGTCAATTTTTTGTTGTCATTTGTCCTAAGTGACACCAAAATGTCTTTAGCAGCCACTGCTTTTGTTTCGCGTTTTTCGTCACTGTGTCTTTTCCAGTGTATAACTTATCTTCCCACTATTCAAATCATGTGTAGGAAGGTTCTGACAATACTTAAGTGCATTTTTACACCTCTCTGTGAATATGAAATTTTTTCCCTTGAAAGAGCACCTTTTGACTTGGGCTCATGTATATTTCAGAGAGTAAGCTCTAGATTTTCTGTAACAAAAACGGTATAAGATATGCAAATTAACCATGGTGTCAATCTTTCAAAGCCACCAACTTATCTTTCATACACTATAGACTATAGAGTCTTGATAAAACTTTGAATGAACAATAATTCTAGCGCTGTTCACGTGTATATGCAGACCGTAGACTGTTGGTAGCTTCTCCAATAATATATGGCCATAAAATGTATCCTGCTGGTTTAAGCTTTCACAGATAGACACCGACATCTTTTTGCTGGTCGTATATAAATTATTTATGTCTGCCACTATGTGTTTTATGGTGATGTCACGTGCGAAATCAGCTACTGACGTATAATGATATTTTTAGAAATGTAATATTTATACATTCTTTTGATTCACATCCCTCTTGGATCTCACAAGGTTGTATAAGAATTAGTATTGATGTTATTGTAGTAGATTTGATATTTATTTGGCTCGTATGATGTGCTTTCTGTGTATGAAGTGAATTAGATAAACTGTACCTTAATATAGAGGAAATCCACAATCCTGTTTGAATGATTAAACACAATTTTATTCCAACAAGTTGAAATAATGAATATAACAGTAACACCGAATACAGGTACTAATATTATAGGATGAAACTTAATCAGTTGAGATTCTTCTATATCGTACTAAGCCGAGATAAACGTATCTTTTAAGAAAGTGGTCAAGAACAGTCCTCACACACTAGCGCCCAAGCTAGAACTCTAACTAACGATCTTCAACCCTCGTGCCTATGACGTATTTTTAATGCTATGACGTAGTGTCCAGACATATACATGTTTTATTCCTAACACGGAAACATTTCGGGTTTAAGATTATTTCTTTTTAACTTTAGTTAACAATAATAGAACCAATATAATTATGGAAATAAAACTACTTTCGTAACAGTGTGTGTTAGAGCCTGTGTGTGTATGCGCGTTTGTGTTCCTAGTTTATCTTTAAAACTTAACTTAAAACGAATCCATGTGTGCATCTAAAAACATTATTCATTGTACACATTATTTAGCAGGCCTGTATTTTTTTACACAAATTCCTTAAATACTCAGGCTTATTGACTAATACATGTTTCTCTTTACGTTCTTCAAGCGTGTCTCGTTCGTAACAAATATTATTTTTTCCTTTTTTTAATCCCATTTGTGTCAAAGTCTGTATTTTGTATTAATAATTTTGTTATGAACTAAATTTTTGGTTTCGGCCCAAATCAAAACCATACCGAAAGTTAAACATTTTAAAACCAAAGCCGAATGTTTAACTGCACCTTGGGTCAAAACCAAAATAAACCGAAATTTTCAAACAAAAGAGTTTTAAAAAGACTGCACAGTAATAACACTCTATTTTTCGATATTATTGAGGTAATTAAATAATCCGTTTTTTAATTAACTTCAATTTTCTACTTCACACAGACTTATTCGCAACAGTTAAACGAAATGAAATTTTCAATAAGCAGAGAAATAGATACAGCACCAGAGTTGCAGTCTGAATTTTGAAAGTTAAAATATATAATCAGTTGATGACTGATAATCAACATCAGATTCGTTCCGAACCGAACGCAAACCGAAAACTAACTTTTTGGTTTTGGTCGAAACACCTAATCTTCGTCAAAAAGAGGTCATTTGCTTAATTTCGGCGCCGAAACTGAAATAAGAAAAGGTATTTCGGTTGGCCACTACTTTTAAGTGCACTTTGACTAATCTATATTTTCTTGAGTTTTTAATTTTTCTAAATTTGTATTAAGTGTAGAATGAAAATTGAAGTTATGTTTTCGTTTTGCAAGGTTTGTCTCTTTTATAATTAACACCATATAATGGAAACATTTTTTATTTAAAAAAAAAAATAATTCCCAATTTTATCATTCCTTTTAGTTCAATATTAGACATAATTAATAGAAAGTCGTTTTCTAAAAGTAGTAATAATAAATAAAAATTATTGTAACGCAATTGACATTGAAAGATCTGTGCGCATATTGAGTAAATGTTTTTGAAACAATTTAGAAATGTTCATGCAATAAAGTCTATATCAAACTGAAAAAGAAAGTCAAACACGTTATCATTAAGTATATTTGTCGAATTTGAAGTTCATATTTAACAACTGTTATGGACTTTTTTTTTTAAAGACTTTGTTTGAACCGTTTATTGATTTAAAACTTTATTTTTAGTTTACGTTAAGAACATTATACTGGTATATGCCTTTGACCATTACCAGTCAGAGATAAATTAAGAATTACTCATATGTTTGTTTGACATGTCATAAATAAAATTGTATAGTAGCCTTGTGTGTATTGTCGCGTGTAGCCCATTATTCACTTCTTCAGCAGAGTGACCGATGGAACTTCTGTATAGTTAACATATATACAAACGCAATGAACAAAAAAAAAGTATGTGAACAAAGCGGCCGTTTATTATACATGCGTACAAGTAAAAGAAAAATTAGAATAGGTAGCCAGGAAAACAAAAAGGCAACAATTTCATGCCAGACGTGAAAAAAAGACAAAATTAGATATAGATAGCAATCCGGAAAACAAGGCTAAGTATGGGTAAAAAAAAAAGTCAGTGACCTGTTGAGTCATTTTTCAGAAAGTGAGCTACAAGACTTGTAATTGATAAGCTATAGTCACACAGCCCTTACTTTTTCTTTACCTTAGGCGAAACGAATTACAAATGAGACTTTGTAAGATTCGTACTATTTATCATATATAGAATCATTCTAACCAAAATGTATGCTAACAATAAAGTATAAATTAAAAAGACCGTCATTCACCACTAAACTTTACCCTTTCACCCCACCCATACATTTGTTAGATTAAGAATTAGGATAGAGGAAAAAAAAGTCACATTTAAAGGAAATTGAATTCGAAGGATTTATGTGTTCACCAGTGAGACATTGAAAAACTTCCATATTGTGTTTTGTTCAGTAAAGCTGCTATATTAGGAAATCAGATTTGCATTTTTTTTTATCACTGAGGCATTTAAAAATATTAGTCAAAATTGTACGCCGGGCCGGATGTGGTGCGCAGGTCTTGAGCTTGACACCTACACACCAATGAGAGAGAAGATACCCATTTTATTGACATGTACAGTACAATTTTAAACATTAGCAACTACTTGAAATACAAAGTCACATAAAGTCTTTGCTTTCTTCATATCTTATACATTAACAACTTTATCATCAATTAACCCTTACAGTCTCGGGCGCGTATATAGCGGAACTGAAGGCAGCACAGATAGAAGTAGGTCGGTACGGGCAGGGTTAAAACCCTTATCCAATTGCAGTACTAGACGAGTAATGTTATAAGTGTATAATGTAACAACATTTATCATAAATTAAAACCCTTATCCAATTGCAGTACTTGATGAGTAATGTTATAAGTGTATAATGTAACAACATTTATCATAAATTAAAACCCTTATCCAATTGCAGTACTTGATGAGTAATGTTATAAGTGTATAATGTAACGTCGAATAAGTGTCGGTAAAGAAACGCCTGTAATCTAAGGTAAGATCAATTGTTTGAAACATCTATGTTATAATATAATAAGTTCAATTATTTATTTATAGCGAGGAACAATTCAAAGAATTAAAAGTCAGTTAAATAAACACGTGCAGTGGCTGGTCTTTAAACAAAATGTATTTAACAGAAGACTACAATTTCATTGTTTCAGGCATGACAAGCCGTGTAGAAAAATTTTTTTATGTGAACTTATTTCACGGATCACTTTGCACAGGACACGTTGTTTTGTTGTTCAGAGCGAGCGGGTTGTATTTGAAATTTAACCCGACGACACCTAGTCACGGAGGCCCCGGTAGAATATTTACGTAAAAAAATTTTCCTAAAAAAAAAAAAAAAAAAAAAAAAGGTGACTAGAGACGTCCAGCTAAGCCTTGATCCAACAGTGTCCAATTCGACACCTTCTCCTAAGAAGATTTTCGTTTTGAATCATTAAATTTATGCAAAGTTAAAAATAAAAGTCATATTCGCATACTCCCTTCCTCATTTTGTACTACGTATAAATTTTTAGACCCCTTCTTTTTCCATTCTAAGTAAAGTATAGGCCTTCCGTCAGACCAAATTGATCCATAGGGCCGGTGAAGCAGCGTTCACCAGTTTCTCTGCTCACGGCATACTCAGAGATTGTGTGGCCATCACATTGCCCAGCCGCTTTAATTTGACCCCAACTAAGGTCATGTACCCATCAGAGCTGGGTGGACTCAGGTACACCCTTCGGACCCGGGAAAAAAATTCCTAGCCTTAACCAGGATTCGAACCGACGACCTTCGGTACGCCAGTCGAACGCTCTGCTCCCTGGCCACGGTGACCCCATTCCCCATTGTGTTTGTAAAAAAAAAAACGTTTATCCGCACCAGTCACAATGATTTTACTGTACTATAGGCATGTATTGGTTTCTATTATCGTGTCATCCTGAAATGTATTAAATTAGACGGAACATTCAAATTTTATTGTATTGAATACTGCATTAAAATAATTTATGAAATGTAACCATTTTATAAGCGAAGGTAATACTTATACTAATTTCTAATGTTAAGAAACAGAAAAATATCAATTAGATAAACATATTTTTTAAGTACTGATTTTTTGGTAATGTGTGATGTTAGAGCGTAATTAAATGTTAGGCTATTTACTTCCAATCAATTAAAAATTCACCCATTTCGTTTACTTTTTATAACCGATTATTGCACCACACCAGTGTTGAATCAGTCGGTATCGAATGCCGTTGGCGCTGCTTACTGCCCGAGCAGTTATTCATTTATTTTAGTGTGTTATCTAGGCTATGTATAGATTTTTGCCTATTTGCACCTAAATCAAACCAACACTACCCCCCCCCCCCCCCTAACACCCCTTCCCTCTTTCTGTGCGTAATATATGGGTGGCCCCATATGTTTAAAAAATAAACCTTTGAAAGTAGGCCTACTGACTCACTGATGCAAGTAGTGCCACGTTCCAGGAGGCATGGCGTGCTTAAAGTAGGTTATATACATAACACCAATCCTTGTTATAATCTAGCTGTAACACACACGACTAGGTCATAATTCAAACACTTAAATAGATGAACGAAGTGTAAAGGGATTAGATCTTACACCTAGTCAATCCTTGTTAAGCTGCTTTTGACCTAATAATTGTCAAGATTAATTGCTGTAATTTAAGTGCCTCCTTTATTTAATTATAATGCTTTCAACGGTTATCAACAAATTTATAGTATAAAGGCATTGCATTATCTATTTTTCACGGTGCTTAATCTTATCTTTTATCTCACTGGAGATTTTTGTGTGTCCTTCGCTACTCCGTGGTTTGAGTCTAGTCATGCAACTAGATTTGGGTTTTAAATGATGTTAAGTGTTTAGAAATTCCTTGTTCGTTCAAGCAACCCATTCCATGCCCGAATGCCACTAAAAAAAACATGGGATTTGTGTGCGTTTGTACCTGCATAAGGCATTTTTGAAATCGTATTATAGTATTATGTCAATTACAAATTATATATTATATATCGCTATTTATAATATTAGTGTTCTAATGCGGTTTACATCCAACCATAAGCAAAAAAATAAAAAAATAAATCTAATAAGTATGTTTCTAATTTCTGTTTAATCAGCTTGTTTAATTGTGTTTGGAAGTTCGTTCCACCACAGAGGTAATACGACGCAGGCCCCAGGAGAGTGGGGTAAGCAGGCATGCCGTACCGGGACCCATAATAGTTTAGGGGGCCCATGGATATTAAAATATAAAATTAAATAGGCAATTATGTTAGTATTTTTGCTTTTTAGCTAAGAGGAGATGCCCCAAAACCTCCTACAATCTCACGTGGCTCTGAGGGCCCTTGTTTGTGTTATTCTTTCAATGTGTAGTTGAACAATATGTTCAATATACAAAGAAGCCTCTATTTGTAATATAGGGCATACATATTTTCGATAGCATTTGGGATCTCTTTTTTAATTATTTTTCTACACAGACACTTACAACTATAGACCTATGAGCCTACAGGCATAGGCCTACATTTCTTTCTGTTTGCGTAGTAGCCTAGGCCTAAATACTCTATGTCGCTGCATAAAAGTACGGCAGTCAAAGCTAGTAGGTCGAACCTTTTACACTTTAATAATCGCAGAAAGGTATTAACTCCAGAACCTGCGACTCGGGATAATACGCCCCTCTCCATCACCCACAGAAATGGGGGTGGAAGTATCTCGGCGACCGCTTGTCCCATGCATTAGCCCAATGGACTGACTCGGGGAACCAGTGGTGTTCACCCTTCACCACCTTTAAGGCTCATGGGTACATAAGTGGTCCCCTCGGCCAGACTGAATGCCACTCATTGTTGTTGGCATCATCGTATGATTGTGGCATTCTGTTAGGGCGGTCTATATTAAGCAAAAGGTCCATACGTGTTTACCATCGTGATGTTTGATTGTACTAAAAGAAAGAAATTTAAAGTTGTTACGTTTATTGAGAAAAAAAAGAAAAAAAACAAGCACAAGAACAAACGTCAACAAAATCTATGTACAACAAACAGCAATAATTAATAAACAACAACAAACCAGATATCACACGACAAGAAAAACAAACAAACCAGACCCTACTAACCCACCCTAATATTAAATAATATTGCAAACATCTCCAGTCAACAAGATTGAACAACAACAACACAAAAACAACGTCAAACAACAAACAAACTTATTCATAATGAACAAACAATTACGAAATATAAAACCACAAGAAAGGACAATATAATTAATATTTCCCTTATTAATGGTTTTCCCCTCTTCTCCCCTCTCCCCTTAAAAAGTAAAACAATGCATACATGTTCAAATAGGGATATTAATGACAATGTATTTTGTTTAATTTGGTATTACTTTAATAGAATCGAATGGAGAAAACACTATAATGTTCTCTGAGAAGTTGACATCCACTTCTTTAAAGCCAAGCAGGTTAAAGTGACACCTCGTAACAAGCGTTCCCTTGGATCATTAAGCAAAGATGTCCAGTTCTTTAAAAGTCCAGCCGAACGACCTCATAAATCAAGTTTTTGACAACACAGAAAATGTTTCCGGGAATAAGTAATTGTGGTTTATAAGCCTCCTTTTATGTTTTAATAAAAAGAGCCGTTAAAAAAACAACAACCCCTACAACTGACAGCATAGAAGAACAATTAATAATATGATCTTACTGTTTAGATATCATATCAACTGTGAAAGATAATTCTGAACTTGAGAAGCTACAGGGCTTATCCCTGTCAAACAGTACAGTTGGGTGGCAAATAGCGTAGAAGTTGTATTTCTTATAATTTGTCAATTCTAAACAACTGGCGTTGCAATAACAAGAGATCAAAGAACTCCAATGTCATGAGAAGAAAACAAGAATCTTTATAATGTCGTGTAGAGTTTTGACCCATTTTCACAACAACTCTGCGGTCCACAAAAAATACCACGAAGAGCACCGCTGAGGCCCACACAGATCTCAGCTTCGGCCCGATTCGCATGCAGCTTATCTTTGAAAAAAGGAGAGTAATGTTTGTTTGTTAATTTTTTACATGTATGTATTTTTTGTATGTATTTGTATACCAGAATTAAAGTATAAGTATACAGATTTATTTGAATAGCTAAGATGGAATGTTATTTATCCGATCTTATCTTGAACGTAGGCTATATATTTATTATTATAGTCGATCTTTTCAGACATAATATCAATGCTCAAATGAGATACGAGTACAATCAAAGTACGGTTTTGAACGAAATCCGAAACCTAGGAAAATCAATGGAATTTGTGTATATAAGGCTTAAAAATAATCCAATTAATCCATACAAGACGCTCCAAAATAAGTACAACATAGTCAGAATAGTTAGAGTTTTGAATGGTAAAAACAATAAGAAATGAATATAAAATGTATATCTATGACGACTTAATATAATGAAAAATGTAACATATAGCATTTACTTTTTCTGAAGATCTGTTGGAGTTTTGAAGACAGCGATGATGGAAAGAGAGCGATTTGCATATTAACTACGTTGTTTAAATAGGAACTAGCTTCCGAGCCGACGAACACCGATGTCGACGATGAAAACTGAGCTATATATACTTCAACACTAAATTCAACACACACACAAAAACATTAAACGAAAGCGACGCAAATTGAGATGCAACTGCATATTTATTGCAGTTTTATAATGATTTCAAATGATTTAGTTCTCGTGTTTTTATTAGACATTGTTCATGTATGACTCGTGGAGTTGTATGAATAGGGAGTTGTTACACCAAGATACAGTGTACTTTTAAATCTTATCCCGGAAGCTGCAGGCGAGAAAAACAAAGAATTTATATAAAATAACCATTGACCATTGTATTGGAGCAAGAAAATAATTTGTCTCTATTTTATTTCTGAGTATTTCCTTCAATTTTTATGTTTCATTTGTAAATTAAAATCCTTGTTAGACTCTAGTTACTTGTAATGAAACTTACGAATCTCTTTACTGAATTTCTTGTAGTTTTTCCAAACGTTAATGTTAGTTGATTGGTCAGCTATTAATACAACTGGAAAAAAAATAATTATAAAAAGAGTGTGGGTATGTTAGTGTGGGAAAAGGGGGCGGGGGAAATTTAACACAATAACTAAAGAAGCATCAAAGGCGACAGCATGAAAGGCTGCAATTTTAACAAAGGCGATTCACAGAGCGCTTTTGTATGGCGTCTATTACTAAATTGTAGTAATTTGTTCTCCCGGTGTCTCGAGCTGGAAGAAAAGGTGCTAAACATTTTTTACATTCTTCGACATCCAGGGATTCCCAAACGGGATTCCTGCTTAAACTGAGCGTGTTCATTAATAAATATAAAGTCTATATATGACCTCTGACACTTATGCTCTAAATATTGTTAATCATATATTTTATTTACAGCGGATATGTTTTGTATGCGTACTTTACGTTTATTTTACGTTTAATAAAAACAAGTTTAATGAGTGTGATGGATTTATGATTGTTGACCAAAATATAATACTTAATGTGCCGTTGATGAAATAATAATTATAATTATTGGTAATAATAATAATTTTATTTGTATAGCGCTGCCAAAAAACTTAATGTAAGCTCAGAGCGCATTTAAAATTGAGCAACATACAAACAAGAACACGGATAAAAGGATATAGAGTTAAATTAATACATATTTTACGACATCTACGCCAATTGTTTAGTTCCAAATTTCTTTTTAACTCTGGAAATTATTTTTTAATGGTACATTCTGGGCTATCGTGTCTTTAATTATTGACAGACACTCTTTAATTATTGACAGACACTCTTTAAATATTGAGAGACATTCTTTAATTATTGACAGACACTCTTTAATTATTGACAGCCACTCTTTAATTATTGACAGACACTACCTAATTATTGACAGCCACTCTTTAAATATTGACAGACACTCTTTTATTATTGACAGACATTCTTCAATTATTGACAGACACTCTTTAATTATTGACAGACACTCTTTAATTATTGACAGTGTTAAATTATAGCTTTCACTCCAATTCTTTTGGCGGTTGACTAGGGTTTGATTTTTAAGGCCAGCGGGAACTCACTTCGTTCTGAGAGTGATAAACAGTCTGCAGCAGTTTTCCAAGTTTGGTTAACCTGTCCTGATACCATTCAAAAGTTCTCAATAATAATATGAATTAAAAAACCAACTCCTTGACTTTTTAATAAATGAAGAAACTTTATTATAACTTGCAAATCAAACGATGTTAGTGAAACAAATGCACATGGCGATAATAGGTGTACAAGCGTAGTGTCCTACTGTCAGAGGTGCCTAAGCGGAAAACAGAAAGAAATAGTCCGCGTCTCTATCTTTCATAGTACCTAGGAAGCCCGCGAAATTGAATATCCCTCCGCGTTAGCTCTAACTGGTTTACGCTGGTTTCAAGAGTGATGCGTTTATAGCCTAATTAGATTTTAGTAAACAAAGAAAAATAAACAGTCGTGTCCCGACAATTAAAGTATTTTAAAATATAAACTCTGTCGAGGGATTAATAAAAGGGTGTTTTAAACTATGTATGCACTGTAACCTAACACCTCCCTTCCACAAAAAGAAAAGAAAATGTGTCATCTGTGATGGGGAATTTTCTTTTAGCCATCACGTTTCCTAACAATAATAGTACGACTGTCAGTATAGATGTCCAAAAAAACAGTTTAAGTAATAGAACAATTTAAGTGCGCATTAGGCACATTTCACAATAAAAATGTAGTGCTCATTAGGCACGAACAGTACAATTGTTTATAAGGAACAATAATAGGTGCTCATTAGGCACATTTAACAATAAAAATTAGTGCACATTAGGCACAAACAATACAAGTATTTATATAACAACAAGGAACAAAGTAAGTCATTATGCACACAATAAAGTAAAAACAATCAAGAACAAGAACACGTATACGTCAGTCCACGAAAGAGTGATGTCTTCTTTCGTATAACGAGTATATACTGATGTGTTGTTAACTAGGATGTTGTATGTTACCTTATCCATAAGTTACTTATATCAACCTTAGTTACTACCTAAGTTCAAACGTGTTTCCTTATAGTTTGTTCTACCATTGGTCTATTCCTTAACAACCATGTTATTTAGTAATCCTTTGCTACAGATATCAGATAATAACTAGTCATAGATTCTTACCCAGCCTAAGTATTAACTTTACCTACATGAGGTTACTCAGGTTTTAAAAATCTTAATGACAACCAAATAAATGTTTTAATAGTATTCCAAATACTTTAATAATATTTTAGTTCCTAGTTCTTTTTATCCTATCTATCTTATTAATAGATAATTTTAAAGAATGAATGATGTAATGTGAGAGTTTATCTCTAATATTAAAGTATTATTTTTAACCCATAGATTTATTGATCATTAAAAATGATTGTAACCGTAATATTAATATTAATACTGATTCAGTTTACGTCAATAATCATTTATTTAACATTAATAGTTATTTTTAACCAAGTAAGACGTTAGCTATTCGCTCTCTATAGTGCAAGTTTAGTGGTTTTATTTACAACGGAATTAGTTATTCCTAAAATAGTAAAATACCAGTGTCCGTAGAGACATTTATTCAACAACTCTAGTTACATGTACAGCTCATTTAACCTTAAATTTTTCAAGAAAAAAACACAGTGACCGTAGTTAGTTACATGTTATTTTAACTTAACCTTTACCTTTTAAGAGTATAATTTCTTAAGAGTATAACCTTTGAGTTGATGCTTTCAGAGTATTTACTTCTGTAACTAAATCTTAGCTTTTGTTATGGACACTCTAATGATGACTATTATTACGACTCGTTAAATCGGATTCAATGTATATAGTTGTATCTTTATTAGAAGTCTCTAGATTCTGCTAATCTGTAGCCCAAGCTAGGGGTTCCTTGACTGACAGGTCTATGCAGCAATGTAGTTATATTCGTGATAATTATCTTCAACACCTTTCTCAACAATGATAGATCAAACAACTCCAGTTGTTGAATAAACAATTTTATTTAAATTGTAGACTCAATATAAACGATCAATAAATGCATCAACTGATGGCAACATAAGTATTTCAAAATAAATGGCATATAATGTACAAGTATCAATATAGCGACTTCACTCTACAAACTTTCAAACTGAACTAACTTTAAGGAGGTGGGGACTTTACAAAGAAAACTATCATCGAAGATTCTACAGGGTCTTATTACGCATTTTAACCTCTTTCTCTATAAAATCCAGAATTATCCTCCAATTTCCACGGGGTTGGACGAATTATTTTATTTAAACTGCCCTCAGGGCACAAAGGTCAAACCTTGGTCGCCTTGGACTCTAATACGCACTTGTTAAGAGGTCAATGCCTTACTACGTCATTCATTTATGACCGATATTCGTAACACGACCACCCTTCAAAAGTTTTATAATTATTTCTTTTACATTTTAACAATACTAAAAAATGTTAATTTTAAGGAATAATTATAAAAGAAAATATTCCGGGGAAAACAATACAGTTCAATTGGCTATCCCAATAATTCAATCGAACTGAATAAAAATAACATATAATATATGAAATATAAGTTAATGTTATCAAAATGGCTTAACTACAGTCATTCAATCATTCACTTTTTAATTCAAAACAATGGACAATTAAATTGTTTATCTAAATCTTGTATACAAGAAAAATACATAGGGATAAATATTATACAATTTAATAATTTCCATTCCATTAACATTCCACGTTAATAAAAAAACTCTCTCGTCCATTTAATTATAAACTAATATCTTTTACAATTTGTAATTATACAACAAGAAAAATATCACTTAATGTATATTCAGACACGACTTATTTTTCATAAGAAAAAAAAAACTCGCTCGCTGATGGGAAAAAAATACACTAGGCTTGACCTAATTACACAACAACAAAAATGTATTTTTTTTTTCAAGCCTGTAGGCTGACTAACAGTAGACAACTGTCTGTGACGGGACACAAAAAATTGAGGTCAATTCCGCACTCTCTCTCTCTATTCCTTCTTTCACTCTCTCATTCTCAATTGATTTTAACAATGTTGACATGGCTATGCAAATTTTTACCTCATCACAGCTTAGGTCAAAAATTGCTACGCGATTAAAAAGTTATCTTTTTAATGATCATTATTTCACAACTATTATCTCAAAATTACATTCATTTATGTTATTTTAAGAAAATGAAAAATGGTCTGTTCACGAATTAAAATAGTTTATAGACAATTTCATTAAAAATATTTCAATTTCTCATTTTACCATGACCTTTCTACGTCATAGGTTTGTTTAGAATAGTTCACAGCAGTTTTAAATTGAAACATTCTATCTTTCATGCAGACATGGATTTACTTGAAACAAATTTGGTTAATTTACTTAATTAACTATCAATCAAAGCAGATTATTTTATCTTCATACAATCTTAGTACTAAACAGTAAGTACTTATTCACTATAGATTACATTAAGGACATTTCAAATACAATATTATTGAAGTACAAAAGATAAAAGAGCATAGGCTACTATTAATTTTTTTCAGACAGCTCAATTTAGCAATTTATGTACAAAACAAACTGCTGGTCTGAATGGTTCCATATCCCAGCTTTTCAGTTATGGTTGGAATACATTGCTCTTTTTCATGTTCCACAAAGGTTTTATTCATTATTCATAGATTATAGGTTCTCCTGTTCCTCACAGTGTTCAGGTCTACCCAGTGTTTTGCTTGTCAATACAATTCATTCAATCTATTTTAACTAATACAGAAAAAAAATAGATTAGTTTTACAATCTTGACATGAAATCCTTAATTAATCATACATTAGTTGAACATTGGTATGTCAACATTATAAATTCTCAACCATGAAATTCTCAACCATTCTGGTTTACAGTGTCAAGTCAGTGGCACATATCCTAAATTTACAAAACAAGGATAAGTTTTATTTTACATTAGTTTCAACTTCTGATCTGCTTTTCATGTAACAGTATCCTAAAAGTGAAAAATCATATATAATACATTTCTTGGAATCTTGTTAGTCATAGTTCTGCCTTGCTGCAACTATTTTTACCCTACATTATCATACATTCAATGATAATAAAACAACTGAATAAATTCATATAGAAGAAATTTGCATCTTGAATCATTGAGCAATTATTTCAACAACAGTACATGATAAAATAAATTTCCAAAGTACAATCATAAAACATTTCTCAATACTTTAGTGATAGAAAAATTCTCTTTTCTCAAAATCATTTACATCTTTATCAATCAGATTAACCTCTCTGCCAAATGTTTCAATTATCATTTCCAGAGATTCTCAAACATATCTTATAATCAGTCCACATTTATAATGTCCTCTGATTTAGAAACCAATTCTGCGTATAAAACTGATCTTTTTCTCTTATAGCAATTATTTTAAATGCTCAACCTAACAAGTTTGTTTAGAAATATCACAGTATAATGATATCTACTCTAACAATACTTTTACTCAGTCCTTTTTCTCACAAGTAAGGGATTTAGTTTTAAAATAGTAAGTTTGGTAACTAACTATCAGTGAATTTGTCATTCAATTCATTCTGTACTCCAGGCATAAATTTTACAAATAAGAGTAACAATGTTAACAACATCAAGCTTATTCCAATTGTTTTCAGAAGGTAAGGCTTTATCATTTTCAAATGATATAATATTTTTGCCTTTCTTTCATCACACAACAATGGCATCTGCAAGTGAGCAGTGTACACTTTTTTTCTAACAAAAACAGTTATGTCAGACAAAAAATTTATGTACTTATCTAGGTACTTGATCAGCCCAAGGAGATCCAATTCGGTCTGCCATGCCTCTTGAAGTAGTTTGAGTGGTCCTCGGACAGTAGGTCAAAAGATTGGTTCATAGGCTCCTTGACTTTCCGGATAGGATTCAGTTGACATCTCATGCTCCAGGCATAAGTTCTTTAGGACTGGATTGAAGAGTTCCGAGGCGAAGTTGGTCCCTCGATCTGTCGGTATGGATTGTGGTAACCCATAGCTTTTGATAGTTTTGGTCCAGTTCTCAGCACTCGTTTCTTCAGTGATGCTCCTCAAATCTTCATCTGTACCGGCAACTGCAGGTTTGCATTGTTGTTTGTTCATGCTGTAGTCTATCTGTTCATAGACATCAGTAGTAGGAGTTTCTTTCTCGTCGACAGCTCTCTCATGCAACTGTAGCAAATCTGGGTCTACTTTCTGCTCAGCAATCAATTCATTTTGCGATGACTTCTTTGATTGATCATTTCCTTTCGGACAATATTCAATCTTGGAGAAAATAGTAGTATCAAGTTCCACTTCTTCTTCCTCTTTCTTCTCTCGTGGGAGAATATTTCTTCTTTCTTTTTCTTTTCTTGTGAGAGAATTTCTTCTTTCCTTTTCTGTGGTGTCATACCCTTTATGACATCACCTACAGGATAAAGTTATTTTTCTTTTCCTGTCTCCACAATAGGACTAGGGTCTGGATTTTCCTTCACAATCAGTTCAGGTCTCACCCTCCCTTTCGCCAAATCATTTGCTAGGATAACGGATATGCCCTCAACAGGAAGTTTTGATATTACTCCAACTGTCACATATCCTGTCACCAAGTCAGATGAGAGGTATATCCTATTTAGAGGTATTTCTTCTTTCCATTCAAAACCTCTCAATAGGACAGTCTGTCCTGTCAATGTATTATCATTCAATGGTAATACATCTTTAAGCAGCAGGGTTAATGATGCCCCTGTGTCTCGTAATATTTTTACGGACTTCAGTGGTCCTTCCTTTTGTAAGGCCACACAACCTTCACTATTGAACGGTTGAAAACTGCACAGGGTCACTGTGTCAATTTTATTCTTCCCTTGACCATGACTTTCGGATGTTTTTTCATCTTTCGATGACTTCAGACTCTTGTTCGAGTCAAAAATACTTTGGTCTACTTTTTCGTCTCTGTGGACCTGGACTATTAATCCAATAGTAGCCATTCTGTATATTCATCCTTATTATCTTCAGTTGTAGACTTCTCTACCTTCTGACTTTTGCTCTCAGGCAAATCCACCCTCAGTGTTTCTGGTTTAGAAGAATCTTTCTTCGAATTCAGTTCGTTTGTATTTTCGCTTCCTTGCACATTCTGTATTGGTGCATGACTTGCACACATGACCACTTTATTAGTTCCTTTATCTTTCCTTATGCTCCAACAGTCTTCAATGCTATGTCCTGTTCTCTTACAAAAAGTACATTGGACGTTTTTGTTGACAGGTTTTTTATTAGCATCATTTGGTTTCACAAAATGCTCTTTTTCACGATGTTGTTGTTGTGTGTTTTCTGCTGGCCGTTGTGTCCTATTAAAATTCTTTAAAATTCTTTTCACCAGCTGTTCTATGACACAGTGGGTATTGCTCCGCTAAATCAGCAGCTTTATGTGGGTCAGTGATGTCACGCTCGGATAAATACATTCTTACATCCGGCCTCACTTTGTTAATAAAATCCTCTAAAAGAATGATATCTTTCATTTCTTTTAATGTGGAGATATTTCTGGATTTTATCCACTGATCCATTAACTTTTCTTCTGCTCGAAGGAAGTCTAAGTGTGTTTGGTAAGGGGACATTGTGTACTGACGGAACCTTTTCCGATAACTTTCCGGTATCTGGTTATAGGCTTTAAGTACAGTGTCTTTAATGACTTCATAATCATTTAATTGTTCCTGTTTTAACAATAGAACACAATCTCTTGCCCTCCCTTGAGTAAAAGCTGTTCTAACTAATATTCCCCATTTATCTTCTGGGAACTTAAAATCTCTGCAAGAAATTTCAAAGGTCTGGAAGAAATTAGCTATTTCACTTTCTTTATCAATGTAGGTAGGGACTAGCTTTTTCCATCTGGCCATCTCTACATCATTATGAGATTCTTTTTTAGTAGCTCCTATCTTTGCTAATTCTATTCTTTCCTGACTTTCTAGACGTTTCTGTTCCATCTCATTATCAAGACGTTTTTGTTCTCGTTTATCTTCCATTTCCATCCGTTTCATTTCTAGCTGAAACCGCAACTGTTCGGACATCTGACCTTCAACTTGATATCCCTCCGCGCTTGATTCTACTTTCAACTTGCCACTCGCAATCAAGTTCTCTTTTATTTGCTGTGTCAACACAGTCCTCGATGGTGTAGTCTCAGTAACTTCTATCTTTAAGATCTCAGCGATCTCTTTTAACTTCTTTATTGATAAAGTTTTCAGAACCTCTTCTTCTGGATTTTCAATAAATTCCATTCTTTAGTTAAGAGATTTTTAAAGTAGTAAATTTTTCCAACTTACGTTTTTCCAATCGGAAGAATACTTCAACGTTATTAGACTTGCTCAGTAGGTCACTGCTCCAACACACAACACAACACAACTTGAATATATGCTTCACTATACAACTTATATCGGACGCAAGCCCTCAAATTGTTATGGACACTCTAATGATGACTATTATTACGACTCGTTAAATCGGATTCAATGTATATAGTTGTATCTTTATTAGAAGTCTCTAGATTCTGCTAATCTGTAGCCCAAGCTAGGGGTTCCTTGACTGACAGGTCTATGCAGCAATGTAGTTATATTCGTGATAATTATCTTCAACACCTTTCTCAACAATGATAGATCAAACAACTCCAGTTGTTGAATAAACAATTTTATTTAAATTGTAGACTCAATATAAACGATCAATAAATGCATCAACTGATGGCAACATAAGTATTTCAAAATAAATGGCATATAATGTACAAGTATCAATATAGCGACTTCACTCTACAAACTTTCAAACTGAACTAACTTTAAGGAGGTGGGGACTTTACAAAGAAAACTATCATCGAAGATTCTACAGGGTCTTAATACGCATTTTAACCTCTTTCTCTATAAAATCCAGAATTATCCTCCAATTTCCACGGGGTTGGACGAATTATTTTATTTAAACTGCCCTCAGGGCACAAAGGTCAAACCTTGGTCGCCTTGGACTCTAATACGCACTTGTTAAGAGGTCAATGCCTTACTACGTCATTCATTTATGACCGATATTCGTAACACTTTCATTTCATGTTTAAAAATCCAGTTATTCAGTTATTAAGTCTTTCCATTGCTTACAAGATTTTTAATTCAATGTTTAACTCTTATTTAAAAGTTTAGGCATAGCATTTATCTCTTTAATAGAAAACATTTGACTTAATTCCCAATTACCTTTTTACAAGAAAAGAGTATTTTCCATTTATTTTAGTAAGTGCAACCAATTTAAACCTTAAGCTACCCGTTTAAAGTTCAACTTTAGAGTTCTAACCAGGTTTGTTAGATATTACTCCTCAAGCACATTACCATTATCACTCTCTTTTTAAAATTTTATGTTAAAATTTTAAGTTCTTTTGATTTAAAGGTTTTCAAGTTTAATGATGCTCTATTATTTTTCTAAAGATGTGTACGCATTGACCTTTTTTAGTGCAAGTTACCTCTTTTTAATTTGTAAGTGTATACATTGAACCTTTTTAGTGCAAGACGTTTCTTTACTATTTATATTAGTATTAGTATAGGTGCCATTGTGTAAACGTTGACCTTTTTGGAGTTTTTACCGAACAAAATATAATCCTATCAAGTTTTAGTATTGTTGATTAACTCACCATGTTTTTTTATCACTTACCGAAAGAAAACACCTTACAGTAGTCATAGTTGTCAGTTGTCGTAAGTACAGACAATACAGACAAACAAATAAAACGTCATAAGGGAAAAAATCATAATACTAATAATCAAATGCAATTAAAAATGTAAATTACTCATTGAATTAATGCGTGTTAGTTTTTGTGTTGCAAATTGTTATGATACTTTTCTCTTGTACATTAGCAAAGTGTAATTGTGCAGTGTATAAAAGTACATCTCAATAAATTGTACTATATACTGGGGTTTTGGGGAAAACACAATTGTTTTTAAGATATATTTTCTGTTTAATACAACATGCAAAATAGAATAAAAATCATATCAAGAAGGCATCCACAGTCGGCTGAGGGTGTCGGCAAGAACATTTTCAACCCCCTTTACGTGTTGGATTGTCAAATTGTATGACTGTAAGAATAATTGCCACCTAAGCAGTCGTCGGTTCTGCTTTACCCTGGCCAGGAAAGTTAGCGGGTTATGATCAGTATTGACTATTATGGGAAAACTGGACCCATTCAAGTAAAAGTCAAAGTGTTTCAATAAGATCAAAATTCCTAAAAGTTCCTTTTCAACCGTACTATAGACCCGTTCATGCTTATTAAACTTCTGTGAGTGATAACAGATGAGGTGTTCTAAATTATCTTCACATATCTGACAGATAACAGATCCCATACCTGTGTCACACGCGTCTACGTATATTCGGAATTGCTTATTAACGTCAGGGGTCACTAACACTGGTGCGCTAGCCAAGACAGTTTTTAGTGCCTCAAATGCCGAATTATACTGTTCGGACCATACATATTTTGTGTTCTTTTTAAGAAGTTCAGTTAGCGGAGCCGCGATTACCGAAAAATGTTCACAGAACTTTCTATAGAACCCTGCCATTCCTAAAAACCTCCTAATCTGTTTCTGGTTCTGGGGTATCGGTACCTCCAGGATAGCCTTAACCTTTGCGTCAATAGGCTTCACCTGCCCTCCTCCCACTATATGACCCAAAAACTCAATGGTATCATGGCCAAACTGACATTTTGCAAGATTAATGGTTAGGTTCGCATTATCTAGCCTTGTAAAAAGTTCTCTCAACTGTGCAATGTGGCTAACAAAATCCCTACTATATACTATGATGTCATCTAGATATGCGTCGCAGTCCTTGACCTCCCTAGTAATAGTATTAATCAACTTCTGGAAAGCTGCTGGAGCAGTCTTCAAGCCGAATGGCATAACCTTATATTTCTATAGGCCATCGGGTGTTATAAAAGATGAGATATCCTGTGCCCTGGCAGTTAAAGGAATCTGGAAATATGCGGATAACAGATCAATCTTAGTGACAAAGTTTGAGTTACCCACCCTGTCGATGAAATCATCTAAACGCGGTATTGGGTACGAGTCTGATCTGACAATGGAATTTAACTTTCTATAGTCCGTGCAGAAACGGAGGGTACCGTCTGCTTTGGTAACTAACAGAACATGGGACGCCCATTCGCCGTCGCTATGTTCGATCATGTGATTGTCTAGCATAAACTTTACCTCCTCGCGAATTACCTTTAGTTGCTGCGGGTTTACTCGATATGGATGTTGCCTTATTGCTTCTTCAGAACCTAAATTAATGTCATGCTTAAATAAGTGTGTCCTGCGTGGTACATCACTTAAGAGAGTAGAGAAGTCATTCAGTAAAGCGCGAATTTCATTAGCTTGATCAACTGACAAGTGATCTACTTTACTCGCGAAGTCCCGTAGAGTGTTACTGTTCCTTAACTTACTCTCGGCGAAGTCTTCGTCTAACTCGGGTTTTTCTCCCGTTATTTGTATCACCGGCGCCATGGGTCAAATTTCAGTGCATTTTTGCTTTTCATTTTCTCTACTATGGTACTGTTTCAACATGTTTACATGTACCAATCGCTTGGTTTTCCGGCGGTCAGGTGTTCTAATCAGATAGTTTACCTCCCCAATTCTCGAGTCTATGGCATATGGACCAGTGAATTTAGCACAAAGGGGTTGACCGGGAATAGGTAAGAAAACCAAAACTTTTTCCCCTGGTTGAAAAATTCTATCCCTAGATTTCCTATCATACCAGGTTTTCATTTGGCTCTGTGCCTTTTGTAAATGCCTTTTTGATACCTCATAGGCATCATATAATCTATTCTTAAAATTTAAGACATAGGTGAGCAGGTCAGTTTGCTCATTTTGCTTCAACAAAGATTCCTGCAACATTTTGAGTGGACCCCTTACCGTGTGTCCGAATATGAGTTCAAATGGACTAAAGCCCAGTGAATCCTGTACGGCTTCCCGTGCAGCGAATAACAAAAGAGGCACACCGGTATTCCAGTCTTTCTCATTCTCCGTGCAGTACGTACGTAGCATTGTTTTTAGCGTTTGGTGGAACCTTTCGAGAGCGCCTTGCGACTCTGGGTGGTAGGCGGTTGCTTTCCGATGCTCAACACCAAGACTACTGATAATTTGCTCAAACAGTTTCGACGTGAAGTTCGTTCCCTGGTCTGACTGAATAGACCGAGGTAGCCCGTATCTTGTAAAGAACTCGACGAGTGCGTCAGTGACCTTTCTCGCGGTGATGTTCCGTAGAGGAATTGCTTCAGGGAATCTTGTGGAGGCACACATTATGGTCAGTAGGTACTGATGTCCTGATCTGGTTTTCGGTAGTGGACCAACACAGTCAATTAGGATTTCACTGAAGGGTTCCCCGAATGCGGGTATAGGGTGTAATGGAGCGACTGGTATCTTCTGATTAGGCTTGCCTATCAGCTGACAAAAATGACAGCTTCTGCAGTATGTCACGATGTCTTTATTTAATCCTGGCCAGAAAAAGTAGGGGAGAACCCGACGATAGGTCTTTGAGACTCCCATGTGTCCAGCATAAGGCAAATCATGAGCGATACGCAGGATATCATTTCGATAACGGTTTGGAACGATGATTTGGTGTGTTTCGGACCAACCTTCGTTAATCTGGTCGTCGCTTGGTGTCCATTTACGCATTAGCAGGCCATCTTTCAGGTAGTAGCACACTGCTAATTTCTCTGCCTCAGGCTCGGTGACAGCTTGCTCACGAAGCCTGGCAATGTTCACGTCGTCTTTTTTGTTCCTGGATGTGTTGATGTCTAGAAGACATGTTGATATTGGTCTCAGAGGTGGTGCCGTGGAGTAGGTTGGCGAACTGAGTCGTGCCAATATCTGACTCTCGCAAGCTGGAGTTCTGTTCCGCTTGGGCTTCTCTGGACTCTGCTTTCTTCTGCTGCTTTCTTTGTTTCATGCCCCTAGTGACGGCACAAGTGGGGTGTGCAGTGTTAATTTTGCCCACACCGATGTCACTGGACGAATTGGGGTCTTGTACCTTTGCTGAGCCTAAGGATGATAAGACTGAATCTTTCTTTAAGCTATTCAATATCACCTTACCTCCAGCTAGGTCATTTCCAATGAGGAGTGCTATACCGTCAATTGGAAGGGCTGGCTGTACTCCGACAACCACAGTACCAGATTTCAGTTCCGTTTCTAGCTGTATCGTGTGTAGTGGCACGCTTGTCTCGCCCATCTTCACACCTCTCAGGAGTGCCTTTCTACCTGTGAATGAATCACTGGAAAGTGGTAATATACCTTCTAGAAGAAGCGACTGGGATGCACCCGTGTCTCTCAACATTAGAACTTTACTCCGACAGCTTCCATCTCCTGGCATGGATACATAGCCTTCATGGATGAACGGTCTGAATTCTCTCAGAGTGTTGTTCTCTGGTGGACTTTGACTGGTCTGTTCTGCCTTTATCTTCGAACTTCCATCAGCTAGCTTGTTTTTCTGTGGACTTAGGTTAGAATTTGTAAATATAGTTGATGTAAGTTTACAATCATTCTCATTATTACGTTTTACAGTTTTATGCACTAACTCGACCTTTTCTTTGGCTTCACCACCATATCTCTTGTATCTTATGTGGTTTGCTCTCGTGCGTCGCTTGGGCTTACGTGACCCATCAGCACATGAGTGAGGAGAACTCTCTCTCACTACGTGACTACCTTTCATATGATCTTCCTTCTGTTTGGCTTTGCAGATTGGAATAGACCCATCTTTCATTGTCACACAATTAGCTTTTAGCTTGATGTTAGAGGTTTCGTCATTTCCTCTTAAATTTTGTCTTCCGCTTTTTGCCTTCCTATTGCCATTTGTTTCACATACTGGTTTGGGTGTAAATATGTCCTCTCTACTTAGAGTAACACAAGTAGCTGCAAATACCTGTTTTGGTTTTGCTGGCTTCCCATTCAGTACAAAACAGTTCTGTTTAGTATGTCCCTCTTTCTTGCAGTGGGCACATACAAGTTTCATAGGTTTCACATTTCTATCATTTGCATTATTTACAGTCCTAAAGTTATTGGAGTTGTCCGTTTTATTTCGCCTGTCAGAGTTAAATTTCTGGTTATGGAATTGCTCTGGTTTATTTCTAGATTGTTGTGATTGTTGTGAGTTTTCTCGGAGATCTCTTGTAGGATATGGATGTAAAAGTACAAAGTCATCTGCCAATCTGGCTGCTTCTGTAGCTTTAGCCACCTCCCTGTCTGCAATGTGCAGTTTTATATCAGTTCTTGTGCAGTTTAGGAACTCTTCAAACAAAATAACCTCTTTAAATTCTTCATAGTTATTATTTACTCTCCTGGAGCGTAGCCACCTGTCCAGATATTTTTTCCTTTTGCCTAAAAAAATCTGCATAGGTCTGTTGACTACTTTTTCTTAGTTCTCTAAACTCTCTTCGGTATTTTCCGGTCTACCTTCATAAACACGTAAGACCTTTTGTTTAATACACTCATAGTCATTGCTTTCTTGTTCACTCAGTGCCAAAACAACGTCCTTTTCCCTTCCTTCAGTTAATGCCGATCTATGAATTAATGCCATTTTATCCTTTGGAAATTCATAGTCTTTGGCATTTTTTTCCAGCAATAAAAAAAAATCTTCAGGGTCGAGGGTAGAAAATTTTGGAACGTATTTTAAATACTTGGCCAGCTCAATGTTTGAGATTTCTTTATTTGGCGGGCGAGCATTAAGTGTTCTGCCCTCAAGCTCTATTCTAGCCATTTCGATTCTTTCCTGTTTGGCTGCTTCTATTCTAGCAAGTTCTACCCTTTCTTGCTGAGCAGCTAATTGTATTCTTTTTGCTGAGCAGCTATTCTTTCTAGCTTAGCAGCCTCAATTTTTGCTAGTTCTATTTGTAATCTTAATTGCTCATTCAGTTGCAATGCTTGAACATTATCTTCATCTACACGTACATTCTCAGTGTCATTCTCGCTCAATATCTGATCAGTTTCAACATCATCAACTATTAGTTGGTTGTTATCTGCTATGCACTCCCTGATCTGCTGTTGTAATTTAGTACGAGTAGGGGTAACCTGCGTAACAGTTATCTCTAGGCCATGAGCCAATTCTTTGAGTTGAGTCAGCGTTAGCCTATCTAACTCATCAGTAGTAAACATCCTATTAGCATCCGTTGTGCTTGATCAATTAGAAATGTTACTTAAAAAGAAATTAAGAGCCAACTTACGTGTGTTAGAATGTCCAAATTCACTACACAACACAGTCCTAAATTATTAGACAATAGTATGAGTTAAAAATTATTTCAGGAATTTACTTGAGTACGAATGCTGAAAAACCTTGTAACGATAGTATGATGAAATTCTCGTGATTGCAGAACGATAACTTGTAAATAAAATAGACTCTGATGCAACATGTAAATAAAATCTTCTAGCTGAATATTCGATTGTATCAATGATGAGTTGTAAAACTGTAGTCTTGAAAAATTAACCTCGTAGTTGTGTAAAGCAACTTGTGTAAAAATATTTAGCTCGACGAAGCCCCCTTTATGTATAGTCTGTATAGTAAATAGAGTATCTCCTTCCTCACAAACAATAAACTTCTCCGTGGCGATTCATCAGTATTAACAATGATTCATTATTGAAGTGCCTGTAAAAATTTGCGCGGCAGACATCGTTATATTGTTGTGACGTGTCGCCTTGATTTTTCCAATAATAATCTTGCTACTTGAAAAAATTATAAAACGTTATTACCTTGAGTATTTGAATATAATATACTTCCAGACGTTAGACCTTTTGTAATGCTGATAAACTATTTGCCGGACAGAGACCACATGTTAAATTGTAGCTTTCACTCCAATTCTTTTGGCGGTTGACTAGGGTTTGATTTTTAAGGCCAGCGGGAACTCACTTCGTTCTGAGAGTGATAAACAGTCTGCAGCAGTTTTCCAAGTTTGGTTAACCTGTCCTGATACCATTCAAAAGTTCTCAATAATAATATGAATTCAAAAACCAACTCCTTGACTTTTTAATAAATGAAGAAACTTTATTATAACTTGCAAATCAAACGATGTTAGTGAAACAAATGCACATGGCGATAATAGGTGTACAAGCGTAGTGTCCTACTGTCAGAGGTGCCTAAGCGGAAAAGAGAAAGAAATAGTCCGCGTCTCTATCTTTTATAGTACCTAGGAAGCCCGCGAAATTGAATATCCCTCCGCGTTAGCTCTAACTGGTTTACGCTGGTTTCAAGAGTGATGCGTTTATAGCCTAATTAGATTTTAGTCAACGAAGAAAAATAAACAGTCGTGTCCCGACAATTAAAGTATTTTAAAATATAAACTCTGTCGAGGGATTAATAAAAGGGTGTTTTAAACTATGTATGCACTGTAACCTAACAACAGACACTCTTTAATTATTGACAGACACTCTTTAATTATTGACAGACATTCTTAGTATTTGGCACCACACTTGGGCATTTTTGTTTTCTTTTGGCTTGGCTCATAAAGCATTTTGGAATTACAACAAGCGCATATAATTGAACACATCCAATAAAATAGAAAAAAACGCATGTTCTGATTTTAAAAAACTTTTATAATGACCAAGACAAATAAAAGCATATTCTAGAAAATGAAATGTCTCCTTGTTAATAATGTTAATGAAACATTTAGTTCTATGTTTTTGTTGCAGTAAAAACAA
This sequence comes from Anisus vortex, assembly GCA_949126835.1. Lineage (NCBI taxonomy): Eukaryota > Metazoa > Mollusca > Gastropoda > Planorbidae > Anisus > Anisus vortex. The sequence continues at coordinate 17,118,924 of OX421493.1, forward strand.
AATATAAATAACTAGAAATAGCCCGTGGGGAAACCAGGGGAAGGGGGGGGGGTAAAGAGTTTTGTTTAAGTGTTTTTATTTTTTTAGAATTTAATTTATATATCTGTTATGCTTTTTCAAAAGTCTGGAAACGTGAGCCGGAAGTAAAGTAGGCCTAAGTAATGTTTTTAATTTTATGAAAAGACCATTCTTATTTGGTGATATTTAAATGTTATCGAATTACTGAGATAAATAAGAGATAAATGAGATAAAACAAAAGCATAGTTTGCTTTAAATGTTATTAATCTCTTTAATTTTGTTCCATACAAATCGACAAAAATTGACCATAATATAATATGAAAACTGTAACATGATCAAATGTCCTTAAAAATTTTTATTGGCTATCACAAAAGACCAAGGTGATATATTAAAAGATTAAAAGACTGTCAACTTCCTTGCATTCTGGGAAGATATCTGAAGTGTTCAAATTGCGATGTATTTGTATTGAAAATTATAAACAGCCCTTAGAATTAAAATCTTTGGATTGAGATTTCTCAAAGACTCTGGTTAGGGAATTTGTTATCACAAACGTAGGCTAAATGATAGACCTACGGCTTCAATTAGTAATTTGCTATGACTTTATCAATGGAAAACTATAAACTTTTATTCCAATCGCCTGTTGTTGTCGGAGAAATTAAAGGAATATTAGAAACTGTAAAATGTATTTTTTTAAATTAAATATTTTTATTTTTAAATCGTCGTTTCGATATATTTCATTTAAAATTGTAGAAGAATGCCTATATAGATGGAGCTTCCTTATGCCAATATATTATAAAATAAGAACTCAAATTATGATTGAAATCGAAAGTTGTAAACAAACGAACACTAGATGTTAAGTACGTGAATAGTATTCCAGCAGCCTGACCCATCACAACTTCGCTTTCTAATTTCAACATTAGGAATGTAAATGCCTGTAAACCAACATGCAAATTTAAACTTTTTATTAAGAACTTTTAAAATCAATATAATCCATTTTGTTGATGATGATATTAATCCTACGTCTATAAACATCTAGAATAACATTGTTACAACATCTTAGATACCCAAGAATATTAGATCGTCAATCGTAATTAAACACATATAAACACACACATTTTCAGATGTAAGAAAAAAAAAGAAAGAAAGTACCGGTATATCAACTAAAAAAGGTCGTGCAGAGGTGGAGGTTACCGAGAAATTCTACCAGAGCTTAGACCAGTAGCTTGCCACAAGGCTCTGCTCTGTCCAGCATCCTCTTTCTAGTGTACATAAACGACCTGCCAGAAAATCTTGGCTGTAGGAAGCTGATATTTGCGGACGATCTTGTCCTTTGGAAATCTGGAAAGAAATCTGCAAGCATGCAATTAGACCTGCAGAAAGACCTCCAAACCATCTCCGAGTACGCCAAACAATGGCGACTCGAAATTAATTGTTCAAAAACGGTCTATACGCTGTTCAGCCTGGGCATCGACATTCTCAAGGAGCCTATAGAGTTAAAAATCGGCGGTGAAACCCTCAAAGAGGACAAATCACCCAGGTACCTAGGAGTAGTACTCGACAGGAAGCTTAGACTATTCGACCATATCCAGGAGCTGGCACGAAAAGCTTCGAACAAGTTAAACCTAGTCAAACGACTGGCCAGCACAAAGTGCTACTAAAGTGGGGTGCCGACGCCAAAGTATTAAAAACCCTTTACACAGGGGCCGTAAGATCACAATTAGATTACAGCCTGCCTCTACAGGTTTACGCGTCCAAAACGGCCCTAGAAACTTTGGATCGCATCCAGAACCAAGCACTACGCTTTATCTGTGGCACCTTTCGAACGTCCCCAGTGGCAGCTGCCGAGGTGATGGCTAACATACAACCCCTTCAGCTTAGGAGAGAACGCGCTGTCATAACGACCTATCAGCGCTATAAAAGACTCGAGGAAAGCTTCCCAACCAGAGTCTTAGTAGACACCTGGAAGGGTAGGAAGAGAATAAAGATGCAGTCCTTTATGCACCACGCAACAAGGCTGTCATCCGAAATCGACCTACCCGATACAAGGCTGCCTTTGCAAAGGTACTCGAGTTTCTCTCCGGGGAACACGCCAACGCTCCCCGAAATACGAACGAAGCTGAAGGACACCTCGGTTAGCAAAACGACCGACCCAAAACTACTCAGAAAAGTAGCCATTGACACACTAAATGCCCTACCGCCCGGGGCTGTCCATGTCTACACCGACGGGTCGGCTAACGCAGACACCGGTACCGCCGGCTTTGGTGTTTACATAGAGTACCCCGGCAACCCGAATAGAGACGAACTATGGGGGCCTTGCGACGGTCTCTGCAACTACGGCGCAGAGATTGAGGCCATCAGTCGAGCTCTGGAGTGGATTCGCCTTCGCCACGTCGAAGGCGCCCTCGGCTCTACGACCGTCATTATCCTGACTAATGTGTTGTCTGTGCTCCAGGTTACTGAGAATATGAACAACTGGCCCCCCTCAGATAGAGAAAATTCTACTGGCTTCAGACGAGCTAATCCAACACTTTGGAGACCGCGTACTACTGCAGTGGGTCCCAGGGCACACAGGCCTACCTGGCAATGAGAGAGCAGACCACCTTGCCAAAAAAGGTGGGCTGAGTACACCCACCCCCGAGGAGCCCGGCAGTACACCATGCTCCTTTGAGAAGGCCCGTTCATTGATCCGGAGGTGGGAGACAGAAAAGTGGAACGAGAGCTGGGACAGCTCTGACAAGGGCCGAGAAGTCTGGCGGCATTTGCCCCGCCCTAACCGCGCCGACCCATGGTGGTGCCTAAATAGGTCGGAACAAAGTATCATATCTCAATTCCGCACTGGCCACTGCCCCATTGGGGCATACTTCGCCAGGTTCCGGCCTAACTACGACTTGCGGTGTCGCCACTGTGGGGAGGAGGAGGAGGCAGTGCCCCCGTCTCGTCGATCGAGGAGATGGGACGGGTGACCCACTACCCACTGATCTCTACGGAGATAGAGCCGTGCTCAAACGCACGGCTAAGTTCTTGCTCAGAGCTACAAGGGAATAATACTCCCAGCTCTCGTTTCCAATAGGAGTTCAAGTTAGTTAGTTAGACCAGTAGCTAAAACCTAATTATAATATGGCAAATAAAACGAATCAAAGTCACCCTTTCTCAACAGAAAGAAGACAGCAAAGTTATGCCTTAATGTCTCCTCGAACCCCTGAGTCTAACCAAATCTTATGGATAAATGAAATAAGTTGGGGTAAGGTAAAGGCGGCTTGGCATTGCGCTGGCCACACATCCTCTAGTATGCCGTGGCCACAGAAACTGGTGAAAGTTGCTTCACCAGCCCTATGATCAGTTTGGTCAGACGGGTACTTTACTTTACTTACTGAAATCCTCTGCACGACCCAAACAATTAGCATAATAATATACATACGTACTTACCCTTACAAAGTCGAAAGCTCGTCCATAGAATGGAAATGGAGGGTCTAGAGAAATAGCCGTAGAGTTATTCCCAGTCAGCTTCGTGTCTCCAACAGAAATTCCGTATGGATAAAAAGCAAGCACAGAAGGAATGCACAACACCATGCACAATAACTGCATTTTGTTTCCGTCTGAACATTAGAAATAATTCCGCGTTGATTTTTTTTTTTTGTTTACATATTCAGTCTTGTAGTAAGTTAAGCTTGTCTGTTTTCTGTTTAACGAAAACAGTATACGGTATTGACTCCAAAGCCTATTTCTGAGTAAGCTAGATACTACAAAATAGATGTCTACAATTAATAATTATTATGCTTGTCGACATCTGGTAGTTCATACGCTATGATGGTTTAAACTTCTTGAGTTAATTATGCCACTGAGTCTTAAATTTTTATTTTTAAGTTACAGACTGTTATGGTATATTGTGCTTTGTTCTATTTCATTCATAGTTGAAGCTAATTGTCATTTCAGACATACAAAAAAAAACGGTTTAGAAATATATTTTAGCAACTGAAACTAAACGGTAAAAAAATATTTTATATCAATATAAATATGGTTCTAACTTGATGTCTGTAGATAAAAAAAACAACCTTCTACATTTATATTGAAGTTAACATCCATTTAAAAAGCTTATTTATAGGCCAAGCGCAAACAAAAAGTACTAAAATTATCAGGTTTCTTCTCAAGTCCAGTAAATAAAATAAGACTTTAATCCGAGTCAAGATTAAACCAAAGACTAAAATAAGATGGACCGCTTGCTTTAATATTTCTACTATTTAATGACTCAAAGACTAAAATAAGATGGACCGCTTGCTTTAATATTTCTGCTATTTGATGACTCCATTCGAATGACTTCTTTTTGGAATTTTCAATTCCCTTTTGCACTGTACACTTCCGTTTTATTCAATCGCTATGATTTTCTCAATGGAAAATAAAAATAAAAAATCGAAAGTTGTATACAGCGGATACATTTAAGCAACCGTAGTATCGTAGAAGCCATTTAACACGGCATTATTGGATGTGCACCGAAAAAGAACATATTATTATAAGCTCTAAAAAATAAAGCAAGCGGTTCATCTTATTATTTATAGTCTTTGATTAACTCTCAAACACACGCACATTTTCGAATTCATAAAACAATTATTTCGTAAAGTAGGCCTAAATCTACATCATTTATAAAATACATCGTTTGCATCATTTTAACTTTATAATAAAATCAAAGTCACGGAAGTCACAAATACAGTAAGATTTTGTTATTGGTACGAAATGGTTAAATGCGAAAATAAAAACAATCGGATTACGAACTTAAAAAAGTATTTTATGAAATAATATTTGTTCAAATGATAACAAATAATGTTGAAACGTCAACGTGTAGTATATTATATTGAAAAACAAAGAAGATAATTATGAACATAAGTTAAAACTATAATATGTAACTTTTATAAAGAGAAACAATAAATAACGTGATAATGTCTTTTTGCTCTATATTTTTCACATAGCGCAATCGATCGTTTTATCCATAAATAATGTACAAGTCCGAATGATGTCCAAATTAATTCACAAAGACTGTTCAAACACTTTGCCTACTTGAATAATAGGCTTTTTTTAATCAATATATGATCATAGTAAATATTTGTAAATTATATTAGGTGACCTGTAAAAATGGATAATTAGCTTTTATTGTTGTCTAAGTGAAAATTATTTTACCTTTTTGTACGCTGAAAATGTCATTTAATACACAGTTTAAAGAAACAAAAAACTAATTAACAAGGTCAATCCCATATTCAACCGTATTAGGAAAAGCTTAAATCGAGTGTTTAAAATCAAACTTTTCAAAAAAGTCACAATGTCTAAGTTACTTAAAATTTAAAAAAAGAAGAAAAAGAAACAGACTGAACACCGTGAAGCGATAAGCTTCGCGCTTTTAATCTCCGTTTGAAATAAATATTTAAGTTGCAGACGTCGAGAAATCAGTCAAGCAAAACGAGTTATCGTTAGCGGCTTTTCGTTGCTTAACTTTGGGCACGGGTGACAACTCATGTGTTTGATTACAGATAGACACCTGGTAACGATAATGGATAATGTGATAGTCGATAGTCCCTAAAGCCTTTTAATCTGGTTTGGACAATACTAATTTATACCAGTCCATCCTTTATCGTAGAATTTTTGTATTTTCAAAAGTGGACAAACTAAGAGACCAATTTGGACAGTCTGACTCCGACTACTTGTTACACGCCCTTCCCGTTCCTTGGGAATGCCTGTTTGGTCGCCCCACAAGTTATTGAAAGGACCAACCCAAATTAGTCGTGTGTATTTATACACACACAATTTACTTACACACTTCGAATTCTATACTTACACTTACTTTTTGTTGACTTCAACACAGCTTGAATTTTTTTACACAGGATTTCTTGACATTATAAGTCACTGTACTTTACTATCATGCGACTATGTTCTAAATATCGGACTGTGTAAGTATTGCTCATCGGTGGATCTTGGTTGAGTTTGGAATGGTATTTCTAATTTTGTGATCATTAGTAGTAGTTGTTTTACTTTGTCAAACGCTTTAGAAAAAGGCTCGTCGTTTTTTTTGTGTTTTTTTTGCAATTATAGTATGATGTGGTGTAGAGGGTGCCAAGTCAGAGGAAGAGAATGGGAGTGGAGTGGGTAGCGCGCTCGAGTTTCCGTAACGAAGGACCAAAGTTTCGAGTCGTGGTGAATGCTAGAATTCATTTTCCGCACACCTAAAAGTCTACCCAAATGTGATAAGAACCTGACAGTAGTCGGGGTAAAGTAAATGAAATTGGACTTTGTTCTGGCCGCCCTGAAAAAAAAAAATTAACTCTACCCTCTAAGACATAGCATTATAAAGAAAAGAAAGAGACGTCCAACCAAAAGGTACTTTAAAAAGTAATCAGTTATAGCATAAAAAAGAATACAGTAAATATATGTATATACACAGTGCTTTTTTTGTGACGGTACGCACCGGTACATCGTACCGGCACCTATTTCAATGTGGGGAACAAATTATTACTTTTCTTGTATTTTAACGTTTATTATTAATTTATTATATGATTAATTTGTTAAAATTGAATTATTTTAAAATTGCGCGCATTAAAAATTAAAATATAAAATGCGAAACTGCTTTAAAAGTTAGGCAATCCATCACTGAGTACCGGCACCTATTTTTTTTTTAAAAAAAAAGGACTGTATATACATATCCGTCAAGCAAAACGAGTTATCGTTAGCGGCTTTTCGTTGCTTTTCGTTATATATATATATATGACGAGGAGATCGCTCATGTAAGACGAAATAAATACGTTTGTGGTTGACCACCCAAGTCGAAGTGTTATATTTTAAAATATTTTCTAACTGAATTCATTCAACTGTGTAAACGTCTGCAACTATTTTTGTTTACGACATAACTCTATAATATGTGTTCTCTAAGACTGGTACACAAAAGGCATGCTTAGATTTCTGCCAACTTTAAAACTGCGCAATTCATAACCAACACTACCGCCTTCTAGCATGGGTACAGGCTATAGTGCAATGCTAGAAGACTTGGTTTTTGCTCCTTCAGCCCATATCACCTATTTAACAAAATCTTGTATAGAACCATTACCGCCATCTCCAACTGGGTTACTTGTTCTAGACGCCCTTTAGGGCCGAAAACATCAATGTAGACCGACATATTCAGAACCGATGTGCAATAATTGATTGTTAATGTCAACGAAATTCTTAACTTAAAAAAAATTATTAACATATGATTACGATAAAAGTTTTTATATTAGCCTACTAAATTAGTACTAAAAACCTATCCATGAATGAAATGATTGCTTTAAACTCGGTTTATTGAAATAGTTTTCTTATATAGTTATATTTAATATAATTTAATCAATTATTTTTGTGCAGTATTCATGAACATAAAATTTGAATGTTTTATTGTATTTTTTAGATACATTTAATTTAACATGAGCAAACACGATATATGAAAAAAGTACTATTTTTGTACGAAGGTATAAGGGAGTGAGCATGTCGAAGCATGTACCGAGTGAAACAGGTGTTATCGGTGGTGTAGGAAAATAAGATTTGACTTTTAGAAACGTTAAGATTTAAATCTGCTAATGCCAATGAGAAAACCGTTTTCCGGCTAATTGCATAATATCACGCATATTCTTTAGTAATATTAAAACGTGTGTGAAAGATTTCTGACCTTTCCGTTGCCATTTTGTTCTACTTTTAAAGATTTTGAAGTGTCAATAAATTATTTGCAGTTCCATCTTTATTAACATTCGTTTAACTTGCGCGTTTGATCAACTGTCGATGGATATATTCTATAATGTATTCGATCGAATTGCTATTTATGTGCTTCGTGTCTTTGTCTAACATTGAAAGGCGATTTATTGATGCTAACAGTAGAAGTCATTGCGACTGTATTAAAACGTTTGGCTTCTATAATTCTACATTTAAACGCATAGTCGCTATGCTGCTATATCTTAAAGTAAAAATCATACGCAACTGTATTTAATCGCTTAAATTATATGCAGCAACTTTGAAATGTATGAATGGTATTTAACTGTTTTTTTATTACCCTTTAAATTATATGCTATAATATGTAAACGTATAATTTCAAGCCTAATGCGTATTAATCGCAGCATGCTCTGATGTACTCTTTGAATATTACCTGCCACACTCCCTAAATCCTCACCGGGGGGCCAATTCGTCAGAAAGATATAATTTAAAAACTTGCATTCATCAACATTAAGACAGCTGAAGTTTTCTATGTAGCATGTAGAATGTAGACGCTGGTTACTGTCTGACTTTAAAAATTGTTTTGCCAACAAATATGTAGGCGTATAAATACACGTTTTGACGTTATGACAAGGTACAAAGAACACTCAAAAGTAGGTTTCAAGAAAAACAACATAATAATTTAAAGTCTTATCTAGGTGTGCACTTTCTTTATTATCTTTTCTCTATTTTCCCCGCCTCGTTACCTCTCTATCTTTCAAACACATACTCAACGTAGTAAAACTGAATTGATTGTGGATTGTAAAACACTTAATATGTCATTATTTTTGTCTCTCTATGTCCTCCTTTTGAAGTCCAAGTATCTCGCAACCTTTCGTCTATAAGTCTGTTTGTCTGTTAGGAGCATTTAGCATCAGTGGGAAAATTCCCCTTTTTCATCTTCTCGAACACGTAGATCAAATAGCTGTGCCGACGACTAGCGTTAACATCTGCATTTGCTGCTGTATGTGTTTGTTATCGCAAATTCACAAGCATTACTTTGGATTTGAATAAAAAACACAACTATAAGTGTCTATAAGTCGCCTTTGACAAATGTGTGTTTGCATGGAAAATGATGTTAAGAAATTGTTTTGTGCTAATCAATCAGGATTCACAAATATTTCTTCAAGATAAGAAAATTAAATAAATCGTGGGACCCCAAGATGAATGATTTCGTCTTAATATTCCGGTTTTCATTTAACATCCATACTTTTTTTTAATACAGTTTTCAGCTTTAAGTAAATGAAAATATCAATAAGCAGAGTAATAGATGCAATACTAGGGTATCATTCTGAATTTTGAAAGTTAAATTAGATATTCAGGCTGATAACCAAAAGTCAATATCAGTTTCGGTCGAAACCGAAACCATGCCGAAAGAGGTGTTTTTTGGCCTTTTTTTCGACGCCGAAACCGAAGCCGAAATATAATATCGGTCGGCCTTTAGTGGCAAACACATATGGAAACACCTAAACACACTTTTTTTTCTTTCACTCTAAATACCATTTCACCCACACCACCCTCATTCACGTGCCAACAAATATTCGACCTGTAATAAAATAGTCTGTCTACGACCTTACTGGATGTTTGTCTGTCTGTCAGGCTGGCTGTCTCTCTGTCAATGTATCGATCAGCCAGTCAAAACATTTTTTTTTTGTCATTCCATATTGTAACGTTGATTGAACATTAATTCAACAATCTTCTATTTCATAATTATTCTTTGATCTTTTTTCCTTAGAGTTTTTTTTTTTGAAAGTTAAATATTTTGTTACTTAACGACATAATGTTATAGACGCTATACAAAAGTATATATAAAAAAGCAAAAGAACAAACTTAATCTAGCTTGAGATCCGATATCATTGTATCACATTGTTTTGTATTACAACTAAATTAAAAGCCCACTTGTATTTGGTTATTCGCCCTCTTGCTACACGACGAATGTGCATGGACTAAATGAAAACGCCCACTTGTAATCTGTGTCTCCTTTGCTGGCTGACTGTGACGACAGTAGGTTTCATCTCCTTCTGTAGGCGAATACAATTTAGTGCCATGTATCGTAATAAATCCTCGCTAACTGTTACGTATGAAATTCTTGGAATTTGACTGTTCCATATCGTTGAGGGTAGAATATAAAATTTCGCTGAGAGACAAACATAATTTAAAAAATAGACAAATAAAAGAGAAAGACACTTATAAATCCTTCCTCCCCTGGTGCCCTAATGGATTGGATCCCCCTCAGCCCTCAACCCAACGCATAATATTGGTATACAATGGGATGGTGGGCTATGAAAATTAAGTTTTCTGCTTTGCTTCTTTTTCAGTGACATGCCTTGTGTCCTTGATGTCGCTGTGCATCGACTATGTATAGTATATATTATTGTTGCCATTACTTGCCTGGAATAAATGATTTGCTTATATATCTTCACAAAGGATTGACTTTATTGTTTGATTACTAACCGTTGTGCTCTTTATATTTAAATCTAATACCTGCCAAAAATACCTACATTGTATCCCTTCGAGGAAGAATTACTAGATAGAAGAAAATGTCGGGACTCATGAGCCCACGAAAGAGACGATGCAAGGATACATAAATCTGTGTGAAAACACTGTGAATCAAATGGCACGCAAGTTTCGCCATTTTTCAATTCAAATAGATGAATCGCTGGACAGCTGTTCCACCTCTCAACTGATTGTTTTCATTAGAGGTGTGGATGAAGACATGAACATAACACAAGAGCTGGCTTCCCTACACAGCATGCATGACACGGTTACCGAAGAGGATATATTCAATGAGTTGAAAAAAAACATTTACTGATTATAACTTGGACTGGACTAACCTCAGTTGCCTGACTGTTGATGAAGGAAAGAACATTAGTGGCTAAAAGAAAGGTTTGGTTGGACAAGTGAAGCACATGTGTAATGACAAATCCTTGTACAACCAATGTTCCTGCATTATATTATTTACCACCAAGATTTCTGTGCTAAATATATGGACAGTAGCAGTGTACACCTGTATTAGTGGAGATTTCACACATATCTGCAACACGGCTGGCAATTGTATTTGCACTTAAAGCTACATTTTAAATTGTTTTGACTTTTCTGGGCAAAGTTCCTCAGCCACCTCCAACAAACATTCCTCAATACTTCACCATCTGTAAACGGTTTGCCACTTTTAGCCCGGACAAAAGTAACTTTATAACTGGCCTTAGTTAAAGATTCGTTTTCATTTGAGGAATTATTGAACAATGTCCTCTGAGATGTAAGTTGATTTTGTAATTAAGAAAATTTTATGCACGGACTTTACCCCCCAAATTTGCATATTTCTCCTGATGTTTGCTTTGATGATGACGGCGCAGGTTGTTTTAATTCATCACAGCCACAGTTTCGTTGCAAATCACACACAATGCTTTCTTGCCGGATATGCTGAACTTGGCAGGATACAGGTAAAATTCCGTAATTTCTTTCTGTAGATAAAAAGGACTCCACGGGCCGCAGTTTGGAGACCCCTTCTCTAGAGCAGTGGTTCCAAACATTTTTAATGCCGCGGCCCTTTTAAACAACTTTCACTTTATTGCCACCCCCAACCTTAAATTTTTATTCGTCGCTACCTTCTAACTGTGATGTGCTACTGTCATAAAATGTAATGTAAATATCTGATATGCAGGATGCATTTTCAGTGTTACAAATTGAACATAATTAAAGCACAGTGATCAATCACAAAAATCCATTTGGAATTATATATTGTGAAATATGTATTTCTTATTACAACACACTATTGCGTCTTTCTCGTCGGCTTACACAACGATGATTAGGCCTATCCATAATAAACAAGTCTACTTATGTATTTAAATTTGATAACCAACTAGCTGGAAACCCCTGTTTCACTAATGTATGTTGTTGGAGATGGAAGAAGATCGCGCAATACAGTTTGAAACAGAATAGTAAATGACTGCAAACACTTGATCCTGAATTTTTAAATTGGAATTGTACAGAAATCAGTTGTTAATAAGTTAAATAAACCACTCTTGTGTTGTCTCAGAAACATCTTCAAATTTGACTGTGCATAAGTTGACAGATAAATTTGAAAAGTAAGATGAAATTTCGTCTGCAAGCATGTGCAAGTGTTCTTACACAAAAATCATTATCGTTAAACCATCATCGTAATCTTATAAATCTGGTTCAATGTCATGTTCCTCAAAGAAAGCAGAAAAGCTAAGCAGAATGTACATTTTATTTTCATCCATTTTTCTAATACCAAAGCTAACGTTTTATTTGGAATGATTCGATCTTTTCAGACAAATTAAGGTTTGTTAAAAACATTAATCGGTCCTTGCAGTGATAAATTTTACTCATTCAAGATTTCAAAGATGTCAACAAAGTAAGTTATTTTCTGCAGTTCACTTTTATCGCATAAAAGTGCTTTGAACTGCGGTCTTGCTTTATGATTTTAATGTTAAAAAGTTCTGAGTTTACCACGAAGCGCGAAGCTCAAAATACGTTTTAACATTTTTCCTCTCAACAACCATCTCATTTTAGTGAGAAATAGTAGTTCGGCGCTTCCGAATGTTGTCGCAACTGTTAAATGTTTAAATTGCTTGCCTTTAACAAAAGTGACACAGCTTATGATGCTTTCAATTACGTTTTGTAGTTCTTGTGGCAGCGTCCTCTTTGCTAATATTAGCCGATTACTCCTTCAATATCAAACACAAAGTTCCAATATAATCATGAATTGTCATTTTACCGCCATTACCGCTGCGTTCAACACAGTAGGTGCTTTTAACAGAGAATATGCATTTTACACAGTAGCCTAACTCTCTACACGTGTGTAACGTGTGTAACTGGTCCGCGTGCGTACATTAAGGTGACAACCCTGTCACATATATCATACATCTGCATTTGTACGGGAAGTAGGTATGTGATGGGGTTGGTGCGCTGATGTCAAAACGCCGGGTACTCGTCTGTAGATGTATTTGCATGTGGGTGGGCTCGCCAGTAGACTGATAAATATGTTTTCTGGTGATCTTAGGCGAACCATATGAAATGGTTTTTCGCCCCCCCCCTCCCCCGCCAAAGAGGTCGCGACCCACAGTCTGTGAACCACTGATCTATTGTGATACGTTGTGCCAAGGTACATTTAGATTTAAAATATAATGTTGGTATATTCTTAAAACCAGATTCTTTTAATTAAAAAAAATAAATTACGTGAGCAAACTCAGCCAACCCGATATTATTTTATAAAGTATAAATAATTTTACAAATGTTTACTGGCTGTAGTTAAAAAATCCAAATTAAGACTTTTGTAGAAACATCAAAATCTAATCAATGGAGATAATAGTCCTAACTTTAAGTCTCTGGGGCAATGATTTTTGTAAACAATTTTTTTACTACACAATTTGCATTTGAAAAAGCAAATATAGTACATACATATAACAATACTCAAATTGGATAAAAATACGTAAAATGAACAATCAGTTAATTAATTTGTTTTGAAATTTTTGAAACACCTTTTTAGTTACTAGCTTTTTTTCATAAGTACGCATTTACTTCTCTTAATCTTAGGTGCAATATTTTGTTGATCGTTAATTTTTAAAAGCCTTATTTGTAAGGTTTGAAGTTTGAACCACACAACGTGTAGATCTTCTCCGCCTTGTGCGATTAGATTTTTCCAACAGGTGTAGGAAGCCTTAGTCACCCCCCGAGCTATGGCTCTCATCTAAACTTACCCAAAGGAGGGGCACGGATGTAAAAATCCAACGCGCTTCCTAATGGAAAAAAAAAAAAGGTTTGAAGACTGTAATTAGAAGAGGAATAGTCTAGACCAAGTTTCGGCGACCTTTTGATAATAGTGTACCATAGTATGATTTCTAATTCATCCAGCTTGCTAACAACCTAAAAGTCGTCGCGCTGTAGCACTAAATTTATTGTAGAAGTGACTTGAATTGACATATTGGGCCTCTTCCCCGTGCATTGAAAATCCTTCAGCGTGCCAAGTGTGGCACGCGTGCCGTAGGCTGCCGACCCCTGGTCTAGACTAAAGACTGTTGGTGCCGGGACACAACCCTGTTTGACCCCGCTACACACTAGGAAGGGTTCTGTGGTGGCGCCATCGAAGAGCACTGTGCTGTGCATGTTGTTGTGGAAGGCCTCAATAAGACCATCAAATATATAAAGTAGACTATGTGTGTGTTTAACCAAATCATATTAGTTAATTTAAAGACACGTGCCCTTATTGTCTTATATTATACTTTTGCGATTTCAATTCGGACATGTATCTTCGTTACCTATGTTAATGCATTGAACTTCCATGCGACCGACCCGAGTTCGATACTCCAGTTGGTCTATACCTTTTTTTCGAAATTTTTTTTATTCTAATTAATATTACTTTAGAAAACAAAAGATTGTAAATCTACGAGCAACATAGGGCAATTTAGATTTTTGTTAAATAAAAAGACTTAAATCTACCTATTCTCAACCCGATTACAATTTTTATTTCAAATTACTTACCTAAATGTCTTCAGTAAAAAATATAAATTTGTTTAAATTATTGGATGCATAGCTTCTTGTTTATTGTAGGTTATGAAATTTTTATCTGTAGCATCTGTAGGCCTGTTTTATTTTCCCCTGAACACCGCCGGGCAATTTAGCTTGTATATAAATATAAATTTACATTTAAAAGGAGCGCTAAGATAATAACTGACAGAATGGTATGTCACTATGCCACTATTGTAGAGATCAGCCCGTCACCTAATCATCGTCGGCAGTCTGCCAAATAAAAGATAGGATTATGTTAGGATTATATTACGCCAAGATGTTAAGTCGCAACTCCGCTTGAGGGTGGACAGTTCAAGCAATGGGTGGCAGTGCTTCTTGTATTTCTTTCGAACGTATGCCTTGATCTGGAGTTCATCGTCCCATCCTAACTCTCTTTGCTCATAGCTCTCATCTCCAAAACTCCATTGCATTCCTGGTCCTCTACGCAAGATGTAGCGATCTTCTGAGTGAACCTCACAGTCAACTGTGTTGAAGAACAGTGCACTTACTATCTTTCCTACATACCTAAAATAGGTAGGCCTACACTAAAGGCAGTCAAATTTGATATTTTAATTAGTACCCCACAATAAAAAAAACCGAAATAGCAATGTCATATATATATGTATTGATATATAATATATTATTATATATGACATTATATATATATATATATATATATATATATATATATATAATAAATTCAAAGCTACAAATATTGTGCATGCATAAAAGGTTGAAGAGAAAAACATTTCCAGTCTCATTCGATCATTTGATTCGAAACATGTCACTGTGCTGCGTTACTGGTTGTCAGAAAAGATGTCGAGGATTAAATTTTAATTTCATTTTCAAAAGATGTCGTCAATAGAAAACGATGGAATGTGAATGCCAGATTTGAATAATCACCTATTTAAAATCCCAAACTAAACTTATTGCTTGATGCAAAAGAAATTTCGTTTTTATAAATCTACGCATTGTGTTTTTTAATAACCAGTATGAAACTCTTGACTAATTTATTTTATAAACAAAGCTGCATTTAACCAAACGCGACTAACACTTTGAGTATTTATTATCGCCTAGTTATTGTTTATGTTAAAACGGATTCCTCATAACTAACCTTGTAGCCTTTGTATATTTCTATATTGTATATATGACCAGAACTGGATGTCGAGGTTGAAATCAATTGTCAAGCATCATCAAAAGCATTGTTTTTGTTTACGAAAATAGCGGGAAATTTCATCAGAAATTCATGATCTCTTCAATTTGAAAAGGTCACACCTCATTAAGACTTGTCAATTAAGTATTTAAATTTCAATTTATCTTTTTTATCTTTTTTTTACTTTCGCTTTCTCATTTAGAAAATTTACTCGGCTTTATATTTTCTCTCTAGCCCCCAAATCTCCACCCCACTCACTATATTATTTACCAATGTTATAGTTTTCTTGTTATGACTATGACTATCCTTTTTTGTACTTATGTACTATGTGGCCCCAAAAAAAATAATGTTCATTGTTTATTGTTCTTTGTTTAAAAGATGAACAAATACACGTTGAGATTTATATATCACATCACAGACATTTGAAATTAATATATATTTAAATTGTAGGTCACTTTGTTGTTTTTTTTTAAGCTGCAAGGCAAGTCCCACTCCCCAGTAAGGTGAAAACAGGTTATAAAAATACCTATGACACAGTAGGGAGTTTAACGGATGGAGAAAAACGTCACATTAGGATTAACGTACACATGTTTTGTGGAGTGTGACGAATGTCGTGGGGGGGGGGGAGAGATTTTACCTATCCGATTAAAATGTCTCCTGCAGAGGATTCCGTAGGGATAACAACCATTTACAAGGGAGATACAAACATATCGAACAATTCATGGGGTACACGCTCAAGCTAGTTATAATTTTCGTTCCTATATATAGAGTCAACGCAGCGTTGTCAACATAAGACTTTTAAAAGATTTATTGTGTGTTAACATTAGCGAGTTTACAGTATTCTAGAGCAGGGTTGTGCAACATTTTCGAATGATGGGCCACATTTGAACTTTGGAAAAACAAAGAGGGCCAGTTACCGTAGGAAAATGAAATCGTAAGTAAATTGTAAATGCATTTGGACATAAATAAAATCAAACACTATTAGCTGATGCCACAACAACTGGTCTGGCAAGCAGGGTTGTGGCCCGCGGGCCGCCTGTTGCACACTCCTGTTCTAGAGTATTAGAAAACCGCTCTGAAAAGGGATTAGGCCTATTTTTACTTGTACTATTTACTTTACTTCACATGTAGTAAAGTAAAAAGTTTAAAAAAATTCGCGTTGGACCAAATAATTGATTCATATGGATGTTGGAGCAGCATTCTTTAGTTTCTGTGGCCACAGTATACTAGGGGATTGCTTCGCCACCATTATATCCAACCGCCTTTACTTTGGCCCGACAAATGTCAAGTACCCATTACAGGTGGGTAGACTCAAGAACACCTTCCAGACCCAGAAACAAATTGTAACCTACAGAAGACTTTAACAGGATTCGAACCCTGAATTTTTGGTCCGCCCCCAAAAACGCGCTGATGCCTAACATATAACATATAACAGTTCTTAAAAAGAAAAAAACACCTAGAATTTTACAAAAAAGGGGTCATTGTTGAAATGAAATAAGAAATTACTACATCTCATTAAGTTTTCACTATATGCCCTAATTATTGCTTCCAAAAATGTATTCATTTTAGTAAGTGGTCCTATTACAGGCCGTCAGTTGATGCGTATCCACCTCCCTATATGATGAGATGCGTGCATGGCTTGTGTCCCTTTGCAAATATCTTCGTACTGCGGTGCATGGTAGACCTCATTTTTTAAGATGTCCGCTGCCAGCTATACATTACATAAACAAACTTCTGGGAAGAGCTCAGAGTTCATTAATGGAATGTGGTGCGTAGAACATATGTCTTTTTCATCCACGATGGAGTTGACGCATATCTTGTCTTTATTGTTACAATATAATACAAAAAAAAACAAAAAAAAAAAAACAAAAAAACAAAAAAAAACAAAAAAAAAAAAAAAAAAAAAAAAGATAAATTAAATGTAAAAGTAAATACTATCAGGGGCAGTGATTTAGCTAGTACTTGATATCCCTCCACAGGATGGGTGCGGAGCGCATCCCAAGAGCCCTTCTGTATGGAGAGCTGGCAACCGGTACAAGAAAGAGGGGTCGCCCTTGCTTGCGGTTCAAAGACGTTTGCAAGAAAGACTTATTACTGGCACGCATTGAGCCCTACACGTGGGAGAGCCATGCTGAGGAACGCACCTCCTAGCGGTCCAAGGTGCGTGAGGGCACTCAAGCTGCAGAAGCTACCCTCACAGAAAGAAGCGAAGAGAAACGAGCCAGGAGAAAGGCGAGAGGCTGAGAAGAAGGAGACTGCGCCATCGTCCCTTGAGGATGGAAGGATGCCATATAATATCCCTCCGCCAGGAGACGCGCATTATAGGCTATGAAATGCTCTATTCTAAATGCAAAAATATACAGAGCCCACAACACCAAATATAGAGCCCACAACACCAAATATAGAGCCCACAACACCAAATATACAGCCCACAACACCAAATATAAAGCCCACAACACCAAATATAGAGCCCACAACACCAAATATAGAGCCCACAACACCAAATATAGAGCCCACAACACCAAATATAAGCCCACAACACCAAATATAGAGCCCACAACACCAAATATAGAGCCCACAACACCAAGTATAGAGCCCACAACTTCCATAGGAGCTTTAAGAAGGACGGTCTAATGAAACAGATCAAAATTTAGTGCATATTGACTTTTTAGTAGTTTTATTAAAGGGAATGTCCCGTGACATTAAGCTTTTATACATAGTTAAATTTATTAGATAAATCTATACATTTACTAGATAAATCGCTCAGTTTATTAGTCGAATTATTAGTTTACTAAGGAACTCGTTAAGTTTGATAAATGTTACGTGTAACGCTTAGATTAGATCTAAATCTTTATTAAAAGTTATGCAAAAGGAAAAGTATGCTATGTGTTATTATTTTAAAAACAATCCCTATGAAGTATTTTGTTATATGGCTAAGGTGTAGCCTATCATTTGAGTAAATATCTTTATAAAGAATGCTTTTTTTAAAACAATAATGTAATAACAAAACAAAAAAAGGTAACAATAAAAAATTAAATCAAATAAAAGAAACCGGACTTAAAAAAACATATGTATAACTGACATTTAAGGTCAATTACTTGACTGTTAGTTAAAATTGGATACAATCATGAGCTGGAGACTACTCCGTTTCAACAATTCAATATTGATCGTTCAATTAGTAGCCAGCCTTTGGCTACACCCGGTTTTACGATGGACAAGGGAGACAACAGGGGGCATTGACATCAGTGAAAAAATGTTTGCGAAATGTGTCAATGTTCAATCAATTTTTTCGTTTTAATAATTGTCAAACTTTTCAGGAAAGCAAAAGTCAGAAACTTTTTTTTTAACCTGCTATGAAGACCACATCTCAAATGAGCCGATGCGAAAAAGGTAACTGCAGCAAAATTGGACAATATAACGACCTTTCTATATTAAATATAGATTATTATTTTAACCAGTTACTTAATCAGTAGAGCGTGGCCTAGCAATCATGCTACTGGTCATACTGACCATGTCCATCCAGCTGGGACACGCCGTATTGCCCTACGGAGCTTCAGCTGGTGATACGCTCATGGATTTGAATGTACCAGCCGTGATCAACTTCAGCCGGCCTTTCCCTTACTATGGCAGTGACTATAACAATATGACAGTGAGTACATTTTAAAGTATTATGAAGTCTAGTTATGTTGTTTTAAAGTACCGCTATAGCCAACATATAAACATAGTAGAAACATTGCTTTATTTCTACTACTCTTGTTCCAAAGTTATTTAAGTACAGCTATGTTTAATTATAGTTACGGGTCTTATTTTATCTAATTATTAACAAGCACCCCTCCTAGAAAAAATATTATAAATATTTCACTTTTGCTAAGAGGAGTGAACATTATTTTTAAAGTTAAAGAATAATTAACGCAACACATTACATGCCATATTTTTATTCAAGAAGAAAGATAACATACATCAATAATTAATTATTGTATTGACAAGTCTTAACGATTATGCATGCATAAAAGGTCACAAAGAAGAATATTTCCGGTCTTATTCGATCATTTTCTTCGAAACATGTCTGTGTGCTACGTTACTGGTTGTACGAAAATATGTATAGAATTAAATTTTATTTCATTTCCAAAAGATGGCGCCTAAAGAAAACGATGAATTGTGAATGTCAGATTTGAAGAATCACCTGACCTATTTATAATCCAAAACTAATTGCTTGATGAAAAAGAATTTTTGTGTTGTTGTTTTTTTTATAAATCTCCGCATTAAGTTTTTTAATCACCAAGTACGCAACTCTTGACTAACTAAAAAAGCTAAATTTAACCAAACGCGACTATCACTTTGAGTATTAATTATCGCCGACTCTATTTTGATGTTAAAAACGGATTCCTTATAACTAATCTTGTAGCCGTGTATATTTCTAAAAGACCAGAACTGGCTGTCGATGTTGAAATCAATTGTCAAACAGCACCAAAATGACGGTAAATTTCATCGGAAGTTCACGATCATTACAGTTCAAAAGGTCACACCTAATTAAGACTTGTCAATTATGATAAAGAAAATAGTTCACATTTACGTCTGTGTTATTACTTTTTCCAATTCACATTTATTTTTATTATCTATTTTTACATTGAATGATTTTTAACCTTTATTCCTTATGCGCGTCTAATGAAAGGAAAATAACTAATGCTCTTCAGGGTGATAGATTTGATTCTTTGTTAAAATGATGTACAGTTCTTAATTGAATTGCTTCTAGTTTTACAAGACTGATGATAATATTGCAGAATAGATTGAATCAATATTTTTTTCTTTCTAGAATGAATTTAACTAGTTTTATATTATATATATATATATATATTATATACGATGGTCTTGGTCCAGCACGTGATGTTTGACTAACCTGATACGCAAGAGTTCGGAGGGTTTGGAAACGGTCAACTGTTTGCACCGTATCTATTTTTTGTTGTTGCCAAAAATACTTATTGAAATAAATTGCATGTACAATAGCTTTTGTATCAATTTACATTGAGAGAGGATACAAGACAGTAATTTCCATGTGTACAATTCTAAAGGATAGAAGACAACAGAGAGTATTTGAAAACAAAAATGTATCTAATTCTTTTTATAAAATTAAGTCTTTCACTCCATTCATTCTTGTTTATTTTACATAAATATTTCCTTCAATCATCACTTTCGTATCAGTTACTTATTTAGTTTTGTTAAATCATTAATAATGTAGACATTTCAAGGAAAAGGGGGTGGAAAAGGCTAGGAGACAAGAAATTTCAAAATCTTAACAAATCAAAGGGAAAGAAGACAACAAGAAAAAATTTAATATCAGATATTTATATGGTTATGTCCCCTTCCTTGGGACCGTAGAAAAAGGATTACTTAAAGTAATATTTATATACAACATCAGTCTATGTCCCGAGTATATAAACCTGTACACAATGAAATACCTTTTATTTCACACTATGTATTTAAGATATTTCCATTTCTTTCATTCATTGTTAGAAAGCAGAGATGGAGATAGTAAGTTTGGCAAATGTACAAGATTATATGAATGGGAAAGAAGAACATTTTATAAGTTTACAATTTATGTGACTGTAAAACTTGTGGGTAAAGGCAAAACTTCTTCACATGAATTGCATGGTTCAACGACTTCCCTCGCTCGTCCTTCCCGTCGGCTGGGGGCGCCGAGTCGGCCACTGACTCACTGTCTGTGACCTCCTCAGCGTCGCTACCAGCGCGATAGAGAGGCGGTTATTGTTATATCGTTGGGGGTCCAACTGTTCCCCACGCAGTTGGAATTTATTTAAAATTGACGAGATTTCAATAAGTTTCTTCAATAATTTCTAGAGGCAATGCGTGGAGTGATCTCAGGCTCGGCTTTTCTCGCCTCCTTCCCCCCCCCCCCCCCTTTGCGCGGGACACAGATGCAAGAGGCTTTCACCTGATGCCTTCCGGGCACCCCTGGCGGGGGAGGAGCGGTTGCTGATATTTTTATACCGTAATGACGTGCGCCTCACTTCCCTCCCCTGTTTGGCGACAGGGGTCCGGGGTGGGTGTGCTTGTCAGCCATAATTTACCACACTTGACCTACACTTAAAAAAAAAATTCTGAGTTGCAATGGAACAATTTGAGTAGAACTGATATTGGGATTTTAAGTATTTACGTACATATTATTATTAGTTTTTTTAAGAAGATAATTGGTAGGGCAACCGTCTTGGGTTATGATACAAAATAAAAACAGATATTATTATTTTCAGTCGCACTCGCACACACACTTACAGGCACACACATTTAAAAAGATTTTCCCAAAACGGGTTATATAACGTAATATATTTGGGAAAAAACATATTACATCAATGTTTGCTATTTGATTAATAGTAGCTTACATAACAATACAAAAAGGACTTTCTTCATAATCATTAAGTAATGGTAGCAAAGTAATGATATTTAAAAGTTGTTATTAAAGTAACAGTTGCACCGTATCTATATTACAATCTGGTGGCGCGGCTGCAATGGTAGACTAAACATAAGTTTTTTCTCCAATCCTTAAAGGTGATGTGGAAGTGGGAACGTTAAAAATGACCAAATTGATGCTTTCTTTCACATAAATGTGTTAGTATGTGAATATTATTGACAAATATGTGCTTAAAATGTGCCCAAATATATCAAAAACTAAAATTTTCATCAAAACTGGGTCTCAAATGACGATAAACCTCTAAAAATCAATGATTGGTATTGTCTAAATGAATTGAAAAATAATTAACCATTTTCAATGCAATTTTCAGGCTTTGTAGAACTGTTCTGAATACATCCTGGATTCTAAAATTGTAGCAGTTTGATTAAAAGCATATTTTTGACAATTTTTTTTAATTTGTTGTTAAAAGTGGCGGAAAATATTTTGGGGTAGGGGTAAGCTCTAGAGGAATAACTTTGTTTGTAATAAAAGGATTTACAAACAATTAGCATATCTGGTGTTAATGTAAATAAGGAACAATTCCTCCAAATTTCAATCCAATCACTACAATAGTTTTTTTTTTTAAAGTGACAGAACCACTGAAAATCCTGCAAAAAGGTATTTTTGAGAAAAACAAGAAAAAAGACAAGTTTTAAATATTTCAAAGGTAAAAACTTACATTAGAAGCCCCCAGCTGAGTACATTCTATCTCTAGCATCCCCAAAACATGTAGCAGTGATTGTTTTTAATCCAGGTCTGTTCAATTGTTTTTTACTATTAATTAAAGAAGATGATATCCTCTTTTTATCCGCGTCACAAAATGATCGAAGAGAATAGAAACCGAGTTCCAGCCCTAAACTTGTAAATATTTTTTTTCGGCCAAGCTCACCATTGCTGTAGACAATGGTGGCATCATTCACAGCTATCTCCAGTCTCTGCTTGCCTACAAATCCAGTCTTTGGACACCTTTTCCATATCAGCTGATGGAATGACTCGTTAGCATTTTGTGTCCCGCCATGCAAACACTTTTCCAGCAGAGCATTAGCGGATAGGTCTTCAAAAATTGGCTTTATTTCGTCGGTAACAAATTTAGGTAGTTTGTTCTTATTCGCTTTATCTAAATCTGTTTCCTTCGGACACCATTCTCCACAGTCGTCATGTACTCCAGTGCGATGCTTTCATATCGCCATAATGGCTCTTTTCATTCCAATGAGGTTACCAGAATTAGCTCTGATTGCTCCTCCATAGTGTCCTTGAATCCTTTTGATGGCAGCTTGTGTAAGCCTCCCTTTGCCCCCTATTCCCTTAAACTGTTTTCTATTCTCTAAATAAATTTTCCCTTTACACTCATTACTTTTGTCCATCAGCCGTCGACCCATACGTTTCTGAACATGACCACAACATTCAAGTTTGTTGATAATCTTGCCAGGGTAAATAGGTGGCTCTGATTCTGCAACTGTTTTAAAGCTTTTGGAGTCCCCATCTCCAAGATAGCCTAAATATTTTAAACCATACTGGTCCTGTGACCGCTGGAAATTTTTTAAAATACCATGAGGCTCCATTGCCCCAGAAGACCCATTATGGTTTTGGTCACAAACAGGAGAGTGTTCTTGCTTCCAAATTAAAAATTCTTCTGCTGTAAGCTTATTTTTTTTTTAGCACAAGCATCACAGTAGTTACTACAAGTATATGTATCTATTACTTTAGGGAGGCCTTGAGGACAAACAGATAAAACTGTTGATACTCCATTCTTCGAAACGAAGCCACGTCGCTGCCAAGTGCCATCGCATGATACAGTAACTTCATTGGTGATAGTAGACTGTGTAACAGGCTTTTTAACACATTTAGGTCATCTTTGGGGTCAAATGGGCTAATGATTGATTAAAAAAGTACTTTTATTTATGAATAATAATGCCTACTTTGTTTTTATGGTAGATATAGGTAAATATTTTAAATTAATATTTATATCCATTTGAACGGTTCTGTTTTTACTTATTAGCGAAACAATATATTATGTGAAGAATATTTTTTCTGAAAAGATGCGTTAAACTGTTCTGACTTTTATATTGCTATGAATGTTGTTTTCGTCACATTTTGAGTGTTCAGTTTTTGTATTTTAAAATGCACACAATCAATTAATGCGGATAATAATTTAAAAAAAAATGAAATTATTTCTTGTTTAGTTGACTATTTTCAGAATGTAGTTTGCAATATCTTTAACGAAATGTAAATTTCCGTTAACGTATTGGCGTCCCAAAAGGGTGAGACTATATAACTGAGTAGGCCTACATCTCTCTCCTTTGGGTTTACGACTCAAAATATAAACTTAGCAATCATTAACAATTGATTATGTTCTTGCAAAAGGTGAAAGGTCTTTTTTTTTTAAATACAATATACAAGAACATTTATTTATATGCCGATCTTTAGTATAACCTTCT
Organism: Anisus vortex; assembly: GCA_949126835.1. Lineage (NCBI taxonomy): Eukaryota > Metazoa > Mollusca > Gastropoda > Planorbidae > Anisus > Anisus vortex. Next base: position 17,143,276 of record OX421493.1, read on the forward strand.
AACATATCTCAGTGATCTAATGTAGAAAAAATGAAGCGGTTATCAAAAGATGGTAAATTTTTACATAAATAGTCATTTACTTTCAAATCCCTTTCCTGACTCAGTACTAATGAATTTGAGTTTTATCAATAGAGCGTTCGCAATGGGCGTGGCTTAGGTTTTTTAGTGACGTATTTGTGTAAATAGAAGCCACCTCGTGTACACAAATGGTGAAGTACTTCTTTATCATGCCAAATTCACATGTGAATATTGGCTATCCTACGCACAAATCATTAGATAAATCGTCGTAGATCATCTTACTAGTACAAGAGAAAGACTGACATGGTATTTTTTCAACGAATTTCAACATTTTAAGCTCAATTCGTCATCTTAATATCTGGCCGGTAAGTGTTGCATTTGAATGGATTTATTGAAGTGAATTATTGGAGTAATTCGTTATTTTCATTGTAGGCCTAATCGTTCAATAGTAATGTAACATTTTTAATGTAAGAATCTTCTTGTGATAGGTCTATTAATCTAATATAGAATTAATAAAATCCATATTAGTACATTAATCATCATTTTAAACACAAAATATCAATTTTAAAAAAAGCTCGAGCCTATATGAAACTATATTAATACAGCGGCCATTGTACACCATTACACAAAATAAATAAAAATCACGTGATTTTTGTCACGTGATTGCAAACGCCCTATTGACAACTTCGCGTCACCGTCCTCACGCAAACCCTTTCAATTGACCAAATGTTGCTCTGTTTATTGATTTTCTACTGGTTTCCTTTCATTTTTGTTTATTGTTGTTTTTAATGGGTAGTTTTCGTTAAGCTCACTTTAAACATTCGCCTTAGGACAAAAGAAAAGTACAAGTCCAAAATAGAAAAATACATTCTTCATTTCTTTTTACTGGGCAAATCTTGATAGCAACAGCCAAAGGCGTTTGGGTGATATTCTAAAATTGATTCTATTCTTGATGTAATGAGATAATGAATCTTTCATATTAACTTCGCAAAAATGTTTCTGGTGACTGGCTGTCCCGACAGTCATAAGGTTAATCGAAGCTTTTTACTTCAACTTTTCGATCGGAAACTTGGCACATAGAAGTGAAGTCCTAAACAACACATTCTACCTTCATTTTTTTTTTCAACTACAGAATCCCGACTTACAAAATCAGTTTTTAACTGCTTTCCCCATACACTTTATCGTGCGCATTGATAAATCCCAATTGAACGTGCATGATTCACCATGCTTATATGTGTTTACTACTCATATGGGTTTTCCTTTTTTCTTTGTGGATCTACAGATGGTTAATTTATTTGAAAAATGCACCATAAAATGAATAATAATCACTTCGTGCGTTTTTTTTTCAACTAAAACATAATAAATATCGATTTTTTGGTTTATAACGACTGAGTGCATCATATCATTAAGGGAAAAAGTATTTCAGAAAAAAATATAATTTATAGCTCTTATTACGTCCCTGTAAATAAACATTGTTGAAAGTAAAAATCTTCGAAAGGCAAAAAAAAATGCATACAAAGCATATAATCGTGCTGTACACTTTTTTTTTTGGGGGGGGGGGGTAGGGAGAATCTTTTATATTCAACAATCCATAATACAATTATTGTCAGCAATTAAATTGAATACGATAGCAAGTTAATATTCGAAGTACAATGTCTGCTCGACAACCATTGGACATCAAAAACTGATAACAACCACGCGATTCAATGAAAAATAGTACATCAATAAATAATAGATGAAATGTATGTGTTGGTAGCTCTATCTCCCGACCTACTTGTTGTGAATAAACCCAGAAACACTAGAGAACAGAAGGGCAAAGAGTAATGTAGTAATAATATTTAAGGAATTAATGTAAAACCTATAAATACAACGCGATAATAATCTATTACAATGCACAGCTAGTCATAATGACTAAAACGCTTTTGTTATCCCATATGCGAGAACATATTAATGCATATTATAAGTTTTATTTCTTCCCAAGTGGCGGCTAGACTAAATATTCATCTACGCACACATTTATAGACCTTTTTACTTTGACCCGGGAAATGGGCGTAACTCAATGACACATGTAGAAAATCTGTACTTTTTTACTAGCTAAGGGCAGAAGCAGTTGTTTATCCCTCTTTCCTCTTTGTATTTTACTAAAGGCGTTATTTTTTTTAATGTTACTATAGTTGTTTTTTAACTTTAGACCATAAAAACACATGGAAACCTTAAACTAAGAACCTAGGAAGGGAATTGTTAAAAAATAATGTTTAGAGCTTCTTTTTTTTTTTAAAGAAAAACATTTTTTAGACCCAAACTCTATGGTTTGGACCTTAATTGTATGGTTGGTCGATTCTACTGTGATCGCTGCGTCATTACTTTTTGTACGAGTTTCTTCAATATTAAAAAAAAAAAAAAGAATGTTTAGAACTAGTTTTGTATCGAAAAAAATGTTTTTCGCCTATACTGCTTTTATTACTGTCGGCTATTCAAGCTATTGCTTAACTTAGCGCTAGATCGCTCGTTTTGCTTAATAAAAAGGCAAATATAATTCTAGATAGGCCTATTATTTTATGTTTGATCGAGACAGAGGCATGTGGCATCTCCACGAATATAAAAACCATAGCCAAAGCAAATATTTGGTTATTATATTCATAAGCTCATATATATAAATAAGGCTAAGTGGCTAAGTTAGGCCTACATGATCTAGATCTATATTATTGTAGTGTAACGTTAGAGAGTCGAGCTATAGGATAAAGGCCTAGGCCTACATATAATATATGTAGGCCCTAATTTGTCTGTCTGTATGCCTACTAAAGCTATTATATAAATAGTCCTATACCTTAGCCTTATAATATGGCCCAATTATATGACATATAGAATATAGGTAACATTTATATAAGCAAAGGATTTTTTTCTATATTTAATATTGTGACATATATCAATAGGCTTAAATTATTATATAGGCCTACAGTTTAGGCCTAGGACTATAGCCTAGCCTATATATAGTAATTTAAGTAGTTTTAGTTTAAACCGTTTATAGCGCTAGGCCTAGGCTATATAAATAGACTATAATAGGCCTACATTATAGTATATTATATAAAGTTAGCTATATGATAGGCCGATTCGATAGATTAAGGGTAGGGACGGCAGTGAAATTGATCTAAATGCCAGAAAATTCAATATTTAAGTTTTTGCCTAAGTTGTATACTTTAACTATTCCTGAATCTACAACATATAGTTCGGAAATTTTAGTAACATTATTTTAATGTATAAATTGCATTTGTAAAAGGTATACATCAGAAGTTTATTTTTTTTAAACATATTTACACTACAGTAATATAAAAAATGAGTTTAATTATATATTAATATACATCAAATTAAAGGTTAACATCTTGTCTTTGTGGGGGAAAAATCTTACAACAAACCATTAAGAAATAGATGAGAAAATTTTTCAATTTTACTACCAAATTATTTTTTTCCCTAAAATTGTCAGTTTTTCCGGTTTTTCTCAAAATACTACTTTTTCTTCTTCTTTTTGTATTAACTTTCTTATTTATGAACCAATCTGTATGAAATTTTTTACATACATTTATTACATGTTAATAATCATAGTTACAGGATGAATTTTTGATATGAGTAATAGTTTTCCTTAAATTAAATTTTAATTGTAAAAAATTGCAATTAAATTATTTATTTTTTCATATGTCCTACTAAAAAATTCATATAAATTTTATTTGTCAATTTAACCAAATTTCATCCACATATTTTATAAAGATATAGCTTATAAATGTTTCCGCCAAATTGCAATACATTATCTTGATAAATAATCAAGTTGATACATTTTGTATTGCGTGGTAAATCGTTAATTAAAAAATCCAAAATGGCCGCCATTCCCATCACAACCATCAGAAATTATTTTTTTAAGGTATGCTTACTCGGACCTGCTTAGACTATCTATATACCAAAATTGGTCATGATGCGTGCACAAATAAAAAAAGAGCTCTCTACTGGCTCCCCTACCCTTAAGGCAATAGTATAACGCGATAGGCCTATGCTTCATTAAATAATAGGACCTTTATTTATGTTGAGACTTCTACACAAACAAAGCTTTATAGCCTAACTATCTAAAATTCTTATTTATTGTAGCCTATGTTTTATAAGACGATTTACTGACACAGCGATTGCTCGGTACATTAACTGGGGCTGGGTAACCATAGACGCTGCGTAAGCCTAGTATGTATAATAAATGTTTTTTTTGTGTTAAAAACTGGTTAAAAATGGGGAAAAAAAGTACAATTTGATCACTGGCTTCTCGGTATTAAATTTTTATGAAGTCATTATTTTTTAAAATGAACAACTAATTTAATTACGCCTAAAAACCACTAGGCCCCCAGTTAAATAACAAATACAAAGAAGGTTTCCATGATAATTTCTGTTCCAGCAGTGCGCAGGCGCAGAAGTTAACCTTTTTTTTTGGAATAATTAAAAAAATGAAAAGGTCACAGTGGCCGTGCGGCAAGTCGTTCGGCTGGCGTACCAAAGGTCCTGTGTTTGAATCCCGTGTCGGTCTGGAGGGTGTCCATGAGTCTACCCAGCGGCTAATTGCTGCTGTGCATAGTGCTAGCCACACAATCACCTAGTATGAACCTGAACTATGGATCGATTTGGTCCAACTGGTACTTTACTTACTTTACTATTTAACAAATAAACACAAACAACAACCGATAATGAAGTCAAAATTGATACGAACGCAATTACTTTCTCATGTGCAGACAATGGTTAACGATAATTAATTTAGCGCTTGCATCGTTAAAACAAAAGAGCATTCGAGGCCCACTGAACCCAGACTGGTGTGCAATAGTTGATTATAAATCAAGATCATTTCGATTCCTTATCTATGCTTTTTTTTATATTTTAATACAAGTCTTTATCTCGTCCTAACTTACTTTTAAAGATAAAAATATTTGCTATTGTCTAACAGGCAGGTGCTCAAATGACTAACTCTACCGACTGTCCAAACTGTCATGATATACATTTGAACAGCACCTCTGGATGTGGTACTGTAAATGATGAGACGAGAAGAGCAAGTCAATGAATATCAACACATTGACAACATAAACAAAATAAAGGAAATTGCAGAATTTTTCACCATTTTGTGTACCTTGTCTAATAAAATGTATTATTGATCTCAAATGACTCTATTAAGTTTGTCTAGATACACAAAGATGGCTTCGCTGTTTACGGAGACACTTCCTCTAGATCAGATACAGATTTGTCTGATGCAACCAATGTAACATTTCCAACAGTGGGTCTATGGGTGTCTTCTGTGACATCTGGAAAGATATTTTACAGGTAGAAATGTGGACATCTATGTATTGATTAAACTTGTTTCACTTGCAAAGGGTATTTCTACTTATCTATAGATTTAACATTTTGTCAAAAACATTTTCTAATTTAAATGTATGTGTCTAATTTTACCACATGTTTGTATATGCATCATATATTTCTAATGTTTTGTTAATGCTTTTTAAATGATTATACTAATGTTTGGTACACTTATTGTATTTTCTACCTCCAAGCATAAAGTCACATAAAGAATTACAATGAAACAGTCAAATTAAAAATACGTTAAAGACGTTACAGACTTTATCATTCGTTATATTTTAATTCTTAATTTGTTTAAGTTCCAGGTTGTTGTTTTTTTCCAAATTAATTCCATTTTTTGGATTGTTTGTTAGGTTGAATTCTGATTCTATTGTATTGAATAAATTATCTTACCTAAGGACGAATTTCCAGGAATTTTCTTTAAATTTCACCCCGAGCTAAGCCCTTGTTGTAACATGGTCAGAAATCAGGACATTACATTTTGGTAATGTTGGGAATACAAAGGTGGGCTTGATATTGTAACAAAGAATGTATTGTTCTTAACTTATTTACTTACATATCCCTTGTATGGGTGTTGTTACATAATCAAGCTTTAAAAAACCGGAGGAGCTTTCCGGTTCCTAGGTCCATAGCGTAACTTGAAAAGTGGTGGGTGAAGGGGTGTTACACGAAGACCCTGTCCGACACGTTTCATCATACGACATGACAATAGGGGATGCCACACAACGTAAGGTATGGTCAAGACCCTGTCCGGTAAATGCCACTCTACGGCATGCCCATAACGGATGCCACTTAACATAAGGTACGCCACTTAACATAAGGTACGTTTAAGACCCTGCCCGACACATGCCATCCTACGGCATGACAATAAGGCATTCAAACTTACTACACAATTACCCCCTCCCCCCATTGCGAAAATACCCTCGGATCATGAACGTGGTGAAATTGTAGGTATACCTACAGAGTTCCAGTAGCACAAATACCAGACTATAGGCGGCTGCGCACATTGCTTCCTCCTCACCGAGTCTCGGTGGCTCTCGCCTGTGCCATAAAATCTCGGACGCGCAACAGGGGATGTCTCTCATGCGTTTGCCTACCTGTGCACTCATAATGGAAGCGTATCGGTGGTTTACACACTTCTCCAGCTTTGGGAAGAGAAGTACGTTACGTAATCAGAATGATCATACAACTATGAAGGTAAACATGGGGTTTGGGTAGGGAAAAAAGATGTAATATTCTTTGAGCAAAAATGAATTAAAAGGGAGGGGGGCGGGGTAATTAATGTTTCAGCGTTTACGATCTCTATTCGTCACAGTGCTTAACAGTTGAAATGATGGGGTTATATTATACACCTGGATGAGTCTGAACTCCTTAAACAGTTCTTGTAATAGGTAAACAATGAAAAAGAACAAAAACTAAACACCAAAAGAACGTTTACACTAGGCCTTCAGTTTTATTATAATGTTGTATATATTTTTTATATATTTTTTGTAAACAAAACAAATTGTAATCATTCGTTTCTCCGAAATTTTGACGGGCAAAACAACTAGTAGCTTAACAGGCACATATTCAAACAAGATCTAAATTTTACATAGCAGTGAATGCTCAACAACAATCAGAAAAATAGGTCACCACTGACAAGGAAATGTCTTAAAAGAAATGTGAGACTCTTTGCACTATTAAGCTTAGGGCATTTATTTTATCACTTCTCGTTTTGTCTATAAATACAGGCCAATATAATTCAAATGGTCCTTGTGACAGACGGAGTCAAGAGTCTAGCTATTCTAGAATATCCCAAAATTGAGTGGGTCTACTATGAGGGGAATTCATCTGACAACTACATTGACACCAACAGTTTTCTCGACTACAGAAAGATTAACACCAAAGTAAACTTTCTAGTATTTAATTTATTTTATGGAATCCTATAGCTGTAAAGTTCTTATTTTGTAATTTATTTTAAAAAATAATATTAAACTTATGGTGCGAACTTAATATGAAGTAAACAATTGTTCGACAATCTACGGCCCACGTGCCACACTTGACACGCAGTGCGATATTCAATGGTACTTGGAAGACCCCGAAAAGGCAATTCATGTTTCTTCTCAACACATTAAGCGCTAGAGCAGGGGGACTCTTAGGCATTTGACTTGCTGAATGGATTAGAAATCCTTTTTTTTTATCAAAAGTTTGCCAACCCCTGTCATGAATAAAGCGTGATCTCTTAAATCCATAAATGTAACTTGAGCCTAGGATTCTGTAATCGTTATCTAGTTAATACTAAAATTCCGAAGCCTGATTAATAAATATCACAATGGTATAATATTATAAAAAAGTGTATTTTTGAAAATATAACAAACTTTTGATACATTTACAGTTGTCCCACTGACGATCTATGGCTTTCATATTTTTAATCCCAGTGCAACTCTAGTAAAGTTAAGACGTAACATTCAATGAGAGATCGGCAACCCACGGTACGCGTGCTATACTTGGCACGCAGGGCGATTTTCAGTGGCACGCGGAAGATTCCTAAAAATGGGCAATTCAAGTCTCTACTTCAGGAAATTGATTACTAAAGCTTGATGATTTTTAAGCTCAATCATTTAGAAATCTTATTTTGGCGCACTGTTAATAAAGGTTGACGTCCCCTGCTCTAAACCATAAAAGCATCTTTGCCTTGCTTTATGGTTGTGAACAACGTTTCTCTAATACGTATTCTTCCATACTTTATGGTTGTGAACAACGTTTCTCTAATACGTATTCTTCCATACTTTATGGTTGTGAACAACGTTTCTCTAATACGTATTCTTCCATACTTTATGGTTGTGAACAACGTTTCTCTAATACGTATTCTTCCATACGTTATGGTTGTGAACAACGTTTCTCTAATACGTATTCTTCCATACTTTTGCATACATAAAGGCTGTGACTTAGATCCCGTTCAACATCATCCATTCACCTTACTGGAACTACCATTGAGCTAGTAATCACGGTCACTGTATAATATATTGACTTGCATGTCGATTGCGACTTTTATCATCACAGTAAATATTATATATTAGTCTCCAAGTGTGTGTATGTGTGGGATGGATTTTATACTAATGAAAATCGCTATCAACCAATTCTAAATATACCATAGATACCTTGACAAATATATTAATATCTAATAGATAATTATTCCACAATAAAAACATAATAAATGTAACATCAGTAATAAAAAAAAAACAACAACAAAAGTAATACATAATTTTAAAATATATACATTTTGGAACTTCTATAAAAGAATTAAACTCTAATTTAATGTTTAATCTCTATGATAATGTTTTTAAAGGTTGGCTTGTTTAAAGGTGATGGACCAACACATTACCTTTTACCTTCCTCTGAGAAAACTGATTTGTTTCAAATAGTTGTTGACTCCAATATTGGAGTACCAGGACAGTATGCATTCAGGTAGAACATTTTATAAACTTTAAAGATTGTTTTTGTAGTCTATCTCACAGTCATCGCCTCTTATGGCCAAAACATTTATTATAAACTATGTTGGTATTAACGATATTTACATTTAGGATATAAGATATATACGATTATATTAAGCTAAAACCAAACTATCATGACAGCTAAGAAGGATCTCTTATTTTTAAAAAGTACTTCTTTTTTTAAAATATCATAAACATCTTCGATTGTGTATCATCTTCCTTTTTTTTTTTGTCGTTTTAAGCATTTACACAAGGCCTATAAATGTTAGGTATCAATTAAATCCAATCAAAACCTATCTGGAATCAACAACTATAATATAATCAACAACTACTAGGGATAGGATTTTTAATGTTCAGCTATCTGACACATTAATAAATGGAGTACCAATTTTAGGTATAAATGTGGGATCAACTACTGACATGAAAGCAACAACTGACGTGGAAACAAAAACTGACATGAAAACAACAACTTACTTTTAAACAACAACTGACTTGGAAACAAAAACTGACATGAAAACCACAACTGACGTAAAAAAAACAACTGACATGAAAACAACAACTGACATGAAAAAAACAACTGACATGGAAAAAACAACTGACATGAAAACAACAACTGACATGAAAAAAACAACTGACATGGAAAAAACAACTGACACGAAAACAACAACTGACATGAAAACAACAACTGACATGAAAACAACAACTGACATGAAAACAACAACTGACATGAAAACGACAACTGACATGAAAACAACAACTGACATGGAAAAAACAACTGACATGGAAACAACAACTGACACGAAAACAACAACTGACATGGAAACAACAACTGACATGAAAACAACAACTGACACGAAAACAACAACTGACATGGAAACAACAACTGACATGAAAACAACAACTGACAGCTTTCACTGAATCATTGTGTCCCAGTGGTATAGTTGGCAAAATGGTGACTTACATAGGACAGGAGTGAGCTCATGAACACCATAGCTCTGTCCGAGCTCCAGCCACCCCACGACACGCCAAAGGAGTGGCGTGCCGTGTAACAGGGAAGGTTTCCGCAGCCCAGTGTTTGTTCACTGCTGTTTGCCTAGGATCATTATCGTGGAGGCTCGCCCGTATACCTGCAATGAAACCCGGTAACACAAATCCTATACTCTGTACAGGCATCCAGGCGCGCGGGTGGTTCGTGAGACAAGACTGCTGCGTCCATTGATTTCCCCCCCCCCAACGAGACCCCGTAGCCTCGCGGCAGTGCAATGGGTCTCGATCCGGCAACGGCAGCTGTCCCCCATGCGTTCGCCCGCCGGTGTAACCTTAATGTGATCGTATCAGCGGTTTACACACATGGCCGATTTTGATGTCAGTAGGTTTTTAATTAGTTTTTATCTCAAGACATAGAATAGGCTACATATAATTGTAGAATACTTCAGTACGACTCACAGTCCGTTTCAATATTTAAAACATTATTCCACAAAAACTTCACATGTGCCTTGCTACAATCTACCAACTCTCTTCGCTTGAGATCCTACTCTAAGACTGATGAGTGTGTAAAAAAATATAAATTCATTTCTTGTACTTTACAATTAACCTTAAAAAAGCATGGCAAGGGAACCAATTAAGTAAACATTCCACTAGTTTCAATTATTTCAGTTACTTCTCTTAGACCATAAATTGAACATTGACACTTACAATAACTTAAACACATTATCAGTCGCCGACTTTTTCCCCAATAAATAGCAACAGCTTGTTTTTGTAAAATAACATTTAAAAAAAAATGTATTTTTTGTCAAAATTTTAAGCCTATATTTATTTTTTTCCGAATTTTGTATGCTAACATTATTGTAATCATTCTAATCCATAATAATTAGCATATAAACACACACAAATAAACACACACACGTGTTTCGAACTATCCATCAAAATAATATTTCCAGACTACCCAGACTCTAGACTAACGACAGTGTAAAAAAGTATGTCTGTTTTGGGGGTGGGGTAGCTGGGGGCTACTATGATGAATCTATATCTACTGTGATGTCCAGTCCCTTCGCCTAGCCCATAGGTTCTCAACCTTTTTCGGCTCACCGCCCCCTTTTACATTTTTTTTCCGCTCACCGCCCCCCCCCCCCCAACTTTTAGCGGAAACATTTGTTAATTAAAGGGAGATAATTAACCCTTTTCATTTGAGATAATATTTCAATTTGTTTTTCTTTTAAAAAATTAAATTGCTTGCATTTAGAACTTTGAAATGATATGATAGAACTGTAAAAATTATTTGAAAATTGTATAAATATTATATGACTAAAGAATTTATATGAATATTTTCAAGCATTTTAATTACTACCTGCTAGTATGCACTAACATGGTCAAAGGGAAATGACTCAAGAAAGTCAATTGTATAGTACAAGAGTTATGGGCACTGGGAAGATGTCACAATCTTACGAGGTAGTTCTACTGCGTCTTAGCTTTATAAAGAATGCTTTGCACGTTTTACATGTGAGATTTGCTTGACTGGGCAAGGCTGATCACGGGGTAAAAGACCGGAGGAAAGTCAGTCGACTCAAATATCTAGAAGCGTATAGACGTATACGTTAGACTCGTAATTCTACTACATTTTATCAGAATACTAATTCATTTCTTGGACTTATATTATATTATATGATTCGTTGGATATTATATGTGATTGTTGGATGTACTGTGAATAATGTATTGTGAGTAATAATAAATAGATATATATTGCTGCGAAGATTTGAATTATCAAGTGTGTTAAACGTACTGTGAAAATAATATTAAAGAAACATTTAACTCAACTCAATCAACTCAATCAACTCATGATTCTATTAGCCTACGAAGAACACTAATAATTAAAATAGAATCAATAACAGTGGTGGCAGTGGTAAACGGCAGCGGTAAACGGCAGCGGTAAACGGCAGCGGTAAACGGCAGCGGTGAACGGCAGCGGTGAACGGCAACTACTAAACTACTACGCTACAACATAATGAAATGCTTCCACAAAAACAAATCTTAGAAGGTAAAGTCTGATTTTCAAATTGTCAACTCTCTCATGCAAACTATTCAGCAAACTATTCAACCAGTCAACCTGGTCATAAAATCGTTAGAGAGAACGCTAAAACATCTCTCAGAAAATATATGATTTGCTGGTGGATGGCAGAATTTAATGGACGATTTCTAAAGATATTAATCAAGATTTAATCAACACGGTATAAAGCCATATTCAGGGTAACAGGAAACAGAGACACTGCAGCAAGACTTGTAAAAGTCAGTAGATACATAGGCGGCACAACAGGCAACAAAAAGGTGGGTGCACGTGGCGCTCTACATCTCAACCCACATTGCATTTTTCAAAGGTGCCGACGCTGGAATTAATAAATTTTTTTCAAGATTATATTTGGATTACGTGGAACGTCGAGAGCTGTTGTATGAATTTCTTTGTGATCAATCGTTGATCATGAAAAATTGAATTATCACGCATGAAACATTTTTAAACAAAACAGCTTCTGAATCTAGACTCTGTAATATTTTACAATACGCTATGAAATGAAGCAATGACGTCACACAAGATGGCGGACACTAGATAAACAAGATGGCGGACACTAGTTCAACTAGAGGTCAACACGTGTGTGTGTGAGATCCGAAGGTAACAAGGCAATCATCAACGCATAGTATTCACTTAGTCATACTTTGTGGAATACCAAGACCTTATTGAAGACAGATTGTACTCTAACGTACATCAATTCAAGAGATTCGTTTACATTATGCGAATTATAGCTATCTCGCTATACAGTAAAGTTAATTTGAATTAATGTGATGAAGATTGTGTTAATTAATTTAAATCATTCGTACCTGGATTAACGTCATGAAGTATGTGTTAGTTAAAATTTAAGCTACTATTAGACCATTCACTTGGATTAAATGGATTAACTTCATCGTCAAGAAGATTCATTGTGTTACTTAAATACTATTTAAGTTTGATATAATTAACATTTATTTTAATATTATACATGTTAAATGATTCTTTGATAGGGTAATTTCTGTTAGCTGTATTGACTTGTTTGTATTTGTTCAAATATTGAAGTAAAATTATTGTCTTTGTCAATGTTGATAAATATTGTGATTCTAGTGTGAACATTTCCTCTATCACTGTTGTCCATGCAGCATTTGTGTCCTTAATTAAGATTGTGTTGTGTTTCATTTATTTTAGTTATACATAATTGTTGTGTTGTGTTTCATTTATTTTAGTTATACATAATTGTTGTTTTGTTTTGTTTTTTAAATATAATTAATATTATTGGTTCAAGATAACTACTATTATTTCTGATAGATTCTTGATAGTAACAATAATTATCAATTGTTTATAAATATAATTTATGCAAAGGTCAATATTTATGTACACACTATAGAAAATAGTGAATAAGGCATTTTTACAAATATAATAATTGACAATAGTCAACATATACATACAAGTAAAGTAAATTGAAAAATAAGAAGAGAAAATAATTTATCAATCAAAATATTATGCTTTGCATTGTTCCAATTCCAAAATGCTTTCAATTATAATAGCATAGTGAATAGAAATAATAGTATTGCAAGTGTTTAGCTTAAACTTAATAATACATGGTCTACATAATAATTATAAGAAATTACATTGTGAATGTACACTCTATAAATAATAATAAATAATAGCATTTTCCTGTACAAAATAATATTTTATTGTTAATGATCAAGAATTAAATATGGATGTAAAAGTTAAATTAATGTATGAAGAAGCTAAAGCTTTAGCTAAGGAATTTGAAATAACAGAAAAAAAAGAATTGCAAGAATTTATAGAAAAGAAAGTAAAAGAGTTAAAAAAGGAATTATCTGATATAGAAAGAGATGAGCGTGCAGAAAGTAGGTCACATGAACTTAAACAAAAAGAATTAGACAATGAACTTAAACAAAAAGAATTAGAATTAGAACTTAAACTAAAAGAAATACAATTAAAACTAGACCATGAATTAGAACTAGCTAAATTGCAACAAAATAAGGTTGAGCATTCAACTAATTCATCTAATAAACATGGCGTTAGATTTAAAATGCCACCATTTGATGGAAAAGAAAAAATTTTAGATTTTCTAACTCTCTTTGAAACAACATGTAAAGGGTATAACATTCCGCAATCGGAATGGTATATTCATTTAATTCATCAATTGAAAGACAAAGGAAGGGAAGCATTAGCTCATATTGATAAAAAGATTACTGATTACACAATAATTAGAGAACAGTTGATAAATTTTTTTATCCATTCAGAGGACTATTATAGACAAAAATTTCATTCTTTTTTATTAACTGATAAAATAGAACCAGGAGCTTTTGTCTCTGAAGTGAAATCATTCTTATTAACTTGGTTAGAACTAATCAAAATAGACACAAAAAATCCCAATGAAATTATTGAGATGGTAGTAGTAGATAAAGTGTTACAAATGGCTTCCAAACCTTTGTTTACACATATTATGGAGAGGAAAGTAAGAAATATTGAAAATTTAATAGATGCTATCTCCAATTTTAAAGATAGTAATCCCAATGTAGAACTTACTAAACAGACTCAAACAGTAATACCATGCAAAATAGAAGACATAGGAGCTATTCACCTCCTAGAACAAATAGTCAATATGGTAGAAGACAAAACTATGGTAATGAAACAAATACAAACAGACAAAATCTTAGATGTCACTTTTGTAATCGTTATGGACATATAGACAGATTTTGTGGTTTCAGAATAAAATATATAAGTAACAGGTATAGACAAAATGAAAATAGCCAAAATAATCAAAATTGTCAAAACAAAAACTTTACAAGACAGAATTTTCCACAAGGAAATCAAAATCAAAACTTTACAAGACGGAATTTTCCACAAGGAAATCAAAATCAAAACTTTATAAGATTGAAATTTCCACAAGGAAATTCTACAAATCAGCATGTTACCAATCCAAATTCTGAAAATCAAAATTTTCAGAATAGAAATAAAGGCAATACAAATAATCCTACTACTCACAGAAACAATGTAATATTTGAGAATAAAGGTCAACTGATCTTATTCCCTGCATATGTTGAGGGAATACGTACCTATTGTCTAAGGGATACTGGGTCATCTCTCACTTGTGTAGATGAGAGGATTATTCCTCCTCATAAAGCCAAAAATATCTTAAGGATAGAAACAATTAAACTAGGTAATGGATCTATGGTTAGTTGTCCAATCACTACCATACAAATTGATACTCCTTGGCTTACAGGAATTACTGAAGCAGCCATTTTAAAAAATTGTGTTGCTCCCCTGATAATAGGTAATACATATGGAGTCAAACAGGACAATAGTTTTGAAATATTTCAACAATGGATGGATCTTAAATCCACAGATTTAAACTTAAAACCTGTAATTTTGTTAGAAAATAATCAACTGGGAGATTTATCACAAGATGAATTCGGCCCTGCCTTGCAAACTGTCAGTTTGTTTACAAACACTAGGCAAGTCAGACAGTAGCATTATTAATGACACACCTAATATAGATATACCTATAAACAAAGTGAAAGAAAATCTAATGCCTAAATGGAATGGTACAGAGAAATTGAATCAATATATTGAAAGGTTTGAAGAACAATGTGAAATAAATAATATACCTAAACAATTGCATGCCATATCACTGTGCAAACATTTAGAAAATCACAAAGCAATATACAATATTGCAGAGAAAGAAATCAATGACTTTCAAACATTGAAAACAAACATATTAGCGTACATTGATACTACTCAAAAGAAAACTGAAACATAAATGGAAAAGCGAGAACAGATTAGCTTAAATAGTATGCCTTTTGATGAACAAACTTTAAAAAATGAACAAAAACAAGATGAGTATATAAACAAAATTGTGTCACAACTTGGTAAAGAAAATTTTAAACAAGGACAAATGAAATTAATTAATGGAATTCTTTGTAGGATAGAAACAAAAACTAATATAACTCAAATAGTTGTGCCAAAATCTTTGACAGTGCAAATAATGAAAATTTCGCATGATAATGCATTAGCAGGTCACTTAAGTACAAAAAAAACTTGTATTAAAATCAAAAACAACTTCTGGTGGCCCAATTTAGAAAAGGATTTGAAAACGTTCATAAAAAGTTGTTCAACATGTCTGATACATAATCAGAAAAATTCAAAACATAAAGCACCTTTACAAAAAACAGATACTGTAGACAAACCTTTTGTAAAGATAGCCATTGATATTATTGGACCTATGAAAGAAGCTAGGAATTCAAAAGCTAAATTTGCATTAACACTCATAGATATGGGTAGTAGATGGGTGGAAGTAATCCCTCTAAGAGAAATAACCGCAGATAGAGTATGTAACTCACTATTGCCAATATTCTGCAGATTTGGATTTCCTAAAACTATATTAAGTGATAATGGTACCCAATTCAAATCCAAATTGACTCAAGCTTTTACTAAAATGCTCAACATAACACAAATTTTTAGTTCAATCTACCACCCAGAGTCAAATGGTATGGTTGAAAGGGCAATTCAAACTATAAAACAAATGTTAGCTAAGGTTTGCGAAGAACACCCTTATGAATGGGATGAATTCCTACCAGCCATTCTCTTTGCTTATAGACAGGCAAAGCATGAAAGCACTGGTTACTCACCTTTTGAGTTAATCTTTGGTAAAAATGCCAATGGTCCATTAGAGAATTTTAAAGCAGAATTACTAAAAAACCAAAGAAACAAAAATGTCACCTTTTGATCTAATAAATAAGACAGAAAAACATATGCAAACCGCATATCAATTTGCTGTGGAAAAAAACCAAGAAATTAAAGAAAAAACCATACTTAGAGAAAACATGAATAAAAACTTAAGAAAGTTAGAAATAGGAAACAAAGTACTTGTATATTTACCCATTGGTTCTGGTAATACCATGGAATGGAAAGGTCCTTATGACATTATACATAAATTGTCAGATGTTACATATAAAATTGACATAAATGGTAGTGAAAAAATTGTTCACATCAACAATTTAAGACATTATAAAGAAAGCAATATAGTTGATACTACATCAAAAACCAATGACAAAATAGAAAACAACAATGTTATCATCGTTGAAGATGAAAATATTAAAGACATTCCAAGTAATGTTATCTACTTGTGTGGCATGACCGCAAATACAACTAATGAATTAGAGCAAATTAACTTAGATCATATTCAAAGTGTAGAAACTAAAAATAAAATTGTAAAAATATTAAACAAATTTAAATGTGTATTTTTAAGAAAGTAATGATAGATTCAGAAATGGTGTACAAACCAGCATTCTATATAAGCCGTGCATTAACTAATAGTGAAAAAAATTTCAGTATATTGGAATTGGAAGGTTTATGCATAGCTTATGCTGTATTGAAATTTCAATACTATTTGTTAGGACGTAAGTTTACAATTCTCACAGATCACAAATCATTAGTAAATTTTAATGTGTCAAATGTAAATAACAAACGCATAAACAAATATGCATTATTACTATCTGATTATCAGTTTCAGATCAAAAACATAGTTGTAAAAGATAAACATTTGCCAGATGTGTTATCAAGATTATCCATTTATATCCCAGATATTGAATAGACAATACTGAAAGATAATTGTCTAGGACTAATGTAAAACTTGAGACTTCAGATTTTTGGTCTCATAGTTAATAAGATGGTGTATAACTTCTGTAAGACACCGATGTAAATTGTTTTTATGATGATTATTTATGTTTTTTTTGTACTATGATTACATGAATATTACATGACTTAATTAGATACGTTAACTATTGATATGCAACTAAATATTTCATTGATTTTGTAACAATAATTTATGTTCCCTATATATGTAATTATGCAAAAATAATAATGAATTATTATTTTTTTCCGGGAGGGGTGAGTAATGCTAGTATGCACTAACATGGTCAAAGGGAAATGACTCAAGAAAGTCAATTGTATAGTACAAGAGTTATGGGCACTGGGAAGACATGAAAACAACAACTGACATGAAAAAAACAACTGACATGGAAAAAACAACTGACACGAAAACAACAACTGACATGGAAACAACAACTGACATGAAAACAACAACTGACATGAAAACAACAACTGACATGAAAACGACAACTGACATGAAAACAACAACTGACATGGAAAAAACAACTGACATGGAAACAACAACTGACACGAAAACAACAACTGACATGGAAACAACAACTGACATGAAAACAACAACTGACAGCTTTCACTGAATCATTGTGTCCCAGTGGTATAGTTGGCAAAATGGTGACTTACATAGGACAGGAGTGAGCTCATGAACACCATAGCTCTGTCCGAGCTCCAGCCACCCCACGACACGCCAAAGGAGTGGCGTGCCGTGTAACAGGGAAGGTTTCCGCAGCCCAGTGTTTGTTCACTGCTGTTTGCCTAGGATCATTATCGTGGAGGCTCGCCCGTATACCTGCAATGAAACCCGGTAACACAAATCCTATACTCTGTACAGGCATCCAGGCGCGCGGGTGGTTCGTGAGACAAGACTGCTGCGTCCATTGATTTCCCCCCCCCCCAACGAGACCCCGTAGCATCGCGGCAGTGCAATGGGTCTCGATCCGGCAACGGCAGCTGTCCCCCATGCGTTCGCCCGCCGGTGTAACCTTAATGTGATCGTATCAGCGGTTTACACACATGGCCGATTTTGATGTCAGTAGGTTTTTAATTAGTTTTTATCTCACAATAAGACATAGAATAGGCTACATATAATTGTAGAATATTTCAGTACGACTCACAGTCCGTTTCAATATTTAAAACATTATTCCACAAAAACTTCACATGTGCCTTGCTACAATCTACCAACTCTCTTCGCTTGAGATCCTACTCTAAGACTGATGAGTGTGTAAAAAAATATAAATTCATTTCTTGTACTTTACAATTAACCTTAAAAAAGCATGGCAAGGGAACCAATTAAGTAAACATTCCACTAGTTTCAATTATTTCAGTTACTTCTCTTAGACCATAAATTGAACATTGACACTTACAATAACTTAAACACATTATCAGTCGCCGACTTTTTCCCCAATAAATAGCAACAGCTTGTTTTTGTAAAATAACATTTAAAAAAAAATGTATTTTTTGTCAAAATTTTAAGCCTATATTTATTTTTTTCCGAATTTTGTATGCTAACATTATTGTAATCATTCTAATCCATAATAATTAGCATATAAACACACACAAATAAACACACACACGTGTTTCGAACTATCCATCAAAATAATATTTCCAGACTACCCAGACTCTAGACTAATGACAGTGTAAAAAAGTATGTCTGTTTTGGGGGTGGGGTAGCTGGGGGCTACTATGATGAATCTATATCTACTGTGATGTCCAGTCCCTTCGCCTAGCCCATAGGTTCTCAACCTTTTTCGGCTCACCGCCCCCTTTTACATTTTTTTTCCGCTCACCGCCCCCCCAACTTTTAGCGGAAACATTTGTTAATTAAAGGGAGATAATTAACCCTTTTCATTTGAGATAATATTTCAATTTGTTTTTCTTTTAAAAAATGAAATTGCTTGCATTTATAACTTTGAAATGATATGATAGAACTGTAAAAATTATTTGAAAATTGTATAAATATTATATGACTAAAGAATTTATATGAATATTTTCAAGCATTTTAATTACTACCTGCTAGTATGCACTAACATGGTCAAAGGGAAATGACTCAAGAAAGTCAATTGTATAGTACAAGAGTTATGGGCACTGGGAAGATGTCACAATCTTACGAGGTAGTTCTACTGCGTCTTAGCTTTATAAAGAATGCTTTGCACGTTTTACATGTGAGATTTGCTTGACTGGGCAAGGCTGATCACGGGGTAAAAGACCGGAGGGAAGTCAGTCGACTCAAATATCTAGAAGCGTATAGACGTATACGTTAGACTCGTAATTCTACTACATTTTATTAGAATACTAATTCATTTCTTGGACTTATATTATATTATATGATTCATTGGATATTATATGTGATTGTTGGATGTACTGTGAATAATGTATTGTGAGTAATAATAAATAGATATATATTGCTGCGAAGATTTGAATTATCAAGTGTGTTAAACGTACTGTGAAAATAATATTAAAGAAACATTTAACTCAACTCAATCAACTCAATCAACTCATGATTCTATTAGCCTACGAAGAACACTAATAATTAAAATAGAATCAATAACACTACCCAGTTTGTATAATTACTACGTATCTATACCGCTCAGTTATTGTGGTTACCTCTTTATGAATGATTCAAACGCATTAAAGGACATCTCGGTAAAACATCAAAAGAGTAATATTAGCAGATGTTAAGGCGACAGTCCGGTGAACCAACCATAAGACGAGACGACCGCATACCATATTTGCCAAATACTGACCCCCCCCCCCTACTTCATCGAAAAGTCATTGCGATTCTTATTTATTGTTCAATAATATGTATGCCTACTGTTGGGAGATATCAGATACTTAGTAGCACTTGCGTTTACATCATATTTTATCCAAAAACTAATCGATTCAAATAGCTGAGTTGTTGAAATTATAGCAGGTACGTATGTACCGCCCACTTGCTCTTCATCGCCCCCCAATCGCCCCCCGGGAATGTTATCGCCCCCCTAAAGCTTCTAATCGCCCCCTGGGGGGGCGATATCGCCCCCGTTGAGAACCTATGGCCTAGCCCCTTAAAATCTTTCTGCGCGATATCGCAAAAGCTTAGAAATAATAAAAAACGCTCTCTGCCTTTATTGTTTTGCTTTTTAAACATTACCTTGGATTAATAGTGATGTTACGCACAGATAGTGTAATTGCCCAGTACATAAACTGTGGAACTTTTTAATGAGCCAGTCTATTATGAAACCTCTGTGAGCCTTTTTAAAGTGAAACATTTGTATAAAACAGTTGGAGTATAATTAAATAAGAAGTCAACTTCTACGAGTCTATATTTATTCATTATTCTTTTTGTTTACAATTTGTGTTTCAAATTTTATTTCACACTCTCCTAAAATTTCTGCTATGAACTTAGGCTAAATGTGCCACGCCCCTAGAAGTGTCGCCCCCCCGGGCATGTGCCCCTCTCTGCCCTCCTTCATGTGAGGGCAATTATGTCAAGGCGTTTACTGATGGCAGGGCCACCAGTGCAATGGCGAGGCAGAGGTAGAAACCATCAGACTTACCATTGAGGCAAAAGAAAAAAAGTGAATCGGAGGCGTTAGACGATATAACAGTTTTTACTGATGGGCTTTCAGTACCCCAGAGGCTATCGACGGCTGGAAACCTGGACTGAGCGACTCTCTCGAACACTATGAGTTATTCAAAATGTGATCTAAAGGTGAGGGTGAACCGCCAATGGATACCGGACCAGAAAGAGAGATAAATGATACATTTACTCATTTTTGGGGGTTTTATATATAAATGTAATTATACTTTATAATTGTGTTCTTATCTTTGAGCATGTTTATTATTTTCATCCATTTTTTTTTTTGGAATATCTTCAATTGCAGGCCCTCAAGAAAACATTATAGCAACAATTAAACGGCGCAAACTGACATGGTTCGGTCATGTGTTGCGGCACAATAGCCTGTCTAAAACAAACAATCTCCCAGTGGGCGTAGGAGAGGCTGTCAGCGGAGATGGTTTGACAATGTAAAGTATTGGACAGGGCTGCAGTTGACTCAACTATTGACAACCGCTCAAGATAGGCAATATTGGAGAACGTTGACTGCCAGATGCTTCAGATTCTCTAAATTAACGAAATCAGCAATGGTGCTGTACTAGCCACTATTTCAGAAGTGTCTACATTCAGATTCTCAATTTGTTAGGCTAATTACTTTTTTAAAAAAGCTACATTTTAATAAAGTAATTATTTTGTTCAGTTTTAATTCGATTATAATTTTGAACTGAATTAATTTCCCTTTTTTATGGTGCTATTTAGATGCAGTGAGCTGCAAGGGCTTTGACAATAGGACCAATCGGGGATCAAAATGTTTATTTTATGTTTTCTAAGACTTAGCCCCAAAACTTGCTATCTTAAAATAGATCATGTGAGACCCAATTAATAGGCCTAATAGACGACATGTCTAAAGGATTAGATAACAACAACCAAATTGAAGCTATATTACTAGACTTTTCCAAAGCATTTGATAAAGTTCATCATTCTAGTCTACTAGTGGTTTAAAATAAAAATTTAATCATATTTCATAAATGTGTACTTATTTTTTAGCATGTTTATTTTTTTCATCAATTTTTAGAAGTTGAAAGTTCAAGGTCATGCAAATCTTAATAAAACTTTTTTATTTTAACAAAGCAAAGTTATAGTTAAAGTCTAGTTATCGTACAATGCTACAAAATCATGTTTGTTTTTATAAGTGTTACGTCCACAATCCCCTTGTGGCCAGAGCTGTGTAGATCTTGCGGATAATTCTCGTTAGTCCTAGGGGAGACTTTAATTATTAGTATTTATGTTTCAGTATTACACGAACTCTTCTTATAGTCCTGGGCACAAATTCAGTATTTGTATTCCAACATTTCCTTTCTTGTACATTAGGGTAGTAGATAAATCTTGTAGTAATGTATACAACATAATAGAATAGTAACTTGACAAGGAAGCTTCAGTGTAACTGTTGTTGATAGTTTATTTCAGGTGGTATGTTCAATATATACAATATATCTATTATGTACAGTTAGAATAAAATAGTGCAAACACAAACGTTCTCAAAGGAACATATTTTGAAACTCTCTGTCTTTCAGACAAAACAAATCATTAAATACTATCCGAGTGGTGCAAAGGACAGACCCACTACTAGTAGGGGTTAAAATCATGGTAACATTACAAAACTCATAACAAAACGATAGGAACTTCCCCTATTAAATAATGAGTCGTTCCCAGACCCTGAGAATTTGAGATCAACACAGAATCCCAACATTACCTAGAACCTTTTGTTTTCCTACTAAACGTCCTAATATTGTGTGTAGTAAGAAAAGAGAGAGAGAGGGGAATAAACATTGCGTGTTCCAATTCTTGGAAAAACAATATACATGACACGCCCCCACCCAATGAAAGAAATAATGTACCATAATTACCCAAGTAATACTCAACATGGTACATTTTTCGTACTTAACACTATCGTTTTAACAACCATCAATCAATGGAAGATTATAAGACAATTTAAGCAAACATGGCTCACTGGCACAACTAAATTATAAAAAGTGTCACTACCCA
Source organism: Anisus vortex (assembly GCA_949126835.1). Lineage (NCBI taxonomy): Eukaryota > Metazoa > Mollusca > Gastropoda > Planorbidae > Anisus > Anisus vortex. The sequence goes on from OX421493.1 coordinate 17,166,458, forward strand.
ATGGTAATTGTGATTATAACGTGATGGACAAATATTTCCCCGTTAATATTAATATTAACTAATGTCTCAACAAGTACAAATAATTCAAAAATATTCTAGTCATTCTTATTTTAACTATGTACAGTTGTGTGGATTTCCACCAAAAATTTGCAAAAAGTCTTAATCTATTTAAACAAATATAACATTGCTCAAACTCTGTCAATTTTCAACAGTTTACTTCTAATATACAAACCAAAATATAAGTAATACGTAACTCGAATCAATCTATAGGTTACTTCCCCTTTAAATTACAGTGTCAACTTGACATTAACAGGGTTCATACCTACGATGATGATACTTCCCCTTTTCTCAAATATGAGGAGAAAATACGCTCTAGTTACGATTACTACAGTAATCTCAATATTAAAATGTAATCCACTATTATGCGTTTTTGGCAAATTTGAAAGTTTAATATAAAAGTTTTTTCAGGGTTGAATGAGTGTACACCTTTAGGTACCTTTGTTTCCCTCCGTTCCTGGATATATGGAATATATATAACCTATACAACATAGTGAATATCCACTATTTTTTCCCATTCTATTACCATGATATAACAATTTAGCAATAGATTTCCAATATTATCTATTAATTTATACCAATTGATATTACATCTCTTTCTAAGATAAAAATTGTACATATTATTATTTAGTTCCATTCATTAACTAAAATAAAACAAGATAATAAATCAACTAGCTCAAAGTTTTCTCACTTAATTGCATGTGATGACAATTACTTTCATCCATCCATATCAAGTAAATACGTGCATATATATTTATTGCATCATGCATCAAAATTTGAATGGAATTTCTTTTCCATAATCAAATGAATTTAAAATATATCAGAACATCAATATTATACATGATTATAAAAATTATTAATACTTTCAAAAGACTTGACTTCTGTATGATACAAGTATTCTATAGGTAATCCATAATCAAAATTCAAACGAATGATAGGTTATCATGACACATTCTTAATGAATAAGTGAGATGATCTGAAAAAGAAGTATGGGGTTATTCAGTCAATCATGTAGCACCCGAGATAGAGTATCAGCTGTGACGTTGTCTCTATCTTGTCGATGATACGGGAATGGGATACCAGTCGGTCTCTGTCAAATTACTTAATTTCCCAAAGTCTCTATAAAACTGCAGTGTGTGGTCGGCTTTTGGTACCATCACACAGGGTGTAGACCATTTGCTATCACATTTTTCTCCTATGTCATCTTCTAACATATACTTTACATCTAATTTAATATGCTCAGGTCTGATGGGGTCAAATGGATGCTGTTTAATAGACCTGGCACTATTGGTTAACACTACATCGTGCTCTATGACATGTGTCCTACTGGGAACTTTTGTAAACATTGACCTATTTTCATGTACCAGCTCAATAATCTTCTCCTTATCTTCTACCGGAAGATGTTCTAGCCTTGTATCTAAAGTCTTAAGGGCATCTGTATTATTAAGTTTACTTTCTGCAAACTTATATTCTACCCTAGATAAATCCGTCGGGACTCTAGCTAATGAAATCATGAGGACCTCCCGTGGTTTACTCTTTTCCCTGGAAACATAGGGCTTAAGTAAATTAATATGGCATACCCTCTGTTTTTGTCTCCGGTCAGGAGTCTTTATCAAATAATTGACCTCGCCAAGCTTTGACTCTATCTCATAGGGTCCACTAAACTTTGCACTTAAAGGCTGATTTTGCAAAGGTAGAAACACAAGAACTTTGTCACCTGGTGCAAAAGTTCTAGCTGTAGCTTTACGGTCATAGTTCTGTCTCATACGCTCCTGCATCTGTGGAAAATGAATCTTCACATGGTTAAAAGCATGATAAAGCCTATTTTTAAATTTATCTACATATGACAAAAGTCCAATCGGTTCACTGTCCGTTAGCCAAGTTTCATGTAGAAGTTTCAACGGACCTCTGACTGAGTGTCCATACACAAGTTCGAATGGGCTAAACCCCAGGGATTCCTGAGTGGCCTCCCTTGCAGCGAACAGTACATAAGGCACACCCTTATCCCAGTCTTTCTCGTTTTCATAACAGTACTTTTTAAGCATCGATTTTAATGTATGATGAAACCTTTCCAGAGCTCCCTGGCTCTCAGGATGATAGGCACTTGATAGCCTATGGCTTATCCCTAATTAGTCCATGACTTGTTTGAAAATGTTCGAAGTAAAGTTAGTCCCCTGGTCGGACTGTACTGTCTTCGGTAGGCCATAACGTGTGAAGAAATTTGTCAGGGCGTCTACCACCTTCACTGTTTTTATGTTCCGCAACGGAATGGCTTCCGGGAAGCGAGTGGATGAACACATGACTGTGAGCAGGTATTGAAAACCGGCTTTTGTTTTCGGCAACGGGCCCACGCAATCAATGAGTATATGACTGAATGGTTCGTCGAACGCTGGTATCGGCTGGAGTGGAGCGACAGGAATTCGTTGGTTAGGACGTCCTACCATTTGGCATACGTGGCAAGTCTTGCAGTATTGTTCGACATCTCTTCTCAGTCCTGGCCAGTAGAAGTAAGGCAGGATACGGTGTTGCGTTTTTCGGACTCCCATGTGACCAGCGAAAGGAAGATCATGCGCCATACGCAGTATATCTTGACGATAGCACTTAGGTATTACAATCTGGTGAATACTGTCCCACTCGTTTGTACCTGAGTTGAGCTGTTTCGACTTTCTCATCAACACTTCATCTTTCATGTAGAAACATTCCGCCATTGCATCTGCAGTCTTTTCATCAACAGCTTTCATTCTGAGTTGCATTATTACTTCGTCATTCAATTGTTCTTTCATCAATTTCTGCTTTGGTGACAAAATGTTATCGTTCTCTGTTGCATCACCAGTTGTTAGTTCAGCAAAGAACGTAGCACTTAAATCGATGTCAGGTGTTTCAGTTATCACTGTTTCATTCGCATGTGTGTCTTCAGAACAGACAAACACATCTTTCGTTGCACTACACGGCGTAGCAGGAGTCTTTACCGACTTCTTTTTCTGCATTGCTCTTGTCAGTGCACATGTTGGGCGTTCATTGGCAGGACGTAGGTTTTTGTCCTCCGCCATCTTTGTCTCCAACACTTTAACCATGGGCTCGACAGTGACTCTGCCGCCCATAATGTCATTTCCTAATATCATGGAAACGCCTTTGACGGGTAGTGCGCGCCACACTCCCACTACGATGTTACCTGTAAAAATATCCGACTCGAGTTTTATTCTGTGCAGTGGAGCTTCCACAGCCTCCATACTAGCACCTCTCAGCACAACAGACTCACCGGTACTGGTGGCATCTGTTAACGGCACACTGCCCTCCAGGATCACGCTGACAGCAGAACCCGTGTCACGTAATATCTGTATTTTCTTCTTGCTGAGTACATCGACTTCTGTCGACACTGTCCCCTCGTAGACAAAGGGTCGAAAATCGGATAGGTCGTCCTCTTCCGGGACTTCAGGAACCATCTGTTCCTCACGGCCTTTTGAAAGCATAATAGATTGAGTACAGCTATTCTCTTTTACCTTAGATAGACTGTTCTTCCACAACTATGGGCGATGCCCGGCCGCATTTCTTTTGAGTTTCTTGACCCTGTGTTGCACACTTCTTCTGTCTGCTTGCTGTCTTTCTGCACTCTGGCACAGTGTAGAATAGCACCTTGCTTCTTGGTATGGATCCAACAATCTTTCTTCATGTGGCCCTCTTTCTTGCAATTGAAACATACCACCTTTGCTTTATTTACATCTGTCTGCTTCCTGAAATGAACTAAGTTACTATTATTATTTACACCACTGTTCTTATTATTGTTTTCACTTGTCTCTTTTTGGTTTACTAGCCTCCTTGGGCTCTGGTTTGTGCACTTTGGGTTTGTCAGCATAATATGGGCTTTATGCTGGCGTGAATTATGGCATAGTTATCTGCCAATCTAGCAGCTTCATGCACATCTTCAACCCCTCGGTCTGAGATGTGGGGTTTTAATATTCCACTCGAATACAATCATTGAATTCCTCAAACAATATTAGGTTCTTGAGTTTATCAAACTCACTTACATTCTGTGACCTTAGCCACTGTTCTAACATTTTCTCCCTTTTGTCTCAAAAAGTCTACATGAGTTTGATCATATGCCTTCTTTCTGTCTCTAAATAGCTTTCTATATTTTTTTCTGGTGTCAGGGAATAACTTTTTAGCACCCCTATCTTTGATTACTTCATAGTCATTTATTTCCTCGGGTGTTAAAACTCAACACTACGTCCAATGCTTTTCCTTTGTTGAGAGTTGACCTTAACAATAAAGCCATCTTATCATCAGGGAACTGATAATCTACAGCTATCCTCTCAAAAAGCAAAAAGCAATCTTGAACATCTTCTTCTCTGAATATAGGCAAGTGTTGCTTCATTGCGCTAATATCCATACCATTGCTGTCCCTACGATGGTCAGGTCTGTTCATGCGTGCCATATCTATCCTTTTCTCTGCTTTCAATCCTAATTCTTTCATTTTCTATCCTAATTCTTTCCAATTCCATTCTCTTCATAGCTAATTGGAATTTTTAGGTTTTCACTCAAACCCTTCATCTTCATCATTGTTTGATGATCTAGATGACATATTTTCTTACCTCGTCTCCGTGGGCAATAACCTCGCCCCCACTGGGAGCTACATAACCTTCATTGATATCGTTCTGTCCCCACTTCAACTACATTACCAGTGTTCATGGCATTCTGCCCGTTCCCAGTGTTCATGGCATTCTGCCCGTTCAAACATGTCATAATTTCTTTGGTCAAACGATTACGATTAGGTCTTGCCTGTCCTGCCCTCAATCCCAAAGGACTCAGCTAATTCTTTTAGTTCAGCAAATGACATGGCATTAAGTTCCTCACTTGATATATTTGAAGCCATAGTATAGCGTTCGAATATTTGTGATAGTAGAGTAGTATATATTGTATAATAAATATATAAAGCTCCAACTTACGATTTGTCCAGAAATTTGCACATATAATATTACACACTTCGTGGAATCTTCACACTTCCCCAAGGCATAAATACGCAAACCAGTTCTCTCCTCTTTTTTAAAAAGAATAGTTTCACAGTCCTAGAAAAACGAAACACAAATTTGCCGCTCTCAGTTACTACTAATGTCACAAAATATTTATAGGTCAGGAAAAACTATAACTCAAATTTTCCAGACGAGATCAACAAATTTTTTCCAATCTAGATCAGGACAAGTAGAACTCAAATATACCGATCGAGACCACCAAATTTTGTCAATCCTAGGTCAGAAAAGTAGAACTCAAATATACCGGCGCGAGACCACCAAATTTTGTTACGTCCACAATCCTCCCTTGTGGCCAGAGCTGTGTAGATCTTGCTGATAATTCTCGTTAGTCCTAGGGGAGACTTTATTTATTAGTATTTATGTTTCAGTATTACACGAACTCTTCTTATAGTCCCTGGGCACAAATTCAGTATTTGTATTCCCAACATTTCCTTCGTTGTACATTAGGGTAGTAGATAAATCTTGTAGTAATGTATACAACATAATAGAATAGTAACTTGACAAGGAAGCTTCAGTGTAACTGTTGTTGATAGTTTATTTCAGGTGGTATGTTCAATATATACAATATATCTATTATGTACAGTTAGAATAAAATAGTGCAAACACAAACGTTCTCAAAGGAACATATTTTGAAACTCTCTGTCTTTCAGACAAAACAAATCATTAAATACTATCCGAGTGGTGCAAAGGACAGACCCCACTACTAGTAGGGGTTAAAATCATGTAACATTACAAAACTCATAACAAAACGATAGGAACTTCCCCTATTAAATAATGAGTCGTTCCCAGACCCTGAGAATTTGAGATCAACACAGAATCCCAACATTACCTAGAACCTTTTGTTTTCCTACTAAACGTCCTAATATTGTGTGTAGTAAGAAAAGAGAGAGAGAGGGGAATAAACATTGCGTGTTCCAATTCTTGGAAAAACAATATACATGACATAAGGCTTACAAGTATTTCATGGGAATTTTTTTTACGACGTGTCCCCTAAGAGTGACGCTAGCAGAAAATGAGTTTAAACAAAATACTGAGGTTTTACTTTAGAAAAAACAATCAGCTCATACATTATCCCGAACTAATTAACATTTTTGTTCAAAAAGAATAAATTAACATATCTTTGAATGATACAAACAGACTTTTATATATACAAAACATGAGCTGTAGTGAATGAAAACAAATAATATATCACAATCGCTGTAGTGTGCATGCTAATAATTTGTCAAGCCTTGGCTCATACTCTGTAACTTTAAGAGCGATGCTTGCAGCACTCACGTCATCTGTCAGTCTGTTTATGGTATCAGATTTGATATAATTTAAAGTTGAAAACAGCTGCTCGCAAGCATAAGAAGACCCAAACAATGTAAGAAGTCCAATCCCAAGTGCTTTCATCAACTTAAAATTATTTGACAGAGAATTCTACACTTTAAGGATTTCATCTTCAGATCTACCAACTGTGCTGTTATTTGCCATCCTTTCACACTCTTCTCAAGTGTTTCACGCAAATAATAGAATTTATTTTTCTAGATAGAGCGTTTTGTAAATTTCAATAGCTATATGTTCAGATTTCCTAAATCTAGCCACAATAAGCAGGAAAGATCAAGTTCGTCAAATTTGGCTTTATCAGGGGAAGTAAGTAAACAGTGGGGTGTCTCCATCTTAAGGAAACTGTACAAATCTATAACTGAAATTCTTCTTTGCAGCTGCAACAATGCTAGAATTTTTTTTGTAGATTTCCTGATGGCTTGTAGGATTGTCTGTAAATGTTAGAGAATTTTGTGAATGCATTTTTACTTTCGGAAAATATTTCAGCTCCCTACTTTGTAGGTCTCTTTCAAAAACCTGCAGTTTTCTTTCAAATGTTCTGATATCACAAAACACCATTTCTACTGTTGTTCCTGAATCTTGCAGTTGTTTATTCAGTTCATTAAAATGTGCTGTAAAATCTTTAAAAAAAAAACATGAGATTTGTAAGCCAGACCATATCAGTGAGCTGTGGATAATCCTGCCCCTTTTGAATCATAAACAGCCTAATTTCATCCAAGCATTTTACACATCATTATTGTCCGGCTATGCAGAGTGACATTTGAAAGCTTGCTTCTGTCAAATGGTTTATTTGAGAAATATACTTTTTGAAAACTTGCTTCTGTCAGATGGTTTATTTGAGAAATATACTTTTTGAAAACTTGCTTCTGTCAAATGGTTTTTTTGAGAAATATACTTTTTGAAAACTTCCTTCTTTCAGATGGTTTATTTGAGAAAGATAATTTTTGAAAACTTCCTTCTTTCAGATGGTTTATATGAGAAAGATACTTTTTGAAAACTTCCTTCTTTCAGATGGTTTATATGAGAAAGATACTTTTTGAAAACTTGCTTGTGTCAAATGGTTTATATTAGAAAGATACTTTTTAAAAAACTTCCTTCTTTTAGATGGTTTATATGAGAAAGATACTTTTTGAAAACTTGCTTGCGTCAAATGGTTTATTTGAGAAAGATACTTTTTACTCCCTTTATTTTAAGTTGCATTTTCTGTCTGTCTGCAATCGTCGTGGGAGCAAAACTTTGCTTCGATTTTTCGACCACTTCCCGTGGTCCGATCGAGCTGAAATTTGGACAGCAGACTTGCCCCGACTAACAATACATCCTATCAGTTGAAACGACTTAATAATACTACACTTATGACAATATTCATTTCTTAAAAGGAAAGTATAAGAAATATTTTGATTTCGCGTTAAAAATGCCTGAGGAACTTTTTATACTTTTTCGGCGCAAAGCTAGAAAAAAAAAATATGCGCTAAGATTATTTTTAGAACAATTCATACGGAGTAAGGAGATAATTTTGAGATTTGCGACACAGATATTTTTCTGTACGTTTCATTTGCAGTAGTCAATCAATTATTTAATTACATGATGGTATATTTAGTTTGCAAATAAAAGGAGTATAATGAAAACTTCGTTTTTATGGTTTTCTTGTTGAAAACTTGCTTCTGTCAGATGGTTTATATCAGAAAGATAATTTTGAAAACTTGCTTCTGTCAGATGGTTTATATCAGAAAGATACTTTTGAAAACTTGCTTCTGTCAGATGGTTTATATGAGAAAGATACTTTTGAAAACTTGCTTCTGTCAGATGGTTTATATCAGAAAGATACTTTTGAAAACTTGCTTCTGTCAGATGGTTTATATGAGAAAGATACTTTTGAAAACTTGCTTCTGTCAGATGGTTTATATCAGAAAGATACTTTTGAAAACTTGCTTCTGTCAGATGGTTTATATGAGAAAGATACTTTTGAAAACTTGCTTCTGTCAGATGGTTTATATGAGAAAGATACTTTTGAAAACTTGCTTCTGTCAGATGGTTTATATCAGAAAGATACTTTTGAAAACATGCTTCTGTCAGATGGTTTATATGAGAAAGATACTTTTGAAAACTTGCTTGTGTCAGATGGTTTATTTGAGAAAGATACTTTTGAAAACTTGCTTCTGTCAGATGGTTTATTTTAGAAAGATACTTTTTGAAAACTTACATCTTTCAGATAGTTTGTTTGAGAAAGATACTTTTTGAAAACTTGCTTCTGTCAGATGGTTTAAATAAGAAACATACTTTGTAAAAACTTCCTTCTGTCAGATGGTTTATTTTAGAAAGATACTTTTTGAAAACTTACATCATTCAGATAGTTTGTTTGAGAAAGATACTTTTTGAAAACTTGCTTCTGTCAGATGGTTTAAATGAGAAAGATACTTTGTAAAAACTTCCTTCTGTCATATGGTTTATTTTAGAAAGATACTTTTTGAAAACTTCCTTCTGTCAGATGGTTTATTTGAGAAAATTACTTTTTGAAAACTTGCATTTGTCAGATAGTTTATATGAGAAAGATACTTTTTGAAAACTTCCTTCTGTCAGATGGTTTATTTGAGAAAATTACTTTTTGAAAACTTACATCTGTGAGATAGTTTGTTTAACAAAGATACTTTTTAAAAACTTGCTTCTGTCAGATGGTTTATTAGAAAAAGATTTTTTTTGAAAACTTGCTTCTGTCAAACGGTTTGTTTGAGAAAGATACTTTTTGAAAACTTGCTTCTGTCAGATGATTTATATGAGAAAGATACTTTTGAAAACTTGCTTCTGTCAGATGGTTTATATGAGAAAGATACTTTTGAAAACTTGCTTCTGTCAGATGGTTTATATCAGAAAGATACTTTTGAAAACTTGCTTCTGTCAGATGGTTTATATGAGAAAGATACTTTTGAAAACTTGCTTCTGTCAGATGGTTTATATGAGAAAGATACTTTTGAAAACTTGCTTCTGTCAGATGGTTTATATGAGAAAGATACTTTTGAAAACTTGCTTCTGTCAGATGGTTTATATCAGAAAGATACTTTTAAAAATTTGCTTCTGTCAGATGGTTTATATGAGAAAGATACTTTTGAAAACTTGCTTGTGTCAGATGGTTTATTTGAGAAAGATACTTTTTGAAAACTTGCTTCTGTCAGATGGTTTATTTTAGAAAGATACTTTTTGAAAACTTACATCTTTCAGATAGTTTGTTTAAGAAAGATACTTTTTGAAAACTTGCTTCTGTCAGATGGTTTAAATGAGAAACATACTTTGTAAAAACTTCCTTCTGTCAGATGGTTTATTTTAGAAAGATACTTTTTGAAAACTTACATCTTTCAGATAGTTTGTTTGAGAAAGATACTTTTTGAAAACTTGCTTCTGTCAGATGGTTTAAATGAGAAAGATACTTTGTAAAAACTTCCTTCTGTCATATGGTTTATTTTAGAAAGATACTTTTTAAAAACTTGCTTCTGTCAGATGGTTTATTAGAAAAAGGTTTTTTTTGAAAACTTGCTTCTGTCAAACGGTTTGTTTGAGAAAGATACTTTTTGAAAACTTGCTTCTGTCAGATGATTTATATGAGAAAGATACTTTTGAAAACTTGCTTCTGTCAGATGGTTTATATGAGAAAGATACTTTTGAAAACTTGCTTCCGTCAGATGGTTTATATCAGAAAGATACTTTTGAAAACTTGCTTCTGTCAGATGGTTTATATGAGAAAGATACTTTTGAAAACTTGCTTCTGTCAGATGGTTTATATGAGAAAGATACTTTTGAAAACTTGCTTCTGTCAGATGGTTTATATGAGAAAGATACTTTTGAAAACTTGCTTCTGTCAGATGGTTTATATCAGAAAGATACTTTTGAAAACTTGCTTCTGTCAGATGGTTTATATGAGAAAGATACTTTTGAAAACTTGCTTGTGTCAGATGGTTTATTTGAGAAAGATACTTTTTGAAAACTTGCTTCTGTCAGATGGTTTATTTTAGAAAGATACTTTTTGAAAACTTACATCTTTTAGATAGTTTGTTTAAGAAAGATACTTTTTGAAAACTTGCTTCTGTCAGATGGTTTAAATGAGAAACATACTTTGTAAAAACTTCCTTCTGTCAGATGGTTTATTTTAGAAAGATACTTTTTGAAAACTTACATCTTTCAGATAGTTTGTTTGAGAAAGATACTTTTTGAAAACTTGCTTCTGTCAGATGGTTTAAATGAGAAAGATACTTTGTAAAAACTTCCTTCTGTCATATGGTTTATTTTAGAAAGATACTTTTTGAAAACTTTCTTCTGTCAGATGGTTTATATGAGATAGATACTTTTAAAAACTTGCTTCTGTCAGATGGTTTATATCAGAAAGATACTTTTGAAAACTTGATTCTGTCAGATGGTTTATATGAGAAAGATACTTTTGAAAACTTGCTTCTGTCAGATGGTTTATATCAGAAAGATACTTTTGAAAACTTGCTTCTGTCAGATGGTTTATATGAGAAAGATACTTTTTGAAAACTTGCTTCTGTCAGATGGTTTATTTTAGAAAGATACTTTTTGAAAACTTACATCTTTCAGATAGTTTGTTTGAGAAAGATACTTTTTGAAAACTTGCTTCTGTCAGATGGTTTAAATAAGAAACATACTTTGTAAAAACTTCCTTCTGTCAGATGGTTTATTTGAGAAAGATACTTTTTGAAAACTTGCTTCTGTCAGATGGTTTATTTTAGAAAGATACTTTTTGAAAACTTACATCTTTCAGATAGTTTGTTTAAGAAAGATACTTTTTGAAAACTTGCTTCTGTCAGATGGTTTAAATGAGAAACATACTTTGTAAAAACTTCCTTCTGTCAGATGGTTTATTTTAGAAAGATACTTTTTGAAAACTTACAACTTTCAGATAGTTTGTTTGAGAAAGATACTTTTTGAAAACTTGCTTCTGTCAGATGGTTTAAATGAGAAAGATACTTTGTAAAAACTTCCTTCTGTCATATGGTTTATTTTAGAAAGATACTTTTTGAAAACTTTCTTCTGTCAGATGGTTTATTTGAGAAAATTACTTTTTGAAAACTTGCATCTGTCAGATAGTTTATATGAGAAAGATACTTTTTGAAAACTTCCTTCTGTCAGATGGTTTTTTTGAGAAAATTACTTTTTGAAAACTTGCATCTGTCAGATAGTTTGTTTAACAAAGATACTTTTTGAAAACTTGCTTCTGTCAGATGGTTTATACGAGAAATACTTTTTTAAAACTTGCATCTGTCAGATAGTTTGTTTGACAAAGATACTTTTTGAATACGTGCTTCTGTCAGATGATTTATTAGAGAAAGATACTTTTTGAAAACTTGCTTCTGTCAAACGGTTTGTTTGAGAAAGAAACTTTTTGAAATCTTCCTTCTGTCAGATGTTTTTTTTTGAGAAAGATACTTTTTGGAAACTTCCTTCTGTCAGATGGTTTATTTGAAAAAGAGACTTTTTGAAAACGTGCATCTGTCAGATAGTTTGTTTGAAAAAGATACTTTTTGGAAACTTCCTTCTGTCAGATGGTTTATTTGAGAAGGATACTTTTTTAAAACTTGCTTCTGTCAGATGGTTTATTTTAGAAAGATACTTTTTGAAAACTTACATCTTTCAGATAGTTTGTTTGAGAAAGATACTTTTTGAAAACTTCCTTCTGTCAGATGGTTTATTTGAGAAAGATACTTTTTGAAAACTTGCTTCTGTCAAACGATCTGTTTGAGAAAGATACTTTTTGAAAACTTCTTTCTGTTAGATGGTTTATTTGAGAAAGATACTTTTGTAAAAATTGCTTCTGTCAGATGGTTTTTTTAGAAAGATAATTACAAAAACTAGTAACTGGGTGAGATATTTCCTAAATAATTTCTTTAAAAAAACTCTTTACATTAATTGTCGATCCGACACAATGGCTATTTTAAATAGACGATTCCATCCCTAGCGGTGTGGCCGTAACTAAGCTTCCATTTTTTTGGTAAATGCTAGCGTGCCCACAGAAATGGCTCCGCGTGGCAACTATGGCATGCAAGCTATAGGTTCGCCATCGCTGACTTAAACCAACAGTAAACAGATGATTTGTGTATATGAAGTTTGCTCTATTGTATTCCGGGCAGTTGGTAAATTCTGACATAAATTTGCACAAAACTTTTCTAAAATCTCTGATTTAGCGCTGATTGAGAGGAGCCGATCACTTTATCGAAATGATGTAAATGTGGTATAGTATGCGGGAATCGTCCTGTATTGTTCTACCACGCCCTCCGTTCAAGAAATCTTCAGGAGATGGCAATTGTGTCTTTGTATAGTACCATAGGCGTGTTTTTTTTAGACGGCTGGATATCAAAGTCGACAGTGAGCTCGTCTCACAAGCTCGACATCCTGGGTTGGACCCACGGTGCAGACAATAAGAAATACAAAATCCGCCGCCCACTGGGAGAGTAGAAGGGCGCCACCAAGTCTACCAATCTCACTGAAAGGACTAATGGATACGTAGTGTCCATTCCCTCCCCCCACCCCCAACGATCATAAAGGTTAAAGGAATAAATAGAGCAGTTTGATGTGGTAACATCACATAAATGTATTATTGCTTTACCTTTTTTAAAAAGCCCCCCCCCCTCCTCCACTCCGAAGAGCTATGTTGTATCAATCAAAATGATAAAATTATTTATAATTTGTCTGCGTCAGGCAAAGTGTTGCCATGAAAACATTTACTATTATAAAACAATATTAATTAAAAGCACACAAATAATTCTTAAAAAATATGAAGTATATTTGCAAAGTAGACTATATATATGTGTAGACATGAATCTTATTTATATAATACAGCCGCTTCTTCTGGCGCTTCTTCTATAAAGAAGATTATTGCGTCCTACGCTCATCCTTGGTCTAATCAATCTAAACGATTCATTTCTAATTCACATTTCTAATTATCACATAATAAAATCTTCAAATGTAACTCAATATTCTTTAATTCAATTTATTTTTTCACAAATTAAGAAATTTTTGAATTTCATGTTTAATGTTGAGTTAGAAATTATTTTTTTGCACGATATTTTTATTCAAGATTTCAGCGATATTTATAAAATCATTTTTTTTTAACGTTCTTACCTTCGTCTTACCAACATTTACACAACCTAATTTCAGACAGAGAACTGGAAGATTGGAGGAATCTATAGGGACAACAATCATGGATGTTTTAGTTGGCTTTTTTTGTGTTTATCCTTTGTAGAGACGTGGTCAATAGAAAATATTCATTTGACTACAGAAACTACTCGTTTTAAAAAACAGGAAATGGAAATACCATTTTTTTAAGTTAATGTTCACGTCACACTGTTAACTTATGGAAGACATAACTTATAAAACATAACTGACGACGCTGTTAGCTAGCCATCCGATACAACGAACACGAACAAATACTGTCGACATAAATAATTAGCTTGGATCAGGGGGCTGAAGCAACACATGTTCTGCAAACTACGTATTGGATCAAATGAAATGTTCCCCTGCTGGACCGCTACCGAAAATGCCGAGCGTGTCCTTAAAAACTGCTCCCTGTACCACTCCACCCGGTCAGCCATTGGGCCCCAGGAAGCAACCTTCATTGACAAACTGTATGGTGGACCGGAGCAACTGATAGCCACGGCGTAGTTCATCACAAGTATTCGACTTGTTGAATAATTCCTCCTAATTAGTAACTTTTAATAACGAAGAAGAAAAAGAAGTGGTCTTGAAGTTAAATTTTCTTTGGGGGCCGAATGAGAAGGTGTATAGTTACAGTATAGTAACACAACCGCTCTATCGGTTGCATTTTAATTTTAATGATAAAAGAACATACACATTTTTTTGATGATTCTTTATCCATTAAAAAAAATTGCAACATGCATGTAAATAGACGATACACTTAGCGACTTAGTAGACAGCGTTTGGCACAAAGAATCACTTTGGTCTGGTATTACACGAAGAGACTAGTCTCCATATTGCTTGCAAACTTTCAGCGTTGAGTCGTGACTTAAGCATTTATTTGTAGATATTCATTGACGAAAAACAAAAGCTTTTTCCGTGAAATTTTTTTTTTTAAATTCCTGAAATCTCACTTGTGCGTATTTTAACGGTTGTTGAACACATTCTGTTTAATATTTCGGTATAACACTATCAATTGCTACAGCGACACAACTTTTGAGAACAAAAGTTTAAATTATAACTTCAAGTGGCGAAAGAGCACATCAAACTGTTGAGGTGAGAAACAAATGAGTATATTTTTTCAAGCATTACGGTTCACTTTTTCTTATAAATCATGTAGCTGTTTTTTTTATGGTCTCAATTTAATTATGCCCACATCTAGTAGCTTCACCTATAAACGTAGTTTTTAATTTTAAAAGATTTCACATTGTGAAACATTTGAGTCAATTTTATGATCTTGAACAGGGGTCGGCAACATACGGCACACGTGCTAGACTTGGCACGCAGAACAATTTTCATTGGCATGCTAGAGACCCACCAAAACGTTTATTCAAGTATCTTTTACAAAAAATAATGTGCTAGAGCAAAATTTATTTTAAGCTTTTGGCACGCTGAATGAATTAGAAATCTTACTTCCGAACACATTATCAAAAGGTTGCCAAACTCTGATCTAGAAGTTTCATGTTCAAGATATTCATCTCATACGTAATAAAATATGTTATCCCAAAGACAACAATATGATGGACCGCTTGCTTTGATATTTCTGTTGTTTAATGACTCGAAAACTCCTTTACGGAATTTTCTGATCTCAGACTTTAGGAAAACTTCCGGTATATTTAATGGCTATAATTTTATGAAAGACTACAAATGGACCGCTTGCTTTGTTTTCGTAACATTTAAAGGAATATTAAAGATACATTAAATAATGTATTTGTAAAAGTAAAGATTTTCCTATCTAATATATTACAGACGCTTTTTCTATAAAGAAGATTATTGCGTCCTACGCTCAACTACGGTCTGAGTCTAGTCTTGCATTTTAATTTGTGTTTTAAATGATGTTAAGTTACTGGTTTTCCCAATTTGTTTAGGCAACTCATTCCACGCCCGGATGCCCCTCGGATGCAAACGTTTCATCACACTGTTTTCTTATCTTATTGTTTTGAAAAGCTAAACATTAAACATTCTAACTTGCTCTTTTTTGTTCAAATAAACGTGTATTTAATTATGACAAAAGGGGACATTTTTCTCCTGCTTGCGTTCTTTTTAAAGGACGTTTTTAGAAATAACACTAAAATTCACAAACAAACTTTCATTTGTGTCTTAAACTTTACTTTCTATAACATAAGTAAAAATCAGTAAAAGAAAAAGACCTCAGCGAGATATGGGATTTCTAAACAGTAAGTAACCCTTTCAGAGTATTTTTGTTTGTTTTGAATGATTTTAAGTTTCCGGTTTTCCTGCTTTGTTCAAGCAACCTATTTCATGCCCGGCTGCCATTCAAAAAGAAAGAGTACTTATATGCATTTATTATCGCATAAGGGATAAGGAAGATGTTTTTGTCCTTATGTTTATGATTTGTTTATCTGAGCATTGCAACCGGTTGTTATTATGTTGTATTTCTAAATTAGAGTTCACACATTACATTTTGCCCTTGTGTATTTTATTGTTTCTAGGTTTAACATTGTTTAACATCATGTTGAAGATACGTTTAAATAGCCGTTTAGAAAAATTAGTTTTACTTACAGTTTTTAAAAAGATAAAGGCCTACTTGCATGTTTCCAAATAAGCTAAAACGTTAAACTTTGTAAAACGGAAATATTGAAAACAATTATAGTTTTATTTTCTGTAAAAAAAATATGAGCATTTTTTTTTATTTTTAACTACCCAAAGCAATATGAAATGTATCTGTTTCTAGTGTTTCTGATACAGCTCCTTAATTTTCATACCAATAAAAAGAACATAATTACTTTTAAAAAATTGTGCTTTCATTTCTCTATTCTATATTATATTCGCCTTAAATGAATCATCTTTTTTTTTTAGCATAGTTAATGTGTACTTCTACTATATAGGCTAATTGAACCACTATGTATAATGTTTAATTCGTGACTGAACTCGATGCGTAACCTGAAACAGTGAAATCAATGTAAAAGAGCCAATCCGTTTCAAAATAAAAATAAAAAAATTCTTTTTATGAACACTCTGTCGTTTACCTGGCAAAAAAGGCAATAATAGGACTACGTTTACTTAAACTTTTGCTTTTACGTTTACTTCAAGAAAAAAAAACAACTAACAAATAATTAAAACGTAAAATTTAAAAAAAAAACGATTTGGTCTAATTTTGACACCATGAAAGAGATGATGGGAAATGTGACACTTTCATTGCTATTCTGAATCATTAGTTTCAGGAGTTTCTAATCGCTTGTTCCTGGCAGTTTCATGTTTTTTCTAAGTATCATAATTAATTTCTTTTTTTTAAATCTCCACTTTTATACATCTAATCTATCTAATCTATCTAATCTATCTAATCTATCTAATCTAATCTATCTAATCTATCTAATCTATCTAATCTATCTAATCTATCTAATCTATCTAATCTATCTAATCTATCTAATCTATCTAATCTATCTAATCTATCTAATCTATCTAATCTATCTAATCTATCTAATCTATCTAATCTATCTAATCTATCTAATCTATCTAATCTTTCTAATCTATCTAATCTATCTGATCTATCTAATCTGTCTAATCTATCTAATCTGTCTAATCTGTCTAATCTGTCTAATCTGTCTAATCTGTCTAATCTGTCTAATCTGTCTAATCTGTCTAATCTGTCTAATCTGTCTAATCTGTCTAATCTGTCTAATCTGTCTAATCTATCTAATCTATCTAATCTATCTAATCTATCTAATCTATCTAATCTATCTAATCTATCTAATCTATCTAATCTATCTAATCTATCTAATCTATCTAATCTATCTAATCTATCTAATCTATCTAATCTATCTATTCTATCTAATCTATCTAATCTATCTAATCTATCTAATCTATCTAATCTATCTAATCTATCTAATCTATCTAATCTATCTAATCTATCTAATCTATCTAATCTATCTAATCTATCTAATCTATCTAATCTATCTAATCTATCTAATCTATCTAATCTATCTAATCTATCTAATCTATCTAATCTATCTAATCTATCTAATCTATCTAATCTATCTAATCTATCTAATCTATATAATCTATATAATCTATATAATCTATCTAATCTATCTAATCTATCTTATCTATCTAATCTATCTAGTCCTTTTAATATATCTAATATTTCCAATCTTTTTAATATATCTAGCCTTGCCAATTAATCTTATAATTTTAATCTAGCCATATTATTTGCTAAGACTAAAATATCACACAATTCACTTGAGGGTGCAATATAATTTTTAAAATAATATCTGCTGTACAAGATAAAACATAATAATTAATGCATTGTAAAATTATTGAATATATGCATATAAAATATCTTTTGCGCAGCCATGATAGTTTCCAAAGGGCGCATGTTTCAGTTCTTTGTAGTGTTTTAAACTTCTAATTATTTAGATTTTTTTCTTTAAAGTAACTGTTTGCTAGCTTACATAAGAAAAGTAAATAAAAATTAATAAAATAAATATTCAGCTGTTTATTTTTATTTTAATACTTGATAACTAGATAAATTATTATATTATTTTAAATAGCTTAAGATAGACTTGAGTACATGTTTACGATTGTTTTATGATGATCTAGCTATATGTCCAAGCTAATCGCCATCCTTTTGTCCTTCCTACCTTGCACTTTTAGCGTATACGCCCAGCACATTGCAAACAAATTATATATAAATTAAAGATAATAAATTAAGAAAATTATTATTGCAAAAGTAAATGTCTTGTGGTACCGAACTGATCCATAGTGATTATTATAGCCTTGTGTTTTGAAGTCCCACGTTTAGAAATGCCACATTTTGCTAGTTGGGATTAAGGAAATAGTTTCCGTTTCTAACAAGTTGTTTAAAAGCCGATACATTGGCCGTTCTAATTAATTGTGATAAGTACTGTTATAATTTATATTTTTTCTTATAAGTTTACAGACGTTCTTTCTAGATAGAAGATTATTACGTCCACTAGGCCTAAAACTCCTGCAGGTCGACAAGGATCCGTCAGTGGCAGGAATAGAACCCGCGACCTGTCAGTTGGTTTTTGGTTGACAGCCCGGTGAACTAACCGCTGGACCAGCCGGCTTCACCCAATACTCAGTACGGTTCTTTTGTCTCTTTGTTAATTATACATTATCAGTGTTCGTTTTGTAATCCATTTGTGATTGTGTACCGACTATTGTCATATTATACCTTTAATTAACGCTACATTGTTTAAACTGTATTATTTTTAGCACATAATATTTGTGTGTGTTTGTGCAATATTTATTTAAATCACAAAACGTTCTTGACAATCGACATCATAGCAAGATGGTTCAAACTATTTCTAATATCTTGATAAAATTAACAATTTAATGACTTTGTATATTGAGTGTGAAACATTGGCTATTTCATAAATCTAGACTTTGATATCTCAGTAAATTAAAAAAATTATGTATTAAAACACAAAATGCTACAGATTCAATTTCTATGGCAGAAAGTAACATTTATACAAGCTACAAAATCAAAACACAATAACAATAAAAATATCAATATCATGTTTATTTTATTATTTTGGTTTTTTATATTATCTGCGTCCTTACAATGTCATATCAACAAGCAGCATGCATGTTAAATGATGATTGTTCTTTTTCAAATAATAAAAACAGATGGCTGACTTTCACCATAAATCTACACAGATCAGAGGAGACAGAATTGAATGGCTTTACATGTACGTCAAATACACCAGAGCTTTTAAAAACAACTGCATATCTTTTTTTTTGTTCTAATGATTAATGGAATGGTGTTTAAAGACCAAGTGAAGAGGTTTTTCTCAAAGGAACGAGATTTGGAATAGCCTCATACGGCAGTGACGTATCACAAGGGAAATAAATAAATAAAAATAGACGCTATAAATCTATATTTAACCATTTTGTTAAAAATAAGAACCGGGAAAAGATTCAAAACATGTGGCAATAGATTCAAAACACGTGACAATATTAATTTTTCCTAGTCGGAATCCTTTATGTTACGTCACTTTCCTATATTGCCGGAAATAAAAACATCTCAAATGGCTACGAGATTTGGAGTAATCTTCCGAAAAACACACACATTTAAGTGCAAATATTGAACTAATTACTTAAAATGTATCTTTGATATTTTGTATAAATGTTTTTTTTAACATTCAGATACTGAATACACTATTTACTATCAAAATCAAATGTTAACTCAATTTTGATAAAAAGCTCTTCACTTGGTCTTTAAATAGTAATAACTCTATAATTCATTGCCCATGTCAAGTAAAAAAGCATATACTTACATACACTTACATATTCTCGAGTCCATACACTTTTACGATTTATCATAATATTCATGACAAAACGATTGATAAAATGTTATAAGAGAATTTGGGCAGCGTTGTTTTCCAAACTGACTTGTTTAGTTTCCAGTTTCTCTTTTCTTTTTTTTTTTTCATTTTGCTATCTTTTTTTTTAAGCCATTTACTTTGTGCTTCTGATGTCCAATTAGTTATAGCATAGGTTCTCAACGGGGGCGATATCGCCCCCCGGGGGGCGGTGAGAAGCTTGAGGGGGGCGCTGACATTCCCGGGGGCGATTGGGGGGCGGTGAAGGGCAACTGGGCAGTACAAACGTAACTGATATAATTTGAACACTACAGCTATTTGAATCGATTAGTTTTTGGATGAAATGTGATGTAAACGCAAGTGCTTCTAAATATCTGATATCCCTCAACAGTATGCCTACATATTATTATATTAATAACAAATGGGAATCGCAATGCCTTTTCGATGAAGTAGGGGTCAGTATTTGACAAATATGGTGTGCAGCCGGCTGGGCTGTCCCCCTGCTGACCGATCACTGTCGCCCTGACATCTGTTAATGTTAATGATATTTAGATCTCAGTTTTATCGAGATGTCCTTGGTGTGTTTTAGAATAATTGAAGAAAGAATCAACTATGGTGAAACGGTATAGATACGTAGTAATCATAAAAACTAGGTATTTATTGTAATGCTTGAAAATACACATATAAATTCTTTAGTCATATAATATTTATATAATTTTCAAATACTTTTTACAGTTTGATCATTTCAAAGTTATAAATTGTAAGCCATTTATTTTCTTATAAAAGAAAAAAAAAACATTAGATATATGAGCTCAAATGAAACGGGCTAATTATCTCCCTTCAATTAAAAAATGTTTCCACATTTGATTCAATAGTGATGCCGAACAAGTTCTGTTTTGCAATATAACAAAGATTACTTATTATTATTATTATTTCTTTATATACATTCAACATTATGGTGTTCATAACAAGATTTAATTATTAGCGGAATAAAATAATTTACATTAAACAGTTGCAAATAAACATTAACTGCTTTAATTGTTTGTCCATTGAAGGAGTTTATATTTTATACATTAATAAGTACAGAAATTATTAATATAGTGCTATTAAATAAGTCTCTTATATTTCTAAATTAATTATACTAATAAATTTGTTATAGAATTAATTATAGAAGATGAAAATAAAAACTCTTTTAAATGTAATTAGTCAGTATCAATTAATGAGCGGTCAAGTGTAGGTGACCTCTTTGTATGCTTACAAACAGCTTTGATGTGCGATCAAATATGTTCACAAGTGTAAGATGAATCGAAAGCTGAAAGTAAAGGAGCGAATGTCAAGCAGTTAAGAATAGCAGTTGGCTTTCCTAAGCAGCATCCTTACAGTTTTTTTCCGCAAATGGGCACATTTGGATGCCCATTTTTTAAAAGTTTAAAATTAAACTTACCAATTTAAAATCGCCAATATTCCTCCACTTAAAAAGATATCTACATCTAAGAAGTTTGTAGTAAGATCAAACCAGTTAGGTTTGATGTGGTATAAAAAAATATGTCCATCAATTTGAAAGACTTGCCTTTGATTAGAAAACTCCAATTTGAGTGCTTCGATATACTTCTGAAAAAGCCTAACTATCTATCTTATTATTTTCTTTAACATATGAATGTACATATAGTTAAAAGTTTTGAAATTGATTTCACGACAAGATAGGTCCAATTTCAATGCAAATCCATCGCAGTGGTCCTTGTAAATGCAAGTTTAACTGACTAAAATGTGTCAGAAACATCGGCTTCAACAGTCAGTTTTCCTCATTCAGAACCGGAAAATGTTTTTTTTTTTTTTTCAATAAATAAACACCTCTTGGGGGTCTCTAGCGTGCCATGGAAAATCGCTTTATATGCCAAGTGTGGAACGCATACCTTTGGTTGCCGACCCCTGATTTAGAGTACATTGTGAGATTACCTAAAGACATCACAATTTTCTTTATAACTGGATGCGTCCACGCTACCTGACAATCTTGCTTTACTTTCAGCTGAAGTTAATTTGAGTAAAAAAAAGAGATTCTCTGTATCGCTCACTTCAATATTAAAGCAGTTCACAAATAAATAATACATTCAAAGATTTTTTTTGACAGTTTTGCATTGAAACCTTAAATTAATTTATTATTATTTAATTTTTATTATTCTTATTAATATCTGTATTACTATTATTGTCTCGATATAATTTTTTATTGTTTGCCAATTTTCTAGTTTACTTGTTATGTATTTGACTATGCCTTTATTGTTCTTATGTACTATGTGACAAAATTAATATTGTTCATTGTTCATTGACGAGGACTACAAGCGATGGCTACTGCACACAGTGGTGCGTTGGTTAGTAAACGATGACTGTTTAAACATAATGTATGAGACTTGGATCCGGTGCTCGAGTTTTTGAAAAGCAAATGCGATTCTTTGGGAGAAAGTCTATCAGCTTCTCTAGGTCGGGGGGGGGGGCGCTAAAAAAAAGTTGGGGGGGGGGGCGGTGAGCGGAAAAAAATTGTAAAAGGGGGCGGTGAGCCGAAAAAGGTTGAGAACCTATGAGTTATAGTAACTACATATTTTTGAAGCTAAAATTGAAGGTTAACTACACGAAAAAAAAAAATTGAAGAATAATGCAGTGGATAAAAAGTAAAGAAGCGAAGCTGTGAAAAGGGTTGAGTGAATGTTAACATGGAATAATTTTTGCAACATTTTCCTTTTCAAATATATTCATTTCAGGTTAATTAATTACTTTTAATGTATATAACAAAGAAAAACTCTAGACACATCGAAACAATAACGACGTAGCATGTGGAATGGTCTTTTAGATTTACAGAAACATTTTCATCAAATGAACAAGAATTGTAGTTGATGAAAGATGGGAAGTAGGTCTGGATACACTGTAAGGTACAAACATTTGATTCAGATAAAGAAAGAAGTTCTACGTCCAAAAATGAAATATAGCAGGCGCAAACCATTTGTTGATTGGCAGAAATTGAATCAAAATCTGATGAGATGTCAGGTAAATTATTGGTTGGTTGGAAAAAAATCACCGAGTTGTTTAGAATTGTTACATTCTTTAGGTAAGTAATATTATTTATGTTTCCCTTTAAATTTAAATACACAATTTTTATAATGGACATTAACCAATGGAAGTCGCTTAGATTGTTAGAAAAGTCGAAAGAATCTTGCAACATGTCTATTGGATAAAACAAAAAAGAATTTATATAGACATCTTGTTGATCTTCTAAAAGAGCTGGAGGTCTCCATTCTCCAAAGACATTAAAACCAGCATAATGTTTTAATACACACATAAGAAATGAAGATAGATATCGCAAATCAACTAATGATTGACCAAACTCTAAATGAACAAATGCAAGAGACAATACAGAAAGCTGTATACATTGTCCATCATACAATTTGTAATGTACATTGTTACATTCCTTTATTTTACAACTCAGCTGGTTGGCCGTGGTTTTCTCAAATGTACACTCTAGATAAGACCATATTTGATAAACTGATGTGTTGTAGGATTTAAAAATTAACGTGTGGTAATAGATGTACGTGGACATAGAAATGGAGTACTTTGTCTGAGATTCTTGAAAAGAAGTAGATCTAATAGGCAAAACTTGATCCACATATTTGCCTTCAGCACACTCGGCACAATAAATATTATCATATACTTTTTTCTGCTCCGTATAAACGTACGATTTTAAAGACAAACATTTGGGTTTGAGATTTGGATCTTGGCATTCATTGCTACTGTGATGTATGCAAAAATGTGAAGACACTATTTCGCTGATATTTGAAGGTGGAACGTAATGCCAAGAAGTTTTTGCTTGCAAATTAATATAAACATGTGCATCCTTTACAGTTACTTCTAATGTTTCCAATGTAGCATGCCACGTCAATGGTTTGGAGTCACTGAAAGAATTGCAAGAAAAGATTGATTGATTTTTAAATGTAAACCCTGAAACAGTATCTGTCACTGGCATATTTTGCCAAATTTCTTGCACTGCCGTTATGTCATCATTTGAAGATCTCGTATCCCACGGCGTCTTTTTTAATTCATCCATAGCCTTGTTTTCACTGGGACAAGTAGCAATGTAAAGAAAATTGTCCTTGGAACATATTTTTTGTAGAGTCTTATAATATTCATATTTATTGTTTTCATTTTTTAAAATGTACTCGCACTCCTGGATGAAGTCTTCACAACAATTTTGGTCTATCTTACAATAGTTGTTACAGGAACAAGGTAGACTATTGGAAACGCCACAATTGAATTTGCAGGAATCCACTATGGATATTTGGGGACGATTTTCCATGGAAGAAACATTTCTAGTCCAGGCCACACAGTTGTTCAAACTCAATATAGCGACAGCTATAAAACTTGTTAAACTAAACGACTGTTGCCTAGAATAAAATCCTACAATGAATAGATTTAAAAGTATTCCACTCATATCTAACCGATTAGTTGGTTTAAAAATTAAATATATCTAAGAAAAATTATTCTGCAATTTCTTTCTTTTTATTTAAACTCTTTACTCTAAAAGCGCACATGGAAAATTTAGTAGAATCATTAAAATAATGACAGAGAAACGATGGACATGGTCAATTATATAGAATCAAGTCTATTTCACGCCTACTAGCCTTGGACTGCGTGTGACATAAAAACGAGTTGGTGAGGTGATATCAGTGTCACTGATACATTCACGGCTCACTAATAGAGATAAAAACCACAACTTAAAAGATAAATCTAGCGGTTTGATTAAGAAAATGTATTAAATAGAATTACCTTTTATCTCTATAGCCCTCACTCTCATTTTTCTTTTTATATGTTGTTTTTTACCTATCTATCAGTCTAACCGTTTGTCTTTCTACACACATCCATGTCAATTAGCATACAAACCTAAATTTAGCTTTCGAAATAAGATTATGCCTACGAAATGCCTTAAAGATAAAAATGTTACCAGATAATGATGAAGCCATCGCAATTTTAATGCTTAAAAAATGTGCGGAACAAATCAATCACTGGATGGATGGCAACAGACTATAAATTAAATCATCAAAACTTAATTTATTATATTTGGAGCAAAACAGCAAAATAAAAAGATGCATAACAAATCTACTAATAAACAATTAGAAAATTGATGCAGCAAAACAAATCAACTATCTCGATCAAAATATTACCTTTAAAGATTAGACTAAATAATATAAATGTAATTCTGCAACGTGGAATCGAATAAAGTGTATAAGAATCATTCTAAAAAAGAATCATGTGAGACATTATTCAAAGGTCAAGTAATCGCACTGTTACACTAAGCGAATGGTCTATAAGTAGGTCTAGAAAAATTGGGATATAAGTAAACAGTAAATAATTGAATTTGTTGCAGCGAAAGTTGTTCATTTTGGTTGAAAATAGGACAATCGGAAACTTACATTCACTAGAGTAATCAGGACCACGTTCAATTAAAATTTATCAACTACTTAAATGAGTTGCAAAAAAATATTGATATGCAGTGGCGTACCTAGGGAGGGGCAGGGGGGGGGACATATGTCCCTGGGCGCCACGTTAGGGGGCGCCAAAATGAGTATTAAAACTAATTATTTAATTTTATTTTGATGTAAACTAATGTATCCCAAATACGTTTGCAAGATTAAATTTAGGAGCGCCACAAATATCTTTATTACAAACCAGTTGGCAAGCATGATTTTGGCGCCCCCGTTGAGCATTAAGGGGCGCCATTATACTCATAAAAAAATAACACATCCACGATGTAGAATTGCTGATGGTATTTTTTTTAAAACAAAGATCAGTTCGGATTCAAATATTTTTCTTCATATACTTCATGCATCTGGTTTTAACAATTATACAGGTTGAATAATTTCGAGTCGAATAAGCTTATAGGATATTACGTGAGTGCAAGAACTGATAACTCTCGGATCTATACCCTTTCAGCATAGAGGCAGTCTATCGTCAGTCGCAGGTGAACTTTCGATTACTGTGTCATGGTTTAAACACCGAAAAGCAAATGGAGAGGAAGTAAATCGCTCGTGGCTATTATATTCACCAATTAATAAAGCTGCTTACTGTTTCTGCTGTGTATTGTTTACATCAGGGGTCGGCCACCTTTGCTAACACTGTGCCAAACTAGGATTGCTAAATCATTCAGCGTGCCAACAGCCTAAAAGTCAACCTGCTCTATTTTTACTATTATATATTTGTTTAGTTATTTTTTATATGACAATTAATTTAACTCCTTAACAAGGAGATTTATAGAGAAAATTATTAAAGCGTCTTATATTTAATATAAAATAAACAAGTTTGTGATTATCTTTTTTAAAATTTGCATTTACATTAAATACAATAATTTATTACTAAACTTTCACATTCAATGGTAATTAATGTCTAAAACAGTATCCTTTGTTAATGAAGATGAGTATCTAACACATGCAATTATGTATTATATTTTGATCTCAGTTTAACTGGAAAGTAGTTTAACGTGATTATATTCGAAGTGATATTAAATTGGTTATCGTTAAGCGTAATAGATAAGTTTTAATTATACAAATTGGGTAGTTAATGAAATGTTTGAAATTATACATTTACATTCTTCAGTCATATAATACTTATATAATTTTCAGATTTTTTTTTACAGTTTTATCATTTCAAAGTTATAAATTGTAAGCCATTTATTGTTTTTAAAAGATAAAAAAAAAGAAAAAAAATATTATAAATATTAGCTCAAATAAAACGGGTTACTTATCTCCCTTTATTTAAAAACGTGTCCACATTTCAAGACATTTGATTCAATGGTGATGCCAAACCAGTTATGTTTTGTAAGATAACAAATATTACTGACTAATTATTATTTCTTTATATAAATCCAAAATTATGGTATTCATTACAAGATTTATTTATTAGACGATTAAAATAGTTTACGTTAAACAGTTGTAAATAAACATATCCTGCAATAATTGTCAGTCCATTTAAGGAGTTTATATTTGAAACATTAATAATTACAGAATTTACATAAAATAGTGCTATTAAAAAAGTCTCATATATTTATTAAATTAATAATACAAATGAATTTATTTTAGAATTGCTTATATTTATGTTTAATTAAAGAAGATGAGCATAAAAAACTATTTTTAATGTAATTAGTCTGTATCAATTAATAAATGTATGTGAACTTTTTGTATGTTTAAAACAGCTTTCATGTGCGATAAAATCTGTTCACAAGTTGCAATTTGAACCAAAAGCTGAAAGTAAAAAAGCGAATGTCTAGCAGTTGAGAATAGCAGGTGACTTTTCCTAAGCAGCTTCCTTCCAGATTGTTTCCGCAAATGGGCATATTTGGATGCCCATTTTTTAAATGTTTAAAATTCAACTTTCTGCATTTTAAAATCGCCAATATCCCTCCACTTAAAAAAAAAATCTAAGCCTTACATCTAAGAAGGTTGTAGTAATATCAAACCAGTTAGGATTGATGTGGTATGATAAAATGAGTCCTTCAATTTGAAAGTCTGGCCTTTGATTAAAAAAACTCCGCTTTGAGTGCTTCGATCTACTTCTTAAAAAGCCCAACTATCTATCTAAATATATGCCTTAATATAGGGATGTACCCCGTACATGAAGTTAAATGTTTTGACATTGATTTCAAGCAAGATATGTCCAATTTCAATGCAAATCCATTCCAGTAGACCTTGTAAATGCAAGTTCAACTCACTTAAATGTGTCGCAGTGTCATTCAGAAACATCAGATTCAACGGTCAGTTATCCTTATTCAGAACCGTAAAATGTTAATATTTTTAATCAATACAAAAACACCTCTTGAGGTGTCTCGCGTGCCATTGAAAACTGCTCTGCGTGCCAAGTATGGCACGCGTGCCTTGGGTTACCGACCCCTGGTTTACATCATCAAGTTCAAACTTACGATCTTCATTTGAGTTAACCAATGGTTTCATTGAGTTTTAACAAATGGAGAAAGCCAGAAAAACTACAGTCTCATGAAAACAGTCTCGGCCACCGTGTGAAACCGGTGTCCGCTGGAAAACGAGCATTCCCATACGTGGGCCCGTCCGCATGGAATGCCCTCCCACTACAACTTCGACAGAGCCCTTGCTTTGACACCTTCAGGAGCCGGCTGAAGACCCACCTATTCAAGTAGCAGTTTATTATTTTTCATGTATAGCCGGGGGAGAAGGAGGTGAAAAGTCACAAATTTCACTTTTTTGGATCTAGAGACAAGAATTGTGAACCTTTAACAATGCCAATGCACCAGATACTAGTTCCACACTTCAGATAACTGTATAAGATAAGATAAGATAAGATTGCTTTATTGATTCAAATGAAAGGAAAATTGACTTGATTACATAAATTCCGTCTTTCAGCATACCTAAAACAATATTAAAGAACCATTTGTACTCAAACACAATAGACATTCACGCATACTATCATACCATTTATCATTCAAGAAAAAAAAGTAGCAAGATTGCTTTGATTGCATCAATATGTACACTATTGATGTCTTCAACCAGGGGCTTTACAAAATAATTGCCCTTCCGCCTATAAAAGTTAATCTCTACGTCATTCTCCATGTTTCTTCCCTTTGAAACTTTGCCCACATAATAAAACCTACTGGTTTTGGTTGTGAATTCACATAGGACATAATCTTCTACATTAAGAGTTTCGACATTTCCCAAAACTAACTCCTGGTGCTCAATTTGGTTCCAATCATCCTCATGATTAGATTCGAATAGGTCACTGATACTTATGTCTGTGTCTGAGTCATCATCTATTACAAACATCTTTATCACACACTTCTTTGGCTGCAGTATCCCTTTGCTTTTTTGCTTATCTTCTTCCTATCTCAATCTCTTCATTTCTGGGGTGGTTATGGGT
The DNA here is from genome assembly GCA_949126835.1 of Anisus vortex. NCBI lineage: Eukaryota > Metazoa > Mollusca > Gastropoda > Planorbidae > Anisus > Anisus vortex. Next base: position 17,195,289 of record OX421493.1, read on the forward strand.
AGTCCAGATGGTTCATCTGACTCATAACATAACTTCTTCGGTTTGCAAGAACCACCAGCACTGACGGTGAGAGTTTGTGAGGACAGTTTCTCTGGAGTTGACGTCAAGATGGCTGACAATGCTGTTTTTCTTTTCTTTTGGCCTTCCTTACGGGCTGGGGCTTTGGGACATGGGCGAATTTCTTTTGGGGAAGTAAAGGCGCTGGATGTCGATGGTGTTGGATAGGTGATTTTTGGCTGCTGATGTGCGGGCGATCCGTCACTGACCAGGATAGGTTCAGGTCTGTCTGTGGAATAAGTTGGCATGAATTTGTAATCTGGAAAAATATGTCGATCCATGGGATAAATCCCAGTGCCTTTAAATCCAGATACGATGTTTGCTGGCGTGAATGCTTTTGGAAAAGCGTATGAAACCATAGGTGGCACAGAGTGAATGTACATCTGCTTGCCAGCATTAACAGGATCTTTGCACCATATCTCCACAGCACGGTCATAATACAACTGCAATGGTCCATAGACTGATTTATCCAGTGGTTGCATTTTATGCGAGCAATGGGGGGGGGGGGAATGACAAGAGAGTGATGTGGTTTTCTCTATAAAAGGTAATTGCAGCTTCACTACAGTGGGACGCATGATTGTCCAAAATCGTCAACACTGGATTGTCTTTTGACGGCTTTGCATATTGGGCGAAATGCTGAAGAAATTTAATGAAGTTATCAGACGTCATCCACCCGGATGTCTTTGGGTGAGAATCCCATTGTGTTCCTGGTGGGGCACCTAGATTCCAGTGATTTTGAACATTGACTCTGGGGAAGATCAGGAATGGTGGCATGCTATTTCCAATGGCATTTACCGCTCCACATAGTGTGACGGTGCTCCCTTTCTCATGTGACACGATGGAGCCCACACGTTTTTCGCCCTTCTTTGCTAGTTGTCGATGGGGCGTTTGCACAGTGGAACGCCCAGTTTCGTCAATATTCCAAATGCATTCTGGCCGAAACTTATGTTTCTCCATCACTTTCTCCAGATTATCAAAGAACAAGTTGACGTTTGTTTTGTTGAATGCCTTTGCGCGATTGAGTGATGTTGCCTCCGGACTTTGCAGAGATAGCTTGTCCTTGTGACGGTGCCTAAATGCCTTTAGCCAATCCTCTCCTGCAGTTTTCGCAGAGGACCAGGATTCTGGCATGGGAATCTTGTTGGCGACAGCAACTTCGTAGGCTAGTTTGCGTACTTCTCTCAGAGTTAGGCCATAGTAGATTGAAGAGGCTTCAAGGATGTAGTCCAGCAAAACTTGCTCTTGCTCATCTAAGAAGATGCGCTTCTTCTGCGTGCTGTAGCCAAAAGTTGCCTTCTCAATGTTGCCGTCTGTTTTGTGCAGCTTTAAATAGCGTTGAAGGGTCTTATAATTAACCCCACAGTCGGATGCAGCTTTACGGACCGACTTTCCTTCGAAATGGGCTGCAACTGCCATCTCCATGGCATGTTTCGTAAAGGTTCCTCGTGTTGTCTTACGCTGGTATTGTCTTGGCATGATTCTGTGAAGAAAAGAAGCAAGTTAAACGCCTTAGACTAAATTCAAAGATACAAACTAAACAGAAAAAATTCAGTGATTGCATATATGTCATGATTGGACAATAAAGGTTATTATTACTGAGTAAAATTATTATTATTATTTTTATATTGAAGAACAAAGGTTATTATTATTATTAATAGCCTACTTACTATTATTATTATTATTATTACTACTACTACTTGACTTGCCTATTATTATTTTATTCACTGTATAAATGTTAGGGGAACATAATGACTTCACTTAATCATTTGGAAATTCAAGAAAGAAAAAAATAAAAAATATTTTGCATGTCTTGTACCAAGTAGTCTTCTTTTTTAATGACCGGGGTGAAAAGTCACACCCAAGAAAAGGTGTGACTTTTCACCCCATGGCCTGTGACATTTCACCCCAGCAGGTGGTTATCATACAAAATGATCCACACTTTCAAATCAATTCCTCAAAAGTAAAAACAATTAATCCAGACTGACGTTATAATGGCTTGAGAAAATACAAATACAAATAAATAAAAATTAAAATAAATAAATTAAAATACAAAAATAATGAAAGATGCAAGCATACTTACAGGATTCCGTTGATTGAATTTCCCACTTTGTCAATAAAAACAAGTATGCCTACATGTGGTTCTGACCTCAGTTCCGGTTCAGAAAGTTAAAACAGGACGTGAACTCCGAGCAGGGTAAACGATTAAAAACCATAATTTTTTTTATTAAGGAATGAAAAAATGTGTTCTTCAAGGCAAAAACTTACTGTGACTTTTCACCCCTGTGACTTTTCAGCCCCTCTACATTTTTGTCTTTTATTCGTTGTCTGTCCGAAAAGGGGCGCATACTTTGTGTCATGTCCCCGGGTGCAGATGGCCCTAGCTACGCCACTGTTGATATGTTTTCAAATTTTATTCCTGAATCAGTGTCTGCAATCGGCATGCTTAGTCATATTTCCTGCAGTGTCAACCTGTTATCATATGGATATTTATTCTCACATATAATGTTATTTTCTATATTGTCAACTTTGTTTTCAATAGTGAAACTAGAAATATATATTAAAAAAATGTTTCTAGAACACGCTAATTGTCGATTCTCAGACAATTGATATTTTCTTTTAATCTTGAAAGAAATGGAATAACACTCATTTAGGAAATCTTCACAACATTTTCTGTAAATCTGTCATATGTGTTACTGGAACAAGGTAGATTTATTGAAGTGCCACATTTGTATTAGCAACAATCCACTAAGAGATCTCGTTCGTTATTTTTTTAAATAACGTTACTTGTCATGTTCCAAGAAAATAAAACTACAAGTACAAATTTGTCATGCTTAATGTGTGTTGCCTGATAGACAACTGTGCAATGTTCAGATTTAAATGTATCTAACATAAATTGGACATTAAATCCCTTTACATAATATATCGCACAAAATAATGTAATTCAACTCCATTTGTTTTCAAAGTCTTAATTTTAAAAGGTCGCAAATCCGACTTTGTAGAATTAAATGGTTGGTATCGCTATAATAACGGCACGCAAAATATAATATAGTAATAAGAATATTAAACGAGAAAAAATTGGGGGTATATTTGTGGGTTTGTTTGTTTGTGTGTTTGTGTCAGCGTTCACGAAAACGGGCCCAACGATTTTTGCGAAAACTGTCCTATTGATGTATTCTGGTGAGAAAATGCGTTTTTGATCAATCTCATTTCTTTTAAACCTCTGCTTGATCCTCAATTTTGGGAAAAACCACTGACCATTTCTAAAAATAGCGTTTAAATTGGGCTAAAAGAAAAAAAAAAGCATGTCGTTGGATTCCCCATCTAGCGCGATCGCGTTCAATACAACTCTTATGACGTCACAGTCAAGACTACTTTTATTTACTCTCAGCGCTTCGGTAATTCCCGTTTTAAAGCATTTAAATCGTTACCATTTTTGCCGCGCAATGAAATAAAATCAGCATGACATTGTATCATCAATAAAAAAAAAAAAGTTTAGATATGTTTTAACTTTGTATTTTGCACTCCAATTAGTTTTTAATATGCTTCTTTTAAACTGAAAGTGAACTTTCGTAAACATCTTTTAACTACATGCTCTATCCACCATGTGTTTACGATTTGTGGCAATGCATTCTTCTACACATATATTATTATTTGTATTCACGGATACACTAGATAGTTTATGTTTCTGAGATGGGTAAGATTTAAAGCTATTATCAATATCTTTTTTTCTATCGTTTAAATGTGTATTTAATTTATGTTCAAAACTTTCTTTTTGCACTGGTTGATTGTAGTGTAAATAAACAGATTAAAAAAATGCCAGACTAGACTCGGACCACGGATGAGCCTAGGACGCAATAATCTTCTTTATAGAAGGAGCGTCTATAATGTGTAAGAAAAGATAAGACGGGGTAAGATTAGTTTGATAGTTTATATTATGATTGAAAGAGTCCAAATTGATTTAACCTAACCCTTACCGATACATCAAACAATTAGGGTACTATTAAAGTTGTGAAATACATTAAATATGATGGTAAGTAATTTATACAGTCTTTTATAACATTTACAACTTCAGGAAAATGCTTGGCAGACGAAAAAGAATAATTATATTTTAAACTTGAAAAAGAGAAAGGCATGGACACAAGCATATATAGCGCCCCAGGGCAAAAGTTTCAGCGACGCACACTTGCATACTGTAACTGCTTCATTTAATATTATATTTAGGTAATATCTGCCGCCAACCCCCCCCCCCCCCCCCCCCAAGAAATGTAGCCCCGAGCATACGCCCCCTCTGCTTCACCCCCCCCCCCCCCCTATGTGAGGCCACTGCTGGTGATAGTGCAGACAGACACTATTTCAAAAATTATTTCTTGCATGACTTCGGATATAAATGATTCAGTGGATACAAATATAAAACAAAAAAGAGCAGCCTAGCTAAGGTGCATTAACAACAATTAAAGAATAAACAAATGTGTAGATTACAGCAACTAGAAAATAAAACTATAGATGAGACAGAAACGAGATTGGATTATCAAAGAAAGCGTAGGACAAAACAATTAGAGGAAAAAACTGCAAAAGAACGAGAAAGACAATTGGAAGAAAAAAGAAAGCGGGGGAAAAAAAAACTAGATAAGGATCTTAAATTCATGTTTCGCATTGGCTTCGTTTAACGTAGATGACGTAGATAACGATCGGACAATAAATAGTCACGGAATCTACAGCTTCCTAGCAGCAGGACAAGTCTACCAGAAGATGAATATGGTAGTAAATCCAACACAAAATGTTAAGGGTGAATTTAAAAGTCCACAATACGGACAGATGTACTTTTTAGATTCAGATGACGCCGTCACCGAGCAACTGAAACATCCACTCAATTATGAAATCAGTCAATTTCTAATTAGTTCATTGGAACAAATCATTAGGTCAAGCAACTCTCTTGCACAAACTTTTATGATGATGAGAGAATTGGAAGAAAAGGTCAACCGTCATGCTACTGAAGAAGGACATGCACCACCGTATATGAGGCTTATTTTCACATCGCCAGAAGGATCCGTATAATAAAAAAATAATGCACATTTATCCGGCGAAGTATGTACTGTCGTTACATTAAATTCAGATCAAAGCAATCCAGATAACGAAATGGTGGTTCATAAGCGTGTCCAAAAAAATTGTACTTTGAAGAATTTAGACAGCCGCGTAGAGACTTTTACTTACCCGCTGTTTTTTTTCTAAAGGGATATTAGGTTTTGAAGAATTTAGACAGCCGCGTAGAGCCTTTTACTTACCCGCTGTTTTTTTTCTAAAGGGATATTAGGCTTCTCTGTTGCCTTATGCGAGCCGACAGCACCTTACACGCTTTGAAATGGCCAAGTACCGTATTGCTTTTCCACCCCATCTTACCAAAAACCTACATTCTGAAGCTGACTGTGTGTGGTTCCTGATATGCGAGAAATTAAATTCAATGCCCTGCATTTTGGAGGCCGGCTTTTTCAGCAGTATCTCGTGGATACATACGTACGTTCGATTGGAACGCGATTGTATTCAGTAGATCAAGAACAATCAAAAGAAGATATATTCTGACAAATACACAGGAGTCACCTGTTTTCTTCAAGATCTGGAAGAAAATAATAATGCTGATATTGGTGAAAGTATTATTCTACCCTCTTCGTTTCCAGGCTTGAATAGAGACTACGGTAAACACTTTGAAGATGTTGTGGCTATTGTTCGCAGTTATGCTGTGCCATTTCGATTAGTCATAAAGAATCTCATTGAAGATGGAGTTGTCTACTAATAACAGCTTATCAATGTGCATTAATTAAATTATATCACCAAGTATTTGTTCTTTTGAGAGCGCTTAAAGCAGATTACAATAGATATTGTAATGAAAAAGAAAAGAGATGAAAACAAAATACATTTGTAGGCCCATACCTGATTAAATATAATCCCTGTAAATAGTAGCCTAAATTATATGCATGTATCTTATTGTTTACAATTTCTCTATTGTTTTAAAGATCTTTGATGTTAAAGATATGTATCAAATATTCTAACACTATTATTAATTTCACCATATAAAGACCGATCTCAGATCGGTCACCTCGATATTAATATAGTAAACAGCTCATTTTACATTGTCGGACTCTGTGTATTTAGCTGGGCCTGTTAGCGGAGGCATGAGCTGGCTATATGATATTTGTGTGTATTTAGCTGGGCCTGTTAGCGGAGGCATGAGCTGCCTATATGATATTTGTGTGTATTTAGCTGGGCCTGTTAGCGGAGGCATGAGCTGGCTATATGATATTTGTGTGTATTTAGCTGGGCCTGTTAGCGGAGGCATGAGCTGGTTATATGATATTTGTGTGTATTTAGCTGGGTCTTTTAGCGGAGGCATGAGCTAGTTATATGATATTTGTGTGTATTTAGCTGGGCCTGTTAGCGGAGGCACGAGCTAATTATATGATATTTGTGTGTATTTAGCTGGGCCTGTTAGCGGAGGCATGAGCTGGTTATATGATATGTGTGTGTATTTAGCTGGGCCTGTTAGCGGAGGCATGAGCTGGTTATATGATATCTGTGTGTATTTAGCTGGGCATGTTAGCGGAGGCATGAGCTGAATATATGATATTTGTGTGTATTTAGCTAGGCCTGTTAGCGGAGGCATGAGCTGGTTATATGATATTTGTGTGTATTTAGCTGGGCCTGTTAGCGGAGGCATGAGCTGGTTATATGATATTTGTGTGTATTTAGATGGGCCTGTTAGCGGAGGCATGAGCTGGTTATATGATATTTGTGTGCATTTATCTGGGCCTGTTAGCGGAGGCATGAGCTGGTTATATGATATGTGTGTGTATTTAGCTGGGCCTGTTAGCGGAGGCATGAGCTGGTTATATGATATATGTGTGTATTTAGCTCGGCCTGTTAGCGGAGGCATGAGCTGGCTATATGATATTTGTGTGTATTTAGCTGGGCCTGTTAGCTGAGGCATGAGCTGGTTATATGATATTTGTGTGTATTTAGCTGGGCCTGTTAGCGAAGACATGAGCTGGTTATATGATATTTGTGTGTATTTAGCTGGGCCTGTTAGCGGAGGCATGAGCTAGTTATATGATATTTGTGTGTATTTAGCTGGGCCTGTTAGCGGAGGCATGAGCTAATTATATGATATTTGTGTGTATTTAGCTGGGCCTGTTAGCGGAGGCATGAGCTAATTATATGATATTTGTGTGTATTTAGCTGGGCCTGTTAGCGGAGGCATGAGCTGGTTATATGATATTTGTGTGTATTTAGCTGGGCCTGTTAGCGGAGGCATGAGCTGGTTATATGATATTTGTGTGTATTTAGCTGAGCCTGTTAGCGGAGGCATGGGCTGGTTATATGATATTTGTGTGTATTTAGCTGGGCCTGTTAGCGGAGGCATGAGCTGGTTATATGATATTTGTGTGTATTTAGCTGGGCCTGTTAGCGGAGGCATGAGCTGGTTATATGATATTTGTGTGTATTTAGCTGGGCCTGTTAGCGGAGGCATGAGCTGGTTATATGATATTTGTATGTATTTAGCTGGGCCTGTTAGCGGAGGCATGAGCTGGTTATATGATATTTGTGTGTATTTAGCTGGGCCTGTTAGCGGAGGCATTAGCTGGTTATATGATATTTGTGTGTATTTAGCTGGGCCTGTTAGCGGAGGCATGAGCTGGTTATATGATATTTGTGTGTATTTAGCTGGGCCTGTTAGCGGAGGCATGAGCTGGTTATATGATATTTGTGTGTATTTATCTGGGCCTGTTAGCGGAGGCATGAGCTGGTTATATGATATTTGTGTGTATTTAGCTGGGCCTGTTAGCGGAGGCGTGAGCTGGTTATATGATATTTGTGTGTATTTAGCTGGGCCTGTTAGCGGAGGCATGAGCTGGTTATAAGATATTTGTGTGTATTTAGCTGGGCCTGTTAGCGGAGGCATGAGCTGGTTATATGATATTTGTGTGTATTTAGCTGGGCCTGTTAGCGGAGGCATGAGCTAATTATATGATATTTGTGTGTATTTAGCTGGGCCTGTTAGCGGAAGCATGAGCTGGTTATATGATATTTGTGTGTATTTAGCTGAGCCTGTTAGCGGAGGCATGAGCTGGTTATATGAAATTTGTGTGTATTTAGCTGGGCCTGTTAGCGGAGGCATGAGCTGGTTATATGATATTTGTGTGTATTTAGCTGGTCCTGTTAGCGGAGGCATGAGCTGGTTATTTGATATTTGTGTGTATTTAGCTGGTCCTGTTAGCGGAGGCATGAGCTGGTTATATGATATTTGTGTGTATTTAGCTGGGCCTGTTAGCGGAGGCATGAGCTGGTTATATGATATTTGTGTGTATTTAGCTGGGCCTGTTAGCGGAGGCATGAGCTGGTTATATGATATTTGTGTGTATTTAGCTGGGCCTGTTAGCGGAGGCATGAGCTGGTTATATGATATTTGTGTGTATTTAGCTGGGCCTGTTAGCGGAGGCATGAGCTGGTTATATGATATTTGTGTGTATTTAGCTTGGCCTGTTAGCGGAGGCATGAGCTGGTTATATGATATTTGTGTGTATTTAGCTGGGCCTGTTAGCGGAGGCATGAGCTGGTTATATGATATTTGTGTGTATTTAGCTAAGCCTGTTAGCGGAGGCATGAGCTGATTATATGATATTTGTGTGTATTTAGCTAAGCCGGTTAGCGGAGGCATGAGCTGGTTATATGATATTTGTGTGTATTTAGCTGGGCCTGTTAGCGGAGGCATGAGCTGGTTATATGATATTTGTGTGTATTAAGCTGGGCCTGATAGCGGAGGCATGAGCTGGTTATATGATATTTGTGTGTATTTAGCTGGGTCTGTTAGCGGAGGCATGAGCTGGCTATATGATATTTGTGTGTATTTAGCTGGGCCTGTTAGCGGAGGCATGAGCTGGTTATATGATATTTGTGTGTATTTAGCTGGGCCTGTTAGCGGAGGCATGAGCTGGTTATATGATATTTGTGTTTAGTACGCCTGTGTTACTAGACCATTTCCCTACCATCAGCATTATATAATGGACTGCTTTGTAGGTATGTCCGGAAACAAAGACCCCTTTCGTACTGGGACTCTAGCCTTTGCTGCTTAGGCTATGCTCGTCCCCACTTATTAGCCGGAGCCTATAGACGCTTGTGACCGTCGCCACAAGACAATCGCCATGAGGCTATGTGGGTACTGATCGTTTTAATCCTGTTATTGTATCAACTATTCATTAAAGTCTTCAATTTTTGGTATTAATTAATAATTATTTTTTAGTTCATATTTTTTTAAAAAATTGTAACGCTTAAATAGCTGAAATAATTCGGTTTTCAATATTAAAATTAAGCATAATATTTTTTTTTAGTTTACTGTGGTAAAAGCTATTTAGATTGCGTGACGATACCGTGTGTATAAAAATGCATCGCTCTCCATTATTAAATAATAAAATTGGTGTTTCTTGTGAGTGTTCCACTGAAAAGGTTTAAGTCTTCTGTTTGAGTTTAAAAGTTACCTATTTTGTCTGGAACGCCAACGGGTCTAGATTATGCAAACACCAGCTGTAATTGCAATTAAAAATCATGCTATCTAAGCCAGTCGTTCTATTATGTCGGTTAGTGGCACCATCTTCCCAACTTGGCCTTGTCCTTACCATCGAATTCCGAGGAAGTAAACGTATATTAACCCACAGCTACATCATTTGGCTAGCTGTAAGTTCAAATGCGGAGAAACTTGTACCATGCCCCTTTCCTGCGACGTCACGTGTCTTGTCTATCGTAACTGATGTGAAGATACCAATTTCGAGAGCTCTAACGTGCTGCTTTAGTCTCGACAAAAGTTCCAAGACCAGCTGACTGTCCATCTGAAATGCACCTACAACGGCTACGTCTTATTTAAAGCTGTCCTATTATCTCCACTGATATGATCGGTTCAGGTGACAGCCAGGAGGATTCATTTACTCTCAACTCTACAGTAGACTCCATAACATTTCTTTATTTTAGTAACTGACTTAAATAATGGTCTTACTTATAAAAAACTTTAACATATTCACGTTTAATGCCGCTAATGGCTCCAGGCAACTGGTGTGGCAATCATACATTGACCATGTTCACTTCAGCTCAAATGGCATTCTAGAAACAAATTTACAGGACAAAGATTTTATGTTATTTAATCCTCCACACGAAACAGCCACTAGGCCTGCCCGTTTCATACAAGAGAGCATCAACATATGCATTCGAGATAATATTGAAAATTAATTACACAAAGCTAAATCTTATGTAAAGCTAGGCCCAAGGCGAAAACAAATTCTGCGTCGGCGGGGAGAAACTGGTTAATGTTAGGGCATACTTTCCTATTTTCAATGACAACTTAAATAAAATACCCTTCGCCTTTCATTACGTAGTAATTCGTCTGCCTATGCTAGTATTGCGCAGACGTAGCCTACTAAACTTTAATTTAGTTTATATTTTTAAATCCCCAAATTTGAAAAACAAAAATTCTCCATTATGCGCCCCAAAAAATTTTCCGCCCTAGGCTACCGCCTGGGTTGGCTATATGGACGAGCCGGCCCTGGTTGTCTTTAACAATGTTTACTGTGTATTAAATGAAGTGAACAGATCTCATCATCTTCATTCTTCACTAAGTCTACATAAAACACAATTTCAATTTCGCCATTATCGGAACAGTTAAAGCTCCTTGACTATTGAAGCTCTCTCGGTCAAAGATTATTCAATGGTCTACCACTATGCCATGCAGTCTGTTGGTGATATAACATGTGCAATAGTGGCGACTTTTAAAGGCTTTAAAAAATAGATGGACAATGCTAGAAAATCTACTCCTAGCTTTTGGCGTTTCCAAAAGAAGCGAAACAGAACTGATGGAATTTCCAGATTTTTTGCAGTGCTTCTTGGGTAATTTTAATCATGACGTGATGAAGCATAGAAAACCTATTGATGCTTATTTTGACATTTTGACATCACACTCTTAAAGTCACGTGACCGTTCCCCGACCCTTTGTCTAAACAATCAAACAATGCAGTCGATGGCGGCTACGACGGTCCGTCAAGAGGAGGGGGTGGAGTGGGGGGAGAGGGGGGAGAGGGGGGACGGTCACTATGACGTAGATAGGACGGGTGATTTAGATAGAGATGTGGTGACTTAGATAGAATTGTGAAACTTAGATATAGAGATGTGGTAACATAGAGAGATGTATGTGGTAACTTACCTACGGTTGGCCTATTATTGATTAGCCGAACAATAATGATGTATTCACTTTGCTTGGCAAAGTGTGAATGTTTTGTTGTTTATATTATTATATATATATATATATCTTATCTTCTTATCTACATGAATGCCTAAATTCATATTTTAATTAAAGTAATTGCAAATCTATCTGTTTTATTGAATGTCGCATTTAAGAAAATTCTCTCACAGCCCCAACATTCCTATGCTAATGTATATTAGTAGTCCCTTTCGTTCCCCCTCAAGATTTATTACCTTAAGAGAGACCTGCCCAGAGTCACAGACAATTGAAAGGTGATTGTCCCTCGTTCTTTACACCCCGCCACCATCCCCCTTTCCAAACTTTACCTGAAGGTATCACCATCAGACTCAATTAAAGGAATGAACATACATCAACTACCCACCACACACACACACACAATACCTTCTAGCATCCTCTATTGTAACGTCAAGCTTGTTCGTGCTGAGTGTATTGTTTTATATGCCAGCGATAGCCATTCTGGCATGAACCAGGAAATACAAATAGAAATTTACTTCATATATGACTCAATACTCTGAGTGGGCATACCCTTGTCAGACAACGTAGCCAAGAAATTGCTGGACGTAAGTAACAACCAGTAAACCCCACCTCACGGCAACAGGGGAGCGGCTAAGATGTTTGTCTCTCTTTGTCTAGCCCGGAATGCCGTGCCAAGTGACTAGAGGCGGTCAGAAAGGGGAGATTAGATCAACAAAGGAAAATGATTGGTCCCTTTCAACGTCGACAATCACTATAATCCCTTATCAAAATTGCAAACTCTTGTTATTGCGACCAGTGGCCTATCTGTGTTTACACAAGACATGACATAAGCTAAATACAAGCGCTCCTGCCTGACCACCTGTGTGTCTTAACAAAAACCGACCCTCAGCTCGCATGCAAGACTCGGTCAATCTATGAAGCAATCGGTGTTTTTTTAATTCATGTGGCTAGTTTACCTGATTGGATACTTCTTTGATCATTAGAAAACACTTCGTCACGGGAGAGTATATATTCTGCATGACAACCTAGCTGTGACACTAGCTACAGTTTGCATTTCCAAAATACGGCATATGCACGAAATATTCTATTTCAATAGAATGTAGCCATTCAATGTCTTGCAACCCTTGAAGTTTGGATTCCCCATCAGCAATCCTTAACTTATGTGTTGTCGCTGGGAGGACCATTGTTGAGTGATGTTTCATCACTCTCTCTTGACTATCTTGGTCTGTTCGGCAAGACCGTCCAATGGTACATGTCCATTCTACAAATGTCACTTGCTCTGGATGTCGCTTTGTGGATTCTCGTATGCACCAAAATTTGATAAATTGTTCGCAGACATCTTTGTTTGTGATATTCAAAATCTTTTGAAAATATCTCATTTCTGGGACCCCGACCATTCTCTTGAGATTATATACCTGAAAACCGACATACCAGAGAGCGCATTAGTCAAATATGTGAACAGAGAGAGATTGGCATGTATTGCCAAATTATCTTAAGTTAAGGCTTTGAGCGTTCATTTGATAAGTGGTAAGTAGATGACATTTTATCCAGGACCATGCTTGCCGATAAACGAATCCCCAAGCCTTAAATCTCTACAAATAGGAAACAGGAACATGTCTCAGAAAACATAGTCTTGATGGGCAGCTGTATTATGTAATTGTAAAGTTCTGTTCTAATCAAAGAAACTACCGCCAAAAGTGTGATGTTTTAGGGCGGCTCACATGTTTAGAGAACCATGAGAAAGGCGAGGGGCAGAGGAAAAGGAGACTGCACCATCGTCCCGAGAGGACGGACGGATGCCATTTATATAAATGTTTAATTGTTTATAGATATAGTCTTTTTAACATAGCCTAACCTTTATTTATTTCAGTTTTAACTTAATTAATTGTAAGCAATCAGTATTTGTTGTTGCATTGAATTTCTTAAGACCATTACATGAATACAAATCATATTTGTTTACGTCTTTTTCTATAATAGCAAAACAATAACAATACGGTTGATATGTTTGTAATTAAATTTCTTTATTGTGATCATTTTACGAAGTTAGTATGATAAATCTATAAGCAGACTTATTTTATTTGCTAGATGCAGGCTGATTGGGTAATCGGAAGACCTAATATTTTTCTTCAAAGAAATGTATCAAATTCAAGCTAAATTGGCCTTGCCCGTGGAAAAAAAAAAGACAAATGCCACATTATACAGAAAAAAAAAATGTATACATTAGAATTAACATAAAGCTATAATAACATTTTAAAAAAAAATTCTTAATTATTTACTGAAAATATTTAGGAAGTAATTTACAATAAATTTTTTAAAGGGGTTACAAAAAAGAAGTTATTTTAATATAATATATTATTTTTTCAAACTTCTGGCTTGAGCTACTACCATAAATTGGCTATTGGTGGCTTTGAAGGACTCCAATAAATTGATGCATGAACTTAACTTACACTATCACACTTATAAATGTGATTCAGTTTAAAGCCTTGAACGGGGTAACATGAAAAACTAACTAGCCCAGTATAAATTTACACGGGGTCATTGTTTGCTACTGCCACATTTGAGGGACGTTTTTATGACGTCAATATCTTAAAAAAGTTTTAAATTTAAGTTAAAGAAAAATCAAAACATGTTCCATCCATTGTGGTCCAAAAACTAAATAGTATTTAAAAAACGTCAAAATTTTACTACCTCAGCAGAAAATGGGTTAAATGCGGTTCTAAATGGAGTAAAAAAAAATACATAATTTAAAATACGATTCAACACGTTTATTAGATTTTCTTATCTGTATACGTGTAATGCTTAGAGTAGCGTCAAAGACAACGTATAAACGTATACATAGATAAGTTTTCAAAGTACACCTTTATTTACATCAATATTCAGAAAACATTGAACATATTATTATTATTTGAAGAAATAGTTTCTCTACAGATTCCATAAGCAGTATCTTAGACTGGCATCAGTTGTATAAAGATGGCACCAAAAAAAGAAGATAATTCTCAAGTCTGTAGAGTCGTCCCAGAATAAGAGTTGACACAGATAATGGCAATAGCCTACATAAAGAAAATACAAAAAAAAACTATTATTGAAAAAAATGTTCTCTTTTTGCTCAAAAGTAATAATATGCTGAGCCAAATTAGAGTCAACCACAAAAAAAAGCTAAATGTATAAATAATATTCAAAAAGTTAATACAGTTACTGTCTGTGAGTTAGGCCAGGTCATAGTAATGGTACATTTAGTTATTATTGATCAACTTTAAATATCGTTAATTCGTGAATTGCCCCCTTTCATCGTGGACAATCACTATAATCTCTTATCAAAATTAAAAGCTCTAGTTATTGTGACCGGTGGCCTATCTCTGTTTACACAAGACATGACAATAGCCATGTCATGTATGTTTACAAAATTGTCATGAATCATGTATTGTAGCTAGCATGATATGTTATAAAGCATACAAGCTCTCTATCCCTCTGTCTCTCTCTCTCTAGGCTATATATTTATTTTAATAACGTGACCCTCCACCATAAAATGAGTCGCATTGCGCCCTAAGGTAACTTTGAGATATTTAGTTCTTGTTATAGCGATTTGAATGTTGTAGTCTCTTAGCTACGTGTCTTCACTGTAGACTGTCTGCAAACTGATTTTTGAGAGATTTTTGAGAAATATCCAACTTACTATTTTATTTTTTTTCATAAGAAAACATTACAGCGTGTTACTTTTAAAATATTTGTTAAAAGAAATTGATTATTTTAAAATGAAAACTCACCCCAGAAATGTGTAGAAATAAATAAATAATTAGAAATTATCAAAATCCGAAAATCCATATTTTACACCCCTACAACATATTTTCGTCTGTAGCTCAAAATAACTCGAGGCACAAAGCGACCGATGTCGTGGTGGATTGTCCAATTTTATTAATTTATTAGTGTCAGTGTGCTAGTGTTTAATGTTAGTGCTGTTAGAATATACAATTAGGCAGTCGCAATATGGATCATAAGCTTAGTCTAAATATTATACACACATATACATGTACACATAAAACCCACCAAAAAATATAACCGTCATGTCTATAATTCAACAATACACAACATTATAAGCTAACAATGTTTATTCCAAGCACTGACTCAGAATGGATAAAAGAGACTAAAATACTACAAGTGTTTGTACCTGGCACATATTTTGGAGTGGTCGTAGTTGTACGCCGCGTCGTTCTTGCTCTGGTCGTACGTGTCATGGTGGATGTTGTAGTAGTCTGGCGTGTAGTGGAGGCACTTGTTGTTGTTGCAGTAGTCGGGAGTACGGTAGTGCTGGGTGCTGTTGTTGTTGTTGCAGTAGTCGTGAGGACGATAGTGCTGGGTGCTGTTGTTGTTGTTGCAGTAGTCGTAAGGACGGTAGTGCTGGGTGCTGTTGTTGTTGTTGCAGTAGTCGTGAGGACGGTAGTGCTGGGTGCTGTTGTTGTTGTTGCAGTAGTCGTGAGGACGGTAGTGCTAGGTGCTGTTGTTGTTGTTGCAGTAGTCGTGAGGACGATAGTGCTGGGTGCTGTTGTTGTTGTTGCAGTAGTCGTAAGGACGGTAGTGCTGGGTGCTGTTGTTGTTGTTGCAGTAGTCGTGAGGACGGTAGTGCTGGGTGCTGTTGTTGTTGTTGCAGTAGTCGTGAGGACGGTAGTGCTAGGTGCTGTTGTTGTTGTTGCAGTAGTCGTGAGGACTGTAGTGCTGGGTGCTGTTGTTGTTATTGTTGTCTTTGTGGTGGGTGTTGTTTGAGAAGTTGTTGGTTCTGTGGTAGTTGTAGCAGGTACTGCTGTGACATTTACTGGCGCTGTGTCGATTCTAACAACAACAAACGTGTCTTTGTTAGAGCGTGCAAAAATTGAAACAAAATTTTGAGACAAAAAATTACATAATCATATACGTTAAGTTGCCTTAATGATCATCAACTACATTCAGGTAGAGATATGGAGACTCATGGACACTCTCAAGATTCAACAAATTGAAGCCTTTAGCAGAAATCGAGTTCATGACCATCAATATGTCAGCCGAGCATCGTAAGGGTCTGAGCATTATATTAGCCAGACATACCATCTTTTTGCCTATATTCCATTCAACATAAAATTGTTAACGCTTCTTTAGATCCCATGGATCAACGTGGATTGAAAAGGGGTACTTACTTTTTTATACCTTAAATGCAGACTCAACAGTACGTTAAAAAATATAACAAGTTTTTTCTCCAACCACTACCAAACTAATATTGCGTATGACACAATAGTTAGTAGAGGTAAAGTACCCTTCGGACCAAACTGATCATAGGGCTGGTAAAGCAGCGTTCACCAGTTTCTGTTGACACGCTGTACTAGAGGATGTGTGGCCAGCACAATGCCCAGCCGGTTTTACTTGACCCCAACTAATGTCTGGTACCCATCTGTCATGAAGTCATGCATAATGTTACAGGAAATTAATTCGTACACAATTAGATAATTTATTAGTGTGCAACTTTAGTAGTTTAGGCGCTTCGTAAATTCTATCGTCGTACATGGCCGGTTTCTCCCAATCACGCCCCTTAGAGGAGGGGGGGGGGAGGCGGCATGCTATTGTATCGCCGTGTTGATCTATAAGCCCTTGTACTTTCCCCTATTGATTAGCCACCTGGAATATCGCGGTCGTCTCGTTATGTCGCTATTGTGAGCTAGGGTAAACATAAATCTCACCGAGCTTGCTTGAGATATGATGGAACATTGGAGAATTCGCCAATGTGTTAAAATGCTGTACTGCCTTTGTTCCCCCGACTGACCATAGTGACCAGAAGCCCCGCCCTGAACGACACCCCTACCCACCTCCTTACCTCCCATGACACGTGTTCTCACGCAACATTGTCAAGATCACCTGACCGCTGAAGTCAGCGCTGAACTTTGATTTTCATTGGCTAAGTGGGTGGGCCTTCTGCCTTAGTCCCGCCTCTCTGACGATTTACTTACTCTTCAGATTACCTGTTTAGTTTAGTCTACCTAGGTCTAGCTTTCGAAGCAAGACCTGTGCACGCTCTGAGAGTACTTTCGAGTTGTCAACGACATGACCACGCCATTTAGACTCTGGCGTTCTAGAGTCCTTTTAGGGATTGGAGTTACTTTCGACAAGAGTCTAGGCAGTCTTCTGCGGATCCGAAACGAAACCGATGACTGTGCACTTCTTAACTGTGCTCGGTAGTACACCGAGTTGTCAACGACGGACGACGCCATTTAGACTCTAAAAGTTCGACATTCCGGGACTAGGATTAACGTGTATTTTCCATATTTGTAGCTGTGGTTTAGGTTGCCTAACGGGTTATTGTAGCTGTTTAGATTTCAATAGTACTCTGTCATAGGAATTGTATATCGATTTATCAGACATTGTAGTCGCGTTCACCTAAGTAACGCCGTTGAGATACTGAATTCAGATCAATAAACTTGTGCCTTTTGGCTCAATCGTAAACCAGATTACTGTGTGGAGTGATTACTTACCTGTTTGTGTATGTCCAATATGATGCTTAGATAGCCTGTTTTAACAAATATAAATATCGAACGAATAATACACCAGTCATAGAGTCAGTTCGGCTATCTTCCTCCAACGACTAACGAGCCAACAACTGTTGACTGGTGGAAGCACCACTGGCCGGAGACATCTAACACTTCTGGCCACGCAATCCCCTGTCCACATCGTCACACCATCAGAGCTCAAGTCCTGTGGAAAAATCCTAGTCTGCACCAGGATTAGAACCCATAACCTTCGGATGGCCAGTCGAACACGCTACCGTGCCTCAAACACAACTGCTAGACCCTAGCTAAAATATATACGCCTGGATCAACCCCACCCCGCAATGCTCCTCTTGCCAAGATCCGGCGGGTCCTGAAGTACCCTATCTCTAAACTGCGCCTGATAATTATTTGGAGTTAGTATTGACGACGGCTGTGCTTTGTGCTGGTCACACATGGCCGTGTTTATAATTGCTGCTTCACCAACTCTATGAACTAATTGGGTTGTCAAATAAATAGGTTGTAAGAATAGATCGTATTTACCTCATACTGAACAAGAAGTCTTAGAAAGTTTAACCACTGATTGCCGTATAAAGTTTACCCAATATATTTCACTATAGAGTATTATAAGTCCTCCCCGAAACTAATTCACCTGAAACCATATGTTCCTAGAATCCCAATATTGGAGTTATTATCAATTTGAAACAACTGTGCTTTCTTTGACAGAGGCAGCATATAATGTGTTGGTCCATCTCCTTTAAAGAAGCCGACCTTAAAAGAAAAATTTACGTAATATTGTTGTATTTGTCTCAATATAGCTGCCATAATATAGTTGTAATATAGTTTTAATATTGTTGTAATATGGTTGTGATATTGTTGTGATAGGGTTGGAATAAGCTTATTGTTGCAATATTGTTGCAAGTTTTGTTGCTCAATGCCAAATGAGCTCTAAGCTTACTTTACGTTTTCTGTCCGCGCTATATAAATATTTATTTATGCTTATAATTATTATTATTATTATTAATATCCTGTTGAAGTATTTAAATAAATTGCTGTCATATTGTTGTTTTATTGATCTAGTATAGTTGTAGTATGGTTGTATTAATGTAGAGATTCGTTAAATTATTGTTGTTAATTTGTTGTAATATTTTAGTAGTATTATAGTGAATTGTTGGAATATTGTTAAAATATATTAATTTGTGTAAATTTTAGTGTCTAAACATAAACTTCTCTGTGGCTTTTAGCTTGGTTTTATCAAAGATTATAATAAGATAGAACGCTTGATCTATTTCTACTCCCTTTCTATTAACTTGTATTTTCTGTCTGTCTGCTTGCTTGCTTGCTAGTATGTTTGTTAGCAAAACTGTGCATCGATTTTTCGACCATATCCCGTCGTCTAATCGAGCTGAAACTTGGGCAGCAGACTTGTCCAAACTAACAATACATTCTATCAAATGTTCAGCATCGTAGCCTTTGGTATAGTCACTAATACGTACGACCGAATTGCGAATCGGAGAAAAAAAAAACATGGCTGCCTCTACAAGAAGAGACGGAAGTAAATAAAATTTTCGGATATGTTCGTTTTTACGAAATAAATAGAGTGAAAACGACACAATATGGTTGAAAAAAAAGCGAGTTTTCTTTTTATGGATTTTGCGGGCCAAAGCTAGAACAAAAAAAAAAGGATGCGCAAAATTTTAGTGTGGAAATTCATAAGGTATGATATCACTTATATTTATTTAAATCTATCAAAATATAAGTTAAATATAAACTTAGTTTACAGGAAAGGACGTATAATAACAACTGTGTTTTTATGGGTTAGTTTATTAGAGCTTATATGTTCTTTTTCCGTGTGCATCCAATAACGATTTCTTAAATAACTCCTACGTTTGCCTAAATGTTTCCGCTGCGTACATCTTTCGATTTTAATTATATTTTTTTAGTCATAGCGATTACAACGGATGTGTACAGTGCAAAAGAGAATCGGGAATTCTGATAAGAAGTTATTCGAGTCATAAAAAAGCAGAAATTGTTATATCTTATTATAGTCCTTGGTTTTATGTGTTACTTTTGAGATATTTTTAAGGAGAAATTGGGATGCTGTATTTTTAACCCTTTTTTGTATAAGTAGCTCCATGCTTTTGTATCAAGTGTCTTTTAATTGAAAAACTCCTATACTATAATTTTGTTATCAGGACGCCCAAGTATTACTCTTTCTTTCTTCGGTTGTTTATACTTTATGTGTTGTTGTTTTTTTAATGCCTATGATAATTTTTTTAGTCAGTATAATGAATTGTAGATGCTGTTTTGCCATATGTTTATTGTAGCTAGGAAATTATATTTAAGCGATGTAGTAAATATAATAATTATGAAATTCTTACTTTGGTGTTTATTTCAATGTTTTCGGGAAATTGATAGATGTCGTCATTGTTGTAGTCGTAAGCGGATTGGCCTTCATAGTAGACCCACTCAATTTTTGGATATTCTAGAATAGCTAAACTCTTGATTCCGTCTGTCACAAGGACCATCTGAACTATGTTGTCCTGTATTTAGAGAGAAAACAAGCATTATCCGTTATTGTTCAAGTGATAACACACATGGAATAGTGCCGTCACGCAGGCTGTTCGGACTGACAACTGAAGTTTTAAGGTTCGAACGCAAGTTTTATTTTGTTTTTCCTGGGACTGGTGGTGTATCCGTAAGTCTACCTAGCTATCATATTATTAGGTGAAAGAAAGTAAATACTGGTTGGCATTGTGTTGGTAACACAATCCATCTCTACTTTGATAAGAAGGCCCTTCATGAGACTTGACAAGATACGCGAAGGCAAAGGATATATTGCCCACCAGGTCATGTTCACAGCCAGTTTCGTATTTGTCATTCTGTTGTTATAAAGTTCGAATTGAATGGTATTATTTCTCAAATTCCTCTATATGCCACACGAGTACATCCGAAGTATCTCGAAGGCCACAGTATCATATGTATTTGTATTTGCTAAAGTCACACAAGGACTCAAACGTCCTAACCAACACAATCTCTCAAAACGGACTTGGCAAAACTGAGCAAAGTGGCAAATGAACTTGTTCTCCAATGTATTGGAATCCCTGGGCATGTGCAAAATGAAGAACCGACAATGCTGATAACCTGGCAAAAACTCGAGGCTCGCAAAAACAGATGATCTGACCTGCAACAAAACAACCCCAAGAGTGATGCTTACTTTAAAATTATCCGACAATGTTAACAAATTATCTTAAGGGTAAGGTGAGGCCATAACAGGCTGAAGCAGCACAGATTCCGCTAACTACAATCGGAACAAGTGAAATGCGCCCCTGATGGAAGTGCTCCTGAAAATGCGGAACCTGTCCTTCAAACCTGCTCCGTGTAACACTCTACCCGATCAGCCATAATATGACCCTAGGAAACTGCCTTCAATAACAAACTTTCTGGTGGACTAAGGAGAGTGACAGCTACTTTGCAGTTCATCGCACGTATTGGACTGGATGTTTAAATCCTACAATCATAACACCTGAGAACTAAGAAGAAGAATATGTAGATTTTAGGCCCATTTGTGAAACAATAAACGTGTTACAGTGTTACGTATTTTTTTTGTTCAATCAGAAAGTGGGTGTAAGTACATTATTAGGGTGTTTACTCTATTGTTATGAACTAATTCTATGATGACTATTATTACGACTCGTTAAATCGGATTCAATGTATAGTTGTATCTTTATTAGAAGTCTCTAGATTCTGCTGATCTGAAGTCCAAGGTAGGGGTTCCTTGACTGACAGGTCTATGCAGTAATGTAGTTATATTCGGTATAATTATCTTCAACACCTTTCTTTCAACAATGATAGATCAAACAACTCCAGTTGTTGAATAAACAATTTTATTTAAATTGTAGACTCAATATAAACTTTAAATAAATGCATCAACTGATGGCAACATAAGAGTTTCATTAAATGACATAACATATACAAGTATCAACATAGCGACTTCTCTCTACAAACTTTCAAACTGAACTAACTTTAAGGAGGTAGGGACTTTTCAAAGAAAACTATTATCGAAGGTTCTACAGGGTCTTAATACGCATTTCAATCTGCGATCCAGAATCTAACCTTCAATTTCCACGGGGTTGAACCAATTATTTTATTTAAACTGCCCTTAGAGCATAAAGGTCAAACCTTGGACTCTAATACGCACTTGTTAAGAGGTCAATGCCCTAGTACGTCATTCCTCTATGACCGACATACGTAACACTATAAACGAATACTGAAGAAGTCAAACGTTTCTATAAATGCCGCTTATATATGTTTGTAGTACAAATGACGGAATAAAAGGATAATGTTAGTTGCTTTTATAATAAAAAAAATGGTTAAGTGTTTAAGACCAAAGGTATAGAGTAGAGAGTGTAGAGTATACAGTAGAGAGTAGAGAGTGTAGAGTAGAGAGTAGAGAGTGGAGAGTGGAGAGTGTAGAGTAGAGAGTGTAGAGTAGAGAGTAGAGAGTGTAGAGTAGAGAGTAGAGAGTAGAGAGTGTAGAGTAGAGAGTAGAGAGTGTAGAGTGTAGAGTATAGAGTAGAGAGTGTAGAGTATAGAGTAGAGAGTATAGAGAATAGAGTAGAGAGTAGAGAGTGTGGAGTAGAGAGTATAGAGTATAGAGTATAGAGTGTGGAGTAGAGAGTATAGAGTGTAGAGTAGAGAGTAGAGAGTGTAGAGTAGAGAGTGTAGAGTAGAGAGTGTAGAGTAGAGAGTATAGAGTAGAGAGTATAGAGAATAGAGTAGAGAGTAGAGAGTGTGGAGTAGAGAGTATAGAGTATAGAGTATAGAGTGTGGAGTAGAGAGTATAGAGTGTAGAGTAGAGAGTAGAGAGTGTAGAGTAGAGAGTGTAGAGTAGAGAGTGTAGAGTAGAGAGTGTAGAGTAGAGAGTAGAGAGTAGAGAGTAGAAAGTAGAGAGTATATAGTTAAGATTAGAGAGTCTAGAGTAGAGAGTAGAGAGTAGAGAGTAGAGAGTGTAGCGTAGAGAGTAGAGAGTAGAGAGTAGAGCGTAGAGCGTAGAGAGTAGAGAGTAGAGAGTGTAGAGTAGAGAGTAGAGAGTAGAGAGTATAGGGTAGAGAGTAGAGAGTAGAGAGTGTAGAGTAGAAAGTAGAGAGTATAGAGTAGAGAGTGTAGAGTATAGAGTAGAGAGTAGAGAGCGTAGAGTAGAGAGTAGAGAGTAGAGAGTAGAGAGAAGAAAGTAGAGAGTAGAGAGTGTAGAGTAGAGAGTAGAGAGTACAGAGTAAAGGGTAGAGAGTATAGAGTATAGAGTAGAGAGTGTAGAGTAGAGAGTAGAGAGTATAGAGTATAGAGTAGAGAGTAGAGAGTAGAGAGTAGAGAGTAGAGAGTAGAGAGTGTAGAGTAGAGAGTGGAGAGTAGAGAGTAGAGAGTAGAAAGTAGAGAGTAGAGAGTAGAGAGTAGAGAGTAGAGATTAGAGAGTAGAGAGTAGAGAGTAGAGAGTGTAGAGTAGAGAGTAGAGAGCGTAGAGTAGAGAGTAGAGAGTAGAGAGTAGAGAGTAGAGAGTAGAGAGTAGAGAGTAGAGAGTAGATAGTAGAGAGTAGAGAGTAGAGAGTAGAGAGTGTAGAGTAGAGAGTATAGAGTGTAGAGTAGAGAGTATAGAGTGTAGAGTAGAGAGTAGAGAGTGTAGACTAGAGAGTTTAGAGTAGAGAGTGTAGAGTATAGAGTATAGAGTATAGAGTGTAGAGTAGAGAGTATAGAGTGTAGAGTAGAGAGTAGAGAGTGTAGAGTAGAGAGTGTAGAGTAGAGAGTGTAGAGTAGAGAGTGTAGAGTAGAAATTAGAGAGTAGAGAGTAAAGAGTTGAGAGTAGAGAGTGTAGATTAGAGAGTAGAGAGTAGAGAGTGTATAATTGAGTCATCGCGTAGAGATACTCTCTACGCGTTCGGCTGGCGTACCGAAGGTCCGCGAATCGAACTAGGGTTTTTGCCCGGGTCTGGAAGGTGTTCCTGAGTCTACCATGCTATGATTGGTAATTAACCTTAGTTGGGATAAAGCAAAGGCGATTGTGCATAGTGCTAGTCACACAATCACTTAGTGAGCCGTGACCACAGAAACTGTTGAGCGCAGTTTCACCGTGCCAATGGATCCAGTTGGTACGACGGATACTTTACTTGAGTCATCAGCCGCAGCTCCGACGGTTTAAAACCAAAATTACCTTGGATATTGCGATGACCACACAATCCCATTGTAGGCAAAGACAAATGAGACTGTCTTGGCTTACTAATTAGCCCCGTTTGGGCGATAAAAGAATATTTGTGCATGTTCTAATTTGATGTAAGGAAAGTCAAATTGACAGAACTGCCAATAACCCACCTTTGTGTCACCATCGGTGCCAAAATGTACTGTCCCGATTTCTGACCAGGTCACAACGAGGGCGTAGCTCGGAATGAAACTTGAAGAAAAGTCCTGGAAATTATTTGATATGTCGGTCAAATTATTTAACACTCGTGAATCGGAAGTCAACCTGAAATAAACATTGTTGAAACAAACAAGTTGAGACATTTAGAATATATAAATATAATAAACATATATAAGCTTGCATAAAGCATGTCCCCGACTGGCACACATTATTAGAACAAATTTGCCGAATTATAAATCAGTAAATACATATAATTATAGTAGTTTGTTTGAGCTATTAATTTATAATAATTAATAATACGAACAGAAAAATTAAGCTAATTGACCGACAATATTAAAATGTTATCTATATAATATATATTGAAAATAGAAATTATGTCGCATTTGTTATTCAATATTCCTTGTATACTTAATTGTTGACCCTGGCAACGCAGGGTAATTTAGCTAGTACGATATTAATTATACAAGGACAAGGAAAACAATGCAATAGATGACGTAATTTTTAAAGCTAAACAATGAACTTTTTATGCTTTAACTAGCAAGAACACAATACACGCAAATGTGTGTGTTTTATCGGTATAAGATAGTCTCAACCATAAGAAGTTTTAACATAAAGAGTTGCACAAGGACGTGATGAAATCAGGACATAATTCAGAAGGAAAGTTAAAGTGTTTACGCATTATACCCTGACAAGGAATTAAGCAATGTGGGAATCACAACACCAAGAAAAACAGTGCCGATTAAGAACGATTGAAAGCTTTTGGGTTAAATGAGTGAGTAAAGAGATTATCAGGTTGCATAACTAAATGAATTTACACATCAATCATACAAATGTATTCTACGTTAAGCTTTGGGTATTTCATATTGAATGACCCTGATTGATGCCTAGATTTAATCGACAGAGTTGTTTTGTTTTTAAATCCTTAACTTTGCAAAGCTTTTGTGGCAGTGAATGATATTTTCAGAAGATTATTGACACAATTCCCGTCATCCCATCGAGCTGGACTCGTTTCCGATGGCACTAAATTCTCAGCATCTCGCACCTAAAACAATATTTTTTTGTTTCATTAGAATTTATGCACATTTTGAAAACCTTTTGCATCATTTCCAGTTGCATAGTTTTATTCGAGGAAATGAATTTTAGAACACGGGATGGTGTTTATTATAAACCTACAAATACATGTAAAGGATTCGTACGATAAACTTGTTTATGTTCTGTCTATTTTTTATGAAGAGGAGTGGTTAAGTGGTTTTGTTTTTAATGTGTATAAGTTATACAGCAGGATTTTTATAAAAATACAATCCTAACAACAAGCGCGTCATTGTCAGTGTGCAGCTATGCATTCTAAGTAATATATTCACTTAACTCTCTATTTTGCTTTTTTTAAATAGGTCGAATGGAACGAACCCATAAACAGAGGCGGCCTTTTTGGGCTGGTAACAGGGATTTGAGTGCGCTTTGACTCCATCGGTTTCAGCAAAAATGATTACAATCTAGTTACCGTCGTTGATTTTGCATTAAACAAAAATTCTGAGTCATTCATTTTTTTGGTTAAAGATACTAAATCGTTATAAAAACAATAACATTACGTAATCAAACAGCCAACGCTACCCTACTTAAGGCAGCCTACCATGTTTTGTAAAAATTGTAAGAAGGCGTTCAGCATTAGACTACAGGCAGACAAGCCCAGGAAATTGTGATAGTAAAGTACCCGTCGGACCGAATTGATCCATAGGTCCGATGAAGCAGCGTTCACCAGTTTCTGTGGCCACGGCATACTAGGTGATTGTGAGGCCAGCACTATGCGCCTTTACTTTACCCCAACTAATGTCAGGTACCCATCAGAGCTGGGTAGACTCAGGGACACCCTCCAGATCCGGGAAAAAATCCTAGCCTGCACCCGGGACCTTCGGCTCGCCAGTCGAACGCGCTGCCGCTCGGATACCGTGCCCCCCCCCCCCCCCCCCCCCCAGGAAATTGAGATAGAATATATTACGGTCCTCGGCCCTTCATAGGTATCGATCTTCAAACATGACACTCGTCCTGGGCCTCGTGTACTACTAAAGGGAACCTCTGCCATTAGCCTTCAACATTTACACATAATATTACGTGACAAAGAAGGCTTAACAGATACAAGCTTATGTTAACAAATTTAGATATTTTTAAAAGTATATGCCTGAATTACAAATTATGTATGTGAATAATGTAAAAACTAGTCTATTTAGTAGCCTAGTTAAGACTGACTTGTGTACGCTGTTTCATATTTGCAACAGATGAAATTGAACTGGATAGGATACTTTACTTATCTTGGGTTCCTGCCATTTGCAAAAAAAGAGAGATCATGTATGTGCGAAGTTGCAGGGAGGGGGGACAAGTCTTTAAAGACCAAGTGAAGAGGTTTTTCTCAATGGAACAATATTTGAAATAGCCTCATACGGCAGAGACGTTTAAGAAGGGAAATAAATAAATAAAACTCGACGCTATCAATCTATATTTAACCATTTTGTTAAAAATAAGAACCGGGAAAAGATTCAAAACATGTGGCAATAGATTCAAAACACGTGACAATATTCATTTTTCCTAGTCGAAATCCCTTCTCTTACGTCACTTACCTATTCTGCCGGAAATAAAAACATCTCAAATGGCTACGAGATTTAGATTTTTCCTCCGAAAAACACACACATTTAAGTGCAAATATTGAACTAATTACTTAAAATTTATCTTTGATATTTTTATTAACATCCAGATGCTGAATACCCTATTAAATATCAAAATCAAATGTTAACTCAATTTTGATAAAAATCTCTTCACTTGGTCTTTAAAAGACTTTCTGAATTCCGCTCGTTCGACATTTTACATTATTTTTTAGCTAGATGTATATATATATATACATATATATTTTAATGTTTTTACGTAACGTAAATTTATGCATTGTACCATAATTAAATGAATACTAATCGTTCCTAATAATGGGAGTAGTAATGTTAGAAATTATGTCATTAGCCAAGACTGAGGGTTTTTCCAACAACGTCGCAAGACAACATTGACGATTTTAACGTTGTCTTCGGTCGTACTCGATTATTTAATCACTCGCAAGTATTTATTATATATTATCTGTTTACATGAGCCATGAGGCAATATATTTTCTTGTATTCGGATATAGTATCGTAATGACCCAAATCATAGACCCATAAGAATCTCTAAAAGATTTCGTGAATTCTTCGGCATCTATCGACAAGTAAAGACGTATGCAAAGAGGTATAATTCTTAAAGATTTATACTACAAAGATTTCAATATTGTTTTACCAGTAGCTTCAATGCTATTCATAGCCTATTGAATATTGGCTATTTTTCTTATCTATTCTATGGAATATGTGCTATTCTGAACCATTTGTGTAAATATTATTCTTCTATTTGGATTTTAAGTGAGGATTCTGTGATTAAACCAATAATTCGTTTGTTTACAAAACTCGATTTATATCAGTTCTTCACGTTTCAGTATTGTGTGTGTTTTATTTATACTACAATAGTAATTGTCAACACTACACAATAACAACACGATACTTGCTGTGTATTTGAGCCAACATAAATATACACCTGAATAAATCAAATAAACTCTAATCAATGTTAAAAAGGTTGCCAGGGGATAATTTGAGTTTGGACCAACCTAGACAACATTATAATAATATCAAAATGAACTAATAATGATATTACCAATTGAAGCAGTAATTATCATAACTACAAGACAACGTAATAAATAAATATTTCATAAACTGAAAGGGGGCTCTAGCCAAATAAATAATGCAGTCTACAATTCGGTATTCATTATTCCATAGTCATCTACTACTTAATAATTATCTACAAAAAGATAACATAAGCTGGCTTGTCATTTAACATTTTTATTGAATTAATACTTGAAAAGTATATAAAAGCGACTTGACCAGTGCAATACTAAAATTATATATTGCGGCATATATATGACCACTGATATATCGCCTTTATAATAAGAATTGATAACTCATCTTGGGATTTCTTATAATAATATATATATATATATATATATTACAGACACTACTTCATAGTAGAAGTATACTGCGTTACGAATGTCTGCTAACACATTCAGAAATAGAGAGAAAATGTATATGCCCCCTACTTGCCATTTAGTAGAATATTTAATTCTGGACAATAGTAATTTACGAAAAGAGAGAATAAGTAATCACAACTAGACTACATACATTTCATTACATAAAATTGAGTCTATTACTATTCAGCTACAAATATTAATTTTGTAAGCATCGGTTTCTAGTAGATAGTGTTATCAAAAGGCTAACAACGTTTAAGAATAGAAGGAGCGTCTGTAATGCATAAGATAAGATAAAAAAAAACACAACAAAACAACAACAAAAAACACAATAACAACAACAACCCAGCTTTAAACAAATGTATAGTGTGGTAATCTCTGGATCATGTGACACACTGAGTGCGCAGATATTTAATGACACGCAGCGTATCTATCAATAACGATTGAGACACTTTATAACACATATTATTGAATCACTGTAAATTTGGCAACGGTATTTTCGTCAACGGTATTTTCGGCAAGGTGATTTTGGCAAAGGTAAATTTGGAATAGGTAAATTCGGCAAAACTAGCAAAGCGGTAAAATTGGCAACGGTAAAATTGGCAATCATATAATATCCACTGTTTTAATTAAAAGTATTGGTTAGACTACAATCTATTCCATGGATCGGCAACCTATGGAATGCGTGCCCTCCTTGGCACGCAAAACGGTTTTTAATGGCCCATGAAAGACCACCAAAATGGTGAAAAGAGCAGGAACACATTAAGGTACACTTTGGCACGTAATTTAATTTAACGTCCTCTAATGATCAAAAAGGAAAATTTTAAATAGGAGCCAAATGTACCCCCTCCCCCGCCCCAGGAGGCTCTCCCCCCCAGCCCACCGCACCCCACCCCCAAAGGTGGCCAAAGGTGGTATGTGTGCAAGGTGAATCACTGTAAATTTGGCAACGGTAAATTTGCCAACGGTATTTTCGGCAAGGTAATTTTGGCAACGGTAAATTCGGCAACGGTAATTTCGGCAAAACGATCAAAGCGGTGATTTTGGCAATGGTAAATTTGGCAAACTTAACATATCCACTGTTTTTATTGACCGTATTGGTAGGACTACACTCTAGTCCGGGGTGGGCAACCTACGGTATGCGTGTTAGACTTGGCACGCAGTATGGTTTTAAATTTCACGTGAAAGAACAACAAAAAGAAGTTTAAGTATATTCTGCATGAAAAGAGCAGGATGACATTAAGGCCGTTGGAACCCTGAAAGATTTAGAAATGCTACTTTGGCACACTATTATCTAAAGTTGGCCAACCCCTGCTCTAGTCTACTAAATAAAGCTAATGGCGCGAAATGGAGTTAGCAATATAGAAAGTGCCTGATTTGTGACATGTTTGCAATAGCGTAACATGAGGAAGGCGGAGGAGATGGGCCCCAGTCGTTGACTTTATGAGACGTGCTAAAATGACACTAAAAATGTATATATAAAGTAAACAAATTAGGTAACAAAAAAAAGTTAATTAGTTCGTTTGACTAAAAATTAAATTTAAGAAAAACTTTTACGTTATTTAACAAATGCATACAAAAAAAGGAACATTTAAATAATGTAACCCCCCTCCCCCCCCCCCCCGTCTATAGCACAAGGGAACAAGGCAAGGCAATATTACGTAAACACCAGAATGAGACTCGCCGTGATAACAAAAGCAAACGTTAGCCCCTCCCTCCTCCGTCTCACCACCCCGTCTCCCCACCCCCGTCTCCCCACCCCCGTCTCCCCAACCCCGTCTCCCCAACCCCGTCTCCCCACCCCCGTCTCCCCACCGATTAAATTGTTAGTGACCAGCTTGGTAGCACCAGGCTAAGCAGTGAAAACGAAAAGAGGTTGGGGGGGGGGCGGTATTCGTTTAAATTATTTTTTAATCCCAGAACATTGCTTTTGCTTGTTAGACAAATCAGTATTTCTATCAAAACATTGATAATGATATTGGATTTCATTTAATTATTAAAATTTTGAAAAAAAAATTGAGTTCTTTAATTGTCTTATATATTTAAATTATATTGCAAACGAAAGTTGTAAATAAAACATTTGATAGGTAGCCTAATAAATTGTATAAAGTATTTTCAATGTTTTAACCAATTTACTTAGGCTATAAGGCACATTTAGATACAAATATCTTGTAAGTTATCGAGGTTTCTATGTCATATATAGCCAACTATTTGTATTGTTGTAGGCCTATATGTCTAAGTATTGCATACTTGTATCGTTATAACATAGAAGGTACAAGGTTTAAAACTCCAAAGACAAAAGGTAGCCTACTGATTGACGGCAAATGGAATGTGATCAAATGTTTTATGGTGGCCATGTGTTCCCCCCCCCCCACACACACACACACTCAACAACCTGTGTTGAGAGAATAGGCCTATAGGTCAGCAAAGTAATTCTTTAACTCTCATCAAAGTAACCGGTCAAGAACATTCGCGTACCACTGTGTTCGTTTTTGCCTACCTTGACCTTTGCCGAGTCGTAACTTAAGTGGGGGGGGGGGGGAGAGAAACGCCGAGGCTGGGGAAGGGGTACATTTGGCGCCTATTCAAAATGTTTGTCTTTGATAATTCGATGACGTTAAATTAAATAACGTGCCAAAGTGCTCCTAAATGTTAGCCTATCATGCTCTTTTCACCATTTTGGTGGTATTTCATGTGCCATTTAAAAACGCTCTGCGTGCCAAGTATGGCACGCATTGCATAGGTTGCCTATCCATGGACTAGAGTGTAGTCTAACCAAAAGACTTAAAAAGCGGGTTAGAGGCGAAAGCCCTAAAATTCACCAATTCACAACATTTCTGTTTAGTCTACTTTTTTCTCTTTCTGGGAGTAAGTCTACTCTCCCGCCATACTGTTTCCACATCTCTGTCTTGTTCATCAAATTGATATGAAACATGTTGATTATATACGAATAAAAATGATAAAAAGATACTACTAGGCATATATATTTATATTATTTAAATACAAGTATCCTAAGCAAAATAATGTAAATATAAAAGACAAATTTTATAAATTATTGTGTGAATATTTTTACAATAAAATCAAATATAAATGTATTGACATAAAGAATAACTTTTAACTAGCAACAAAAAAAAACGTCTCCTTGACCCCATAACCCCGCCCTCCCCACCACACCTTTTTTTCCTGCTGTAGCCTGGGGTCACTAATATTTGAATTGGCAGAACTTCGTAAGGGGAGTCGGGTAAGTACTTACGATGGTCTTGGTCGGGGGCAGGAGGGGAGGGGGGCATTCTACGTTGGCTCTTGTTTACACAACCGGTAGCCTATCATACTATGTAAGGGTGGAGGTCAGGTAGTCAGAGTTACGTAATATCGTAGGGGAGACAAACGTAAGCTTTGATGCGTTAAGTCAGATTAGATACCTTACACACATAGGCCTACCTTTACCTTTGCCGAGGCGTAAATTAAGGGGGGGGGGGAGAAACGCCGGGGCTGGGAAAGGGCTACATTTGGCGCCTATTTAAAATGTTTGTCTTTGATCATTAAATGACGTTAAATTAAATAACGTGCCAAAGAGCTCCTTAATGTTATCATGCTCTTTTCATCATTTTGGTGGTCTTTCATTTAAAAACGATCTGCGTGACAATTATGGCACGCATTGCATAGGTTCATGGACTAGAATGTAGTCTAAGCAATACTTTTAATAAAAACAGTTGATATTATATGATTGCCGATTTTACCGTTGCCAATTTTACCGCTTTGCGTGTTTTGCCGAATTTACCTATTCCGAAATTACCTTTGCCAAAATTACCTTGCCGAAAATACCGTTGACGAAAATACCGTTGCCAAATTTACCGAGCACCGTGTAAGGTAGCCCAACTGACGATCACTTGGAGTTCTGTTTAGATCTTTACGCATCAATGCATTCCCTTATCTCCAATACGTCCCAACAAACTTCCTCCTTTTATAGCACATTGGCGAGATTACGTAACTCTGACTACTTGACCTACACCATGATACTGGTAGTGTTTGCAAGAGCAGACGTAGGATGCCCCCCTTCCCTCCCGCCCCACGATATATAAAGCATACAAATTAGGTAACAAAAAATAGTTAATTAGTTCGTTTGACTAAAAATTAAATTTAAGAAAAACACAGTATTTTTTTTAACCATTTACGTTATTTAACTAATGCATAAAAAGAAACATTTTAATAGACGCCAAATGTAACCCCTCCCCCCCCCCTTGTCTATAGCACAAGGAAACAAGGCAAAGCAATGTTACATAATGTAGATTAGTTGCCATCTCCCTCTTCTTTTTAAAACACCAGAATGAGACTCGCCATGTTAACAAAAGCAAACGCTAGCCCCTCCCTCCCCCGTCTCACCACCCCGTCTCCCCACCCTCGACTCCCCACCCCCGTCTCCCCACCGATTAAAGTGTTAGTGACCAGCTTGGTAGCACTAGGCTAAGCAGTGAAAACTAAAAGAGGTTGGGGGGGGGGGTATTCGTTTAAATACTTTTTAATCCCAGAACATAGTTGTTATTAGTTAAACAAATCAGTATTTCTATCAAAACATTGATAATGATATTGGATTTCATTTTATTATTACAATTTTGAAAAAAATAATTTAGTTATTTACTTTTCTTATATAATTAAATTATATTACAAACGAGAGTTGTAAATAAAACATTTAAATTGTATAAAAGTACTTTCAATGTTTAAAACAATTTACTTAGGCTATAAGGCACATTTAGCTACAAATATCTTGTAAGTTATCGAGGTTTCTATGTCAAATATAGCCAACTATTATGTATTGTTGTAGGCCTGTATGTCTAAGTAATGTATACTTGTATCGTTATAATATAGAAGGTACAAGGTTTAAAACTACAAAGACAAAAGTTAGCCTATTGATTGACGGCAAATCCTTCCCTTTCACATGGCACGCCACGCCTTCGGCGTGCCGTGGGGTGGCTGGATCCCGGACAGAGTTTTTGATAACTCACTTCTATTGCGTTACGCCCCGGCTTAAGAGCTTCGGCTCGTCCGGGTTTTGAGACTTTTTACAAGGTACAAGGTTTAAAACTACAAAGACAAAAGTTAGCCTATTGATTGACGGCAAATAGCCGACTGCAATGGAATGTGATAAAATATTTTATGGTGGCCATGTGTCCCCCCCACACACACACTCAACAACCCGTGTTGAGAGAATAGGCCTATAGGTCAGCAAAGTAATTCCTTAATTCTCCCTGACGCAACCGGTCAAGAAAATTCGTGTATCTCGGGAGAGGGGAATAGGCACTGTGTTTGTTTTTGATAGATCTATAAAGTAGGAGGGTTGGAGTGTGTTAGCAATGTTTCCCGTACGATCTAAACAAACCTGGGCTCATTCGTAAAGGACTTAGTATGGTCGTGCCTGAAAGGAGAGTCTGGTCGGGGGCGGGAGGGGAGGGGGCACTCTACGTTTGCTCTTGTTTACACAACCAGTATCATACTATGTAGGTGTGGCGGTCAGGTAGTCAGAGTTACGTAATATCGTAGGGGAGACAAACGTATGCTTTGATGCCTAAAGTCAGTTTGGTTACCTTATACACAGAGGGGTACCTTTACATTTGCCGAGGCGTAATTTGAGGGGGGGGGAAGAAACGCCAGGGCTGGGGAAGGGGTACATTTGGCGCCTATTTAAAATGTTTGTCTTTGGTCATTAGATGTCGTTAAATTAAATAACGTGCCCAATTGCTCCTTAATGCTATCATGCTCTTTTCACCATTTTGGTGGTCTTTCATGTGCCATTTAAAAACACTCTTTGTGCCAAGTATGGCACGCATTGCATAGGTTGCCTATCCATGGACTAGAGTGTAGTCTAACCAATACTTTTAATAAAAACAGTGGATATTATATGATTGCCAATTTTACCGTTGCCAATTTTACCGCTTTGCGTGTTTTGCCGAATTTACCTATTCCGAAATTACCTTTGCCAAAATCACCTTGCCTTAAATACCGGTTCCGAATTTACCATTGCCAAATTTACCGAGCACCATATTATTTCCTTCACATTACGCAATAGGTGCATATTAATAATTTATTCTAACACTTTTATTCTGTGGCGTGTTTGTTTGTTTCTGTTTCTGACCTGAAGGTCGTCTAATTTAATGAGCGGATGTTTTAGAGACACAGTATTTAAAGTGTCTCCTTAAAGAACCAAGTAAGTTTGGCAACATCTAAGCATAAGAAAAGGGTGGACTGGGTCAGAATGTACGGTAAGGCTAAATTCAATTGCAGGAACGGAGTGGAAAAGGCTAGGGTTGTATATAATAGGTTTGGTGGATTACATAGGTATTAATTGGATATGTTCCATTTAACTGGGTGGACAAAGTTAATAGATCGGGCGGCTAAAGATGGTTGGTATAAGAATAAATGCATTGAATTATATATTTGATTGATTGAATAGCATTGGATTGGGTGTCTGGGATTGGATTGAATTTAAATGGATTGAATGAATTTGAATCAATTTGAATGAATTTGAACAAATTGAATAAATGAATTTCATGGACTGGATGGACTGGTTAAATTAGTTTGATTGTAAATACGAGTATGTATGAAAAGGATAATTAAATTATGCCAGTTGTTAGATACAATTAACATTTTTAAAAGATAGTTCTGTACCTATAGAAAATATTTCCGAACTCTACAGAAGCCACCCAAGGTCCAATAGCTGGAAATAAGACATTGTTTACGTCCTTCAAATCTAGATCTGCCTTCGGTGAAGTGTCTCCAAATACCAC
The DNA here is from genome assembly GCA_949126835.1 of Anisus vortex. NCBI lineage: Eukaryota > Metazoa > Mollusca > Gastropoda > Planorbidae > Anisus > Anisus vortex. Next base: position 17,230,387 of record OX421493.1, read on the forward strand.
AAAGCCATCTTTTTGTATCTAAAATAAATAGACTTATTAGGCATTACATACATAATACTAGTCTAGGTACAAAATGAACAACATGATAAAGAATCTAAAATATAACGATCGCTAGTGAAAGACATATAGTATTAACTATCGTGGAAAAATGTCGCTGTTGTGATCGAGTATTATCACTGATATATTTTCAGTTATCAGTGGTGGCAACAAGTAGTATTAGTTTATTAGTAAGTAGAATCAGTTCATTTTTTGTTTGTTCTGACCAATGATGTGAGGCTAACCCGCCCCTTCCCCCTTCTCCTTTTTTTTCTTTTTTCCCCCTTCTTAGTCATACCATGTACACGTGCAGAACACGTCTAGGTCACGAGTGACGCAATCATGCTTGGATCCGCCATCCCTGACCCCCCCCCCCCCCCCCACTCTACAGTCTCTTCGTCCACATCACACACATTTCACATCTCCATGACAGTTCTCCCCTAGTCGGAGAAAAAGGAACTAGAGAATCTTTGATGCATAACTCCCGACGGACAAGGGAGAAACTCTGACAAACAACACAGGGCCTGCGAAGTCCTAACGCCGGCCATCCCCCCCCCCCACACACTTACACACCCTCTCCACTACCCCGCTATTTGGAACAATCAAATGCTAAAGGGAAGAGACATGTTGACCAGTCGGATACGCTATCTAGATGTCAATCTTACCCCCCCCCCATTTACAATCACGTGAGGAGATGCAACCATCAGAGTTATCTTTTGAACATGTAAGTTTAGTTTTACAAGAGTCTGACTTAAAGAGTCGCAAGGGTTGGACGCGGTGCTACAGTCGGTTGTAGAGAGGCTGACTTAAGGGTGCGCCTGACACGGCGACCCTGAGCCCTCTCCTTAGGGCTACATATAGGTTTAGCCTACGGTGAGATATAAATCCTATATCACTTGCATTTGGACTATATGATTTATCTGCTCATGTTATTAATATTTGAATACGGACGTTCATGTGAATAAAATATTCATTGTTACAATACGCCTTTTTTATTGATTTGTTAGAATACATGTGTGTGACGTCCAGTGACAGTGTCAATTAGTCAACTGTTTAACTCAGCGAGCCAACCTGGATATAAATTTGTCTTAACACCACATAGAAACCACAGCACTTAGGGACCTAAATGCTCCTAGACGCCAGTAAAATAAATCACCCCTCCCCATAACCCTGTTTACCTGCTGAGTTATCCACTGAGTCGGCACTGATAGCCCATGCTAATTAAAGGCTCTGTAACACAGCAACTTAGACCAGCACGACACATTATGCAGTCAACGAATAAAAGAAAACTTAGCTTTGTAACATAGCCTTAAACGCTATTAAGCTTAGCTATTTATATAGTCTATTGTATTTAAAGGTACATTTAAGCACACTGTATACATTATATATGCTATATAATTATATGTATATCAGGAATAAATCAATATAGAAAATGTTTAATTTGCACCAACAAAAAAAAAAAAGAGTCATTATCGTTATGTCTTCAAAGTGAATGTTTTTTAAAACTCTTTTATATTAACTTTTGACTGAACGGAACTACGACTTCCGGCTACGATCTAGACGTTTTTCATCTCACTTGCTAAGTTTTCTATATATTTTCCATATTTAAATAACTAACAACCATTTATACTTTATACTAACCCATAATTAAGTTAATATTTGGTATATATATTTATCTAAAATAGTGCGAGCTTAAAATATTATTTAGACAAAAATTTAGGCGCTTCGAAGTCCGCCATTTTGTCTGTTTACAAAATCGGACCTTAAACAAAATCCTAGGCCTACAGTCTACTGACGAATAGACTAGTAGTTAAATATACTAATATAAGCCCAATTATAATACATAGGCCTAATAAAAAGAAACTTAGACAAATAAAAACATATAGACTATTAAATAATATTATAGTAATATATATAGTAATAATATAGAAAAACTATTAGGTAGCCTAACCTCTAAAAAAAAAAAATGAAACTCTTAGTTCTAATCCTAGCCCTATTTCTGGTAAGGGCACTAAAACTACCAAAATATGAAAATGTCCATAAACAGATAGTAATTAACCATCACAACATTAAAGATATTAACAACACAATTATTTATATCACCCTTAAAAAAATCACCCTAACTCATTTTAAACATAAAATTTGCAGGTATAGACAAAAGCACCTTATACTGTTGTTGCTCTTAGCTGGTGATGTTGAATCTAACCCAGGCCCAGTCAATACAGTTAGAGATAGGTGTAATATTTGCAGTAAGACATGCACAGCAAAACAACGAGCCATTCAATGTGACACCTGTGATGAATGGTACCATGCTTCATGCTTACATATGAACACCCCAGTTTATATAGCGCTAGGAAATAAAGATGCCTCTTGGCACTGTGTACAGTGTGGGTTGCCACAATTTAGTTCAGGTCTGTTTAATTCTCATGACCTGGACACCACTAACCCCTACAGTGCCTTGACAAGCCCAGAAGTTAATAACTTAGACCTAAATAAACCCTTAGCTAGATCAACACCAATTAAAATAATTAAAAAGACACTCTTCAACACTAAATACCATAAAACCCCTAATCAGCATAACCTTAAATCACTAACAATAAACTTCCAAAGCATTAAAAATAAAAACCGCTGATTTGGAAATTCTAATAAATAAAGAAGAACCAGACATAATTGCACGTTCCGAAACATGGCTTAGCCCAGATATTTACAACACAGAGATATTCAATAATAATTATGAAATTTTTAGGAAAGATAGGGCAGACAGGCATGGAGGAGTCTTACTAGCCATAAAATCTACTCTAATAGCTGAAGAAATTAAAATAGAATCTAAAAATAACATAGAGTTGTAGGCAGTGTTTATAGACCACCAAACTCAACATCAGAGTACATGACTGATCTATGTAATCAGATGACAAGTATTGAAGCTAAATATAAAAATGCTATAATTTGGATAATGGGAGACTTCAACCTCCCTGATATAAATTGGAATAGCTACTCTATAGAAAAACACCAAAACATAAAAGAAATAAATGAAATGTTTATCAATACCATCCAAAATCTAAACTTAAATCAAATTAATAAAAAACCAACAAGAAACCATAATATACTAGATTTATTCTTAACTAACAGACCAGGACTAGTAGTAGATTATGATATAATTCCTGGACTTTCAGATCATGATATTGTCAGAGTAAATAACAAAATAAAAACCCAAATAAACAAGAAACCTAAAAGAATAATTTACCTCTGGAATAAATGTAACACAACAGAACTACATCAAGCAGCAATAAAATTCCAAACCAATTTTCTTACTAAATACAATATAAATAGTCCAGTTGAAGATATTTGGCATTTCATAAAAACCAACTTAAAAGCAATAATGGCTGATTCTGTGCCAACAAAACAAACATCAAATAAAATTAACAAATGTAGGTTTAACACTAAACTAAAGAAACTGTGTAAACAAAAAGAAAATCTATTCAAAAAGTTTAAGGCAACTAATTCAATTAGACTACATAAAAAAATACCTAAAAATTAAACATTTAACTCAGAAACTAAGCAGACAGCTGCAAAATGAATATGTAAACAATGTAATTTCTAAAGATAATAATAAAAACTTATGGTCCTACATTAAATCAAGTAAAATGGACACTACAGGCATAGCTCCACTAAAAGGCCAAAACAATGAAACTTATAATGATAATGAAATTAAAGCTAATATCCTTAACACATACTTTGCATCATCTTTTTCAAATCCAGGTGACAAAGAAATCTTCATAAATTTAAACAAACTAGAAGAGATAGGACATATAAATGTAGATGAAAAAGGAATTAAACAACTCCTAACCAACTTAAAAGCAAACAAAGCTTCTGGTCCAGATGAAATACCAGCAAGACTGCTTAAAGAACTAACCAATGAAATATCTCCAATCTTTAAAATCCTTTTTCAGGCCTCTTTAAACCAGGGCAAAGTGCCCAGAGATTGGAAATTAGCTAATGTAACCCCCCTTTTCAAAAAAGGAGATAAATCTGACCCCGGTAATTATAGACCTGTTTCTCTAACCAGCATAACATGTAAATTACTTGAACATATTATATATAGTAGTATAGTAAATCATCTAGGCAAACTTAATGCACTGTGCCCACACCAACATGGCTTTAGGAAAAATAGATCATGTGAGACTCAATTAATAGGCCTAATAGATGACTTGTCAAAGGGATTAGATAATAACAACCAAATTGATGCTATATTACTAGATTTTTCAAAAGCATTTGATAAAGTTCATCATTCTAGTCTACTAAAAAAACTTAAATATTTTGGCATATCTGGTCCCTTACATCAGTGGATTCAGGACTTTCTTATAGGCAGAGAACAAACAGTGATAATAAATGGCTCTAAGTCATCACCAATAACTGTAAACTCAGGAGTTCCACAAGGAACTGTTCTAGGACCCCTACTATTTCTAATTTATATTAATGATCTGCCAAATTGCATCAACACAGGAACAAAAGTAAGATTATTTGCCGATGATTGCATAATTTATAGAATAATAAAGACAGGAAAAGATAGTGAACTCCTACAAAAAGACCTAGATGAACTACAAAAATAGGAATCAAACTGGAGTATGTCTTTTCACCCAGAAAAATGCCAACTAATAAGGGTATCCAAGAAAAAGAAACAAATAATAGCAAACTACTTCATTCATGGTAAAGAACTAACTCAAACTAACAATGCTAAGTATCTAGGAGTAATAATAAATGATAAGTTATCTTGGAACCCTCATATTGATGAAGTAATAAAAAAATCAAACAAAACTTTAGGATTCATAAAAAGGAACTTTTACAAATGTAATAAGAACATAAAACTAAAATGCTATATTACATTAGTTAGGCCTATACTAGAATATGCAACATCTGTATGGGACCCATCAACTAAAGAAAACATTAAAAAATTAGAACAAATTCAAAAAAGAGCTGCAAGGTTCATAACTAGCGAATATTCCCAATTAACAAGAGTAACACCATTAGTCAAATCATTAAACCTAGAAACACTAGAAGACAGAAGGGCAAAGAGTAAAGTAGTAATAATACATAAGGCATTAAACTCTAATTTAGAAATACAACACAATAACAATCTGTTGCAAATCTCAGATAAACATAAAGATAGAAACACTTTCCTTGTCCCTTATGCAAGAACAAATGCATATAAGAACTCTTTCTTCCCGAGTGGCATTCGGGCATGGAATGGGTTGCCTGAACAAACCAGGAAAACCAGTAACTTAACATCATTTAAAACATTAATAAAAATGCAAGACTAGACTCGGACCATGGATGAGCGTAGGACGCAATAATCTTCTTTAAAGAAGGAGCGTCTGTAATGTATAAGATAAGATAAGACTGGCTTTTTTGGAGACCCACAGATTCACATTTGGAAAGCTCATTGAACCAGTTTCCTTCATCTTATCGACCTGGAACATGGCACATAGACGTGAAACCCCGGGAAGCACATTCTATATAATTTTGCGTCACATATTTTCACTTTATCCACAACACATCAGCCCACACTTTTCTTGTTCTTATTTACACCTATGTTTCACTTTGATTATTTCTCTTTAAATTTGGTTAAAAGTAAACATTAGTTTTTATGTGACAAATTAAATTACGATGAACAACATGGGCTTTAAACTAATGATCGAACCTTATTTTATATTTATTGTGCAGTCAAATATCTAGATTTCGGCTTAGAAAACTAAATAAAAAACAAAACAGCAAAAAAAAAATAATCAAAGATTACAATGGTACCTCGGGTTACAATTTTTATTCGTTCGTGAACTCGGTTGGTAACCTGAAACGTTAGTAACCTGAAACATTGAAATCAATGCAATAAGCTCTACCGTTACAAGATGAAAAAAATCGTTCATTCGACCGTTTATTTGACGAAATGCAACGAACAAGTGTAGTCACTTCAATATTGCTTTACTAACACTGTCTACTGATATTTGTATTTCATTGATCCAGATCAAAATAAGATTTTAAACTTTCTCAAAAATTTGAGGACACTCCACCTGCAGCTTTGTTAAGCCTTTAGCCACATCGAATACTTTTATTAACTTTTTGTTCTTTATGATGTTGTACTCATTAGCGATGTTACATAAACGAAACACCATTCTTATATTTAAAAATTGTATCTGTCTTTACTTCCGCTGATATACATTAGCACTTCCTTGATTGATGAGGTAACAAGGATAATAATAAAAAAGATAAACTGAACAAAGTGCCATTGATAAGAAACATGTAACTGCTGTGTAGTAAGAGTAAGGCTAATGAATTTAAGGTTGCACACGCGACTAGTTAATTTTAGTAATGCGATGTTTTCATTTGTACGGTGATTTCTCTCCTGACATCGTTCGTAATCTGAGGCACTGTTCGTTACCCGAGACTATTTATTATTAATATTCATTGGTTAGAGACAGACTAACGTACAAAAAAAGCTGTCCATATTAAATAATGTCAATCTAAATCTAAATAAAATTTTCTTTTTGGTACTTTCCCGCCCATATGTTACTTTCATTTTTCTTCAGGAAATAGTAAGACTAAGCTTGTAGTTGAAGATAAACAACAGTAAAGATGCATATAGGCCTATCATCGCCTACATTATTTTAAAAAAATCAAGAAAAATTGAAAATACGTTTTGTTTTTCTATTTTATGAAATACATTATCTCTACTTCAAATCAGACACACATAAATACACATCTATACATTTACGACACATCAATTGTGTTTAATCTATGTACGTACCAGTACTTTAAAACAAAAATAAAATATAGTATAGTCAATTATTTTTTTTAAAATTGTTTGTCAATTCTAAAACCAAAATCAAAATGCTATTATGTTAACTTTTTCCTCCATCTCTTCCTTGTCAAGTGAGTTTAGAGTTTTACACTTAATGTATATATCATGTTATATATCATAATATGTCATATTATATGAAGCCTAGTATATTTGGGAGTCGCTGCAATGCGGATGTTTAGAGTATTTTATATCAACGTGTATGGAAACTGATCTATTTCTCTCCTACATTTCGTCCAGGAAAGAGAACTGTATATACAGCAACAATGTCTTGTTTATACACACCTATATCCCCACTACCATGATCTAGTTACCAATTCTTTTTCTTACGAGATTTTATCTCTAAAATATGCAAATTTTTTAACATAGTTTATTATACGGAAACGTGTATAAATGAATTTTCATTTTGGCTGAGTTTTTCAAGATGTTTTATTACGCCTTAATATTATCCAGTGACACAGAGTTTTGAACTACTATTAATGCTTTTAGTTGGCAATTTGTCAAATGTTGTTATTAAAAAACCTAAAGATAAATCTGACAGAACATGGTTTGGTAATTTTATTATTAAGCATTTTAATGTGTTGCCTTATAAGAAATAACATTTTATTTTGGTTAGAAGCAGGTTAAACATCAGGAATTATATCCCCCATGACCCCACGCTCTAAAATTAGGGGTGCCTGACTAGGTAGAGAAATGTCATTGCGCCTTATGCTGGCCAAACAATCTCCCAAATAGGTGGCTATGGATAGTAGTAAATGCTGCTTCAGAACCAGTCGAAAAAATAATGAAGGTGTTTTTTCTTGTCCTGCAACGCAAGACATTAAATCAAAAGACAAAAAATAACAAAGAAACACAAAAAACAAAAACTAATAGTAGAAACAATGTAGTCTAGCTCTGATTGTTTCTTGTTTCACTTGTACCAACGTCATGTAAGCCTTCTTCGAGTTTACCAGACAATAAATGTTGACCTTTTATTATGTGGCAGTAAAGTTTAGGATTGTATGTTTTACATTTAAAATTAAAATGCCTACTTCAGAATTTTTAGTTTGTTTACGTGGATAGTAACGCATAATTCTTTAGTTTCCTTTGGCCAAGAAATACATAGAGATTGCATAACAGTAGAACCCCACGGCGTTTTTATTTTTTCCGTCATTTACTTTACCCTTTCAGAAATGTGCGTACATGCAGACGACCTTCATATCAAGAAATATAATTTTTTAATATATCCTATATTCATCAACCACGACTTCTTTGGTGTTTACATAGTCGAGTAATTATAGAGCCATCAGTGTTTCTGAATGAGTTTGTCTGCCTCTTTTTAAACGTCATTTAGCCTACTGCAGACGAATGTCACAAGAGGATCAAAAGCTAATATTCATGATTCGCACTTTTTTTTAACGTAGATGACGATCGGACAATCAATAGTCACGGACTCTACAGCTTCACAACAGCAGGACAAGTCTATCATAAGATGAATATGGCAGTATATCCAATACAAAACGTTAAGGGTGAATTTGAAAGCCCACAATACGGACTGATGTACTTCTTAGATTTCGATGACACATCCACCGAGCGACTTAAACATCAACTCGATTCTGAAATCAGTCAATTTTTATTTAGTTTATTAGAACAAATCATTAGATCAACACCCATTTTGCACACGCTTTCGTGTCGATCAGAGAAGTGGAATAAGAGGTCAAACGTCTTGCTACTAAAGAAGGAAATGCACCACGGTATGTGCGGCTTTGATTTAATGCACCCATTGCAAACAGCTTATCGACCTGCATTTATTAAATGATATCACTAAATAATTGTTCTTTTGAAAGCCCTTAAGACATATTACAATATATTTAAGCAAAATATATTGTAATCAAAAAGAAGAGATGACTACAAAATACATTTGTAGGCCTATACCTGATTAAATATGCCCCCTGTAAATAGTAAATAATATTTGTGTATCCTATTGTTTACAACTTCTCTATAGTTTTAAAGATCTTTGATGTTAAAGAAATGCATCATATATTCTAACAATATTAGTATTAGTATGATAATGCTTTACATTTCTATTACCAATTTAAACCTATACAGACCAATCTACGATCGGTCACACCGATATTAATCATTAAGTAAAGAAGCTTTTTTCATCTCACGTTAGCCCATACATTATGTTGGTTATATATACAGGTGTCATTGATTTATAAACTAAACTATCTGTCTTTCTACTGAAATTAAATAACATTATATTCCCTCATAGTCCTAGATACTTTTTTTTACTGTTACAGTGAAAACCTAAACATAACAATCCTAGTCATTTAACTCTTCAAACTGATTATACTTACTGTGATAACTGTGTAGTAACACTTCCATATACTATTATACTTACTGTGATAACTGTATAGTTACTTGTATAGATTTTTATACTTACTGTGAGACATGTATAGTTACTTGTATAGAATTGTATACTTACTGTGATAACTGTATAGTTACTTGAATATAATGTATACTTACTGTGATAACGGTATAGTTACTTGCATAGAATGACATACTTACTGTGATAACTGTATAGTTACTTGCATAGAATAACTTACTTACTGTGATAAAGGTATAGTTATTTGCATAGAATGGCATACTTACTGTGATAACTGTATAGTTACTTGCATAGAATGGTATACTTACTGTGATAACTGTATAGTTACTTGCCTATAATCTTATATTTACTGTGATAGCTGTATAGTTACTTGCATAAATTGCTATACTTACTGTGATAACGGTATAGTTACTTGCATAGAATGGCATACTTACTGTGATAACTGTATTGTTACTCTTCCATAGACTGTTATACTTGTGTGATAACTGTATAGTTACACTTCCATAGAATGTTATACTTATTGTGATTATTGTATAGCTACTTCCATAGACTATTATACTTACTGTGATAACTGTATAGTCACACTTACATATAATGTTATACTTACTGTGATAACTATATAGATACTGGCATAGAATGCTATACTTACTGTGATAACTGTATAGTTACTTGTATAAAATGTTATACTTTCTGTGATATCTGTATAGTTACTTGCACAGAATGGTATCTTACTGTGATAACTGTATAGTTACTTGCATAGAATCTTATATTTACTGTGATAACTGTATAATTACTTGCATAGGATGTTATACTTACTGTGATAACGGTAAAGTTACTTGCATAGAATCTCATACTTACAGTGATAACTGTATAGTTACTTCCATAGAATGGAAAACTCTGCTGCAAGTTAACAATGGCTGGTACTGACTTATCCATGAGAGTGTCCCCATCTGAGGTCCCGTAAGAGATTATGGCACGTGCAAGGTGAACACAAAAGATCAGTTCAATCCACTTCATGGTGTGTGTGTTCAGTGGTTCACCTGAACTTTGAGGTAAATGGATGCTTTATTTAGAAAATGAAATTCACCATTGATTGACACATTGACAAAACAGCAGAAAACACAAAACGGCTCATATATTTGCAAACTTTGAAGTTTTGTACCTTTAACGTAGCAGTTCTAATAACGTTTGACTTGTCACTTTATGATTTTATGAGTTTTTTTTATATATTATATAATACAATGTCAATATTTATTTTGAGACCATGACAATACGTTTGTCGATAGCATGTGGGTAATTGTATCCACAAACATCACAACAATCAAACAGTTGACATGATGACATTTCTATAAGCAAATGACAATTTGGTAATAAAACTTGTTAAATAAACCAGACAATTATTTTTCTCTTTAGGGACAATGACATTTAATTTGTAGATGTTAATTTATTCTTTAACTTATATGTATTTACATTACCATAATTTATATGTTATATAGCAATTTGTATCTGCAATATGTAGCAGATGCGACGCTACATATTGAGATTGTATTCATAAAAACGAGATGTTTCGATCAATAACAAACTATTCGTAAGTATTTCTATTTTCGCATAATATGCCTCTTTTGTTTAGCTACTCGGTAGACACTATACAACTTCAGTGGTAGTATTCATTTGTAATTCGAATTTTTACTGAAAATCATATAACAGGTGAAGTATAAAGAAATAATAGAATACTGGCTACATATTGTGTTTTTTCGAAAACATTGAACTGATTTAGACGGAAATATTAACCTGAAATGAACTATACAGTCTGCAGTCTACGGAATGGGAAAACCCGGGGGGGGGGGGGGGAAGGGGGGGGGGAGGGGGGCATGTGGTACGGGGGGGGGGGGAGAATGATACAGAAGAATGTGTAATCAGTACCACAAAAGATACATATTACTAGATAGTCCACAGACTAATCGTAGCATAAATCAAAATTCATTGTAAATTCAAGTAAAAATTCAAAGTCAACTAAGCGAAAGAAAAAACCCATTCTGACACATATATTCTATTTTGGATGACTACAATTTGTACAATTCATGACGATATGTTCACGGAGGACTGTGTATGAAAGTTCCTGGCTGAGGAAATTTAGTAAGATAATAAAAATAGAATCTACTTCAAGAAAATTAAAATAATATAAACAAAACATGTCTCTCAACGTTAGAAATACTACAATATAAACAAGAACTACGGAATATCTTACACATTACAAGTAAACAATGCTGCGTACACACCTGAAGTTGTCACTTTTAAGTGGACTAGTTTTCCCAGCTCGAAACACACTACCTTAACATGTCTATGTAGATGAGACGTTTAATTAAGATGAAACAATATAATATGTGTCACCTACCTGTCTCTCTCTCTCTCTCTCTTACGTTTCCCCCATCACACCGCCTTTTCACACCACTACAGCGCAAAGCGGAATGTGACTGGATAGACAAGCTAGATGCACAGGTGCTTTTTTTTAAAGTTAGATTTGCATGGATTAATTAGATTTCATGGTACATAAAAACTTAAACTCGTTGCGGATGTGCTGCCAATTCACGACTTTTGTGCTGTCTGTAACTATTATTATAACAAAATATATCCAACAAAAAAGTCAACTAATGTTTTATTTTCGACTCTTTCTACATACATCTCTTTCAATTAGCATACAAACCTAACTTTAGCTTTTGAAAACAAGATTATGCCGAGGAACATGCCTTAAATATAACCAATATAAATCACTCACGCAACATACTCACATACACGCGACTACGTGTTCAAATCGGAAAAAAGAAATTCTTTCACATAACATTTAAACTGGACATTCCCTTTAATCATGGATTTCACTTAGACATATACAAGCATCACATCACACATGGTGGCCGTGCGCCAGCACGTTCGCTGGTGTACCGAAGGTCCTGGGTTCGAATCCCGGGACTGGAGGGTGTCTCTGAATCTACTCAGCTGTACCTGACCTTAGTTGGGGTAAAGTGAAGGCGGCTGTGCATAGTACTGGCCACACAATCACTTAGTATGCCGCGGCCACAGAAACTAGTGAACGCTGCATCACCTGACCTATGGATCAATTTGGTACTTTACTTTACAGAACAGGTGATCGGGAGAACTTGGAAGGAGTTAGAGAAGATAGCCAGAGACAGGAGGACATGGAAAGAGATTGTTGATGGCCTATGCTCCACTAGGAGTTGATAATGGCGAAGAAGAAGAAGACTTTACAGAACACACCCACTTTAAAAAAAAAAATCCATTTTCAATGATTCATCTAAGACATTCTTTTCTCTTGTTTTACTTACTTGGTCTTTTGGTGGATGTATACAGTCATAAACTTGAAGGTTATCTTTTACTTCTTTTTTTTACATCTTTCTCTGTCTTTATATCGTTCTTATCAGTAATATTGAACATTATATCTTTAAAAATTAACTTGGACCAAGAAATAACTATCCCTTCCCCTCCCATCCTTTCTTTTTTTTCCGTGATTCAGACCGGTATGGCAGCTAGCATGTTATGTTACAAAAACGTGTGTTTATCCGTCAATGTGATCAAGCGGGCAAGTGTCTAGGTGTCGTGTGATTAAGTGTCCGCGTGTTTATCTGTCACGTGTTTAAATGTCATCACATTGCAAAAAAAAAATTGAATTGGTTATCAAAAATCAAGAGAGAGCGTGAGAAAGAGAGCAAAAGGTAAATCTATCGATCTAGTTTTGACCAATAGACATGCATTTAATGTCTAGACATAACGTCATTAGTCTGTCATTATTTTCTAAATAAGGATCTACATACTCTCAAAACTATATTTGTTTGAATTTAAAGAATAGCATTTTATTTAGGCGCGTCACTTAAATCAGCGCACTTGGGACGCAAAAATTAAAAATGGGTTTTCCTGTTCCGGATACCCAAATACACAGAAATATTCCTTTAGGTTTTATATTATATAGATATGACTTACAACGTTGTAATGAGGCAGCACATCCACAATATAGTCATTTGTAGCCCAATAAACGTATTCATGAATTTCTTCTAGAAAATCATTTTTTTCTGCCAGTCCAAACTGGTATTCAAGGTATAAGTTCATAGTCATCCTACATCCTAGATTGATAAGCTGGTCAAAGGTGGACATAGAGTGTCTTGGGGGACAAGATCTACGTTCCTGAGCACGCATACTTCGGGTGGGCACGCTGGCCAGTGCGCACACTAATGGCAACACTATCCCCTAATCAATGTAGCAATGGGTAGTCCCTCCCTTTTTAACTTAGTTATTTGTACCATACATTTGTGCTTTCTCTAATTCCCTTTGTTATTTTCACCACACTTGTTGTTTATTGTACCACAAATTTTCACGTTTCCTGCGCAGGATACTCCACAACAAATGGCAGGAAAGAGTAACAAATGTGAAGGTGCTCAGGAGAAGTCATATGATGAGTATAAACTCAATCCTGAGTGAGAAGCGCCTGCGATGGATAGGCCATGTCCACAGGATGGGTGCGGAACGCATCCCAAGAGCCCTGCTGTATGGAGAGCTGGAAGCCGGAATAAGAAAGACAGGTCGCCCTTGCCTGCGTTTCAAAGAAGTTTGCAAAAAAGACTTGTTACTGGCACGCATTGAGCCCAAAACGTGGGAGAGCCTTGCTGAGGAACGCACCTCCTGGCGGTCCAAGGTGCGCGAGGGCACTCAAGCTGCAGAAGCCACCCTCACAGAAAGAAGTGAAGAGAAACGAGCCAGGAGAAAGGAGAGAGGCTGAGAAGAAGGAGACTGCGCCATCGTCCCTTGAAGATGGAAGGATGCCATATATATATATATATATATATATATATATATATATATATATATATTAGGGCGTCCCAGAAATGCTCGAAAATTATTTTTTTAATCTTTGGTGTCTCACCCCCTGAAATGTGTCTCTTGGGTAAAATGAGTGAATTGGTGAAGTTGTAGCTCATTTGAACAACATTTAGAGGTCCCCCAAGAGCTTTTAAAATTCCAGTATTAGGCCAACATAAAAATCCAGACGAATCGTGGCTTGCAGTTTTTGCATGCCATATATGAATAAAATGAAGTTTAAATAATGTTACATTTACCTCATTGCTACCATTAACTAGAGTTGGAATTGTGTGATTCTTAATTAAAAAATGTAATAAATGCGAGAAAACATATAAAATACCTAATGTGCAAAACTTGTGCATATTTTTTGAAGATTTGATTGTTTTAAACTAAGCAGTTTTTGAAGTTGCAACGAGAATCAAGAACAGGATCAATTGGATCTGTGGACAAAAAGCTTGCTGCTAAAGAAAAACGAGTTGCTGAGCGTCAGAAACAATTTATCAGGGATGTTGTTGATGCAGCAAAAGATGCTACATAACAGTGCCGTCACCCTGGGTTACCATCAGGTTCAAGTGTAGAGTCAGCAGTAGACATAGAACAGCAACTGGATGTAGGTGGTTCTAACAGTGACACAGACACACATTCAATGACATCATCCATTTGTTGGGATTCCAGTGACGATGCAGAACCTGATGAAGAATCTGTCATCCAATCAGCTTCCTAAAGCAAAACAAATTCTGCAACACGACATCGCAGACGAAGCATCATATCACCAAAAGTTGCTGCAGTGCTGGACAGAACGAACACCAGCATTAGAAAATGTACAATGATACGTGCATCCGCATTCAACGAAGCTGGTGTTCCGACATCTGACACAGTATTTTCCAAGAGCACAATGCATCGTCATCGCAAGCTTCGTCGTCAACAAGCTGCAGCACGTATAAAAGAAGACTATATTCCCTCAAAATCAATTGTTCATTGGGATGGTAAGCTATTGCCCGATGTTACCGGAGAGGTTACCAACAACGTCGATCGATTACCTGTCCTGCTCTCATCACTAGTCGATGGCACTACAAAGCTTCTTGGTGTTCCCAAGTTGGCATCCGGGTCCGGGTCTGGACGGGCAGCTGCTGATGCAGTATATGAACATATCAAATCATGGAAGTGCGAATCTATGGTCATCGGCATGTGCTTCGACACTACGGCTTCCAATACTGGAAGACTCAATGGAGCTTGCACTCTGTTAGAAGTATCCCTGGGACGTAATCTATTATGGATGGCATGCCGTCATCAAATGTTGGAAGTACTACTTTCCAATGCATTCAATGTTTGTCTTGGACCATCCACTGGACCAGAGATTTTGTTTTTTAAGAGGTTTCGAGAAAAATGGCCAGAATTAAACCACACACCCGAAGCCAGATCCGCCCCTTTGATAATCGTGTCCGATTCGATTAAAGAATTTATCAAATGTCAACTTGAGGTCAGTCATTCACGTGATGATTATTTGGAATTTCTTCTGCTTGCTGCACAAATGGTTGGGTTGGAGGTTGATGTCAGCATTCACAGACCTGGTGCCCTACATAGGGCAAGGTGGATGGCGAAAGCAATCTATGCATTGAAAATCAAACTATAGTTTGCAGGCAACGAAACCATCTTTCAGTTAACAGCTCGAGAATTACAAGGTACTCAGCGCTTTAATCGGTTTACCATAGGTGTTTATCTTCAATCATGGTTTTCATGCAGGCTCACCGCAGATGCACCTGTGAATGATATCTTGTTGATACAGCGTTTATACGAATATGATGATGCTGTTCTTCGATCGACTGGATTGAAAATGATGGTGCGTCACTCGTGGTACTTGAGTCCGGAACTGTCGACGCTTGCGTTATTTTCAACTATTTTGTCGGACAAAGAAAAAACTGGCCATGTTCGGACAATACAATCAGAACGTGGACCGCATCTCATAAAAACACTACCAAAAAGTGTTGTTAATTTGCGTGCTTCTACCACATTTTTTGAAACATCCAACATTGATGCCAGTTTTCTAGATGTTCCTGTTGAAGCATGGCCAGATACACCATCTTTTAAAGTTGCAGCAGATTTTGTAAAGAATCTGGCTTGTATCAATGACTCTGCAGAGCGAGGTGTAGCATTGATACAAAATTTCAATGACAGTATCACCAAGGACGAAGAACAAAAACAATTTTTGCTCCAAGTGGTTGACAAACATCGGAATAATTTTGCAGAGTGTAATCGTGAACAGCTGGCTAAAATTTAAATTTGAAGAACTTTTTTTAATTTTTGTCTACCCTACAGTACAAAGTACAAGATAAATAGGAATGCTTAATTGCATTGATTATTTTTTTTTTCAAGCAGATTGACATTCTTTCAAGAATTAACTTGACAAAATGAATAAAACTTAGTTTTTCATAATTTTTTACTTAAATTTCAAATTTAAATATATAAACCATTCAAGATTTATATATTTTTGTTTCATTTAATATTATAAACAATACTAAGCATCAATTTGTTACTTAATATATCAGTTTCGCATATAATGCAACATTAACGCTGTATTAGATTTGACCGCGAATGATTTTACACCAAAATCTGGAACTCTAAACCTCTTGGGGGACTTCTAAACATTGTCCAAATAAGCTGAAATTTTGCTGGTTAACTACTGTTACCATACAGACATATTCTGTGGGGTGAGACATCAACATTTCAAAACTTAATTTTTTGGGACGCCCTAATATATATATATATATATATATATATATATATATATATATATATATATATATATAGATATATATATTGTTTTTCCAAGAATTGGAACACGCAATGTTTATTCTTCTTCCCCCTCTTTTTCTCATTAAAACTGGATTTTGTGGGCGGGGCTTAGGCTTCCGATCGCCTGGCGTTTAGTGTGAAGACAAATGATTCTACTTAATGTTGGGATTCTGTGTTGATCTCAAATTCTCAGGGTCTGGGAACGACTCATTATTTAATAGGGGAAGTTTTGTTATGAGTTTTGTAATGATACCATGATTTTCACCCCTACTGGTAATGGGTCTGTCCCTTGCACCACTCGGATAGTATTTAATGATTTGTTTTGTCTGAAAGACAGAGAGTTTCAAAATATGTTCCTTTGAGAACGTTTGTGTTGCACTATTTTATTCGAACTGTACATAATAGATATATTGTATATATTGAACATATCACCTGAAATAAACTATCAACAACAGTTACACTGAAGCTTCCTTGTCAAGTTACTATTCTATTGTGTTGTATACATTACTATAAGATTTATCTACTACTCTAATGTCCAAGAAAGGAAATGTTGGAATACAAATACTGAGTTTGTGCCCAGGACTATAAGAAGAGTTCGTGTAATACTGAAACATAAATACTAATAATTAAAGTCTCCCCTAGGACTAACGAGAATTATCAACAAGATCTACACAGCTCTGGCCACAAGGGGATTGTGGACGTAACAATATATATATATATATATATATATATATATTTCCACGTTTACTACACAGTGTTACATTTACTATATTCTATATTAAATGCATGTATAGTGTTTGTGTGCATATATGTATATATATATATATATATATATATATATTGTAGCGTAAATATGAATGTAGTAATTGGTGCGCAAGAGAATGCACATTTTGAACGAAAGAGTGATGACGTCAGTTGTTTTGTGGGTACACATGTTTTGGATATAAGAGATAGCAACGGAGATAGAATAGGCTAGTAGTTTGTTGAGGCCGGTTGTATTGATATAAAGAACGGTCTTAATAGTTAATTGTTTGGCTGTTAGAAGTACTGTTTTATACATCGCATCTTTGCATGTTATTTGGTAATTAAAGTTTGATTATTGTTTACTACATTGAGAGTTATTATCTGATGTCATTGTTACGCACCCTGAGTAGTAAGAGAGCTAGCCGTGGTTGGATATAAGAATACCTCTATGTGATGTTTACAGTTACATGGAGAAGATAGACGTAACATATTTGGCAGCCCAACGTGAAATACAGCCCAACGTGAAATACAGCCTAACGTGAAATACAGTCTAACGTGAAATACAGCCTAACGTGAAATACAGCCCAACGTGAAATACAGCCGACGTGAAAAGAAGGTGGTCTAACATAGATTGTCAGCTCAACGTGAAAGTACAGCCCAGCGTGAAAGGAAGGTCGTCTAACTTATACTGACAGCCCAGCGAGAAAAGTACAGAACAAAGAAAAGACTACACAAGATCAGCAGTACAGAGCAAATCGATAGTTGAAGGGTACATAGAGGACTAGCGTAACGGTTTCTGTTTACAAGTAAAGGTGACCTTGTGAAGTCAGAAGAGAACTGAATTGCCTGAGCTTACACTATTGCGGGTACTGTGGCCAGACTATACCGAAGGAGCATCACTGGACCTGTTCACTCCAGACGTGCTGTGTATTGGGGAAAAGAGGAGGACAGGAGTTTGATAAGATAAGTCTGGTGTTTATGTTTATGTTGTATTTCAGTGTGTCTAGATTTATTTTCTAAATCATTGACACATTAGTAACCTGTAGATTTGCCTGTGGTTTGTGTTAGTGAAGGATCCTAACAGCGTATAACTGTAGGTGAGAAAATAGCCTTCATTAACATAAAGCACATGTAGATATTTGTTTAGTAGTGTTGTTTAGTTTGTATTGTGTCATAGCGGTGTTTGAGTGTTGGTCATTGTAACATATACTGTACTCTATCGTTGAATTCTTCTATCTGTAGTGTCATACTTATTTTATTCTATTGTGTATCTTATTATTATTATTTATTATATTATTGTATTTGTGTGTATTTGGATTAGGGAAAATGTTTGGTTGAAATGGAATGCATTTCAAATGAGTTCTATTTAGAATTGGTAAAGGCAGGGGAGAAATGTGGTTATATAGGAAAAGAATTAGATGATTGGGTCGAGAAAAAATGGAGGGACTATGTGCACAACAAAAATGAAGAAAGGGAATTTGAGGAAAAAGCTAAAGAGAAAGAAAGGGAATCTAAAGAAAGGGAACTGAAATTGCAGTTGGAAATACTGAATAGACAGGCCGAGATAAACATGAATGTTGGCATTGTATCTGCGCCGCTAGTAGTGGGAGGTAGGAGAGAAGATAGGGGGTTGTTAAATGCAATGGCCAGGTTTACGATGCAGACATACAATGAAAAAGTGTGTGATATAGACACCTATATAAGGAAATTTGAGAGGGAAATGGAGTTAAATAGGTTTCCGGAGGACCATTGGTCGGGGTTGTTGGGGAGAGGTTTCTCATCGGAAATCCCTTCGAAAATCTGCTTAGAACAAAAAGAGTACATACATGCTAAGACACAATTGCTTATTCATTACGGCAGTACAGAGGCCAATTATAGAAAAAAATTCTTTGAAATTGTATTAAATCAATCGAGTGATCCCAGGGATTATTTTGACATGTTGGAAAATGCTTTAGACAAATGGTTGCAATGCGCAAAAGTAAACAATACAGTTGAGGATTTAAAGAGGTTTTTTATCATGGATAGGGCTATTCATACACTGGACACTGGGTTAAAGGCATTCATACAAGAAAGAGTACCTAAAACTATTGATGAATCGGTGAAATTGATTAGGAATTATAAGTTGGCTCACCCAAATGCACCAGTTTCAAATAAAGATATTAGCCAAGAGATAGTGTGTTTCAGCAGGTATGATAATAATCAGTCCATGAGAAGAGTTAGGAGTAAATCATTGGATGGTAGGAAGGGTTTTCAGTGTTTTATATGTGGGAAAGAAAATCATTTGGCTAGGAACTGTAGAGATAGGACTCAAAGAAAAACATATTGTTACATATGTAAGTCACATTACCATAATGATAGAGAGTGTAAACAAAATAATGGTAGCGTGGGGAACAAAGGCAGTAACTATTTTGGGAATGATAAAGATAGGAAAGATCATAGGAAACGTAAAGAGAACAGAAATGGTAATGATCATTGTAATGCTATTGTGTCAGGGAAACAGGGTCTTCAATTGTATCCTGGATATGTAAATAATAGGCCGGTGAATACTTTGAGAGACAGTGGTAGTTCTATTCTATGTGTAAAATCAGAATTTGTCAGGGCAGATCAATATACAGGGGACTTTGGGAAATGCCAATCTTTTGATGGGAGATACATAAATTTACCTAAAGCATATGTGGATATAGACATACCATTTTTGAAGGGAAAGGTATTGACATATGTCGTTGAAAGAGCACCAATAGATTTAATTGTAGGAAATGTAGAGGGAGTTAAGTGTTGTTCAGTTGAAGAAATAGAAAAATGGAAAGAAGAAAATTGCACAGGAATACATAGGAGTAGTGAAAATGAATGCCATAGTAATATGATTGTCAGTCATGAGTTGGTTAGTGATAAGAGTGTAGCTATAGAACAATGTGAACATATTACTGATAGCAATGAAATGGATCAGGGAGATAGAGAAGTAGAAAACATAAAGGAAAGTGAAAATAACATAAATAATAATGTTATTGAAGGAGATATCAATAGTTTACAAATAGATAAAATGACATTAGCTAGAGAACAAAGGGAAGATCCTGAGTTAGAGGGATTATTTAAAGCAGCAATGAAATCAAATAAATCAGGGGGCAAAGCTCATTTCATAATAGACAAAGAAACTAATATATTGATCAGAATAGCACATGATGAAGGGAAAGATTTAAAACAGGTGGTAATTCCAATGAAATATAGAGGCATGATTTTGGATTTAGCTCATTCCATTCCTTTGGCGGGACATATGGGAATATCTAAAACTAAAAATAGAATTTTAATGTACAATTTTTGGCCTAACTTAGCAAATGATGTAAGAGAAAAAATAAAGAAATGTAAAGTGTGTCAATTAAAAGGATCAAAAGGTAATACTACTAAGGCTCCGTTACAGGTTGGTGTGGCAGCTCAAAGACCTTTTGCCAAGGTAGCCATTGATTTAGTGGGTCCATTACCTATTATGTCGGCTAGAGGCCATAGATACATTCTCACAATGGTGGATATTTGTTCTAGATGGGTTGAGGCTATTCCACTTAAAAGAATAGAGGCTAAAGATATAACACAGTGTTTGTATCTTATATTTACTAGAATTGGTTTCCCAAATGAAGTTATTTCAGACAGGGGTACACAGTTTACATCAAGTTTAACAAAAGAATTTTTGGAAATGTTTGGGGTAAAACAAAAATTCACTACACCATATCACCCTCAGTGTAATGGGATGTGCGAGAGGTTTAATAAAACTTTGAAAGAATCTTTGTCAAAAATATCAAACGATAAACCAAGGGATTGGGATTTGGTTATTCCATCCATCTTATTTGCTTATAGGGAAACCAAACATGAAAGTACAGGGTTTTCTCCTTTTCAATTGGTTTATGGTGCCAATCCTAGAGGACCCATGGCAATTTTTAAAGATTTAGTGGATAGTGGTGAAAAGGGAAATGATAAATCTGCCTATGAAATGGTGATAGAAACCAGAGAAAATATCATAAAATCTTGTGAAATAGCTAATAAAATAATGATGTGTTATGATAGAATTAATAAAAATAGAAAATTGAGAGTATTAAAACCTGATGATTTAGTGTTAGTTTTGTTGCCCAGTAAAGAAAACAAGTTTTTTACACAGTGGTTGGGACCATATAAGGTTACTAGACAAATTAATGATGTAGATTATGAGGTGTTGGTTAAGGATAAACTAAAAGTATTGCACATTGATTTACTAAAAAAATATTTTGAGGAACCTTTGCAGATTGTTAGTGGACAGGATACTAATGGTAGATTGTGCTGTGGTATATTGGTTGAAGATGGGGAGGAAGAAGATACCAAAGTGATACAAACAGTAGAAATTAAGAAAAAACAATCAGAGAAAGATGTAGATTTGTCTAAATTGGAAGTAGATAAAAGGTTAAAGGTTAAGGAATTAATGCAGGAGTATGAGGAAATATTTTCAGATTTGCCAGGGCATACTAGAGTTATTGAACATGACATTGTGTTGACAGATAATAAAGCAATAAGAATGAAACAATATCCAGTACCTATACACTTTGAAAAAGAATTAAAAAAAGAAATAGATGAGTTGTTACTTATGGGTATGATAAAACCATCAGACTCACCTTATGCATCACCTATGGTACTGATAAGAAAAAAAGATGGGACACTTAGACTTTGTGTAGATTATAGAAAATTAAAAAAGATAACTCAGTTTGATGCTTATCCAATGGGGCACATGGAAGTCATGTTTACTAAGTTGGCTAATGCTAGGATTTTTACAAAGCTGGACATGTCAAAGGGTTATTATCAGATATCGCTCACTGATAGATCTAAACCCTTTACAAGTTTTATCACTCCTTTTGGTTTATTCCAATGGAATGTCATGAGTTTCGGTTTGGTTAACGCTCCAGCTACTTTTAACAGAATGATGAATACTTTGTTTGGGCATAGGGATGATGTAATTTTTTATCTGGATGACATATGTATTTTCAGCAACTCTTGGGAGGAGCATTTGAAGAGTTTAAAGGACATTTTTCAGTTATTGAGAGATAATAACTTAACTATAAAGCCCACAAAAATTGAAATAGGGTTGGAGGAGATAACTTTCCTGGGACATAAAATTGCTGGTAATTCTATTAAGCCTTTGGATGAGACAGTTTCTAGGATTTTAAATATACAGATACCTAAAACTAAAAAAGAAGTTAGGAGTTTATTAGGTTTATGTAATTTTTACAGAAAGTTCATTTCAAATTTTGCTAACATAACTGATCCATTGACAAAATTAATAAAAAAGGGAGAACCTAACAAAATCAAATGGTCAGAAGAATGCAATAGGGCATTGGAATTAATTCAGAAGGTGTTTTCAAATAAACCGATTCTTAGAATTCCTGATGTGAACAAACCTTTTGTATTGTGCACTGATGCATCAAATACTGCAGTTGCGGGATGTTTAGCACAGGAGTATAATGGTATTTTACACCCTGTACAATATATTAGCAGGAAACTTAGAAAAGGGGAACTTAGGTATGCCACGGTGGAGAAAGAGGGACTTGCGATTGTTTGGAGCATAATTAAATTTGATAGATATTTATTGGGGGTACATTTTACACTGTGTACTGATCATGCTCCTTTAGCATTTATTACTTCAAAGAAATTAAAGAATGGAAGGGTTGATAGGTGGAGTTTGATTTTACAGGACTATAATTTTACTGTGCAAACGATACCTGGGAAGCAGAATATAGTGGCTGACTGTCTTTCTAGATGTACATAGTATATTTACAGTGGTATTGGTGTTTATTGTATGTTTTAACATTTACACCAGATTTCTTTTTCGCGTTACGCGTTTAATGTATTAAAATGTTTGTTCAGTTACTATAATGGGTTACATTTTGTGTTTTTCCATAGCTTGGTCTGTGAGAGGACGGGTTCGGATGATCCGGAAGTGTCTTCAGTTGTTGATTAGTATGGGTCGTTTGTCCTAAAACACCTATAAAAAAAAAACTGCTTAATACTGGAAGGCGTATCTTCAAGCCATTCTGGTACGTCATCACCGTACGTTATTCGTTTGGGATTTGAATCGTGATGTCAAAGGACTGATTCTCACTAAGGGATTGAAACTATATAACTATGCAACCAGGTGAAATGACATGGCTTATGGATGTGTGTTCGTCATATTACAATATGAGTTAATGTACAGTGGAACTACAGGTTTATGAACTATAAGACAATTATAACTAAGTGGTACAGAAGAACTGGAACTGAATGGCGTTTCTTAATAAACTGGAATAGGACTGGATTCACTTGTACTTGAAATAAATGGACCAAATTGACAAGGTTGATTAGTGTTGTGATTTTTCAAACAACGTCATCATAACAGACTCGCTATAACGAACATTGTTGTTAATTGGATTAATTAAGCTTATTATTTAATATAATAATTGGTTGATATTGATGTTAAATGATTTTGAGTATGAATCTTGATTATATATATATTTGACTATATATGTGGTAGATTGGGTAGTATTTTGTGTATGAAATACAGAAAATTGTATATAATAGAAAGATGAAAAAAAAATTGTAAACAATTTTTTTTAGGGGGTGAAGGGGGTAATGTAGCGTAAATATGAATGTAGTAATTGGTGCGCAAGAGAATGCACATTTTGAACGAAAGAGTGATGACGTCAGTTGTTTTGTGGGTACACATGTTTTGGATATAAGAGATAGCAACGGAGATAGAATAGGCTAGTAGTTTGTTGAGGCCGGTTGTATTGATATAAAGAACGGTCTTAATAGTTAATTGTTTGGCTGTTAGAAGTACTGTTTTATACATCGCATCTTTGCATGTTATTTGGTAATTAAAGTTTGATTATTGTTTACTACATTGAGAGTTATTATCTGATGTCATTGTTACGCACCCTGAGTAGTAAGAGAGCTAGCCGTGGTTGGATATAAGAATACCTCTATGTGATGTTTACAGTTACATGGAGAAGATAGACGTAACATATATATATATATATATTATATATATTATATATATTATATACTGTTGGGGCTAGGGGTTGTCGAGAGAGACTTGCACTTTGAGTGAGAGGTTTAAACGTTCACAGAAACTTTTTGAACTGTCACCAATGTGCAATGGTCCGTGATGCTGAAATTTCAACATAAATGTAATTATGTACTGGTTGTGTTTGGTCACGTGAGCCCTTGCGCCTTATAAACATTTTTCGCCACTCTACTTGTTCATTGCATTGTTATTTATATATATATATAGCCTATATATATATATATATAGCCTATATATATATAAATATATATATATATTTATATATATATATATATATATATATATATATATATATTTGGCTTTTAGTTTAATTGCTTTATCTTCTTCTGCAAGGTATGGTATTGATTTGTCATAATCATATGTGTTTGTTATGTATGACTAAAAAAAAATATTTAAAGAATATTTTTAGGTATTCATAGAAATCATTGCAAAAGAAATGTAATTGATAAATTTAGCAAATATATAGGCCAACTAGACTTGCCGAAAATCAGAATTTGAGTTAAACAGGTTTAGGGCTTCTTAAAAGTACATTTTTTTAAAAAATTCAACTGTTTTTTGTTTTCAATTTGAAATAAAAAGCTATTGTAGCGTGGCGGGCACTCTATGTGGTTATTTGGCTCGTGTAGAGGCTGATTATTGGGATGTCACAGTGAAGTTTGGGCCTTAGAATTATTTATATTTTAGTCCGTTATCCCGCTTGGCTGGCGGGTGCTGTGAGCCTATTAAATAGAGTAATTTTTACTACTATATGACACGAGTGCTAATATATGAGCAGACACAAGAACAATGATTGATTCAATGCTGGGATGAGTTTCAAATACTGTTTATTTAGGCATAAACGATAGATAGCAGAAGTTAATCCACAACACAAATTTACAGTGTAAACAGTATATATTTGGATCGACCGAAGACAGGACTGTTTCGTTCCTTGTCTAAGGCCCCAATACCCGTTTCTTATTTCTATCTTAAACCAAGAAGTGCCCTCTGTGGGGGTAGGGGCAATGGGGAGGGGGGAGAAGAGGGCGGTCGGGGGAGGGATACAAAATCTCTTTGATACCATACATACCGACGAGGGCTGTTGCGTATGTGTCAGTTTACGGGGGAAGAGTGTGGGGGAGGGGTTTCCCTGGCCACCTGGACCAACTGTAATAGATTTCGCGTGTAGACGCAAGTTGTTTATCTTGACCAGTGGTCAGTAGCCGAGAGGGGGGTCAAAGGGAGGGCTTGGCGGGAGTGGGGGGGTTTAGACTGTACATACAAGTGGGTTGGCGAGGGTGGGGTTGTGTTTAGACTGTACATACAAGGGGGAGTGTAAACATGTTAAATATATACAAGGGCAGATAACTAATTTTGTATAATAATATAAGGAATATATATATATTGATGCATGTACAACAGTTATAGAAGAGAGTAAGTACATTCATATAAACAAAATAAAGATACAAGATACAAATACAGTCACACATTCTTCATTCATTGGTGAGCACCGCAATGAGCCAGGATTAATTGTAGTTTATAGGTTGGAGCCATAGTGAATAAGTGCCATGGCACCAGGCTGAGCGCTGGCGCTTCTAGTGAGTTTACCACACCATCCCCCCTTTTACGAGACAATTAGTCAGGCGTGCCATTGTCTGTTTTATTATAAACTTACGGTACTAATCCTAAGCTAGGCGAACCCAACGAGAGAAAAGTAAGTCTATTGTCTATTTGCTACCAGTCCTGTTATTTCTGTTCCATGTCCGTTTGAAGGGTCCCCCGAGGTCTATGGGGACCCCTTGAAATGGAGTTCCCCCCTCCGGCTTCCTTGATAACGGTACGGGTGGGGTGTAGTAGTTCCGTGACGTGAGTCTGCACAGGTGGCGGTTTACTCCCACATGCATGCCTGGCCAGAAGTAATAATGTTTTATCTTACTGATAGTGGCAGTCTGGCCCCGACGACTCCGCCCGACGGAGTCATAAGCGGCCTCTATCACTTGCTTACGGTAGGGGGAGGGTTCTACTAATTGATTTCTTATTGTCCCGTCTGGTAGGGGCACCTGGCGGTATAACAGCTGTCCCTTGAGTGAGTAGTGGCCTGCTGATCTTGGTTTCCCTTGATAGGTCTTTGCTTCGTTTAGCAGCTTTTTTAGGGTAGGGTCCTCCTGTTGTGCCTTCAGGAATTCTTGATGGGACGGGTTTAAGGTCGGCTGGGTGGCGCTAGGTTCGGGGTGTGTCCGGGCGGCCACCGGCGCGTGGGGAGGTGGGGATCCATAGTGACATGGAGTAAAGTACTTCTTGCCTAGAATGACATCATACGGCAGGTCTTCTCGCACTGCTAATGTCGCTAACCCGGTAAATTGGGATGATTCAATGTGCACTGATGCCGTGGGGAGCGTTTCCACGTGGCCCCATATGCTCTGAATTTGGACAGTGTCCCCGGTGAAATCGGAGTCGCGGATATATGCCCGTTTGACTATGCCTTCTGACTCACAGCCCGTGTCGAACAAATATGAGGCGAGTTGATTATTGATTTTTAGTTTCTCCGTAGAGTTGCTATGGGTCCGGTTTAAGGGCCCGGAGCCTGGGGCGCCACCTGGGTAAATCGCGGCGGCGAAACCCAGTAGGGCGGGCTGACGGGTGTTGGGTTCTCTTCGCGGCCGCTCTTGGCTTACCGTTCGAGGGGGTGTAGGGCGGCGCCCGTCTTCGTACGTAACGCGGCGCCCTAAGTGCTCGGCGTACTCAGGTGTAAAGTAGCGGGGGTAGGGCGTTTCTGCCTCTTGCTCCGACAGACCGTTAGTAGAGTCTTGTCCTGAATGCATGGTAGGTGTCAGAGCACAGAACACTCCTGCGGGGAAGAAAGGGGTGGGGCCGCCTCTGGTTTTCTCGTGAGCCGACGGATTTGTGGGCCCAGTGGGACGGGGTTCTCCACGTAGATTTTGGGGCCGATGTTGGCCGAAATGGGGCGTGCGTTGCTGGGGAGCGGGGGGCCTTTTGGGGTTTTGTGCCTGTACGACTCCTCTTTGTTTTTCTTCTGCCTATTGTGGTGTGGGTGAGAGGGGGGGTTGGCACACTCATCCTTGTGGGCCAACATATATCGATCGGCGGCCACGATAATTTCGTTTAGCCCCTCTAAACCCCATTCGGCTAAGAACGTTTTTACGGTTCGGGGCATGAGAGATTGTAACTGCTCTGAAAGGATCCGATCAATTAGGCCTTCATATGTTCTATCCTGATCTGCTAATTCAATCCATTTGTTAAGGTATTTCCTTAGCCTCTCAACTAACTCTCTGACTGACTCTCCCTCTTCTAGTCTGGCTGACCTGAACATACTCTGAAACGCCCGTGCGTTTAACTCAAATTTGTTAAGCAGGGCATTTTTGAGTTGTATATATGGGTCCTGATCGGAGGGGCTTAGTTTAGCGTAGACCTCGTATGTGTCTCCCCTGAGGGTGTGTACTAGGTTCCTGCACCAGGACTCGCGAGGCACGTCGTGGTACGCCATAGCCTCCTCAAAACGTGTGAGGTAAGTATCGAATTGTTCTTGATTTGGTAAGAAGGTGTCAGTCCAGACGGGCACATGGCGCCCGTTTGCAAAACCGCTATGAAGGGAGCCGGGTGGGAAAAGGGGTGGGTCGTCTAATTGCCTGTTTCTACCTGCAATTTCTGCTAGTCTAATCTCTTTGTCTGTCTCTAGTTTTTTTATTTCTAACTCTGCCTGTCTAGTTTTCTCTCTATCTTCTAGTTCTAATTCTAGTTTCTTCAAGTCGTCCTGTCGACGTTTTTCCTCTATCTCTAATTCTAGTTCCTTATCCCTTCTCTCTCGTTCTAGTTCCCTATCCCTTCTCTCTCGCTCTAGTTCCCTATCCCTTCTCTCTCGCTCTAGTTCCATATCCCTTCTCTCTAACTGCTCTTGGACGTATTTATACACCTCGTCCCCTTGGAGATTCAGTGCTATCGCTTCTTCCCTAATGGCCTTACGAAAGTTAACCAGCTCTGCCATGGTATGCTGTGGCGCTAAATGGCTCCTAACCTAAACTGTCCCTTAATCCAGACAAAAAGCGGTACTCACCAGGTTTATTTCTCAGTCTTCCACACACTCGCACTCTTGTCCCTCGTTGCGTTGTCGACTGGGGTGATGACACTGGTCTTGTTGATTGGTGTTGATGGTGGAGCGGCCTATAGCGCACTGGTTAATCCGAGTGAATAGAAGTTCAAGTGCTAATGAATGTTATTGTTTATTTTTGCTCTAGGCACTAACGACACAGGGGCGTGTCTGGTACACTGGTAATCTGGAACGCTGGAACAAAGCGTCTTGAAGCGGCTAAGGGCGAGCGTTGCCCCGTCGCTAGCTTTTGCTAGCGATGTACGGTAGCCAGGCACTGGAACACTGGAACAGTTAGCAGAATAGTCTACTGGAGCAGACGACACCGAGTGTCGGAGCTGTGATGGCGCAGGAGCAGGTGACGGAACGTCGGAGTGGTGATAGCGCAGGAGCAGGTGACGGAACGTCAGAGCGGTGATGGCGCAGGAGCTGGTGACCGATTGTCAGGTCTATGGTTGCGCAGGAGCAGGTGACCAAGTGTCAGAGCTGTAATGGCGAAAGAGCAGATAATATCGAGTGTCGAATTCTGTACTGTGGTAGCGGTGTCCTGTTGGAATTTCAGCAAACGGAGTGAGCCCCCATCTAAGGGTGCCAAGTTCAATGTGATGACAATAGGCCCAGGCCTGCAGGGTGTTTGCAGAGTTTCTGATCCCGGCGAGGTCCTCAGGTGTAGCGTGGCGGGCACTCTACGTGGTTGTTTGGCTCGTGTAGAGGCTGATTATTGGGATGTCACAGTGAAGTTTGGGCCTTAGAATTATTTATATTTTAGTCCGTTATCCCGCTTGGCTGGCGGGTGCTGTGAGCCTATTGAATAGAGTAATTTTTACTACTATATGACACGAGTGCTAATATATGAGCAGACACAAGAACAATGATTGATTCAATGCTGGGATGAGTTTCAAATACTGTTTATTTAGGCATAAACGATAGATAGCAGAAGTTAATCCACAACACAAATTTACAGTGTAAACAGTATATATTTGGATCGACCGAAGACAGGACTGTTTCGTTCCTTGTCTAAGGCCCCAATACCCGTTTCTTATTTCTATCTTAAACCAAGAAGTACCCTCTGTGGGGGTAGGGGCAATGGGGAGGGGGGAGAAGAGGGCGGTCGGGGGAGGGATACAAAATATCTTTGATACCATACATACCGACGAGGGCTGTTGCGTATGTGTCAGTTTACGGGGGAAGAGTTTGGGGGAGGGGTTTCCCTGGCCACATGGGCCGACTGTAATAGATTTCGCGTGTAGACGCAAGTTGTTTTTCTTGACCAGTGGTCAGTAGCCGAGAGGGGGGTCAAAGGAAGGGCTTGGCGGGGGTGGGGGGTTTAGTCTGTACATACAAGGGGGTTGGCGAGGGTGGGGGTGTGTTTAGACTGTACATACAAGGGGAGTGTAAACATGTTAAATATATACAATGGCAGATAACTAAGCTTGTATAATAATATAAGGAATGTATATATATTGATGCATGTACAACAGTTATAGAAGAGAGTAAGTACATTCATATATACAAAATAAAGATACAAGATACAAATACAGTCACACATTCTTCATTCATTGGTGAGCACCGCAATGAGCCAGGATTAATTGTAGTTTATAGGTTGGAGCCATAGTGAATAAGTGCCATGGCACCAGGCTGAGCGCTGGCGCTTCTAGTGAGTTTACCACAGCTATTATCAGCTGTTTCTTCGTTTTTCCTCATTTTTTCAGTAATGTTAATTGTCAATGGCATACTTCATTACTGGCAATGAAAATTGTCGTAGCAATGTGGTACGACGGTACTTTACCACAAATTGTTATCAGAAATGTGGTAGGCCTATTTTCTAACAACCATCGATTACAAAAAGTATTATGTTAGTTTTAGCAATTATAACAAATGCAAATAAATATAGTGTTGACAGAAAATAAAATTGTGTTAGCATTCACATTAATATTCCTTTGTTTAATTCAATAAAATGTCAATATATTTATTTAGTTACTAATTTAAAGCCCTCTTATGTACTTCTAAATTGCGATAGCTTTGGATTTCCATTTAAATGATAAGCGTCTAATTTTTTATTGAGAATAATTTAACATTTTGCCTTGAAAACAGTTATTGTCAGAAAATGAGCATTTAAAGCGGATAATTACTTAATAAATGTCATTCTCCAAAGTAAGTTTCAGCTATTGAGGATCAAATAAAAATGTTTAGGTTTTCAATAGTGTAAGTAAATATTGTGACGGATTCAGCACTATACCTCACTCCCTTACAAACTACAAACCTGGCTACACCAAGGGTAAAGAGAACCGATTATGTTTTCATCTTCATTTTCATTTTCATGTCATGAGTTCTAAGTCTACAGCGACAACAGATTTTACTTCTTACACTATTTTATTAGTGCGTAGTGCAATAACCGACTTGTCTTTAATTGAAATATCGCATTTAAAATGAATATTTAATATTGAATTTAAGCACACTTTTTTTCAAACTGTTTGATTTCTATTATGAATTCCAAAAACAAACAAACAATCAAAACAGAGCACAAAAAAAAAAAAGAAAGAAAAAGCTGTTTCTTTTTGTGTAGGCTATGTCTTTTTTTT
This sequence comes from Anisus vortex, assembly GCA_949126835.1. Lineage (NCBI taxonomy): Eukaryota > Metazoa > Mollusca > Gastropoda > Planorbidae > Anisus > Anisus vortex. The sequence goes on from OX421493.1 coordinate 17,261,779, forward strand.
AAGCGAAAAGCAGATATTTTACTGTTAATGTACTAAGAGTAGCAGAAACCATAGATAGTTTGTAGATCCTTCTTTAAAAAAATAGTCCCCCTACAAACTTAGTCAAACTTGATTATAATTCCTTACTGCTCGCCAAATGTATCTCGATATTATTTTATTTAACTTTGTTGCCTCGATATTCGTTTTTTTATCTTTGTAGCCTATTTATTTAAACATTGTAGCCTATCTATGTATGATACATATTTAAACTACGCATGCGTTTGGCTGAAAATATATTTTTATTTTAAACTTCACTGAAAACTAAACAACTAACACGTTTTACCAAATTCACGATTCTAGAGTCCAGAATCTAAACTAAAGGCTTTTTTTCTAAAAGGTTTGAAAATCCATTTAACTCTTTCATTCCCACGAGCCGATTCTACCGGCTCTTATACAAATGAAAAGCACACTGTGTCACGATGTTGCTGTTGGGATGAGCAACTCGTCACAATGTTGACACTAAGAGGGGTGCGGGGGGGGGGTGGTTGAGTGGGGTTAATAACGGCTGGTTGTCGTGGGGTTAATGGTTACTGGTGGCTGGTTGTCGTGGGGTTATGAGTTACTGGTGGCTGGTTGTCATGGAGTTATGAGTTACCGATGCTAATGCAATCGTCCTGGAACAATGATTATTTCTCTCCTTGGCTCGTGAAGATGTTAAGAGTATACAAACAAACAGTTCTAAGATAAGCAAGCAAGTCTCTGGTTACTGTTCAGGTGTTTATTACGTTCGAATATCCAATGGTGAGAAATACATGTGAAGTTATACAGTAATATTGACACGAGTATATGCGAGTGTTATGGAATCCAAAGTTAGGTTACACAACTTATACTGGTGGAAAATGCGAATACTGGGTAGACCGATATATATATATATAACATGTGAGGCGATATACTACTGGAACAGATATGAAATTGGTCAGAATGTCTAACATTAGTACACGGTAGTGTTGTGGAATCCACTTTTAGGTTACACAACTGTATTAACGAATTACTATTACTGGCTAATTATCTATAGTCCGAGTGTACAGGTTGGGAGTTAAGCTAAGACGATGCGTCTTCTTCGAGACCTGGGCCAGAACTCACTAAAAGAACAGTGTATCGGTCAAGCGCCAACCTCAGACTGCTTCTACAAGAGTTGGGCGGGCGTCTCGTGAGACCATTCACGTGACCGCTCCTCAATTTGGTTGGGTGATTACATTAGGTTGGACTTACATATAATTCCCATTGGTCCTTTCGAACATATATTTACATAAAGGAACAAGATTTACTGGAGCCGAAAATGGAGTTGGGGTGGGCAAGCAATTATACCGCCAAAACTGCGGGGTGAACAAGGGAGAAGGGGGGGGTCGAAGTGGGTGCGGTTAGTCTAGATAAAAGACGATTGATACATACGTCATGCTGAGTGAAGGGAATTATCTCCCTTTGATAGAGTTTGACGTGGTCACTCAAGTGACTGGCGTGGGTTTTCAGCCGAGGGGATATTAAGTAGATGCGAAAACATCGACCGTCTCAAAGGTTAGCTAGCGAGTCGCCGCCCTTGGGTGATAGGAGGAGGGGGTCAGGAGGGGGGGTTTAGCGGGGTGGGTGGGGTGTGTGTACAAGGCGCGTAATGTCTACATACAGCATGTTGAATTAACAACATGAATGAAGAATAGTTTGAATTAACAACATGAATGAATAGTTAAAATTATAATCGAATATATAAATTAAGATTCACACTTCATTCACTCACGGTTTTAGTACCAGTTTGGGCGTATTGATTAGCAAACTCCGAATTGGGACTAAAACTAAAAGAGTGTAGTGAAGGTTAAAGGACAGGTGAAGAAGGGGGGTGGTTGGGGTGTTCCTATTGCGTGAGAGAGAAAGAAGGTAATAGTTTCAGACTACTCGTTCTATCTAATCTAACTCTACGCTAACCTATGGTTCTATACTACTACCTACGCTATAATCTATCTATGAGTGCTAAGAGTCACGGTTTTAGTCCAGAATCGTGACACACTGTATCTGCTGTAAAATGTTTCTTATGTGCGTAGACAAATATTATCGATGCACGTTTTCATTATTTTTTTTTTCTTAAGAAATAGAAATTAAATTCGATTAATGTTCAGTTGTTATGTCGAACTCAATTACCAGCAAAATTCGTTTAGACCAACTGCTGTGACTTCCAATCTAGAAACAGCTTTTAATACTAGACTTCGGAGGTAACAGAAATCTCACTGATGATTTATTCTTACACATACATTAAAAATACCGATCTTTAAGCTGCCTTAAAAATTATGCATAATAATTGTTAGCAGTCAACAGAGCGTGGCCTAGCAAACACTATGATAGTTGTCATACTGACACTGTGGTTGCCCATGGGACACGCCTTGTTGCCCTATGGAGCTTCGCCCGGTGATACGCTCATGGATTTGAATGTACCAGCCGTGATAAACTTCAGCCAGCCTTTCCCTTACTATGGCAGTGACTATAACATTATCACACTAAGTAAAGTGCAGTCTAGCAAAAGTTTTCTTTTAAATGCCTATTTAGCCTAGGTATAACCATAGAAGAGACAATACTTTTCTTTTCCTCTATTGTCCAAAAGTGAAGGGATTCGCATGAAAATTATCTAAATGTCAGAAAAATTCAAATTTTTAATTTTTGCCTAAGTTGTATACTTTAACTCGTCCTGGAGGTATATGGGGTGTTCAGGTAGAGGTAGTACCTGCGACGGGGGGACATGTGGTGCTCGGCAGAGCAGTTCGCCCGCCTTAGTCCTCACCTGTCACCCAGCTCTCACCTGTGACTCCTCGTAGCTGTTAGCATGCAACAGCGGCCATACCCCGGACAACGGCTTCCACTGGCCGGCTAAACCAGGTGAGGGTAACCGCTGGGCTCGAACCCACGGTGACATAGGTCTTGCCTACCTGTGCATGCGAAGTCTGGACATCGGTGGACCCTGCGGAGGAGATCGACCAGATCCAACGAAGGTGAAGGTGACTACAGCAACGCACTGTGGAGCGCGAAGAGCAAGGTGAGGCACGTAGCACATCTTAGTCATTCACTGCATCTGAGCCCATCGCCGGTCGTCTAGACTTGTTCTTGCCACTGGCAACTGGTGGACCCGGACGAGAGAGTGAGGTCGACGCTGCGCAACTCTTCTTCACTTTAAACAAACTAACATGCGCAAATCATTAGTCATCCATCATCCCAAGCCCTGTGGCGATGGGTAAGCGGCGAAGCGATAGGTGTGGTGCCCTGGCAGTCGTAGCCGCAAGCCTGCACACAGGCTATAGGGTCGTTTCCCCACTGAATGGAGCAGAAGTGGAATCCGACAGACACCTGAGTGACTGAGCAGCCCTATTCAGGACAGCACTGCTCACCTCCTAGCATGAGGAAGGGGCTAGAAAAGGTGCCCTTAAAATTGCCTGCTCCTTATACCCTGGCAGGCAAACCGCGGTCGGCGGGGACACAACCTATGCGGTCGAAATTCAACTCGTCCTGGATCTAACATATTAACTTGGGGCATTTTAGTAACATTATTCAATATAAAATTAGAATTTTTTAAAAACATATTTACACTAAAGTAATGTAAAAAAAGAGTTTCTTTCTATATCACTTATTACTTTACATTAAATTATAGGTTAACATAATGTCGTTGTGTGGCATATCTTACAACAAAACATTAAGAGTTAGATGAGAATATTAACCCTTCCTGTACCGACCTACTTCTATCTATGCTGCCTTCAGTTCCGCTATATACGCGCCCGGGACTGTAAGGGTTAAATTGTCGAAATTTCGACAAAATAGTTTTTTTCTTGGATCGTCCGTTTTACCGGTTTTTCTTACGATGTCATTTGACTTAAAATGTACACTCGTTTTTTTACTTATTAACCAATTATCCTGATATTTTCAACAGATAGTCATTACATCATGGCTTTTAAATTCTGGTTGTGTTTCGTCACGTGACCTCACGCGCCTTATAAACTTGGTGGTAATGAGCTTGATGAGGTAGTGCAGCAGTGGCATTGCCAAGCCGTCGATCTATCTTTACCACTTTAGCCCTCTTGAGCGATCGCTCCCTCTGGAGCACCACTCTACACTCTATGAAAATTACAACTGCAAATATGACTCCGAGTCTGGATCTTACTCTAATCTGTCCCGGTCAGTCAGTGTGGCATGATAGGCTGTTGATCGATAAGTTGGCGGCAATCTGAGCTATAAGGTTCCAGCAGACGAACAACGCGGTTCTAAAGTCCCAGGTGGAAGTGGAACCACTCAAAGGAAGACAGGGGTTTTGGTAGATAAACCTCGAAGGGCTAGAACCAGTTCTATTTTCCACCAGCTTTTGTCGCAGACTTAATCGAGACATTTTGTTTTTTAGACATTCTCGTGGCATCAGGAATGTTTAGCTCTTCTTGTGATGTTTCCTTATTGACGATGACAACTTCATAAATCCATGCTTCCAGTTTATATTTGTGGCGTATCAAACCACACTGCCCAAGAGTTATGCAAAACAGTTATAAAAACTGGCAATTTACATAAGTAAACTAGTTTTTATGCCCGTCAAAAATAACGGAGAAACAAATGACTACGATTTGTTTTACTTTTTTGTTTCGTTTAAATATTTTTATTCTCTCTTGTTGTATAATATATAGATCTATCCCTTCTCTATATGCTAGTTCATAAAAGTGAAACTGCTGGTAAATAAAAGTTTATGCGAAATAACACGATCATGACTATAGAAATGTTGACAGCTCTGAGGTGGTCTTAATTCCATGTTTATAACTTACACTCGGTGTGTAACAAAGCACACTGTCCGAGAGACAATAGTTATATGGTGCAATTTTAAAAGCTTGCAATTACATTAAATAAGCTAATTACATTGCACCCTTTTAATATTTTCCCATAGTTTAAAATATTTTCAAAGTTAAAAAATTATAATGCAGTATCATCCCGGTTGATGATTGCTTTGGTATACGTCCAACTTGGCATTCGTCCAGCTTGGTATACGTCGAACTTGGTATACGTCCAACTTGGTATACGTCCAACTTGGTATACGTTCAACCTACATGGCATACGACCTACTTGTATACGTCGATCATGGTAAACGTCCTACTTAGTAAAGTCCAACTAGATATACGCTCTTTTTAGAGGCAAACACTTTTACATGGTAAGAAATTTTTTTTTTTAATATGACCTTGTTTTTTTTAGAACTATTTTCGGTCTAAGTGTGTTGCGAGACAACGAAATTCTTATGGTTACCTCACTCTGGCAAAGCCACGACTAACCCTCTGCTTGTGCCCTGCAGAAAAGTTTTGGCAAGCCTGTTGGCTCTTGTTATGTGGCCATACCATTCAGTCTTTTCTTGACTGTTGCCATCTGGTCTTTGAATTGTCCGATTTCCAGGAGTATCATTTTTCGTATCTGCTCATTGGAGATGTGGTCTTTTATAGAAGTTCCTGAGAAGGTTTCTAGAGCGTCTCATCTCCATGGCATTGAGCTTCTTTTTTTTCTGCTGTTAATGTCCAATCAATGTTTAATGCTACTGGCTATAAGAATTTTACATTTATTTAATATTGATAATAATAATAATAATAATTGTGTATAGCGCTGCCAACAAACATAATGTACGCTCAGACCGCCATTAAGATACAGCTAATAACACGGATATAATCTCTAGCCTAAGAGATATATAGCTAATTGACAATTTAAAAGTTTACAAACATGGGGCTAACAAAAAATAAATGAAGCATCAACGGACCTAACATAAAAAGTAAGACAGTAGATTGTTCAACTTATTTAACGAAAGTAAGTGTTGAAATAATGTGTTTTTAAGTTCTTTCTAAAATAAACAATTGACTCTGTTCGCCTGAGTTAAATGGGGAAAAAAATGACTTATGTATAAATCCACTTAGCTGTACAAAAACTGATCTGGAACGGATAAGGATCGAATACATGGGTTCCACTCTAAAGGTTATTATAATGTTTAATTTACGTTTGCTTTTCAGGGAGTAAAATCTAAATTTCGCAATGAAACTGTATGCAGAAATATTCTGCTTGTTTAAACTCAGTGCACTGCGCTTTCAATATTTCAAACTATGAACGCTAAATATTCTTTTAATATTTTTACTTTTACTTACTTTGTAAACACGAAAGTTAGTTTCACATGTATCTTTAAGAACACATATTAACATAGCGAAACTTTCTGACGAACGACCATCCCAACGTTCTGAAGACTAATTGAGCCATTTCCAGTCAACCTAACAATATGAAACTTTGCTCATAGACGTAAAGTTATGAGTAACACATTGTGTGACATTTTCAACCACATCCTCCCACCTAAACTTACAAATGTCAGTTGCTGTTTTTTTTTATGTACATGTAATAATGCGCATTAGTAGATCCCAATTGTAAGCAACTGAATACGAACGTCAAACAATAATAAAATTTAAAAAAAAAATATTATCTAGGCTATATATATCAATTAACTTCGCTTTGTTTTGTAAAGACGAAAACCTTCGTAAGGCTAATGTCTAACTCAAATTTATATGACGGGTCTATAAGTCTATACGAAAAAAAAATATTTAAGGATTACTTAATGAACTTTATGTTTGCGACGACATCGTCAGATAAAAATGATCAATGATTAGCCAAACCAAGTAAACGATGCATTCTGTTATTTTATAAAATAAATGAAAACGCTTATAACTTTTAATTCAACATAATTCACTAACGTATACCTCTAGATAATGAAAAAAATGAACAAGAACACTATTTTATTTGCCACACAAGTACAATAAAGGCAGTCATAGTTAAAGCCATACATTAATAGATAATAAAAGTAAATCATGTATATGTGTTACCTGAAGCTGAACATTTCTTTAACATTAGGTATAAAGATTGATATAACAATGCATGAACACTTAAATAATAGAGAACGAGAAAAGACGAGCATAGTTTCAGTAGGAACATTACTTATAAGTCTTACAGACGTTCATTCTAGATAGAATATTATTACATCACTAGGCCCAAAACCCCTGCAAGGCGCCAGGGATCTGTCAGTGGCAAGGATAGAACCCGCGACGTATCGGTTGACAGTCCTGTGAACTAACCGCAGAACCAGCCGGCCTCTCATTACGTGCCAAAGGGTGAGGGATTGTTACCTTCCACCCACTAGACAAAAACAAGAACAACAAAAACAAACAAATAGAGTGAGAAATACATACCAGAAAGAACAAACATGGAAATTAATTAAGACTGCGATAGAGAAAGGATAAAAAGGGGGAAAAGGGGGAGATAAGTTGAAAGTAATGTGTGTCCTTAATCAAATTAATCATTTTTATTATCATTTAATCATTTATCTAGCTATGTAGGCCTATACATATTTTTCTATTTATCAATCCATCTATGTAACTAACTTTCCATCTTTCTATCTCTCTATAATATATTTATATATGTGATAGAAAGGGACTTAAGAATGTACGGCATTTTAATGCTTTATTGTAGTTGTTTCCCTTATTATTATTGTTTAAAATTTTTGACTAAATTTAACGTAGTAAAGGTGTTTCTATCTTCCTTTTAAACAAATGTAGCAAGGTTATCAGCGATAGTAAAAATTTTTTAAAATTTATATTGTCTTCTAGTCAAGGCCGGCTCTAGGGTTTTTGGCGCCCAAGGCGAAAACAAATTGTGCGCCCTCATTAAAGTGCCTTTGGCGGGGTCTGTCGGGTATGGAACTTCGGAAATGTGTTTTTGTTAATAATTGTTAATTTGGCTTTACAGGAAAAAAAATATATTTTATAACCTTTGATTGATGACTATGAAATGTAAATAAATCAGTTGAATGAAAAGTAACAATGGGTCTCTCCTGACAAAATGTAATACGCAGATATGTTTTAATTACCTTAAGATTTGAAAAACCTTCGTTCAGCACTAGATATAGCTACGGAAAGTGGCAACGTAATCAAAATACGATAACGGCTACACAAGTTTTAGGAAATCCATTTTCAAGATTCTTTTGGTAAATGTAGTTTAGGACTTCTTCAGGGTTTGATACTGAGTCTTGGAGATGATTAGAAATTGCTCTTAGTTCAGAACACTGACGTACAGCAGCAATGCCAGATTCATTCAAACCCTCATATTTTTTTATTGTTAATGCTATTTCCAAGTTTTTGCACATCGACTTAACCTCTGATGGAGTCTTGTTTTTAAGGTCAGGAATGTTGTACAAAAATCCAAAGACACCAGATAATTGTTTTAACTGCGAAAATCTTTCTTTTACCGCATAAGCAGCTGTGTCTAAACTAGCAAAATAAAAGTTGATTTTGAAACTTTCTAAGGGGTCACCTACAATATTTACATATTCATCTGTAGATTCGTAATCAACCATGTTTTTCTTTTTTTTTTTATTCGAACCCATTCTTTCTCAAATACTGGTTCTATTCCATGCAACTTCTTATGCTACTTCATTCGTATCAAGCAGAACTCTATTTAACTCTAAATCACTTCTAGCTGTAACCAAAAACTCTTAGTTGTTTTTTTCAGGTGACTAACTGTTCGCTGGAGACTCAAGTCCTTTTCTTGCAGTATCTTACGAGTTATGTTTACTTGAAACTTGTTGTGCTATGTAACAAGTGCAGCAATAAACTTGAAGTCTGATATATTTTTAAGTAACCCAAGTGCTTCTACCTTCGCAATACTGCCACTAGATCCATTTAGTGTCTTCAGAAATCTCTTCCAAAGCATCACAAACATGAGATAACTGGTATCACAGAGGTGTTAGTGCATCAATTCGACTGGGGCATGTTGTTTCACTTAGGGAATTAAATGTACTGTTTTCGTAATTAACAGTCTGAAAATGCACAAAAACTACAACTGCACTGCCAATGCAAACATGCCAGCGCCCTCACGACTTACGATTCACGAACTGACTTGAAGGTCACGGTCACGTCACTTTACTATGATATTCCGCCGCCGCCTCGCATCCAGAGTGTGGCAGGGGGAATTTAGGGGTTGCCTTTTTGCACTCCGCTACGCACAGCGAGGTTGCCAAACTTAGTACCTTTAGGGCATATTTTCCTATTTTCTAAGACAACTTTAAAAAAATATCCTTCGCCTTCATTACCTAGTAATTCATCTGCCTATGCCAGTAGCGCGCAGAAGCACTAAACTTAAATATAGTTTATATTTTTAAATCCCCAAATAAATAAAAAATCATCAATTTTGCGCCCCCCAAAATTGTGCGCCCTAGGCAGCCGCCTAGTTCGCCTATATGGTTACGCCGGCCCTGCTTCTAGTGAATAAATTACAATTAATGCATCGTTTATAACATTCTTTGGAACACAAGAAGTCCCTATCTTTAACTGGGATTTTGTAGTGCAGAATAAACCAGGACTTAAAATAAAACGTAATAATATGTATCTATCCATTTTTTTCTATTCTCTCTCTCTGTATGTATTTATATCTGTATGTATATGGAGAAGGTGAACCTAAAAATGCAAATTTCATTTCCGCCAATCTGTTTGGACTATTTTCATGTCAAGGACAAAATAAATAGACTTTAAAAAATGTTAATGGACCCAAAAGAACTAGAACGAGCAAAATCCATATTTGTATTACCCTACAGCCTCTTGTGTAAAAAATAAATCTGTAAAGCCAATGATACTTAAAAGTAACTTTTACTTTACTATTTATTGTTAAATGTGTACACAACAACTTATGACAAGCTAATCTTAAATGTGATTTATTGCAACACTGGATAAATAATTTTTATAACATTCGTATAAAAAAAATATATAATAAAATAATAAACATAATAAATAAGGCTGCTGGATAGCAAAGTCAACAGTGAGCTTGACTCACGGGTTCGACCCACGGTACAAACCAGATATAAAAACAAAATCACCGCTGACTTGGCGAGGAGATGGGCGCCGCCAAGTCAACCAAACTCACTGAAAGGACAAATGGACACGCCGTGTTCATTAGCTCCCCCCCCCCTTCCAAAGACCGTTAAGTTATGGCATTACAAAAAAAAAAAAAGAACATAAATCCCTGAATAGAACCCAATTTCAGCATAGATGTATACGTTTTTAGTAAGTAGATCTACATACATTGTATGGTAATGTGTAAATTAGTTTTTGTCTTAAATGTTTAGTAATAAAATAGTAAAGGCCCTATAATAACTCATTTTCTAGCCTACTGCTGCTTACATGTTTGCAATAATGGTAGATCTCTGTTTAGTTTTATCTTGCACACACGAGAGAAGAAACAACAACACAGTATTACCGGTGTACACTTTCACGTGGAATTGTGTGAAAATCCATCATGAACACTGCAATAATTGTATAGTTAAATTGTTCAGTTTTTCTACTGAAAAATGTCTTCTCTGCAATCAGACCTAGAGATGAATGTGTTATGATATGACTGATCAACTTCAGTTAGTTACAACTTCTCTTAGTTCATAAGAGAGGAAGATGGTTGATATGTATGATTAGAAGGATGCGATAAAAAAATAAATTTAAAAAAAGCGAAGTCTTAGAAAAGAGAATGTCTGTTTTGACAATCGTGAGAAACGAATTTTGGCAAGTGGAGCGAAAATGTTTTTGGGTAAGCGGAGAAATATTGACAAAATAAAAGTAAGATTTTGAAATAGCTTGCTTTCTGAGAGACGAAAATAAATCATTGAAGGCTAAACGATTGGTTTGTACTAACTATATTAAACGTCTGTCTTTAACTTAATTCAAAGAAACACAATGGGAGTTAAATAGACCTTAAATATCGTATTACAATATATTTTCTATAAGCTATACAGATAGCCCATTAGTGTTTCTGTTGCGTTAGCGACTAACATGTATGTATTTGATTAATCCCAAAATTTCATTTCGAATGCCATTTTGTTCTGTTCTATTTATTTCATGGCCGAATAAACCAAAATAAGTTGACTGCTCCTTTTTTGTGTGATATACATATGTATTTGTTATAATAATAGTTACAGAAAGCACAAAAGTCGTGAATCGGCAGTATTTCCTCAATGAATTGAAATTTTTACGTACCATGAAATCTAGTTAAGCCATGCAAATCTAACTTTGAAAAAAAAAAAGAAAGCACCTGTGCATCTAGCTTGTCTATCCAGTCACAGTCGGCTCTGCGCTGTAGTGGTTTGAAAAGGTGGTGTGGTGGGGGGAATGTAAGAGAGAGAGAGAGAGAGAGAGAGAGAGAGAGAGTAGGCGACATATTATATATTTTGTCATCTTCAACGTCTCATCTATATACCCCTGTTAAGGTAGTGTGTTTCGAGCTGGGAAAACTAGTCCACTTAAAAGAGACAACTTCAGGTGTGTACTCAACATTGTTTACTTTTAATGTGTAATCTATTCCGTAGTTCTTGTTTATACTTGTAATGTGTAATCTATTCCGTAGTTCTTGTTTATAATGAAGTATTTCTTCGAAACTATTTTTTTTCAAAGCAAAAACTAACGTGTACGTTTTAATAAGTTCTTTACAAATCTCTTCAAGTAATATTTTTATAGCTAGTATAAAAATTGAATTATTGTAATATTGTTTACATAAGACATTCATTGGCGCATCAAGTGATGTTTACCGTTCAGTTACTTATTGTATATATATATATATATATATATATATATTATATATAGGTATATTATATATAATAAGAGAGAGAAAGAGAGTGAGAGAGAGAGAGAGAGAGAGAGGAGAGACGTGTATTGTTTAAAGATCAATATACAGCTAAAAATATACTTATATTCAACTCACAGAGTCGGCTCTCAAAAATGCTTTTAATTATCTTGAAGTAGATTCTATTCTATTCTATATTTACATATTCATCTGTAGATTCGTAATCAACCATGTTTTTCTTTTTTTTTTATTCGAACCCATTCTTTCTCAAATACTGGTTCTATTCCATGCAACTTCTTATGCTACTTCATTCGTATCAAGCAGAACTCTATTTAACTCTAAATCACTTCTAGCTGTAACCAAAAACTCTTAGTTATTTTTTTCAGGTGACTAACTGTTCGCTGGAGACTCAAGTCCTTTTCTTGCAGTATCTTACGAGTTATGTTTACTTGAAACTTGTTGTGCTATGTAACAAGTGCAGCAATAAACTTGAAGTCTGAGATTTTTTTTAGTAACCCAAGTGCTTCTACCTTCACAATACTTCCACTAGATCCATTTAGTGTCTTCAGAAATCTCTTCCAAAGCATCACAAACATGAGATAACTGGTACCACAGAGGTGTTAGTGCATCAATTCGACTGGGGCATGTTGTTTCACTTAGGGAATTAAATGTACTGTTTTCGTAATTAACTGTCTGAAAATGCACAAAAACTACAACTGCACTGCCAATGCAAACATGCCAGCGCCCTCACGACTTACGATTCACGAACTGACTTGAAGGTCACGGTCACGTCACTTTACTATGATATTCCGCCGCCGCCTCGCATCCAGAGTGTGGCAGGGGGAATTTAGGGGTTGCCTTTTTGCACTCCGCTACGCACAGCGAGGTTGCCAAACTTAGTTCCTTTAGGGCATATTTTCCTATTTTCTAAGACAACTTTAAAAAAATATCCTTCGCCTTCATTACCTAGTAATTCATCTGCCTATGCCAGTAGCGCGCAGAAGCACTAAACTTAAATATAGTTTATATTTTTAAATCCCCAAATAAATAAAAAATCATCAATTTTGCGCCCCCCAAAATTGTGCGCCCTAGGCAGCCGCCTAGTTCGCCTATATGGATACGCCGGCCCTGCTTCTAGTGAATAAATTACAATTAATGCATCGTTTATAACATTCTTTGGAACACTAGAAGTCCCTATCTTTAACTGGGATTTTGTAGTGCAGAATAAACCAGGACTTAAAATAAAACGTAATAATATGTATCTATCCATTTTTTTCTATTCTCTCTCTCTGTATGTATGTATATCTGTATGTATATGGAGAAGGTGAACCTTAAAATGCAAATTTCATTTCCGCCGATCTGTTTGGACTAATTTCATGTCAAGAACAAAATAAATAGACTTTTAAAAATGTTAATGGACCCATAAAAACTAGAACGAGCTAAATCCATATTTGTATTACCCTATAGCCTCTTGTGTAAAAAATAAATCTGTAAAGCCAATGATACTTAAAAGTAACTTTTACTTTACTATTTATTGTTAAATGTGTACACAACAACTTATGACAAGCTAATCTTAAATGTGATTTATTGCAACAATTGATAAATAAATTTTATAACATTCGTATAAAAAGAATATAATAAAATAATAAACATAATAAATAAGGCTGCTGGATAGCAAAGTCAACAGTGAGCTTGACTCACGGGTTCGACCCACGGTACAAACCAGATATAAAAACAAAATCACCGCTGACTTGGCGAGGAGATGGGCGCCGCCAAGTCAACCAAACTCACTGAAAGGACAAATGGACACGCCGTGTTCATTAGCTCCCCCCCCCCTTCCAAAGACCGTTAAGTTATGGCATTACAAAAAAAAAAAAAAGAACATAAATCCCTGAATAGAACCCAATTTCAGCATAGATGTATACGTTTTTAGTAAGTAGATCTACATACATTGTATGGTAATGTGTAAATTAGTTTTTGTCTTAAATGTTTAGTAATAAAATAGTAAAAGCCCTATAATAACTCATTTTCAAATTCTATTCAATTAGTAGCCTACCAGTGTCGCTAAGTCCGTAAAAAGTCGGAAGCAACTTTTACGACGCGTCGGCACTCGGCAAAAGTCGGAATTGTCACATCCCTACATTTTCTAGCCTGCTGAAGGCTGCTTAAATGTTTGCAATAATGGAAGATCTCTGTTTAGTTGTATCTTGCACACACGAGAGAAAAAACAACAACACAGTATTACCAGATGAACACTTTCACGTGGAATTGTGTGAAAATCCAACATGAACACTGCAATAATTGTATAGTTAAATTGTTCAGTTTGTCTACTGAAAAATGTATTCTCTGCAATCAGACCTAGAGATGAATGTGTGATGATATGACTGATCAACTTCAGTTAGTTACAACTGTTCTTAGTTCATAAGAGAGGAAGATGGTTGATATGTATGATTAGAAGGATGCGATAAAAAAAAAAAAAAAAAAAAAAAAAAAAAGCGAAGTCTTAGAAAAGAGAATGTTTGTTTTTACAATCGTGAGAAACGAATTTTGGCAAGTGGAGCGAAAATGTTTTTTGGGTTAGCGGAGAAATATTGACAAAATAAAAGTTAAGATTTTGAAATTGCTTTCTTTCTGAGAGATGAAAATAAATCATTGAAGGCTAAACGATTGGTTTGTACTAACTATATTAAACGTCTGTCTTTAACTTAATACAAAGAAACACAATGGGAGTTAAATAGACCTTGAAAATCGTATTACAATATATTTTCTATAAGCTATACAAATAGCCCATTAGTGTTTCTGTTGCGTTAGCGACTAACGTGTATGTATTTGATTAATCCCATATTTTCATTTCGAATGCCATTTTGTTCTGTTCTATATATTTCATGGCCGAATAAACCAAAATAAGTTGACGGCTCCTTTTTTTGTGTGATATACATATGTATTTGTTATAATAATAGTTACAGAAAGCACAAAAGTCGTGAATCGGCAGCATTTCCTCAATGAATTGAATTTTTTACGTACCATGAAATCTAGTTAAGCCATGCAAATCTAACTTTGAAATAAAAAAGAAAGCACCTGTGCATCTAGCTTGTCTATCCAGTCACAGTCGGCTCTGCGCTGTAGTGGTGTGGTGTGGTGGGGGAAATGTAAGAGAGAGAGAGAGAGAGAGAGAGAGAGAGAGTAGGCGACATATTATATATTTTGTCATCTTCAACGTCTCATCTATATACCCCTGTTAAGGTAGTGTGTTTCGAGCTGGGAAAACTAGTCCACTAAAAAGTGACAACTTCAGGTGTGTACTCAACATTGTTTACTTTTAATGTGTAATCTATTCCGTAGTTCTTGTTTATACTTGTAATGTGTAATCTTTTCCGTAGTTCTTGTTTATATTGAAGTATTTCTTCTAAACTATTTTTTTGAAAGCAAAAACTAACGTGTACGTTTTAATAAGTTCTTTACAAATCTCTTCAAGGAATATTTTCATAGCTAGTATTAAAATTGAATTATTGTAATATTGTTTACATAAGACATTCATTGGCGCATCAAGTGATGTTTACCGTTCAGTTACTTATTGTATATATATATATATATATATATATATATATATATTATATATGTATATTATATATAATAAGAGAGAGAAAGAGAGTGAGAGAGAGAGAGAGAGAGAGGAGAGACGTGTATTGTTTAAAGATCGATATACAGCTAAAAATATACTTATATTTAACTCACAGAGACGGCTCTCAAAAATGCTTTTAATTATCTTGAAGAAGATTCTATTATATTTGTTAACCAAACAAAATTCCTCAGTAACAGCCAGGAACTTTCATACACAGTCCTCCGTGAAGTTGAACATATCGTCATGAATTGTACCAATTGTAGTCATGCAAAATAGAATCTATGTGTCTAGAACTTATTCAGAATGGTTTGTCTTACGCTTGGTTGACCTGGAATTTTTACTTGAATTTAGAATGAATTTTGCTTTGATCAGTCTGTGGACATCATCATCATCATCATCTGTCCTTTGGGTTCTTTGTGGAACATAGGGCCTCTGTCAAAGCACGCCACTCTTCACAGTCTCTTGCTAGTCGCTTCAATTCTTCCCAGCTCTTTCCAGTTCTTTCAGTTTCATCCAGTATGTGATTTAATGTATTTTGTGTGGTCCTGATTACAAATGTTTCTGTATTATTCCGCCCCCCCCCCCTCCACTCAGTACCCCATGTCCTCCCCCCCCACACTCCGTACCCCATGTCCTCCCCCCACTCCCTACCTCTTTCCCGTCCCGTAGACTGCAGACTGTATAGTTCAGTTCTAATATTTCCGTCTAAATCAGTTCGAAGTTTTCCAAAAATCTATGTAGCCAGTATTATTTCGTTATACTTCATCTTTTATCAGATTTTCGGTAACAGTTCGAATTACAAGTGAATACTGATAATGAAGTTATATATAGTGTACCGAGTAGCTAAAAAAAGCGAAAGCAAATGCGAAATTAGAGGTATTTAACTCATTCAATGACAATCCACTATATATCATCGATTTGACTCTTCGTTTCCGTGCCAATCCACGATATATCGTTGATTTTGTTTTCATAGCTTATTTAGTTGCTATGGCCTATTAATTCGACTTTGGATATTATCAAACGAATGACAACTCTTTCTGCTTCCTTTCGGTGTGGTTCACTTTCGGTTTTTAAATAATAATTACGATTTTTAATCGATTTCTGTGTAAACTTTTGTAAACAAAGAATAGCCACGCCTACTCGAAATATTTCTAGGCCTTGGAGTCCAATTTGCTAGTAAAATAACTTTTATTGCTAATTATTAATTTCTATTCATCAGATAATAACTTTAATTCATGTAAGTCTGGTTTTGAGGACTTTCGGTTTATTTACTAATTAAAGAATTCGACATTTCTAGTTAGGCCTGGCCCTATGTAAACTATATATAAATAAGAAGGATCGGCGTTTGCCGGTTGATACTAATATTACAAAGATGCGTATAACTCAATAACTATATGAAATATTTTCTAATTTCAAAATGAATTCTGATCAGGAATGGCCTATATATGCATTTAGTGCTGACAAGCCGAATGGGATATCTGCTACGCAAACCATAAACTAATATATTAAGATTAACGTTGATCTCTAAAAATTACTAATAAAGATGTAACTATTATTATAATATTGTTTCAACTTCTACTAATTATTATTTCCTGTTTAATTTCCTTTAATTTGATATGAAATACATGTATCCTGCTAAACAAATACCTTTATAAATGTAATAATAAATAAGGGCACACTAAAAAAATTATACCGCCAAAAAATGGCCTGGCACAAACGCCAAGGCACAGAATGCGTTAAGAATCATTTATTATTGATCGAAACATCTCGTTTTTAATCAAAATAATCACAATATGTAGCGTCGCATCTGCTACACATTGCAGATACAAATTACTATATATATTCTGGTGATGTAAATACATATAGGTTATAGAATAAATTAGGATCTAAGGGTCAAATGTCATTGTCACTGAAAAGAATAATAATTGTCTGGTTTATTTAACAAATTTATTGCGAAATTGTCATTTGTTTATAGAAATGTCATCATGTCATCTGTTTGATTGTTGTGATGTTTGTGGATACAATTACCCACATGCTATCGACACACGTATTGTCATGGCCTCAAAACAAATGTCAACAATTTATTACCACTATAAAAAAAAACTCATAAAATCATAAAGTGATAAGTCAAAAGTTATTAGAACAGCTATATAAAGGTACAGAACTGCCGAGTTTTCCAATATGTGTGCCGTGTTGTGTTTTTCTGCTATTGTTTTGTCTATGTGTCGATCAATGGTAAATTTCATTATCTTAATAAAACGACCATTCCCTCAATGTTTAGGTAAACCATAGCACACGCACACCATGAAGTGGATTGCACTGATCGTTTGTATTCAACTCGTACGTGCCTTAATCCCTTACGGGACTTCAGATGGGGACACCCTCATGGATAAGGCAGTACCAGCCATTGTTAACCTGCAGCAGAGGTTTCCATTCTATGGAAGTAGCTATACTATTATCACAGTAAGTATACAATTATATGCAAGAAACTATACAGTTATCACAGTAAGTATAACATTCCATGCTAGTAACTATGCAGTTATCACAGTTAATATAACAGTCTATGGAAGTGTAAATATACATTTATAACAGTAAGTATAATATTAAATGGAAGTGTAACTATACATTTATAACAGTAAATATAATAATATATGGATGTGTAACAATACAGTTATCACAGTTGTTAGCTATGTTCAAATAGATTATCTGCCCCTGACCTCTAGTTGAACTCTTCTACTGTCGCGTCAATAATTGTTGTTTACTAGAGTGTAAATAGAGCATTCTTTCATAGCCTAGAAAATATTAGAAAGAGATGTTGACAATTTTTGTGAGTTATTCTTAGCATACTTTTATTCCAGAAATCTCTAACATGTATATTATAAATATAGGAGATTCGTATTATAGAAAGGAAGTTTTTACATCGATGTAGTAGTCTATTAAGTCTTGTGTTTAAGCTTATCTATTGTAGAGATTAATAATCAGTGGCAGAGCTGTTTAACATCTTTTATGTACAAGTAAACCTAACTAGTCTACATTGTTGTTTTATTCTGTTGTAAGGATTTTCGTGAGTTTATTTTCTATTCTATTTTTATGTTATATTAATAAGTTTATGTTAGTAAATAAATTTAATTTAAATTGGGATCGTCTGAAGTGTTGTTTTATTAAATAAATTATTTTTATTAATTTAGTTAGCTATCAATAATTACTATTGTTAGTCATTTATTGCAACCTCTATAACGAGACCTCATAATTTAAATTTAATTCCACAAGAGGTTCGTAATACAGTAAAGTATAACAGTCTATGGATGTATAAGCTATACAGTTATCACAGTAAGTATAACATTATATGGATGCTTAACTATACATTTATCAAATTAATTATAACAGTCTATGGAAGTAACTATACAGTAATCACAGTAAGTATAACATTATATGGATGCTTAACTATACAGTTATCAAATTAATTATAACAGTCTGTGGAAGTAACTATACAGTAATCAGAATAAGCATAACATTATATGAAATCACAGTAAGCACAACATTATATGGATTTGTAACTAAAGAGTTATCACAGAAAGTACAACAGTCTAGGGAAGTAAATTTACAGTTACTGTTATCACAGTAAGTACAACAGTCTAGGGAAGTAAATTTACAGTTATCACAGTAAGTACAACAGTCTAGGGAAGTAAATTTACAGTTATCACAGTAAGTACAACAGTCTAGGGAAGTAAATTTACAGTTATCATAGTAAGCATAATCAGTTTGTAGCTTGGATAGGTCAATCACCAAGATTGTTATGTTTAGGTTTTCACTGTAACAGTAAAAAAAAGATGACTTTGATGAAATATAATGACATTTTATTTCAGTAGAAAGGCAGATAATTTTGATCATAAAACAGTAACAACTATATATATAACCAACATAATGTGTGGGCTAATATAAGTCCCAAAAAGCTTCTTTACTTATGATTATATCAGGTTTCTATACATCAGGGGAATATGACATTTTTTACTCTTATATTGTGACACGCCTAAGATTATTCTTAAATAACACCCGTCTTCTATACGTAACATTCTATAGTGTATCAAATGTTTCAAAAATACAGAGCGTCTTATTACTGACATCAAGCCCCCGGACCAGGCGTTGGTGAAACCGTAGTGTTTATATTTCTTGATATTAAGGCCGTCTGCATGTATGCACATTTCTGAAGGGTATAAGTAAATAATCTTGAAAAAAAACGCCTTGGGGTCCTACTTTTATGTTTCTCTTGGATAGAGGAAACTAATGAATTTTGCTTTACTATATTCATGTAAACAAACTAAAAATTCTAAAGTAGGCATTTTAATTGTAAATGTTAATTAAACATAAAATCCTAAACTTTACTGCCACACCATAAAAGATCATAATGTGTCTGGTCGACTTCAAAAAGGCCTGCATGAAGTTGGTAAAAGTGAAACAAGAAACAATCAGAGCTAGACTAGCTGTTTTAGTGGTAGATTTTGTTTTGGTGTCGCTTTGTTATATGTATTATTTTTTTTTAGTTTTTCAGCTCAATGTTAAACTCTAAATAAGAAATACAACCCAATAACAACCTGTTGCAAAGCTCAGATAAACATAAAGACAAAAACACTTTCCTTATCTCCTATGCGAGAACAAATGAATATAAGTACTCTTTCTTCCCGAGTGGCATTCGGGCATGGAATGGGTTGCCTGAACAAACCAGGAAAACCATAAACTTAACATCATTTAAAACATTGATAAAAATGCAAGACTAGACTCGGACAACGGATGAACGTAGGACGCAATAATCTTCTCTATAGAAGGAACGTCTGTAATATATAAGATAATGTTGTTTTGCAGGAAATGAAAAAACTCCTACCTTATTTTTTAATTGGTTATGAAGCAGCAATTACTATTATCCATGACCACCTATTTAGGAGATTTTTTGGCCAGCATAAGGCGCATTGGCATTTCTCTACATAGTCAGGCACCCCTAAATTTAGGGTGAAGGGTCATGGTGTGTGGCTTAGCTAGGGGCAGGGGGGGGGTCTAAATTCAAAAGTCCG
Organism: Anisus vortex; assembly: GCA_949126835.1. Lineage (NCBI taxonomy): Eukaryota > Metazoa > Mollusca > Gastropoda > Planorbidae > Anisus > Anisus vortex. Next base: position 17,282,125 of record OX421493.1, read on the forward strand.
CCCCCCCCCCCCGGGCCCCTACTTGAGGGGGCCCCCAAAGGAGTCTCTGAAATTCTGAATTGTTTTTTCTTATGTCATAATGTTGAATGTCAAAATGCAGGGGCCCCTAAAGAGGCCAAGCCCCCGAGCCCCCAAATCCCTTGCAACGGCACTGGTCATGGGGGACATAATTCCTAATGTTTAGACTGCTTTTAACCAAAATAATATTGTTATTTCTTATAGGGCAACATAATAAAATACTTTATAAAAAAAAAATACCAAACCGTGTTCTGTCAGATTTACCTTTAGATTTTATTTTAATGACAACATTTGACAAATTGCCAACTAAAAGCATGAAGGAGTTCCGAACTCTGTCTTATTGGGTAACATAAATGCCTAATAAAAAAATCTTCAAAAACTCAGCTAAAATGCAAGTTCATTTATGCACGTATCCGTGTGATTTGCATATTTTAGAGATAAAATCTCGTAAGAATAATAATTAGAAACTAGACCTTGGTAGGGGGAAATGGGTGTATAAACAAGACATTGGTGTATTATATAGGCCTACAGTTCTCTTTCCTGGATAAAATGTAGGAGAGAAATAGATCAGTTTCTATACACTTTGATTTAAAATAATGTAAACATCCGCTTTGCGGAGACCCCCAAACCTACTCGAAACTTATTCATCACTACATTTTTGCTACAGCAAGGTTTCATATAACATGATAGAATATGATATATAACATGGTACATACATTATGTGTCATCGTAAACTCACTACACAAGGAAAAGATGTAGGACAAAGTTGGCATAATAGCTTATTGCTTTTTTTTCTTAGAATTGACAAACGAAATCGATAAGATGAAGTAAAGTGGTTCAATGAGCCTTCCGAATGTGAGTCTGTGGATCGCCAACAAGCCAATCAAAATGTTTGCAATGTTAATATAAAAGAGTTTTAAAAACATTCACTTTGAATGATTATATATACGATGAGGATGTGTTTTCTTTTGGTGCAAATAAAATATCATCTATATTGACTTATTACTGAAATACATTAGATATAGTATAAACTTAGTAAGCTTAAATTTACCTTCAAATAAATAGACTATATATATAGCTGAGCTTAATAGCTTTTAAGATGAATAATCAATGTGTAGCATAGGTGTAAAGTAAAAAATACAAGTTTGTTAGAGTACGTAATACAGGCTTTTTTGCAGCAGCTGGTTTAAAAAAATATTGTTACTTTATTCGTTGAATGCATAGGATATGGCAAAATAATTTAACTATAAACGCGCGGCGATATAAACAATTAAATAGCCCATTATTATTGAGGTACTAACTATTAAAATAATTGCAATAAACTTCGGTTTTTCAACATTTCACGGACAATTATGGTACTTTGGGTTAGTCGGCATGATAAAGTGGATATCTTACTAATTAATGCAATGGTCTCAAAAATTCAGATCAACTTTTACACGGAACAACTCAGAATAAGTTTTTTTTAGACACCGCCTTAAGGAGAGATGATTTACTAGGAGACTGTTGAAACACAATGCAGCATCAATACATGCCTTTGTTATAACGGTTCAAACTTTAGACTTTTACACTTAATCGGCGTCTGCATTTTATATTTAGATTGAAAGATCGTTGCAGTTTGACGTTGATCTATTTCCAGGCAGATTATGTCAATCACCTAAAATGTTGCTTGGTAGGAAATTTTGAATCAGATATGAGGAAAGAGATGTTGGGGTTTCGTGTGGGAAGGGGTGGGGGGGAGAACTTTAAATAAAATATTTAAGTTTGTCTAGACGGAAAAGAAACAGAAAAATACAAATGCAACTTGTTGGTCTACTAATGGCGTATTTTTTTTCAATTTATGCGCCGCTGTTTTATAGCAAAAGCTAGTGGGATTAGGTCTCGACTATGTACAGGTGAAAAAAGAGGAAAAGGGAAGAAGGAGCCCAACATTATTGGTCAAAATTCAGAACAAACACAAAATGAACTGATTCTACTTACTAAAAAACGAATACTATTTGTTGCCACCAGTGATCACTGCAAATAGATAAGTGATAATACTCGAACACAACGGCGACAGTTTCCCACAATAGTTAATACTAAATGTCTTTCACTGGCGATCTTTATAGTTTATATTATTGATCATAATATGTTCATTTTGTACCTAGACTAGTATTGTGTATGTAATGCCTAATGAAATGTAATTTTTTTTAGATACAAAAAGATGGCTTTGTGGTATTTGGAGACACTTCACTGAAGACAGATGCAGATTTGATGGACGTAAACAATGTCTTATTTCCAGCCATTGGACCTTGGGTGGCTTCTGTAGAGTTCGGAAACATTTTCTATAGGTATTTTTTTTTTAAATTTTAATTTTATCTAACAACTGACATAATTCAATTATCATTTTCATATATTATACACGTAATAAAAAATCCACCTAATTTATCCAGTCCATCCAGTCTGTCAAACTCAATTAATTCAATTAATTCAATTAATTCAATTAATTCAATTAATTCAATTCATTCAATTCATTCAATTCATCCAATTCATCCAATTCATCCAATTCATCCAATTTATTCAATTCATTCAATTCATTCAATTCATTCAATTCATTCAATTCATTCAATTCATTCAATTCATTCAATTCATTCAATTCATTCAATTCATTTAATTCATTCAATTCATTCAATTCATTCAATTCATTCAATTCATTCAATTCATTCAATTCATTCAATTCATTCAATTCATTCAATTCATTCAATTCATTCAATTCATTCAATTCATTCAATTCATTCAATTCATTCAATTCATTCAATTCATCCAATTCATTCAATTCATTCAATTCATTCAATTCATTCAATTCATTCAATTCATTCAATTCATTCAATTCATTCAATTCATTCAATTCATTCAATTCATTCAATTTAATTCACTCAATTCACTCAATTCAATCAACTCACTCAATTCATTCAATTCATACAATTCATTCAATTCATTCAAATTCATTCAAAATTATTCAAATTCATTTAAATTCATTTTAAATCATTCCAATTCATTCAAATTCATTGAATCAATTTAAATTCAATCCATGCCCATGCATCTAATCCAATGCTATTATATCAATCAAATATATAATTCAATGCATTTATTCTAATACCATCCATCTATAGCCATCCGATCCATGTAACTCTGTCCACCCAGTTGAATGGAACATAACAATATCCAATAAAATCCCATGTAATCCACCAAACATATTATATATAACCGTGGCCTTTTCCACCTAACTCCGTTCCTGTGATTGAATTTAGCCTTACCGTCCATTCGCCATGCATATGACTCAGTCCACCCTTTTGTTATGCTTAGATGCTGCAAAACTATCTTGGTTCTTTAAGGAGACAATTTGAAGACTTTCTCTAAAACACTAGGTCATTAAAGTAGACGACCTTCAGGTCAGAAACAGAAACAAACAACCACCTCACATAGTCTGTGAAAGAATACATTTTCAATATGCACCTGTTGCGTAATGTGTGCGAAATAATATGTGCTATAAAGTGTCTCAGTCGTTATAAATAGATACGCTGCGTGTCATTAAATATCGCTCCGAGCTCAGTGTGTCGCACGACATAGAGATTACAACACTATATCAATACATTTGTTTAAAGATATGTTGTTGTTGTTTGTTGTTGTTGTTGTTTTAGTGTTTTTATCTTATACATTACATATGCTCCTTCTATACAACAAGATTTATATTGTTTTTTCTTAAACGTTGTTAATCTTTTGAAGACACTATTTGCTAGAAATCAATGCTTACAAAACTAATATTTGTAACTAAATAGAAATAGACTATATAAATGTAATGAGCTGACTGTATTCTTATTGTGATTATTCATTCTCTCTGTTGTGTAAATTACTATTAGCCAGAAAAAAATATTTCACTAAATGGCATGTATACATTTTCTCTCTATTTCTAAATGTGTTAGCAGACATTGGTAACGCAGTATACTTCTGCTATGAAGTATTGTCTGTAATAGAAATATATATATAGTCTATATGTATTATTACGACAGACCCTTTCCTTCATAAGAAATTCTCAAGTTGAGATATCAATTCTTATCACAAAGGCGTTATATCAGTGGTCATCTATGCACTGTCAATTATGCCGCAATAGATAAGTTTATTATCTCACTGGTCAAGTCGTTTGATATGCTTTTCAAGTATTAATTCAATAACAATGTTAAATGACAAGCCAGCTTTTATTACCTTTTGTAGATAATTATTAAGTAGTAGATGACTGTAGAATAATGTGTACCGAATTGTACACTGTATTATTTATTTGGCTAGAGCCCCCATTCAGTTTATGAAATATTTATTTATTATGTTATCTTGTAGTTATTATAATTACTGCTTCAATTGGTAGTATCATTATTAGTTCATTTTGATATTAGTTGAGTGTAGTCTAGGTTGGTCCTGTTTCAAAATATCCCCTGGTAATCTTTATAACATTGATTAGAGTTTTGTTTGATTTCTTCAGGTGTATTTTTATGTTGGCTCAAATACACAGCAAGTATCGTGTTGTTATTGTGTAGTGTTGGCAATGATTATTACAGTATAAATAAAACACACACAATACTGGAACGTGAAGAACTGATATAAACCGAATTTTGTAAATAAACGAATTATTGGTTTAATCACAGAATCATCAATTAGAAATCCGAATGATATTTACACAAGTGGTTAAGGATAACACATGGTCCATAGAATGAATAAGAAATATATTCAATAGGTGATGAATAGCATTGATACTACTGGTAAAACATTATTTAATTTTTTATAGTATAAATCGGTAGGAATTTTATCGCAGAGCACAAGCTACATGTTAACTCGACGAGAGCTGCCAAAGAACTGACGAAACTTTCTACTGATTCGCATGGGTCTATAATCTGGGTCAATACGATATCATAACCGAATACAAGAGAGTACATTACATTATATAATAAAATACTAGCGTGCGATGGAATATCCAATTACGATCACTAGCAACGTCCGGTACAGTAGCTGGGGAAAACCAACGACATTGGCCTTCACAATAATACGTCAATATTGTCCGGTTATTTAACTGGGAAAAACCAACGACCTGATTAGCTGGGAAAAACCAACGACCTTGGCCTATGAAATATTTTCTATCCTTTCTACTGCAATTATACGATTAGTATCTATTTAATTATTGTACAATGTATACGTTTACGTTTAGTAACAGTATATAAGATAATGTAAAATGTGAAAAGAGCGAAATTTAGAAAGTCTTTTAAAGACTAGTCCCCCCCCCCCTTTTCAGTGCCTTTACAAGCTTATATGGCGCCCCAGGGCAAAAGTTTCAACGCCACCCCCTTTCATACTGTAACTGCTTGTTTAGTGCTAGATTTAGACTACATTTACCGCTGCCCTGGAAGTGCCGCCCCCGGGCATATGCCCCCTCTGCCCTCCCCTATGTCAGGGCACTGCCCCCTTTTCAACCCCACACAAACATACTCTCTCTTTGTTAGACAATGATAGGAACGCAAGATAAGTAAAGTATCCCATCCAGTTCAATTTCATCTATTGCAAATATGAAATAGCGTACACAAGTCGGTCTTAGCTAGAATTCGAACCACGGGATCTTCAATACGCTAGACGAGTGCGCTGTCTTTAGTTTGCCCTTTAGGTGTCCAAAAGTATAAACTTATCTGTAATGGGTAATGGCAGTTTAAATTTGATTCTAGTTTACTAGTCTATAGTTCATGATCTGTGATACAAAGTTTTTTACATCTATTTTTAACATTAAAACGTAGGCTAATATATAGAATAGTTTTTACATTATTCACATACGTCATTTGTAGGATAGGCATACACATAATTTAAAAAAAATCTAAATTTCATAAGATGGTATCTGTTAAACCTTCTGTGTCACGTAATAGTATGTGCAAAGGTTGAAGGTTTATGGCAGAGGTTCCCTTTAGTAGTACGCGAGGCCCAGGGGAGTGTCATATTTGAAGCTCGATACCTATGGAGGGCCGAGGGTCGTAAGTGTATTCTATCGTTTACGCCTACTACCCCTCTCGGGGCATAGGCCACCAACAAGGGCTCTCTAGCCACCCCGGTCCCGAACGAGTCTTTCCAATTGTCCCCAGGAATTACCTGATCTCTTGACGTCGGCATCCAGGTCACGTCGCCAGCTGTTACGAGGTCGGCCCCTCTTCCCTTGGGGGTTCCATGATAGGGACTGTCTGGTAATGTTGGAAGCTGGTTTTCGGAGTGTGTGCCCCAACCATCTCCATCTTTTTTGCATGATCTCCAGATCGGCTGCCTGTTGACCCGTGCGACTCCAGAACTCATCATTACTGATCATGTCCGGCCAGCGTATATGCAAAATTCTCCTGAGATATGAGTTTATGAAAGTCTGGATCTTCTTTGTGTTGGTAGCTGTGGTCCTCCACGTTTCAGCACCATAGAGTAAGACAGACTTCACATTTGAGTTGAAGATCTTGATCTTTGTTTTCAGGGATATATCTCTTGAGCTCCAGATATTCTTAAGCTGGAAGAAGGCTGTCCTGGCCTTGCCCATTCTTGCCCTTACATCGGCGTCGGTTCCACACTTCTTATTGACGATGCTGCCTAGATATGTGAATTATTCTATTTCTTCTAGCGCTTCGCCATTGAGAGTAATAGACGATGTGTTTTCTGCGTTGACCTTAAGGTACTTGGTCTTCCCTTTGTGGACGTTGAGGCCATTGCGAGTGGAGTTTTCTGTCACAATGTTGGTCTTTTCCTGCATCTGCTGCTGAGAATGTGCGAGTAATGCCAGGTCATCCGCAAAATCTAGATAGTATAGTTATGACCATAGCGTCCACTGGATGCTATTACGCTTATCTGATGTGGATGTCGTCATGACCCAGTCTATCGCTAGCAGAAACAGAAATGGCGACAGTAAACAACCTTGTCTCACTCCTGTCCGTACTATGAATGCCTCTGTTGGGTGGCTTCTATGGATCACTCTGCATTTCAATCCTTCATAAGAATTCTTAATTATAGAGGTAATTTTCCCATAGTGTCTTAGCAGCCTCCAAAGTGATTCCCTGTCTACGCTGTCAAAAGCCTTTTCATAGTCGATAAAGTTGACATATAGGGGGGAATTCCACTCGAGCAACTGCTCCAGGATGATGCGCAGTGTAGCTATTTGGTCAGTGCAGGATCTATCCCAGCGGAAACCAGCTTGTTGATCTCGCAGCTTCGTATAAACAGCACCCTGCATTCTGCCAAGCAGAACACTTTTCATGGGATTGATAGTAGAATAATTCCTCTATAGTAAGAGCAGGACCTCAAGTTACAATTCTTAGGGAGTTTAATGAGTAGTCCAACTTTCCACTCTGTTGGGACTTGCTCCTCTGCCCAGATCTTTTGGAAGAGGGGGTGTAAGAGCTCGACTGTAGTCTCCACGTCCGCTTTCAGTGCCTCGGCAGGGATATCATCTGGTCCAGGTGCTTTGCCGCTTTTAAGCTTCTTGATGGCTTGGCGTATTTCTTCCTTTGTAGGCACATTGCAGTCTATCGGCAGGTCTATGTCCGCTGGCTGGATATCAGGTGGGTCTGGTGGGGCTGGCCTGTTGAGTAGCTCTTCAAAGTATTCCACCCATCTTCTCTTTTGTCCTTCGTCATCAATTATCTGCTTTCTTTATCTTTCACCGGTCTTTCAGGTTTACTAAACTTCCCAGATAACTGCTTAGTGATGATGTACAAGTCTTTCATATTTCCATTTCTGGCTGCTTCCTCAGCTTCTGCAGCTAGAGCATCTGCATAATTCTTTTTGTCAGCTTTGATGCTCTTATTTACACTCTTGTTTGCTTGTTTGTATTGTTCCTGTGCCTTGGCCTTCTCTGCACGTGTCCGCTGTTGTTTAGTACTGCCTTCATTTCTCTTCTCTGTTCTATTTTCTTCAGGGAGACCGTTGAGATCCATTCCTTGTGATTGCGTTTATGTGGGTCCAAGACGTCCTGGGAAACTGTCTTTATTGTTGTTTCCGCTGTACTCTATTCCTTGTCTACTGATGTTTCTTCTTCATCCATCATTTCATGCAGGACTTGAAATTTGTTTGCAATGCCAGCTTGAATTCCTCGCGTTTGGTTGGGTCTCTGAGAAGTATTGTGTTGAACTTCTTTTGCTGTTTAATTTCGCCTGTCCAATTCCTTCTAAGTTTAAGCTTGACACGTGCGACAAGAAGGAGGTGGTCAGAAGCCACATCCGCTCCTCTCCTAACACGTACATCTTGCAGGGACTATATTCTATCACAATTTCCGGGCTTGTCTAATGCTGAACGCCTTCTTATAGTTTTTACAAAACATCGTAGGCCGTCTTATGTAGGGTCGCGTTGGCTGTTTGATAACGTTACGTTATGTTATTGTTACTATACTGATTTAGTGTCTTTAATCAAGTAAATAATTATTGATTCAGAAAAAAAATTGTGTGCAAAATCAACTAACCAGATAGTAATCATATCGGCTAAAACTGTTGGAGTCCTTGCGCAATCAAATCGCGGCTTAACCCCATGTTTTCAATAGTTATTTATCGGTACTATTTTATTTTCCTTGGTGCTGTGATTCCCACATTGCTCCATGCTTAAATCCTTGTCAAGTGAACTCTTTAACTTTCCACCTGAAATATGTCCTGATACCCACAGGTCCTAGTGCAACTCTTATGATAAAACTACTTATTGTTGATGCAACTTCATTAAAAATAAAACACACAAATTTGCGTTTATTGTGTTCTTGCTAGTAAAAGCATAAAGAGTTGATTGTTTGGCTTTTAAAATTACACAATCCATTACATTGCTTTGCATGTCCGTGTATAATTATTATAGTACTAGCTAAATTGCCCGGCGTTGCCAGGGTAAACAATTAAGAATACAATGATAATTGAAGAACAAATGCCACATACTTTCTGTTTTGAAATATATTATATAGATAACATATTTATGTTGTCAGTTAATTAACTTTATTTTGATGCTCACGCGTATGATTAATTATACTAAATTAATAGTTAAAACAAACTACTATTATTATAGATATTTACCTATTTTTAATTTAAGCAAAGTAGTTCTAATAATGTGTGCCAGTCGGGGACATTTTTGAAGGAAATGATATCATCGGGAAGCAAAGCCATGTAACCATTATCCCAGTCGATGACTCGAACCACTCTGCTATGGTGAACGCACATTTTGCACACGTAGGAAGCAAAATCGCAAAAGTAAAAAAAAATAAAAAAATAAAAAAAAAAAAAAAATTAAGCCAAGTGTCATTAACTAAGCCAATGGGAATCCGACTTTACACACACACTTTATAAATATCATTAAACATAATTACCGTTAGTGTATTTATTTATTTATATTATGCTTGTTCGCTATAGGCACCTAGGCCGTTTGACCGATCGGCACAAAAGTTATATCTATAAATTGGAAACGTCCTCAAAACTTTTTTGTTTATTATATAAACGATATTGTTTAATTCGTTGTTTTTTTAAAAATCAACTTAGATCTATTGATAATCACCGTATGTTTAAGTACTAAACTGAGCGCCACGTCATAATGATCTCCCTTTGAAATGATTTCAATTAAAACAAAACAAAATCTAAATACCGAAACATAAGTTCTCACTACAGTTTTTATTGTACAACTGTTAGTTATTGTTTTCTTTGTCTTTTAAATAAACACATTGTAATCATTCGTTTCTCCGTCATTTTGACGGGCATAACCACTAGTATATATATTTTTCTGATAGGTTGTGCTCTTTCAGTAAAAATTTAAAGCAGTATTTTCGACATGGTCCACTTATCGCCATAAAAAGAATTCAGAAAAGTATCAAGTTCGACATTAACTGCGTAGTTTTTATTACCTGGTCTCTCTTTAAACAGTCTGTGGTTGAAGATTAAGGGAAACTCTATATTATTACAATACCCACTTTGAGCTCTATTAGGTTTCAAGCTTTGATTTAGTTAGTTTAAAGTTACTCCTGACATATACGAACTTTACGTCTGAATATGCTGAATGAAGAAACTTTCTGACTATAAAGTATTAAGTGCGCATTAGAGCAGATCTAGTTTAAAATAATCTGAATTGGCAACTATAAGAAAAAAATATCCATCAGAAACGAATGCGACAAACCGTTTGTTTTTTTAATTTGCTTCTCCCACTGGAAAACTGATATAATGACATCTGCGATAAAACAACATGGCCTGTTATTAGGAGATTGAAATTATTGTATGTTTTAATTCAATTGAAATGACTGCTATCATAGCATGGAATGGGTTGCCTGAGCAATCCAGTAAAACCAATAACCTAACATTATTTAAACACCCTAATCAAAATACAAGACTAGACACAATACGTTTAGAACGCAATAATTTTATGTATAGAATTAAGAAACGTCTGTAAAATTTATAATCCATAAAATTGATATATTTTTATATAATGTAAAAAAAAATATGCAAAAGAATAAACAAATCCTACAATTTCTGAGGCTCGTTTTCGGTCAGCGAGAAAACCTGTGTTTTATTATGGAGTTATAGTAGCGAACCTAGATCTTAGTATTAGTTGACAACGTTTTTGACTTTTTACATCTTTTATGGCCTACGCTAAAAACAATTTGTTGTATTAATATTTGAAAAAAACAACGTATTCTTTTGACAACTTCTTATTATCATTACCACAAGATTCTATTATTATTTTATATACATATGTATTGTTTCAACTGCTACTTTCATTACCGTTCCCTCTACTCATGGAATTGGGAAAATGAAAGGGTGGAGGGCGGTGGGGGGAGGAGAAGCAAGTGGAATAGCCTAGGGCTGTATATTTATACAGCCTGCTTGCCATCGTTGTGTTACATTTGTTTCTTCCATAAAAACATGTTTATTGCATACAGGCTTTACGTATGAATTTTGTTGTTTTATAGATTGTTATCTGTTCGAGGGTTGTTTCTTTATTACATATACTTAGTAAAATGTACATGTTAATTTAATGTAGAGAACATGTTTGTTTATTCTAAATGTCTAGACATGTTTGTTTTAACCATGTTGTTGTTATTATTTTTTAAATGTTTATTTCAGGTTGACTTCCGATTCACAAGTGTTAAATAATTTGACCGACATATCAAAGAATTTCCAAGACTTTTCTTCAAGTTTCATTCCGAGCTACGCCCTTGTTGTGACCTGGTCAGAAATCGGGACAGTGCATTTTGGTACTGATGATGATACAAAGGTGGGTTATTGGCAGTTACGTCAATTGGACTTTCCTTACATCACATAAAAAAATGCACAAATATTCTTTTATCGCCAGAATGGGGCTAATTAGGCTATCATGGTAGTCTCATTGAAATTTGCCTACAATGGGATTGTGTGGTCATCGCAACGTCCCAGGCGCTTTTGCTTTTAATTTCCCAAAACAGAATGTCAGGTAGTCGTCGGGGCTGCGGGTGATAACTCAAGAACGCAATCTATATCTGGAGTCTTAAACATGCAACCATATTATAAAAAAAAATAACAATTCATTTTCTTTTTCATCGGTCATTTATTTGTATTTTAAACATAACTTTGACTTTTTCAGTAATTAACCTAATAATGTACTTACACCCACTATCTGATTGAAAAACAAATTACATAACACTGTACCACGTTTATTATTTTACAAATGGGTCTACATATTCTTCTTCTTCGTTCTCAAGTGTTATAATTGGATGATTTAGACAAGTCCAATACGTGTAATGAACTGCAAAGTATCTGTCACTTTCTCCAGTCCACCAGAAAGTTTGTTATTGAGGGTAGCTTCCTGGTGCCATATGGCTGATTGGGTAGAGTGGTACAGGAGTGCAGGTTTGAAGGAATTGTTCCACATTGTCAGGAGCTGTTCCGCAGGGGCGCAATATTAATTTTAAAGTAAGCATCACTGTTGGGGTTGTTTTGTTGCAGCTCAGACAATCTTTCGGATTAATTTCTTTTAAAGAATAGATTTGATTTCTTCAAGGTGTAGGGATAGGTCTGTCTGTTTTTGTCTGCCTCCAATTTTCGCCAGGCTGTCAGCAGTGTCGGTTTCTTCATTTTGCACATGCTCAAGGATCCGTTGGAGAACCAGTTCATTTGCCACTTTGCTCAGTTTTGCCAAGTCTGCTTTGGGAGATTGTGTTGGTTAGAACGTTTGAGTCATTGTGTGACTTTAGCAAATACAAATACATATGATACTGCGGCTTTCAAGATACTTCGGATGCACTCGTGTGGCATATAGAGAAATTTAAGAATTGATAGCTATTCTTTGGATGCATTTACCATTCGATTGGAAACATTTAACTGGTTGTGAACATGGCCTAGTGGGTAATCTTTCCTTTGTTTTCGGGTCTCGTGCCGAGTCACATGAAGGGCCTTCTTTTCAAAGGAGAGATGGACCCGATCACCGCCCTTGTTATTTTAAGCTAAAGGGAGGGTCGACATAGCGAATTAACATAAAAAGGGACTTGTCTCACTAAGCACGATAGTCCATAGATAAACTAATTTGGTGTGGTCTTTTGTAATTGCCAACAACAAATATCCAAACCCGCCCTCATTTGACACACACCAACTTCCTTTTACAAGGATAAGAGACATCATGGACAATTTGGGCCTTATGAGCCCCTCCCCTTGACTTCACCATTAAACAGGTACCGGCTTGGGGGACGTTTTGGTAAATGTGATGGGGGCGGGACTTGTCGGTGTTTTTGAAAGAGAAAATAATTTCATTAAAACCAACTCCGCCTACTACCCGCCTTTTTAGTTCAGACGAAGACCGTATTACAAATGACATATTTATATAGCGCTATTCACAGAGCCGGCTCTAGGGTTTTTGACGCCCTAGGCGTAAACAAATTCTTCTTAGTCTTTATCGCTCCCCGTGGAGCATAAGGCAGCAACAAAGTTCCGCCAGGCCTCCCTATCCTGGGCGAGCCATCGGATTTCGTGCCATGTTTTATTTGTGGCCTTTGCTTCCTCGTCCATCGTCCTCCTCCACGTTCCCATTGGCCTTCCCCTTCGTCTTTTTCCTGGTGGTGTCCATTTCAATGCGCTGCTTGGGAGCCTCATTTTGTCCATGCGTAGGATGTGACCCAGCCATCTCCATCTTCTTTTCATTATTTCATCGATAATGAAGCTTATTCCAGTTCTTTGGTGGACTTCGATGTTGGAGATGTGGTCCTCCCAGCCGATCCTTAGTATACGTCGGAGACATCTACCTTCAAACCCTCTAAGGCGGCCTTCAATTTTGGTATTGGTCTTCCAGGTCTCTGCAGCATAGAGAAGGACTGAGCGTACATTTGACTTGTATAGTTTCAGTTTTGTTCTTAGTTGCAGAGAGGATGACTTCCATATTTTCCCCAGTTTGTTGAAGGCCTGAGCTGCCATAGCTAGTCTGGTGGAGATTTCCATGTCTATGCTTCCATTAGCAGAGATGTAGCTGCCAAGGTATTTGAAGTTTTCAATCTCTTCCACCTCCACACCATTGGCACTTGTCCTCTTAGAGCTCTTTGTCTTAACTTTCATGATTTTTGTTTTCCCTGAGTTGATCTTTAAGCCAACACTTTTGGCTATTTGTTCTACTCTTGTTGTCTTCTCCTGGATATCTGGTTGAGAATGAGAGAGCAGAGCTATGTCATCTGCAAAATCGCAGTCTTCTAGATAGGAAGTTAGTCCCCATACTAGGCCTCGAGGTTTATCTGCAGTAGCTCTCCTCATGACCCAGTCCATTACTATTAAGAAGATAACAGGTGATATCACACATCCTTGTCGGACACCTGTTTTCACCTGGAACCATTCACTCTGTTGGTTTTCATGGCGTACACAGCACTGGTTTCCAGTATAGATGTCTTTCAGGTTGTTAATGACTTTGCCTGGGAATCCATATGATTCCAGAATTGTCCAAAGTGTTGGGTGGTGGATGCTATCGAAAGCCTTTTCAAAATCTATGTAGTTGATGTACAAAGAGGAGTTCCATTCCAATGACTGTTCCACTATGGTACGCAGGACAAAAATTTGATCATTGCATGATCTTCCAGCTCTGAAACCAGCTTGTTCTTCACGTAGGACTCTCTCTATTCCTGTTCTCATTCTCATCAGTAAGATTCTACAAAAGATTTTTCCTGTAACAGACAATAGGTTTATGCCTCTCCAATTCTCACAGAGGGTTAGGTCGCCTTTCTTGGGAACTTTGACAATAATCCCTCGTTTCCATGAGGTAGGTACATGTTCTTTGTCCCATATTTTATTAAAGAGTCCTATAAGTGTTCTTGCACACAGGGTTGGGCTGGACTTGAGCATGTCTGCCGTAACTCTATCCTCTCCTGGCGCCTTATTTCCTTTTGTCTGTTTAATGGCTTCTATTATTTCTTGTTCCATAATGGGCCCTTTAGACACTTCAATCTCAAAACCCATGTCTGTGATGACAGCCTCTGTTTCTGGGTCCGGTCTATTCAGGATATCTTCAAAATGTTCTGCCCACCTCTGGAGCTGGTCTTTCTCTGTCGTCAGATTATTTCCATTTTTAGCTTTAACAGTCGTCGATTTGCTCCTTAGACCTCCCGTAAGGGACTTAATAATTTTGTAGACTGTTTGGTTGTCGCCTTTATCAGCTGCTACTTGTGCCTCTAGTGCCATGTTGTCTATATAATCTCTTTGGTCTTGTCTTGCACTTCGCTTTACTCTAATGTTGAGTCTTTTGTAATCCTGTCTAGCTTCTGAATTTCTTTCTCCATTTTTGGTGAGCATTTTTCGCTTTGCCTCTTTCCTTTGTTCTATGAGGCTCCATGTGGCATCTGAAATCCATTCCTTTCTCTGTCTTGTTTTGTGTCCTAGTGTTGTTCTACTGGTTTCGGTGTATACATTTAAAATCGTATCGCAGTGTGTGTTAATGTCGTCCTCTAAAAGATTTTCTAGTAGGCTGAATCTATTCTGTAGTTCCAACACAAAACTGTTTTTTACTAGTGTATCTTTTAATTTGGAAGAGTCATAGAGTTGGTAACTAGTAGTTTTGGTAGCTTTCTTTAGTTTGAGTTTGAGTTTGCATAAGACAAGGTTATGGTCACTACCAATGTCAGCACCCCTAATCGCCTTGACATCTTTCATACTTCTTCTCCACTTTTGGTTGATGACAATGTGGTCAATCTGATTCTTTGTCCTGTTGTCAGGAGAGGTCCAGGTGGCTTTATGAATATTCTTGTGCTGGAAAACACTACCTCCTATAACCAGCCCATTCTCTAGGCATATATCAATGAGGCGTTGGCCATTGTCGTTTCTTTCCCCCATGGCTTCCTTGCCCATGCAATACTCATAACCACTGTTGTCACATCCTATCTTTGAATTTAGGTCTCCCATGATTATCATAATATCATGTCGAGGAGATTTATCTATCTGACTTTGCAGGTTATGATAGAACATGTCTTTTTCATCTTCTGTTGCTTGTTCTGTGGGCGCGTAGCACTGTATGACAGTAATCTTAGCATATGTTGAGAAAAATCTTGCTCTGATTATTCGGGCATCAATTGGCTCCCAGCTCAACAGACTTTTCCTTGTCTGCTTGTCCATGATAATACCTACACCTTCCTGATGCTGACCGTCAGATCTTCCAGAGTAAACTATGGTTTGGCCTGATGCCAGAGTTACCATTCCCGAGTCAGTCCACCGCATTTCACTTACACCCAATATGTTGACTTTATAGCGTACCATTTCTTTGGTTACTTGGGCAGTTTTTCCTGATTCGTACATGGTGCGTACATTCCATGCTCCAATTCTGATTTCTTTTCGAGGGGTCGCCAAGGATTGTGTCAGAGGAGAGACTTCCTTTCGGCTTTCATCTCGCCTCGTCATATCAGGCAACACAGCCTCAACCCTCAGCTGAGCTCCCATAATAGTTTGGCTTTTGGATATTTCTGTTGCTGTTTCTGTAGCTTTATGTTTTTTTACATGGCAGGTTGCTAGCCTAGCGCATAACCGTCTAGGGAGGAGTTCCCCTCTCAGCTCTCAGGATAGCTGCCTTTTTTCGGGTTATGTTCCCTAGCCTTTGTGGATCCCTCCACTTCCTGCAAGGCAGCAGGTACTGATTTTGGTCCGCCCCGGGTATTTGATTTCCCCGGTACCTACCATATCTGGTGGGCTTTCCCCGATCCGCCACCTGGGTAGGCGCCCGATGGGAGATCAGTAACTCCACTGCGCCCTCATTAAAGTGCCTTCGGCGGGATCTACCGGGTATGGAACTTCGAAAATGTGTTTTTGTTTATAATTATTGTTTTAGCCCAACAAAGAATTTCATTTTATAACCTTTGATTGATGACTGTGAAATGTAAATAAAACAGTTGAATGAAAAGTAACAATGGCTTTGCATTATAGATTAATCATTAGAAATCTAAATTATTTTTTTAGAAAAGTTACATAGCACACAGTTTTACATTAGATTTATGGGTTTATAGGTTTTATACCTGCATTATGTACAGTTCTTTTAATAACAAACTGAAACTCGCAGTTAGATTATACATATTTTGTTTCTGTTTTTATAATACTTAAAAAATGCACAAAGACTACTTGATATTGGATTTTTGTTTTCTTAACTATGGTCCAAAAGTCACTTTTAAATACTGATTTAATTACCAGTATTTATACTCATATAGAATAAAACCCTAACGGTACTTTTCTTGCTTTCTGCTTATCAAATTCTTGTATGATAACATTGGAGTCTAACTAACTTGCTATGTCACTTTCAATATAAATTGTCGCCAGACCCGAAAGTCTGTCCTTACACATTGTGCTACGCATTGTACTACTAATTAGCTTAAGTTTTGAAAAACTTCGTTCAGCACTAGATACGGAAAGTGGCAACGTAAGCAAAATATGAAGGGCTACACAAATGTTAGGAAATCAATTTTTAAGATTCTGTTGGTAAATGTAGTTAATGACTTCTTCACGGTTTGATACTGAGTCATGGAGATGATGAGATACTGCTCTAAGTTCAGAACACTGTCGTACAGCAGCAATGTCAGATTCATTCAATTTAAACCTTCATCTTGTTCAATTGTTAATGGTTTTACCAAGTTTTTGCACATTGACTTAACCCTCTGATGTAGTCATGTTTTTAAGGTGAGAAATGATGTAAAAAAAAATCAAAAGACACCAGATACTTTATTTAACTGGGAAAATATTTTTTTTACAGCATAAGCAGCTGTGTCTAAAGCAGCAACATAAAAGCGGATCTTGAAACTTTCAGAGGGGTCACCGGCAATATTTAGGCCTACAGATTCAACTGTTGATTCGTAATCAACCATGTTCTTCTTTTTTTTTAAATTCCAACCTACTCATTCTCAAATACTGGTTCTATTCCATGCAACTTCTTATGCTACTTCATTAGCATCAACCAGAACTCAATTGAACCGCCTAGTTCGCCTATATGGATGAGCCGGCCCTGTCTATTCATAACAAAGTCTTCGAATGCACTTTACATCTAATATATGTCAATAAAATAAATCGAAGAAGTGTTCAAAAAAGTTTATATCGTCAGCTTGTCTTGTTGTGTTCGGAAGTTCATTCCGCCACAGAGGTGCTAATGTTTCTCTATCAACGCTCGGCACATTGAGCTGTAGATATATCCTTTTTGAACGCAGTCTTATCTTTTTTCTGATGTGTGCAACTCGACCATGGATCTCATGTATTATGATTTTATTATGGTACGCTTGGGATCGAATTTGTTAAAAGTTCGGATCTACTGACGTTTTGTTTGTATCTGTGATTCTTGACTTCATTCCACGTTATGTTACTTGAATAAGATTTGGTTTGGATATTATTGTGTTGTAGATACCTGCTATTTCACACTGTGGATGTTTATGTGCATTATTGTATCCTAATAGGTTTCTGGAGCCTCAGTTTCTAAGGAGGTTCCGCCGTATATCATTTTGACTCTTGTTCAGAAGACCTTGTCGGTCCATAGCATTTTGTAAGTAAAATTGATCCATAGGACCTGTGAATCAGCGTTCACCATTTTATTGTTGTCGCTGTATACTAGGTGGTTGTGAGGCCAGCACTATGCACAGCCGCCTTTAATTTATCCTAACTACGATCATATACCCATCAGAGCTGTGACACGCACAGGGAAAAAATTCCTAACCTGTACCATGAATCGAACCCAGGACCTTCGGTTCGCTGTCGCTCGGCCACTGTGCCACTGTGCCCATTGTATTGTACACCTGTATTGTACACCTGTATTGTACACCTGTATTGTACACCTGTATTGTATGTATTGTACACCTGTATTGTATGTATTGTACACCTGTATTGTATGTATTGTACACCTGTATTGTATGTATTGTACACCTGTATTGTACACCTGTATTGTACACCTGTATTGTACACCTCTATTGTACACCTGTATTGTTTGTATTGTACACCTGTATTGTATGTATTGTACACCTGTATTGTATGTATTGTACACCTGTATTGTATGTATTTTACACCTGTATTGTACAACTGTATTGTACACCTGTATTGTACACCTGTATTGTATGTATTGTACACCTGTATTGTATGTATTGTACACCTGTATTGCATGTATTGTACACCTGTATTGTATGTATTGTACATGTAGCGTTTTGGGACAAGATTAACACCACACGAACTAAGAAAGGTTTTTAAATGTAATCCGCTCTTATAAGATACTATAATCATCTCATGTGTACGTACAAACCACTGACACTATGTGCCACTATTGAATGTCTGATTGGAGTAAGAATGTGTCTTTCCTTTCTATCTCATATATTATTTAACATTAAAGTATTTAGCTTTGCATTGAATTTTATTTACATATATGTATACGTTCTGCATGCTTATCAGTATATTACTTATTGTTATACGATTAGTCATTGATATTAGTTCCCATTCATGTATATTATAAATGTTGTAACACGTGTGTGTTCCTCCCCCTCCCCGCCCCACGCCTTCGGAACAAGGCCAGGGTCATACCTGACGCAACCAAGCTAATTCCCCCCCCACCCCACAGTCTCTTTGACCAGATCACAGGAAATTCACATCTCAATGACGGTTCTTCCCCTGGTCAGAGAATAGGGAACTTGGAATCTTTGATGCAGGACCCCGACGGACAAGAGAGAAAACTCTGACCAACAACACAGGGCCTTCGAAGTTTCCCTACCGCCGCGTCTACTCCCCCCCCCCCCCGCACCCCCTCCCCACTACCGTTTGGTACTTATTTTCACATGCCAATCAATCAAATGTTGAATTGAAGAGACATGTTGACCAATCGGATACGCTATCTACTGGTCAATCTTACCCTTGCCCCTCCCCCCTCATTACAATCACGTGGGGAGTTGCAACCTAACTTGTTGTTTAACATGTAATGTAAGTTACTTTTAGGTCAGTCTGGCTTAAGGAGTCTCGAGGGTTGAATGCCCCGAGCTCCAACAGCACCACGCGGTGCTACAGTCTGTTGTAGAGTCCTTGTTAGGACTATCTGCTACATATAGTTTAAGCCTATGATTAAATGTACACTCTTTATCACTTGTATTTGGATTGTATGAATTATGTGCTCATGTCATCAATGATTGAATACGGACTTTCACGTGAATAAAATATTCGTTGTTACAATACGCCTTGCTTATCGATTGATAGAATACCTGTTTGTGTGACGTCCAGTGACAGTGTCAATTAGTCAACAGTTTAACTCAACCTACGTATTAACGAGTCAAAACGAAACCTGGATATAAATTTGTCTTAGAATCACCTAGGAATCATCTGCACTTCGGGACCACATACCACCTAGAAAACCTGCCTAAATCACCCCTCCCCATCACCCTGTGTACCTGCTGAGTTATCCACTAAGTCTGCACTGACAGCCTATACGCTAATTGCAGGCCCGGTGACAGCATCTTAGACCAGCACGCCACACCTGTGGGCTCGTGCCGGAATTAGTCTCGCTTGACGTACATGGATAAGTACTGACGCTCAACATTGAACGCTGTGCTATGATATTCTTCACGTGATGAAAGACTGGGGGCTTAAGGTTTCATCAGGTGAGCGAACTGTGTTATTTGACTCCACTGCAAACACTCATCTATCATCGTAGAATTATACGTCAACTCTTGTTTCTGCCAACGCTATACGATTGAAATATATCGCCTTGCCTGTTCGGATTATTTGCTGTATTACGTGGCTTCACGCCACAATAACAAAATCGCCACTCATGTTTGGATAACTTGCTTTATTATGTTAGATGTCGGCCGAAGTGCCACTAATAACAACGTCGTTTTCCTGCTCGGATTAGCTCCCGTACAACTCTGCACACTATAGGCTTGCCGAATGCCGATAGTCAATAGGCATATCGCCATTTCTGCTTTGGATTAGCTCATGCGTAACGAAATTATTTGCCAGATCGGGCATAACTATGTCCGCCAAATACTGTGAACCAGTACCCGCCCTGAGAAATACTGCAAATATTCGCGCCCACCGGACCGCAATCCAGCCTGCAATCTTCAACATTGCATATGTTCGCCCATTCAGCTATAATTCTTGGATACTTTCAGCCACGTTCGCTCTGGATTAAACTGTCATGTGCAGTACGTTTCCTGAAAGCTGACATTATTGCCTTTAGATTGGAGTATATTAACTGTTATCGGATTACCATGTGTATATATTAACTTTTGATGAACTGTGTTCCTTACACAACGCGTTGGATAATAAATGTGTTAGATATAAAGACTGCCTACGGGCCAATTGACTGTTCTTATAGCGCTACACGGCCGATGTCATCTGATGTGCCAGACCCACTCTGACGTCAAGACTCAAGATCCGCGGTCTAGCGTGAAAGAGAATGAATGTCTATAAATAAAACAGTAAGTGGCACAGATGTAGTGGTCAAATGTACGTACAAGAAGATTATTGGTAGCGAATTAAATAATTGCTCTTTATCAGTTTTACAAATTATAAAATTGTAATAGAGAAAGTAAAATGATTTTATCTTATTCTTACACAGTAGCCAAAGAAATTGACGCCCCACTGCCAGTCCCCCTACCTCTCAGCCCCCCCCCCCCACGATGCCAGGTAAAACTAAATCTGCCCTGGGCATCTGGTCAGCGAGACATGACGCGTGTAAGGGCCGTAACTCGCCCCCCCCCCCCACTTTCTCTCCCAGTCGATAAACTGTATTGAACTGTTAAACAAGGAGAAATGTGTTGCTTGAGAAAAGAAGAGAAGCGAATAGTGTAACAATTAAAGTGAAGCTATGTCCGTGTTTTAGCTCTAGGGCCCAATAATTGCAAACAAACGACAACATTGATACAATTTCCTGGGCTATCGCGCCAGAGGTGTCTTGACTATCGCCTTACTCCGCCCCCCCCCCTCGCCCACTAGGAGTCACTCGCACATGTGAACTCAGAATCAATGTGATCAGAAACACTAGTGTAGGCTTGTGTTAGGTCAGCTGCACGCGCTCTCACAATGCCCGCCCCACCCCTGAAGAACTATCACTAGACCAGTAATGCATGTACCTACGTTAAGCAAAGGAACCCGCGCCCCACCCTCTATGACTCCGTCATAGATCCCCTCATATTTACGTTGCGATCCCAGATCCCCTCACCTGTCCGCTTTAGCGTGAGTCAGGGAGTGAACTGGTGGACCTGATAGTTCGATCAACAATTCGATCCCTATCAACCAGTTCTGGCATCCCGTCACGGAATTCCTCCAGATTCCGTAGAAACTACTGCCGAGGTCAATTAAGTGAATCCCGCATTAATAGCACATAGAAAGCATGAAAGAAATAGATTTCTTAGCTAGTGCCTATCAATATATGGAAAGTAAGGACATAAGACAGTCACAGACACGATAAAATGAATAAACCGTGTCAATAGCTCGCAAATAAATGGGACGAACCTAGACTAAGCATTATGCCGGAATAGATTTAAAGTACTGTAAGAAACGCTAAAGCATGCCTTTCTCCTCCGTCCATAACAGAAAAACGTAAAAATTCGCCCCGTCACCCCTTACCGCCTTGTCTCGACCTCCCCCCTCTTCCCCATAGCGATGACCACCCGCTTCGCTTCGATGGTCCAGAACTCTCATAGTGTAAATAGTGGTGCTCGGTAAATTTGGCAATGGTAAATTCGGAACCGGTATTTAAGGCAAGGT
The DNA here is from genome assembly GCA_949126835.1 of Anisus vortex. NCBI lineage: Eukaryota > Metazoa > Mollusca > Gastropoda > Planorbidae > Anisus > Anisus vortex. Next base: position 17,304,336 of record OX421493.1, read on the forward strand.
GATTTTGGCAAAGGTAATTTCGGAATAGGTAAATTCGGCAAAACACGCAAAGCGGTAAAATTGGCAACGGTAAAATTGGCAATCATATAATATCCACTGTTTTTATTAAAAGTATTGGTTAGACTACACTCTAGTCCATGGATAGGCAACCTATGCAATGCGTGCCATACTTGGCACACAGAGTGTTTTTAAATGGCACATGAAAGACCACCAAAATGGTGAAAAGAGCATGATAACATTAAGGAGCAATTTTACACGTTATTTAATTGAACGTCATCTAATGATCAAAGACAAACATTTTAAATAGGCGCCAAATGTACCCCTTCCCCAGCCCTGGCGTTTCTTCCCACCCCCTCAAGTTACGCCTCGGCAAATGTAAAGGTACGCCTATGTGTGTAAGGTAGCCAAATTGACTTTAGGCATCAAAGCATACGTTTGTCTCCCCCACGATATTACGTAACTCTGACTACCTGACCGCCACCCCTACACCGTATGATGCTGGTTGTGTAAACAAGAGCAAACGTAGAGTGCCCCCTCCCCTCCCGCCCCCGACCAGACTCTCCTTTCAGGCACGACCATAAACTAAGTCCTTTACGAATGAGCCCAGGTTTGTTTAGATCGTACGGGAAAAATTGCAAACACATTACAACCCTCCTACTTTATATATCTATCAAAAACGAACACAGTCCTTATTCCCCTCTCCCGAGATACACGAATTTTCTTGACCGGTTACGTCAGGGAGAGTTAAGGAATTACTTTGCTGACCTATAGGCCTATTCTCTCAACACGGGTTGTTGAGTGTATGTGTGGGGAGGAGGGAACACATGGCCACCATAAAACATTTTATCACATTCCATTGCAGTCGACTATTTGCCGACAATCAGTAGGTTAACTTTTGTCTTTGTAGTTTTAAACCTTGTACCTTCTATGTTATAACGATACAAGTATACATTACTTAGACATATAGGCCTACAACAATACATAATAGTTGGCTATATTTGACACAGAAACCTCGATAACTTACAAGATATTTGTAGCTAAATGTGCCTTATAGCCTAAGTAAATTGGTTTAAACATTGAAAGTACTTTTATACAATTTAAATGTTTTATTTACAACTCTCGTTTGTAATATAATTTAAATATATAAGAAAAGTAAATAACTAAATTATTTTTTTCAAAATTGTAATAATAAAATGAAATCCAATATCATTATCAATGTTTTGATAAAAATACTGATTTGTTTTACTAATAACAACAATGTTCTGGGATTAAAAAGGAATTTAAACGAATACCCCCCCCCAACCTCTTTTAGTTTTCACTGCTTGTACAGTGCTTAGCCTGGTGCTACCAAGCTGGTCACTAACACTTTAATCGGTGGGGAGACGGGGTTGGGGAGACGAGGTTGGGGAGACGGGGTGGTGAGACGGGGGAGGGAGGGGCTAGAGTTTGCTTTTGTTAACACGGCGAGTCTCATTCTGGTGTTTAAAAAAGAAGAAGGGATGGCAACTAATCTACATTATGTAACATTGCTTTGCCTTGTTTCCTTGTGCTATAGACAAAGGGGGGGGGGGAGGGGGTGGAGGGGTTACATTTGGCGTCTATTTAAATGTTCCCTTTTATGCATTAATTAAATAACGTAAATGGTTTTTAAAAAAAACGGTGGTTTTATTCAGTTTTTCTTAAATTTAATTTTTAGTCAAACGAACTAATTAACTATTTTTTGTTACCTAATTTGTATGCTTTATATATCGGGGGCGGGAGGGAAGGGGGGCATTCTACGTCTGCTCTTGCAAACACTACCAGTATCATGGTGTAGGTCAAGTAGTTACGTAATCTCGCCAATGTGCTATAAACGGAGGAAGTTTATAGGGACGTTTTGGAGATAAGGGAATGCATTGATGCGTAAAGATCTAAACAGAACTCCAAGTGATCGTCAGTTGGGCTACCTTACACACATACCACCTTTGGCCACCTTTGGGGGTGGGGTGCGGTGGGCTGGGGGGGGGGAGGGTACCTTTGGCTCCTATTTAAAATTTTCGTTTTTGATCATTAGAGGACGTTAAATTAAATTACGTGCCAAAGTGTGCCTTAATGTTTCACTGCTATTTTCACCATTTTGGTGGTCTTTCATGTGCCATTTAAAACCGTTTGGCGTGCCAAGGATGGCACGCATTCCATAGGTTGCCGATACATGGAATAGATTGTAGTCCTACCAATACTTTTAATAAAAACAGTGGATATTATATGATTGCCTATTTTACCGTTGCCAATTTCACCGCTTTGCTAGTTTTGCCGAATTTACCTATTCCAAATTTACCTTTGCCAAAATTACCTTGCCGAAAATACCGTTGACGAAAATACCATTGCCAAATTTACAGTGATTCGTAAATAGTAAGTGCAGTAGGCCTACCTCTAATGGGTCAAATCTTTCATTATATGAAAGCTTTAAAACATGGCGGGGCAGGTGTGGCGTTTTGGGACAAGATTAACACCACACGAACTAAGAAAGGTTTTTAAATGTAATCCGCTCTTATAAGATACTATAATCATCTCATGTGTACGTACAAACCACTGACACTATGTGCCACTATTGCATGTCTGATTGGAGTAAGAATGTGTCTTTCCTTTCTATCTCATATATTATTTAACATTAAAGTATTTAGCTTTGCATTGAATTTTATTTACATATATGTATACGTTCTGCATGCTTATCAGTATATTACTTATTGTTATACGATTAGTCATTGATATTAGTTCCCATTCATGTATATTATAAATGTTGTAACACGTGTGTGTTCCTCCCCCTCCCCGCCCCACGCCTTCGGAACAAGGCCAGGGTCATACCTGACGCAACCAAGCTAATCCCCCCCCCACCCCACAGTATCTTTGACCAGATCACAGGAAATTCACATCTCAATGACGGTTATTCCCCTGGTCAGAGAATAGGGAACTTGGAATCTTTGATGCAGGACCCCGACGGACAAGAGAGAAAACTCTGACCAACAACACAGGGCCTTCGAAGTTTCCCTACCGCCGCGTCTTCTCCCCCCCCCGCACCCCATCCCCACTACCGTTTGGTACTTATTTTCACATGCCAATCAATCAAATGTTGAATTGAAGAGACATGTTGACCAATCGGATACGCTATCTACTGGTCAATCTTACCCTTGCCCCTCCCCCCTCATTACAATCACGTGGGGAGTTGCAACCTAACTTGTTGTTTAACATGTAATGTAAGTTACTTTTAGGTCAGTCTGGCTTAAGGAGTCTCGAGGGTTGGATGCCCCGAGCTCCAACAGCACCACGCGGTGCTACAGTCTGTTGTAGAGTCCTTGTTAGGACTATCTGCTACATATAGTTTAAGCCTATGATTAAATGTACACTCTTTATCACTTGTATTTGGATTGTATGAATTATGTGCTCATGTCATCAATGATTGAATACGGACTTTCACGTGAATAAAATATTCGTTGTTACAATACGCCTTGCTTATCGATTGATAGAATACCTGTTTGTGTGACGTCCAGTGACAGTGTCAATTAGTCAACAGTTTAACTCAACCTACGTATTAACGAGCCAAAACGAAACCTGGATATAAATTTGTCTTAGAATCACCTAGGAATCATCTGCACTTCGGGACCACATACCACCTAGAAAACCTGCCTAAATCACCCCTCCCCATCACCCTGTGTACCTGCTGAGTTATCCACTAAGTCTGCACTGATAGCCTAGGCTAATTGCAGGCTCGGTGACAGAATCCTAGACCAGCTCGCCACAGTACACCTGTATTGTATGTATTGTACACCTGTATTGTATGTATTGTACACCTGTATTTTAGGTATTGTACACCTGTATTGTATGTATTGTACACCTGTATTTCAGGTATTGTACACCTGAATTGTATGTATTTTCACCTATATTTTAGGTATTGTACACCTGTATTGTATGTATTGTACACCTATATTGTATGTATTGTACACCTGAATTGTATGCCTTTAATGAGGTCCATGTAGCGTGTGATCAGTTTCCGTGGTCATGGTATATAAAGGAATTGTGTTACGAACTCAATGGCAAAGCAAGCTTTACTTCACTCCACCTAATGTTATAGTTAGGTCGACAGGGACACGACACCTGTCCCAGGAAAGAAATACACATTAAAACCTGGCGTTCGAACCCTAGAACTTCGATTGTCAGTCCGAACAGACTACCAGACGGTATTGTTCCATTTATGTTATAACCTGAACAATAACAGATAATGATACTACTTGTTTTGTCTCTAAAAACAGGACAACATAGTTCAGATGGTCCTTGTGACAGACGGAGTCAAGAGTCTAGCTATTTTTGAATATAACAAAATTGAGTGGGTCTACTATGAAGGCCAATCCGCTTACGACTACAACAATGACGATATCTATCAATTTCCAGAAAACGTTGAAATAAACACCAAAGTAAGAATTTCATATTTATTATATTTACTATATAGCTTTTTTGAAATTTCCAAGCTACAAGAAACTGACTAAAAAAACTTTATAATAAGCATTAATAAATCCACATAAAGTATAAACAACAGAAGAAAGAAAGAGTAATACTTGGGCGTCCTGATCACAAAGTTATAGTATAGGAGTTTTTCAATTAAAAGGCACTTGATTCAAATGCCTGGAGCTACTTATACAAAAACGTGTTAAAATTATAGAATCCCAATTTTTCCTAAAGAAAATGTCAAAAGTAATCTGTCATTAAACCAAAGACTATAATAAGATGGACCGCTTGCTTTAATATTTCTGCTATTTGATGACTCGGACGACTTCTTTTCGGAATTCCCGATTTCCTATTGCACTGTACACTTTCCATTGCCCATGCAAGGAATTTGGAAGCCCGGGGGGGGGGGGGGCGTGGCCTCTTTAGGTGCCCCTGCAATTTGACATTCGACATTATGACATGAGAAAAAAAAAATTCGGACACTCCTTTGGGCCCCCCTCAAGTAGGGGCCCGGGGGTACTTTCGAATTTGGACCCCCCATTCCCCCTCCCCCTAGCTACGCCACTGACACTTCCTTTTTAAGAGATAGGACTTTCTCAATGAAAAATGAAAATTAAAATCGAAAGTTGTATACAGCGGAAACATTTACTCAAACGAAGACAGCGTTATTGGATGCACACGGAAAAAGAACATATAAGCTCTTAAAAAACGAGCAAGCGGTCCATCTTAATATAGTCTTTGATAAAACCATAGACTATAATATACATGGACCGCTTGCTTTAGTTTTTTATGCTATTATCTTCTTTTTTTTTTTCGATTCCCGATTCTAAATAAAGTAATTGTCATACAAGTTCCGTTTTATTAAATTGCTTTTTTTTCGACTTTAAATGTGGTCCTATTAATCCTATTATCATTGACTATAATAAGATGGACCGCCTGTTATATTTTTAGAGCTTATTTTCTTTTTCCGTGCACACACAACACTGATCTATAAATGTTTCCGCTCTGTACTACTTTCGATTTTAATTTTTCAATGAGAAAATCATAGTGACTAAATAACAAGAAAACCGTAAAAACGAAGTTTTAATTATACTCCCTTTATTTGCAAACTAAGTTTACCATCATGTAATTAAATAATTGATTGACTACTGCAAATGAAACGTACAGAAAAAATATCTGTGTCGCAAATCTCAAAAATATCTCCTTACTCCGTATGAATTGTTCTAAAAATAATCTATAAAATTTGCACAGGCATTTTTAACGCGAAATCAAAATATTTCTTATACTTTCCTTTTAAGAAATGAATATTGTCATAAGTGTAGTATTATTAAGTCGTTTTAACTGAAAATTTGATAGGATGTATTGTTAGGCGCCCCATATCTGCTGTCCAAATTTCAGCTCGATCGGACCACGGGAAGTGGTCGAAAAATCGAAGCCAATTTTTGCACCACGGTTGCAGACATTGCAACTTAAAATAAAGGGAGTAAAAAGGAACTTGTATATCAATATCTTTATTTCCTGAATAGCAATTACTTAATTTAGAAGCGGGGATTCCGAAAATCAGTGTTTCCAGTCATTTTGTAGCAGAAATACTAAAGCAAGCGGTCCATGTATATTATAGTCTATGATAAAACCGAGCTAAATGCCAGTAAGAAGTATATTTTTATACACTAAAAATTACACAAAAATATTTTATTAATGTTCCAACAATTCACTACAATACTACTAAAATATTACTACAAATTTACAACAATAATTCAACGAATTGCTACATTACTACAACCATACTACAACTATACTAGATCAATAAAGCAACAATATGACATTATGACAGCAATTTACGTAAATACTACAACAAGATATTAATAATAATAAGAATAAGCATATGTAAATAGCTATGACGGAAAACATAAAGTAAGCCTAGAGCGCATTTGGAAACAAAACTTTAAGCAATATTACAACAATATTACAACCATATCACAACAATATTACAACAATATTACAACTATATTATTGCAGTTATATTGAGACAAATACTACAACGTATTGGCAACAATATTACATTAATATTTCTTTTAAGGTCGGCTTCTTTAAAGGAGATGGACCAACACATTATATGCTACCTCTGTCAAAGAAAGCACAGTTATTTCAAATTGATGATAACTCCAATATCGGGATTCGAGGAACATATGCTTTCAGGTGAATTAGATTTGGGGACGAATTATAATACTCTATAGTGAAATATACTGGGTAAACTTTATACGCAACCAGTGTATAAACTTGATAACATCTGACTTTTTGTTCGGTATGAGGTAAATACGATCTCTTCTTAACAACCCTTTTAATTGACAACCCAATTAGTTCATAGAGCTTGTGAGGAAGCAATTATAAAACGGCACAAAGCACTGTCGTCGTCAACGACTTACTTCAAATATGTATCAGTCACAGTTTAGAAATGCTGTGACTTAGAGGACCCGCCGCACCTTGGGAAGAAATCGGGAGGGAGGCGATCCAGGCGTATATATTTTAGCTAGAGTCTAGTTATTGTATCATACACAATATTAGTTTTCTAGTGGTTGGGGACTAAGCTTGTTATTTATTACGTACGGTTGAGTTTGCATTTTTAAGTATTAAAAATAGTAAGTATCGTTTTTAAACCAAGTTGATCCATGGGACCAATTGCAGCGTTAACAAGTGTTAATTATATTAATAGGTTCATAGGCAAAAAAGAGGATGTTTGGTCAATATAATCCCCAGCCCCTTACGACTCTCGGCTGTCATATTGAGGGTCCTGGGCTCGATATCTGTTAAAGGCTTTAATTTTTTACTGGGTCTTGAGGATGTCCTCAAGCCTCCCTAGCTCTGAAGGGTACCTGGCATTAGTTGATGATAAGCAAGGCAGCTTATTGTATACGATGATGCAGTTTATTGTCTCATATTTTGCTACAATTTTTGCACGTTCTAACAAATTCACGTTTGTTTTTGTTAGAATTGACACAGCGCCAGTAAATGCCACAGCTGTACCTGCTACAACTACCACAGAACCAACAACTTCTCAAACAACACCTACCACAAGTACAACAACAACAAGTGCCACCACTACAACTTACACCACGACACGTACGACCACACCTCTAGTCACGACCAGAGCAAGCACGGCGCGGCCTACAACTACGACCACGCCACCATATGTGCCAGGTACAAACACTTGTTGTATTTTACAGTCTCTTTTATCCATTCTGAGTCAGTGCTTGAAATAAACATTGTAATCTTATAATGTTGTGTATTGTTCTATTATACTGTTTTTATATATGTGCTTGTATATGTGTGTATAATCTTTAGAAAAAGCTTATGATAAATATTGCGACTGCCTAATTCTATGTTCTAACAACACTAACATTTAACACAAACACACTGACACTACTAAATTAATACTATTGGACGACCACGACATCTGTCGCTTTGTGCCTCGAATTATTTTGAGCTACAGACGGGGTGTAAAATATGGATTTTCGGATTTTGATCATTTCTAATTATTTATTCATTTATGCAAATTTCTGTGTTGAGTTTTTTATTTTTAAATAATCAATTTTTGTAAAAATATCTTTAAAAGTAACAACCTGTAATGTTTCCTTATGAAAAAAATAAAATGGTAAGTTGCAAATTTCTCAAAATCAGTTTTCAGACAGATAATGTCTAAATATTTATTTATTTCTGCACATTTCTGGTGTGATTTTTTATTCTTAAATAATTATAATTTTTTTTTATATCTTAAAATATATATATATTAAAAAAAACACTCTGTAATGTTTCATGTGAAAAAATAGAAAGTTTGAAATTTGTCAAAATCAGTTTTCAGACAGGGTCGGCAGTTAAAGACATGTAGCTAAGATACTATTTCTACCATTTTTAAACGGTATTCATCATTGAATTCAACTTTCAAATCGCTTTAACAAGAGCTAAGTAACTCAAAATTACTTTAGGGCGCACTGCAACTCATTTTATGGTGGAGGGTCACGTTATTAAAATATATATATAGAGAGAGACAGAGAGCTAGACAGCTAGTAGGCTATATAACACATAATGCTAGCTACAATAAGACAATTTTGTTAAACATACAAGCCTAATATATTCAAGAATTAACGATTTTTAAAGTTTATTAATGATAACTAAATGTATCAATACTATGACCTGGCGTAGCACACACATTTATTTTGGGCTAAATGATCTCCCTCGGCAAAGAAATGCTACTCGTGTTCTTATTGGGCTCGCGTAGATCCTCATAATATGTATGCACACTTCTTTTTCGAATATAGAAACTCATCAGAGATGAACAGTTATTTTCGTTGGCGAATCAGAAATTTTCTTCTAAAAGAAGTAAGTCATACATCATTAACTATGTCTGTAAACTTCATCCAAATTTTAACAAGCAAAAGATTATAGATATATGTAAATCTTTCTTTAATATTATATATATATATATATATATGTGTGTGTGTGAGCGTCTAGCTATGCTAGAATATCCCAAATTGAAATGGCCTGAAAGTTATGATCAGAGATATCTATTTTAGTTTTCTATTCCGACGTCCCGTTGGCTACGTTTCATCTAATCAAGAGGTATGTAAAAATATATATTTATTAATATGTACAATTAGATAAATAGAATGATGGGTACAAATATACAATGTATGCTATAATTATTGTATTGAAATATATTATAAAAAAAAAAACAACTAATAATTCATTAAACAAATCCAAACTACAAAGTGTTTTGGTAACTTCCTTCATAAGAAGTTTAATTACTAGTGAAAAACTAGTGATGCATAAAAAAAAAAGCATGACCCAATGCGCATACAAAAATGTAAAAATATAAGTGAAAAATTGATTATTGGGAAATGTGCCAGGGGGCAGGGATTTAGCTACAAATAACATGATTGTGTAGTGAAAGTTTTTCTTTTTTAAATGATTTCTATTAACTTTGCAAAACTTAGTAAACAATTATTTTTTTTTACGGGACGGTCGAGTAATTAGCAGATTATGGAAAAGATCCACTTCCAGTCATCCTATCGAGCTGAACCTGTGAAACGTTGCACAAATACTATGACAACATATTCTATCAAACTTTCAGACATGTTATATCTAGTTAGCTCCTAAGTAGCCTTAAAATATTACCATGCCTCTAATTAGTTTAATATTTGTTAATGTTATGGTATGTATTAAACAGAAAAACACTCAAAAGCAATACATATGTATATGGTTTAATTAAGTTAAAATTTGATTCAGCCAACTTGTGTATCTAACCATGACACTTATATTTTTTTTTCTTTTATGTTACAGGTGTTCTTTTTACTCAGATGATTATTGCGTACAACGCTAATGCGTTCATTACATTTAGTCAATAATTGGAAAATTGGTAACACTCACTTCCAAAAAAGCTAGGATGACAACGCTCAGAGATTCACCCGGTATAATAGAAAAACAAAAGGAACAGTCCTATCGATTGAAGTTAATGAACGATGACTGCAAAAGAGGCATGGGTAATGAGATTGGGATATTGCAGGCCTTGGTGACTTGTAGCATACATTGGGGCGTTGTACTCGATGATATTAGGAGTTGTGTTTGATCACCAAGATTATGTTTTGGAATTGCTGTGATTGAATAAACCATCAGTCATCTGTAGTATGGAGTTTTAATGTTTTTGATTGTGTGGCAGGTAGAACGTATAGGTTTGGAATTGGACGTGGAATATGGACATTTTATAGATTTTTTTTTTGTTTCTAAATTGTTTCATATATTTAATTATCCCTCTTGAATTTTCTTTAATGAAATCCTCAAATTAATTTATTATTATTTTCAGTATTATTATTAATATGTGTATTACTATTATTGTTCAATATATTATTTACCATTGCTATAATTTTCTTGTTATGTCTTGACTGTGCCATTATTATCATTTTGTACGATGTGGCAAAAAATATATATATATATATATTGTTATTGAGGATGTCACAATTAATCCCATGACATGCATCATAAGGGCAAGTTTGGGTTTTACTGACCAGAACAAGTACTACTAATAATAATAATAATATTAATAATAATAATAATAATGGTCATTTTTCTAGCGCTTTTATTCATGCTATTAAACTTAGCATGCCCAGTGCATGTTCGGATGCTATTCGGAACAAAATAAATATATTTCTCTTTGTTCTGGCAGTATCTCACCTCTGCTGTACTCTCTGCACTGGCTCCCTATTCAAAATAGGATTTCATATAAACGGGCATCTCTTTGCTATAAATGCAATGACTCTGCCCCGGACTACCTAGTTTCCTGTTTGGAAATCTATACTAAACCACGCCCACTTCGATCGGCTGCGGACAAACTCAATTTTATGATCCCGCGGACAAAACTCGTGTCAGCTGGTCAGTGGGCCTTCACCTACTCCGGCCCCTCCGCATGGAACACCCTACCACTCCAGCTGCGACGAAGCTCGAACCTTAACATTTTCAAGACCGGACTCAAGACTCGCCTGTTTCTTATGGACTCCTAGCTCACTCACATTTTTTAAATATTTGCATGTTATTGTTATCATCGTTTGTTATTGTTAAGCGCATAGAACTGATTGCGGGATATGCGCTATATAAGCTTCATTTATTATTTATTTTTATTATTATTAAAGAAAAAAAGGAAATTGTTTTTTCCATCTATGTCTTTCAGTTTATTTCACGTTAATAATATTTAGCATCGCTATGTTAAAACTCAACTCTTCTTGTGTATTGTGTACGTGGGATTTGTAATACAAGTTATATGTTTACATTATGATGGGCTGTGTTATATCTTCATCCCCGCTTATACAAAACAAAATACGTTTTTTTGTGCATATTGTGCATTATGCATATCGTTGTTTTTCGCATCGACCACTGTTGATAAAATATAAATATGATGCTACAACCTGGAGACATGTTTTAGAACACGTCAGTTTGGACTCGTCGGTCTATTGCTTGCAGTGCGCTAGGAATGGTCATGTATATCTATGTCCTAAAACGGTAATCTAATGTAGGTCCTGCATATTGTCCTCACATTGAATAACAAACAACGTTAATGTCCTTTTGCAAGATTGTCGATAGCGATATTAAATCAATAAACGATTGTAAGAATTATATCTTATTAAAAAAAAACACATAGGCCTACTTGACATTGCGCCACACATTATCAGACAATGACTGTATTAACTGTTTGAATATTATTTAAACTTTCAGCTTTTTTGTGGTTGACTTTAACTTGGCTCAACATAAGCTTATAACTTTTCAGTCAAAAGGGAAAATTGTTTTTAATAATTGTTTTCTTTTATTCTCTTTATTTAGGCTATTGCTTTTATCGGTGTTATCACTTAGTCTGGAACTACAGGTGTTACTGGAGACGTCTCTTCATTTTACACTGCCGTCCTTTTAATACCCAAGTCAGGCTACGATCTCTTTGCTGTCACCAATGGTATTGGCCTACGTCGAGAAACTAGTTCTTCAACTAATAATTAATTATGTTCAATGCTTTCTTAATATTTGATGTAAATAAAGTTGTACTTTGTAAACCTATCTATGTATACTTTAAAAAGTTGTCTTTGACGCTAAGCTACGCTACGCTTAGCATTACACGTAGACTATAGGCCTACAAAACAGAAAATGTAATCAATGAGTGGAATCGTGTTTAAAATAATGTATTTGTTCACTACAACTAGAGCTGTAGTTAACCTATATTCTGCCCAGGTCGTGGAATTTATGGTGTTTTTTTTTAAATATTATTTTAGAAGGAACGTTTTTTTTTTTTAATTAAAAACATTTCAAGATATTGCCATTATAAAATTGGCCCATAAATGGGACAGTAGCAACAAATTATGTCTTTGTGTAAATTTATACTGGGCTAGTTAGTTTTTCATGTTTTTCTGTTGAAGTCTTTAAACTGAATCATATTTCTAAGTATACTAGTGTAAGTCAATTTCATGCATCAATGAACAGAGCTCAAATCAATCAATAGCCAGGTAATGGTAATAACTCAAGCCAGAAGTTTGAAAAATATTATAATAAATAAAAAGATATGCCTTTATTACAACCCATTTACAGCATTTATTTTAAATTACTTTACTAAACTTTTTTAGTAAAAAAAATTAAAAAATTATTGTAAAATAAAAAAAAAATTATTTTAGCTTTCTGTTCATTCTAGTTTATACAATTTTTTATCTGTATAAGTTAGGCGTATGTAATTTTTCCCACGGGCAATGTCAATTAAGCTTGAAGTTTATACATTTCATTGTAGAAAAATATTAGGTCCTCCATTTACCCAATCACCCACCATCTAACAAATAAAAAAAAGTCTGCTCATATCTGTGATAAATTTATCATATTGACTTCGTAAAATGAAACATAATAAAATGTAATGAGAATCATAAGAGACTTATTGTTTTACTATTATTATTTTTTTTTTTGGTCTTAATAAATTCAATGCAACAACAATTGCTGATTCTTTACAATTAATTTAGTTAAAACTTAAATAAATAAAGGTTAGGCTATGTTAAAAAGACTCTATAAACGTTTATATATATATTTATATATATATATATATAACAAACTGCATCGTAAGCAAACGAAAACAACTTTAGTTTTAATTTGCATCTATAATTATATAATCACTCAATTAATGTGTGCTGTATTGTGCTTGCTAATCCATATATCATTTTACTAACTATATAATTTTACATTTAAATGTTATTTAAATGCTGTACTCTAATCTCATTTCTCTTTCCTGTCAATAATTTTTGAAAATATATATTTGATTAAAATTAAAACATTTTGGTTTTATAATTTATTCTCCTATATTCTAGAAAACGTAGAACATATTGCTATTATTTTTTAATGTTTAAAGTTTAAAGTAAATAAGAAATTTAGATTTCGTCACATTTATATAGTTATAAATCTGGTACATTGCTTACATATTATTGTTTCGTTATATGTTGACTTCAGAAGACTTAGATGTTTTTTTTTTTATAAACCTACTTTGCTTCTCGATTCGAAACGATTAAAACCAATAATTAAAAAAATGTATATTTATATCCAAATATTGACTTAAATTTTTTTTAAAAATTTGACTACATAAATTATTAGATTCGGATAATTTATTAAATTGATTTTTTATTTTACTTTATCATTAAAAATAAACTATAAATTATATGTATGATATCGTTTAAAATTTTTAAACACAATTTATTTTCTATTATTATTATAAACATAATTTGATTAAACTTATGGAAATTGCTTTGTTTTCTGATGGAGTTATGCCATCTTGTTTAATGTTTTGGTATTACGTTTGACAACTTATGTATGATGATAAGGGAGTTAATTAAGGACTAAATTTAAATACTCTTTAATTATTGCTAAATTGAAATTATGAATTCAATAATGTTGGCGAAGTAGTTTTCCAGTTTTACTGGTGTCCAATAAAATGCATTTAGCAATCATCAATGAATTTATTCTTTCTCTTTTAAAATATTATGGAGATTATACATTTTTAAAGCAACGAGAAAGTAGGGTCTACATCTTATAAACCTACAAAAAAGCGGGAATAAAATGGTTCAGTAATCTCTTTTATTTCATTTTAGTTGTATGACCTTAATTTAAGTCTGATTTTTACATAATTATAATAGCTTGTATTAACGTAGTTGTAATTGAACAAATGAAATTAATTTAAAGACCAAGTTTAGAGCTTTTTATCAAAATTGAGTTAACATTCATTATTTGAATAGTAAGTAGTGTATTCAGTATCTGAATGTTAATAAAATCCGTTATACAAATTATATCAAAGATAACTTTTAAGTAAAAAGTTCAATATTTGCAATTAAATGTATGGTTTTTTCCGAGGAAAAATCCAAATCTCGTAGCCATTTGAGATGCTTAATTTCCGGCAACATAGGAAATTGACGTTAGAGAAAGAAATGCGACTAAGAAAAATGAATATTGTCAGGTATTTTGAATCTATTGCCACATGTTTTAAATCTTTTCCTGGTTCTTTTTTTTTAACAAAATGAATAAATATAGATTGACAGCATCGCGTTTTGTTTATTTTTTTCCTTTCTTAAACGTCACTTCCGTATGAGGCTATTCCAATACTCGTCCCTTTGAGAAAAACCTCTTCAGTTGGTCTTTAAGTTAAAATAATGAAAACTATATCCCCGTCTTTAAAAGACAAACAAACTATTAATTTAGAGACGATTAATTATTTACTTAAATTAAAATGAATTCAATTATACAATACAATGAAAAAATAAAAAGGTAACCACTGGTGTATTTGATAAGTGTTCGGCAACTTTTTCATTATAGTGTGCCAAATTAGGATTTGTAACTAGTTATGCATGCCAACAGCCTAAACGTTATCCTTCTCTAGCACACAATTACTTGTATAAGAGACTTGAATTTTGCTTTCTTTGGTGAGTAGTCTGCGTTCCAAGTGTATCAGTCACTAACATAGATGATGTCATTGAAATAAACTACACTTAACAGTAATCGCTAACTTTCGCTTACTCTGAATCATCACTCACATGTTGTTTAAAATCTGATAGTTATTTATTGGTTCAAAGTAGGCCCGTTTCTAGAGCACTTGATGAATAATCGGACAGTCATTTGTTTTTTAATGTAAATATTAAAATTTTGGAAAGTTTGTAAGAAGGAAGAGACAGTAAACAAAAAAAAAAAAAAGAAATATAGATGGAAAGAACACAATAGGAGGGAAGACAATATGCCCTTTGGGAGTTAAAGGTCACACAGAGTTCACGGCGGTTGTTACATTTAAACAAGTTATGGAAATTTATTACGTGGGCACATACCAGTTGAATGAGTCAATATTAAGGTGTGGTTATTTTATTTTTTTATGTTTTTTTTTTCGTATTAAAGTTCAAACGAATAAATTAACAATTATCTAGCCGTTTCCAGCTTGAAGTAATATCTGAAAATGTCATAAGACATTAGAATTCAAAGAAAAGAAGTTTCGTTTGACAAACATTTACCGAATGTGTCGTGAATTTACTAGAATGGTTTGTTAACGAACTGTTCCAAATCATTTTCCCTAAAATGTCAGCGCCCCCCCTCTCCCCCACACCCCTAGCTTCTGCCCCTGACAATATGGCGACTAGAAACAGTCTCATTATATGAAGCTTATACACATGACACAGGTAAAATATAGACCTAAATTGCTATTTTTTAAAATTTATATATGTGTTTCTTCTTTTATGGCTTAAAATCTTTATTCTTATAAAAGTCATTAAAGTTTTTCTGCCTAAAAGACTACATGACGCCCACATAATATTGTGTTGGTTTATTATTTATTTTAGCAATGTCACTAAACAAAAGAATACATTTGTAGACATTCAAGGGTAGTTCTATTTTGTTAAGTGATCAATCTTGTTATCTTGTCTTGTTTCATAACTTCAACTGTATTTGATTATTAAATTTATTTGTTGAAATGTTAAGTTTTCTGAATGGCTGTCAAAGGCAAAATATTTTCTTGTGTCGAATTATTATTAGTGGCCGAATTGTCACTTGTTTGGAAATGAGGAATTTGTATCTTTTTCAATAAGTGTAAATATATGTTCCGGTGTTCACTATATTTTTATTTCAATGCACGTGTAACTTTAACAATTTTAAAGTAAATAAAGCTTTTAAAAAAAGCTTTATTAGTTAAATCTTAATGATAGAGTTACAATCGTTTGTTAAAATCGAGAGAAATTATCCCAAAGGGATATCACGCCTTTGTTTTCTATGACTTCATTCTAGACATTGGGATAATGATTTCGACCATGTCCTCTTTTTCCTGAACAAGGCTCTTTGGTTCACTTCCCATGCAAAAAGGAAATTCTACATTGACCTATTGGAGATTTGTATATTCTGCGTCTCTTTGTATACTTGCAGATTATTTTATAGGTGTTCTTTCTACTCAGGTGATGATTTCGTACTACGATATTGCGTGATTACATTTAGTCTTGAATTTTAAATGGTAGCACTAACTAACAAAATAGCTAGGCTGACAACACTTAGTGATTCACCAATAGCCCCGAAAAAATAAAAAGGGACAGTCCTGTCGATCGAAGTTAATCAAGGATGACGGCAAGAGAGGCAGGAGAAGTGAGATTGGGATATTGCAGGCCTTGGTGACTTACACTTGGACGTTGTACTCGATGATATTAGGACTTGTGTTTGTTCACCAATGTTATTATGTTTTGCAATCACTGTGATTAAATAAACCATCAGTCATCTGCAGTATGGGGTTTTAATGTTTGCGATTGTGTGGCAGGTAGAACGCATATGTATGGAAGTAAAATTCAGACATTTTATAGATGCCTCATTTAAAAAAAAAATTATATCTGAAATTCAGTTATACCCCTTGAATTTTCTGTAATGAATGCCTCAAATAAATTTCTTATTATCTTCATTATTATTATTATTAATATTTGTATTACTATTATTGTTCAATATATATATTACATACCAATGCTTTAATTGTCTTGTTATGTCTTGACTGTGCCTTTATTGTCCTGATGTACTATGTAGCAAAATAATATCTATATTGTTATTGAGGATGTCATAATTCATAAAGTGACAGGCATCAGAATAGTAAGTTTGGGTTTTACTGACTAGAACAAGTAAAAATAATAATGAAGGTCATTTTTATAGCGCTTCTATCCATGCCATTAAACTTAGCATGCCCAGTGCATGTTCGGATGTCATTTGGAACAAAAGAAATCTATTTAACTTTGCTCTGGCGCAAAGAGTAAGGAAATTTTTTTTTTTTTCCATCTATGTCTTTAAGTTTATTTCACGTAGATAATTGTTTGCATTGCTATGTTAAAACTTAATTATTTTATAATAGTTTGTACTTGGGATTTTTCATAGAAGATAGATGTTTACATTTTGATGGTCAGTTATATTACTTCATCCCTGCATATACTATAAAAATACAGCTTTTGTGCACATTGTGCATTTTGCATATCGTCCTTTTTGAGCAATGACCACTGTTGATAACAATTACATCTAAATAATATGATGCTACAACGTGGAGACATGTTTTAGAACACATCAGTTGGGACACGTCGGTTTATTGCTTGTAGTGCGCTAGGAATGGTCTTGTATATCTGCGTCCTAAAATTGTAATTCAATTTAGGTCCTGCATATCGTGTCACATTAAATCAGAAACAACGTTGTTACGAATATCGGTCATAAATGAATGACGTAGTAAGGCATTGACCTCTTAACAAGTGCGTATCAGAGTCCAAAGCGACCAAGGTTTGACCTTTATGCCCTGAGGGCAGTTTAAATAAAATAATTCGTTCAAATCCCGTGGAAATTGGGGGATAATTCTGGATCGTAGTAATTATAGAGAAAGAGGTTAAAATGCGTATTAAGACCCTGTAGAATCTTCGATGATAGTTTTCTTTGTAAAGTTCCGACCTCCTTAAAAGTTAGTTCAGTTTAAACGTTTGTAGAGTGAAGTCGCTATATTCATACATGTACATATAATGCCATTTTATTGATACTTATGTTGCCACCAGTTGATGAAGTTTATTGATCGTTTATATTGAGTCTACAATTTAAATAAAATTGTTTATTCAACAACTGGAGTTGTTTGATCTATCATTGTTGAGAAATGTGTTGAAGATAATTATCACGAATATAACTACATTACTGCATAGACCTGTCAGTCAAGGAACCCCTAGCTTGGGCTACAGATTAGCAGAATCTAGAGACTTCTAATAAAGATACAACTATATTCATTGAATCCGATTTAACGAGTCGTAATAATAGTCAATCATAGACGTCCATAACAGTTTGCGGGCTTGCGTCCGATATAGTTGTATAGTGAAGCATATATTCAAGTGGTGTTGTGTTGTGTGTAAAGCCGTGACCTACTGAGCAAGCCTAAGAACGCTGAAATTATTCTTCCGATTGGAAAAACGTAAGTTGGAAATTTACCACTTTATAAATCTCTTAACTAAAGAATGGAATTTATTGAAAATCCAGAAGAAGAAGTTCTGAAAACTTTATCAATAAAGAAGTTAAAAGAGATCGCTGAGATCTTAAAGATAGAAGTTACTGAGACTACACCATCGAGGACTGTGTTGACACAGCAGATAAAAGATGTGTTGATTGCGAGTGGCAAGTTGAAAGTAGAATCAAGCGCGGAGGAATATCAAGTTGAAGGTCAGACGTCGAAATCTTCAATGTCCGAACAGTTGCGATTTCAACTAGAAATGAAACGGATGGAATTGGAAGATAAACGAGAACAAAAACGTCTTGATCGTGAGATGGAACAAAGACGTCTAGAAATAGAAAGTCAGGAAAGAGATAAGAAAAGTCAAAGAGAAACAGAAAGTCAGGAAAGAATAGAACTGGCGAAGATAGGAGCTACTAAAAAAGAATCTCATAATGATGTAGAGATGGCCAGATGGAAAAAGCTAGTCCCTACCTATATTGATAAAGAAAGTGAAATAGCTAATTTCTTCCAGACCTTTGAAATCTCTTGCAGAGATTTTAAGTTCCCAGAAGATAAATGGGGAATATTAGTCAGAACAGCTTTTACTCAGGGAAGGGCAAGAGATTGTGTTTTATTGTTAAAAGAGGAGAATTTAAATGATTATGAAATCATTAAAGATACTGTACTTAAAGCCTATAACCAAATACCGGAAAGTTATCGGAAAAGGTTCCGTCAGTACACAATGTCCCCTTACCAAACACACTTAGACTTCCTTAGAGCAGAAGAAAAGCTAATGGATCAGTGGATAAAATCCAGAAATATCTCCACATTAAAAGAAATGAAAGATATCATTCTGTTAGAGGATTTTATTAACAAAGTGAGGCCGGATATAAGAATGTATTTATCCGAGCGTGATATCACTGACCCACATAAGGCTGCTGATTTAGCTGAACAGTATGCACTGTGTCATAGGACAGCTGGTGAAAAGAATGTTAATAGGCCACAACGGCAGGCAGAAAACACACAAAAACATCGTGAAAAAGAGCATTTTGTGAAACAAAATGATGTGAATAAGAAACCTGTCAACAAAAACGTCCGATGTACTTTTTGTAAAAGAACAGGACATAGCATCGAAGACTGTTGGAGTATACGAAGCGACAAAAGACCTAACAAAGTGGTAATGTGCACTAGCCATAAACCAATACAGAATGTACAAGAAAGCGAAAATACAAACGAACTGAATTCGAAGAAAGATTATTCTACACCAGAAACACTGAGGGTGGATTTGCCTGAGAGCAAAAGTCAGAAGGTAGAGAAATCTACAACTGAAGATAATGAGGATAAATATCCTGATTATAAATACAGAATGGCTACTATTGGATTAATTGTCCGAGTCCACAGAGACGAAAAAGTAGACCAAAGTATTTTTGACTCGAACAAGAGTCTGAAGTCATCGAAAGATGAAACAACACCCATAAGTCATGGTCAAGGGAAGAATAAAATTGACACAGAGACCCTGTGCAGTTTTCAACCGTTCATTAGTGAAGGTTGTGTGGCCTTACAAAAGGAAGGACCACTGAAGTCCGTAAAAATATTACGAGACACAGGAGCATCATTAACACTGCTGCTTAAAGATGTATTACCATTGAATGATAATACATTGACAGGACAGACTGTCCTATTGAGAGGTTTTGAATGGAAAGAAGAAATACCTCTACATAGGATATACCTCACATCTGACTTGGTGACAGGATATGTGACAGTTGGAGTAATATCAAAACTTCCTGTTGAGGGCATATCCGTTATCCTAGCAAATGATTTGGCGAAAGGGAGGGTGAGACCTGAACTGATTGTAAAGGAAAATCCAGACCCTAGTCCTATTGTGGAGACAGGAAAAGAAAAAGAACTTTATCCTGTAGGTGATGTCATAAAAGGTATGACACCACAGAAAAAGAAAGAAGAAATTATCTCACAAAGAAAGAAAAAGAAAGAAGAAATTCTCCCACGAGAGAAGAAAGAGGAAGAAGAAGTGGAACGCGATACTACTATTTTCTCCATGATTGAGGATTGTCCGAAAGGAAATGAACAATCAAAGAAGTCATCACAAAATGAATTGATTGCTGAGCAGAAAGTAGACCCAGAGTTGCTACAGTTGCATGAGAAAGCTGTCGACGAGAAAGAAAATCCTACTACTGATGTCTATGAACAGATAGACCACAGCATAAACAATCAACAATGCAAACCTGCAGTTGCCGGTACAGATGAAGATTGGAGGAGCATCACTGAAGAAACGAGTGCGGAGAGCTGGACCGAAACTATCAAAAGCTATGGGTTACCACAATCCATACCGTCAGATCGAAGGACCAACTTCGCCTCGGAACTCTTCAATCCAGTCCTAAAGAACTTATGCCTGGAGCATGAGGTGACAACTGAATCCTATCCGGAAAGTCGAGGAGCCTATGGACCAATCTTTGGACCCACTGTCCGAGGACCACTCAAACTACTTCCAGAGGAATGGCAGACCGAATTGGATCTCCTTGGGCTGAGCAAGTACCTAGATAAGTACATATATTTTTTGTCTGACATAACTGTGTTTGTTAGAAAAAAATTGTACACTGCTCACATGCAGATGCCATTGTTGTGTGATGAAAGAAAGGCAAAAATATTATATCATTTGAAAATGATAAAGCCTTACCTTCTGAAAACAATTGGAATAAGCTTGATGTTGTTAACATTGTTACTCTTATTTGTAAAATTCATGCCTGGAGTACAGGATGAATTGAATGTCAAATTCACTGATAGTTAGTTACCAAACTTACTATTTTAAAACTAAATCCCTTACTTGTGATGAAAAAGGAATGAGTAAAAGTATTGTTAGAGTAAATATCATTATAGTGTGATATTTCTAAACAAACTTGTTAGGTTGAGCATTTAAAATAATTGCTATAAGAGAAAAAGATCAGTTTTATCCGCAGAATTGGTTTCTAAATCAGAGGACATTATAAATGTGGACTGATTATAAGATATGTTTGAGAATCTCTGGAAATGATAATTGAAACATTTGGCAGAGAGGATAATTTGATTGAAAAAGATGTAAATGGTTTTAAGAAAAGAGAATTTTTCTATCACTAAAGTATTGAGAAATGTTTTATGATTGTACTATGGATATATATTATCATGTACTGTTATTGAAATATTGCACTGAGTCAAGATGCAAATTTCTTCCATGTGAATTTATTCATTTATTATATTATCATTGAATGTATGATAATGAAGGGTAAAAATAGTTGCAGCAAGACAGAACTATGACTAACAAGAATTCCAAGAAATGTATTATATATGATTTTTCACTTTTAGGATACTGTTACATGAAAAGCAGATCAAAAGTAGAAACTAATAAAACTTTGTAATCCTTAGGTTGTAAAAATTTAGGATGTGCCACTGACTTGACACTGTAAACCAGAATGATTGAGAATTTCATGGTTGAAAATTTATAATGTTGACACACCAATGTTCAACTAATGTATGATTAATTAAGGATTTCATGTCAAGATTGTAAAACTAATCTATTTTTTTTTGTATTAGTTAAAATAGATTGAATGAATTGTACCGACAATCAAAAGATTGGGTAGACCTGAACACTGTGAAGTAACAGAGGAACCTAGAATCTATGAATAATGAATAAAACCTTTATGAAAATTGGAAAAGAGCAATGGATTCCACCGTACAAAATGGAAAGATTGGAGATGGAATGTTATCACCACACCAGTCAAAACCAGCAGTTTGTTTTGTACATAAATTGTTACATTGATTTCGCTCTGAAAAAAATTAATAGTAGCCTATGCTTAACTCTTTTCTACTTCAATAATATTGTATTTGAAATGTCTTTGATGTAATCTAAAGAAAATAAGTACTTACTGTGTAGTACTAAGATTGTATGAAGATAATATAACTTGTTTTAATTGATAGTTAATTAAGTAAATTAACCAAATTTGTTTAAGTAAATCCATGATTGTCTGAATGTTTCAATTTAACCTGCTACGATGTGAACTCTTTTAAAAAAGAAAATAATGACGTCGAAAGGTCATGGTAAAATGAAAGATTGAAATATTTTTAATGATTTTTGCTATAAACTATTTTAATTCGTGAACAGACTATGTTTAATGTTCTCAAAATAATATAAATGAATTTGATTTTGAGATGATAGATGTTAAAGAATGCTCATTTAATACGATAACTATTTAATCGCGTAGCAATTTTATTTGACCTCGGCTGTGATGAGGTAGAAATTTGCATAGCGATGTCACTATTGTTAGAATCAATTGGGAATGAGAGAAAAAAAAAAAGGAGAGAGAGAGGGAGAGAAAGAAAAAAGGATACTGACCTAGAAATCTGTTGTGTCGCCACAGACAGTGTTGTCTAAAGCCTACAGGCTTGAAAAAAAAAATACTGTCTACACGAGCAATAAAATTTTTGTTGTAAAGTGAAATTAGGTCAGGGCTAGTATTTTTTTTGTTTTGTAATTGAGTTAGGCCTAGCATGTGTTCTATCAGAACGTTTGGTTTTTTTCTCCTTATGAAAAAATAGGTCGTGTCTGCAGGGACATTAAAGTGATTTTTTCTTTTGTTGTATAATTACAAATTGTAAAAGATATTAGTTTATTATTAAATAGACGCGAGAGTTTTTATTAACGTGGAATGATAATGGAATGGAAATTATTAGATTGTATAATGTTTAACCCTATGTATTTTTCTTGTATCTAAGATTTAGATAAACAATTTAATTGTCCATTGTTTTGAATTAAAAATTGAATGATTGAATGACTATAGTTAAGCCATTTGATAAGATGAATTTATATTGCATATATTATTATGTTATTGTTATCAGTTCGATTGAATTATTGGGATCGCCAATTGAACTGTATTGTTTTCCCCGGAATATTTTCTTTTATAATTATTCCTTAAAATTAACATTTTTTCAAATGTAAAAGAAATAATTATAAAGCTTTAGAAGGGGGGGGATGTTACGAATATCGGTCATAAATGAATGACGTAGTAAGGCATTGACCTCTTAACAAGTGCGTATCAGAGTCCAAAGCGACCAAGGTTTGACCTTTATGCCCTGAGGGCAGTTTAAATAAAATAATTCGTTCAAATCCCGTGGAAATTGGGGGATAATTCTGGATCGTAGTAATTATAGAGAAAGAGGTTAAAATGCGTATTAAGACCCTGTAGAATCTTCGATGATAGTTTTCTTTGTAAAGTTCCGACCTCCTTAAAAGTTAGTTCAGTTTAAACGTTTGTAGAGTGAAGTCGCTATATTCATACATGTACATATAATGCCATTTTATTGATACTTATGTTGCCACCAGTTGATGAAGTTTATTGATCGTTTATATTGAGTCTACAATTTAAATAAAATTGTTTATTCAACAACTGGAGTTGTTTGATCTATCATTGTTGAGAAATGTGTTGAAGATAATTATCACGAATATAACTACATTACTGCATAGACCTGTCAGTCAAGGAACCCCTAGCTTGGGCTACAGATTAGCAGAATCTAGAGACTTCTAATAAAGATACAACTATATTCATTGAATCCGATTTAACGAGTCGTAATAATAGTCAATCATAGACGTCCATAACAACGTTCATGGCGTTTTGCAAGATAGTCGATTGCGATATTAAATAAATAAACGAGTATAAGAATGATTTCTTAGTTTAGGAAAAAATATACATTGACATTGCCCTACACATTATGAGACAATGACTTTATTAACTCATTGTACACATTTATCTGTTTGTATTTTTGTGATTGACTCTAACTTGGATCACAATATTACTTTTCAGGCAAAAGAAAAATTGTTTTCAATAATTGTTTTGTTTTATTCTCTTTATATAGAAGATTGCTACTGTTTGTGTCTTCACTTAGTCAGGGACAAGCGTTGTTACTTTAAAAACAGCTTCATTTTACGGTGCCATCCTCATACTTCAGTTGTCACCCAAAAACTATGTATCGAATGGTATCTGGTATCAAAAACTACGTGTGCAAATAATTAATAGGTTCAATGTTTTCTGAATATAGATGTAAATAAAGTTGTACTTTGAAAACATATATATATGTATACGATTATACGTTGTCTTTGACGCAACGCTAAGCATTACACGTAAGCTTAAAGCTTATATCAATTAGAAAATACACTAAACGTGCTGAATCGTGTTTTAAATAATGTATTTGTTCACCACAGTTAGAGCCTTATTCAACCCATATCATGCTGAGGTCGTGTAATTTTTGTATTTTTTTAATCTTTAGTTTTTTTGGCCACAATGGAAAAAAAAACATGTTTTGATTTTTCTTTCACTTTAAAACTTTTCAAGATATTGACGTCATAAAAACGTCCCATAAATGGGGCAGTAGCAACAAATATCCCCGTGTGCATTTATACTGGTCTAGTGAATTTATCATTATTTCCCTAAAGGCTTTAAACTGAATCGTATTTATAAGTGTAATAGTTTAAGTCAAGTTTATGCATCAATGATCGGAGCTCTTTAAATCAATCAGTAGCCAGGTTATGGTAGTAGCTCAAGCCAGAAGTTTAAAAAAATATTATATTAAATAAAAAGATATGCCTTTTTTTAACCCGTTTACAATATTTATTGTAAATTACTGTCCTAAATATTTTCAGTAAATAACTTGGCATTTTAATTTTTACATTTTTTTCAAATTATTATAGCTTTCTATTCATTATAGTTTATAAAATGTTTAATTTGTATAAATTAGGCGTATGCAATTTTGTTTTCTCCACGGGCAATGCCAATTTAGATTTAATACATTTCTACATTTTATACATTTCTTTGAAGAAAAATATTAGCTCCTCAACTTTCCCAATCACCCACAATCTAGCAAATGAAATAAGACTGATCTTAGATTTATCATACTAACTTCGTAAAATGAACATAATAAAGAAATTTTATGAGAAACATATGACCCGTCTTGTTATTTTTTTACTATTATGGAAAAAAACTTAATAAGTTAAATATGATTTTTTTTCATTCTATTCTCTTAAGTACAATTAACAAATTTAAAACTTAATTTAAATAATAAATAGTTAGGCTATGTTAAAAAGACTCTATCTATAAACAATTAAACATTTATATATATGTAATCCGTCCGTCCTCAAGGAACTATGGCAATAGTCTCCTTTTCCTCTGCCCTTCGCTTTTCTCCTGGCTCGCTTTTCTTCACTCCTTTCTGTGAGGGTGACTTCTGCGACTTGTGTGCGCTAGCGCACCTTTGACCGCCAGGAGGTGCGTTCCTCAGCAAGGCCCTCCCACGTTTTGTGGTCAATGTGTGCCAGTAGCATGTCTTTTAATTTAGCAGAGGTCTTTGAAACGTAGGCAAGGGCGAAATCTTTTTCTTGTTCCAGCTTCCAGCACTCGATGAAGAAGGGCTCTTGGATTAGGTTAAACTTTAAAAGAGCGCTAAATATTTTTTTCTTTAGCCACACTGGCGGCAGCAGATCACTTGATTAGAACAGAAGATTACAATTACATAATGCCCATTAAGACTATGTTTTCTGAGACATGTTCTTGTTTCCGTTTATCGACAAGTATGGTCCTGGATAAAACGTCATCTACTTACTACTTATCAGTTTTGGGCCTAGTGGGTGTAATAATATTCTATCTAGAAGGAACGTCTGTAAACTTATAATAAACTTATAGCGAGCAGAATCCTTTATGTAAAAGCTCTAGTTTATTTCAAATCCTTATCAAAGGCTATGACCTAATTCTTAAAATCTAGCATAGCTTCACTACTTAAGACTCAAACATCAAAATTAAACAAAATATACATCTTATTAAATAATACGTCTTCATTTTAATTTGGTATTGAAGCATGTTTCTATCTACTGTCCCATTAGTGGGACGTTTTACACCGGGTCATTCGTAGCTACTGCCCCGCTTGTGGGATGCTTGTTTGGCACTTGATAAAACAAAGTCAATGTCATTATTTTTTTATTTTTTTTTCTATTGTTTTAATTGATAGATAAATGATCTAATGACACATTTCATGTGGTTTTCTACAAAATGTAATCATATTTCATAATTATATACTTTTTTTAGCATGTTTTTTTTTTCAGCAATTTTTACAAGTTGAACGTTAAAAGTCATGTAATTCTTGTTAAAAGTATAATTTTGTTGACTAAGCATACTTATAGTTATAGTCTAATTATCGTACAATGCAAAAAACAACAACACATTTTGGTTTTTATAACTAATAATATGAATTATTTTACAAAGTGTCCCATAAATAAGACGCTAGCAGAGTAGGGGGAATATAGGCCTATATTCACAATGTATGAATTGTGGAATTCCCAATTAATTTAAATACAATTCAGATCTACATAGAATTGAACATAAAAGTTAGAACTGTGAAATCGTTAAGTGTCTTCATTACAATTCGCATCGTAAGCAAACAAAAACAACATTAGTTTTAATTTACATTTATAATTATATAATAACTCAATTAATGTTTGCTGTATTGTGTTCCCTAATCCATATTTTATTTTAATAACTATGTAATTTTACATTTAAATGTTATTTAAATGGTATACTCTAATCTCATTTCTCTTTCCTGTCAATAATTTTTTATAATAAATATTTGATTACAAGTAAAATATATTTTTTTTTAAAACAATTTATTCTCTTAGATTCTAGAAAAGGTAGAACATACTGCTATTTTTGTTTTAAACGTAAATAAGAAATTAAGATGTCGTGACATTTGTATAGTTTTAAATCTGGTAAATGGCTTACATATTATCGTGTCGTTATTTGCTGACTACAGAATATTAGATTTTTTTTTTATAAACCTACTTTGCTACTTTGATTTGAAACGATTAAAAACAAATAATTAAAAAATTTATATTTATTTCCAATTTTGATATAAATTTAAAAAAAAAATTTCTATATAAATTATAGGATTCGGATTTTGCATATAATTGACTATTTATTTTACTTTATCATTTAAAATAAACTATACATGTTTCTGAAATACAATTTTGCTATTATTTTATAAACAAAATATGATCAAACTTATTGAAATTACTTTGTTTTTGTAAATGGAGTTATGCCATCTTGTTTAATGGTTTGGTATTACGTTTGATAAATTATGTATTACAAGGGAGTTAATTAAGGATTAAATTTAAATAATTTTTAATTATAGCTGAATTGTAAAGCTGATTTCAATAAAATTGGCGAAGCAGTTTTTCACTTTTACTGATTTCCAATAAAATACATTTAGCAATCTTCAAGGAACGTATTCTTTCTATTTTAAAATATCATTGAGCTAAGAGTATTTTAAAGCAACGAGAAAGTATGATTTAAATCTTGTGAACCTATAAAAGAAAATTAATAACAATTTTTAGACATCTCTTTTATTTCATTTTAGTTGTATGAACTTAATTCAAGTTTGATTTTTACATAATTATAATAGCTTGTATTAACGTACTTGTAATTGAACAAATGAAATTATTTTAAGTTAAAGAAATCACAACCAGATCCAAGTCTTTAAAAGTCGAACACAATAATAAAGTAGAGACGATACCTTAAGTATTTAATAAACTCAATTCAATTATACAATTCAATGGTGTATTAGATCAGTGTCCGGCAACTATTGGATTATAGTGTACCAATGAAGGATCTGTCATTAAACGTTATCCTGTTCTAGCACTCAATTTCTTGTAGAAGATACTTGAATTTTCCTTTTTTTGGGGGGAGTCTTTTCCGCCCCGTGGGTTGCAGACACCTGTATTAGATCACAAACATTTTGTGTAAACAACAAGACATTGTTGATTATATCAGTCACTAACATAGATAATGTCATTGAAACAAACTACTTTTAACAGTAATCGCTCGCTTTTGCTTACTCTGACCCATGACTCACCTTTGGTTTTAAATCTGATAGTATTTATGGGTTAAACGGATGACCGATTCTAGAAAACATTTAGAATAAATAATCGAACTGCTGTTTGTTTTCTATTGTAAATATTTTAAAATTTTGGAAAGGTTGTACGAAGGAAGAGACAGTAAAGAAAAAGAGAAGAAATATAGCTTCAGACAATACCAATGGAAGACACAGTCATAGCAATAACAAAAAAAAAGGGGGAAAACAATATGCCCTTTGGAACGTATAGATCATACAGAGTTCACGGCGGTTGTTACAAGTAAACAAGTCAATGAAATTTATTACGGGAACACATACCACTTGAATTAGTCAATATTAAGGTGTGGTTAGTTGTTATGTTTATTCATATTAAAGATCAAATGAATAAATTAACAATTATCTTGCCATTTTCAATCTTGAGATCATCTTTGAAAAAGTCATTAGGCATCATAATTCAAAGAAAAGAATATTTGTGTGACAAACATTTACCGGATGTGTCGTGAGTTTACTACAATGCTCTGTTAACGAACTGTTCCAAAACATTTTCCCTAAGATGTCAGCCCCCTCCCCCTCTCTTCCCCACACCCCCAGCTTCTGCCCCTGACACTATGGCGTCTAGAAACATCCCCCATGTGAAAGATCTCAGTAGATGAATCTTCTACAAGCATGTACCATTAAAGTTGCTGCGCTCATTAACACGGTCTCTCTTGAGAATTCCATGTTTGAATGGTCACAGGAAAAAGACTCTTGGTGTACGCTCATTTGAAACTGTGACGCCTTCACTGTGGAACGGCTTACCTGAGACACTAAAAAAACTCTGTGACAAAACAGTCATCCAAGAATAATTTAAAGACATTTCTTTTCCACTAAGTTGATCATGTACAATTTCATCGGCAAAAAAAAACTTGTTTTAAAACAATTTCAAAATGTATTTGTTGTTTCGTTTTCATGAGCGCGCTAAGCATGCTTTGCATTAGCATGGAGTGAGGCACTATAAAAGTGACCGATTATTATTATTATAATTATTACACATGACAAAGGAAAAAAAATATAAGCCTACACACTAAATTCATTTTTGTATAAATTTATTGTTATATTTCTTTGTTCTTTTATGAGTTAAAATCTGTATTGTTATAAAAGTCATTAAAATTTATTTGCCACTATAACTTGAGAATAAATGCATTCAAGACAGTTTCATTTTGTTAAGTTATCAATCTTATGATCAAGTTTAGTTTCCTAACTTTAACTATTTTTGTTTTTTTAATTTAATTCTTAAAATGTTAAGTTTACTGAATGGTTTTGAATGGCTGTCAAATGCAAAATATTTTCTTGTGTCGTATTATTATTTTTTTCCGAATTGTTACTTGTTTGGAAATGAGGAATTCGTATCTTTTTTCAATAAGTGTAGATCTATGTTCCGGTGTTCACTACATTTTTATTTCAATGTACATGTAACTTAAATTGTTTAAAGTGAATACAAATTTAAATAAAAAGCTTTTATGGTTAAAAGTTGTAATGCTCAGATTACACACGTTCGTTGAAATCGAGACAAAAAACGACGTTTTTGTTTTCCGTGACTTCATTCTAGACATTGAGGTAATGATTTCGACCATTTCCTTATTGTTCTGGACAATGTCTTTAGCTCACTCCACTTGCACAAAAGAAATTCTACATTGACCTAGTGGCGATTTTTATATCTTACGTTTCTTTGTATACATACAGATTTGACAGATAATAAATGTAATATAAATAAAAAAAATTAAAGCAGTAATCTTTACTTAAAATTAATATGTTCCGTTTTTTTTTTAAAGAATTTCTCTGAAATTAAGCCACAAAATAAACAATATTATGACATTATTTAAAGCCCAAATAAAATTGCAGGTGTAAACTCAAACTACATGTAGCATTAGTCTTATGTATGGAATGTGCGTCTTTAGCATAAAAGATAGGATGAGAGATTACATACTTTTATGTTGATATTTTTTTTTTTATGTTGTGCTTTGAAATTTCATATTTTCTAGAAACTATTAAAATATATTGCATCGTTATTGGTCTTGATCATAAATACTTTGGATTATTTCGGGAGTCCATTACAAAGCATGACTCATTAAATAGTTTGAGCTTCTCATAACTGTCACTCATCTTGGTTCCCAGTTTCGTTAGGTACAAAAAGAAGTTGTCTGGAGCTCGCTATGTTAATTTCTGCGATGCATCTCCTGTGGAACAGCTTTCCTCAGACACCATGAAACAGCTTGCCTCAGACACCGTGGAACAGCTTGCTTCAGACACCATGAAACATCTTGCTTCAGACACCATGGAACATTTTGCTTCAGACACCATGGAACACCTCGCCTCAGACACCATGGAACATCTTGCTTCAAACACCATGGAACATCTCGCCTCAGACACATGGAACAGCTTGTTTCAGACACCGTTGAACAGCTTGCTTATGACACCATGGAACATCTTGCTTCAGACACCATGGAACATCTTGCTTCAGACACCATGGAACATCTCGCCTCTGACACATGGAACAGCTTGTTTCAGACACCATGGAACAGCTTGCTTTAGACACCACGGAACAGCTTGTTTCAGACACCATGGAACATCTTGCTTCAGACACCATGGAACATCTCGCCTCAGACACATGGAACAGCTTGTTTCAGACACCATGGAACAGCTTGCTTTAGACACCATGGAACAGCTTGCTTCAGACACCATGGCACAGTTTGCATCAGACACCATGGAACAGTTCGCTTCAGACACTATGGAACAGCTTGCTATAGACAACATGGAACAGCTTGCCTTAGACACCATGGAACAGCTTGATTTAGACACCATGGAACATCTTGCTTCAGACACCATGGAACATCTCGCCTCAGACACATGGAACAGCTTGTTTCAGACTCCACGGAACAGCTTGTTTCAGAAACCATGGAACAGCTTGTTTCAGACACCATGGCACAGCTTGCCTCAGACATCATGGAACAACTCGCCTCAGACACATGTAACAGCTTGTTTCAGACATCATGGAACAGCTTACTTTAGTCACAATGGAACAGCTTGCTTCAGACACCATGGAACAGTTTGCTTCAGAAACCATGGAACAGCTTGCTTCAGACACCATGGCACAGTTTGCCTCAGACACCATGGAACAGTTCGCTTCAGACACTATGGAACAGCTTGCTACAGACAACATGGAACAGCTTGCCTTAGACACCATGGAACAGCTTGCTTCAGACACCATGGCACAGTTTGCCTCAGACACCATGGAACAGTTCGCTTCAGACACTATGGAACAGCTTGCTACAGACAACATGGAACAGCTTGCCTTAGACACCATGGAACAGTTTGCTTCAGACACCATGAAACAGCTTGCCTCAAACACCAAGAAACGGCTTGCCTCAGACAACGTGGAGCCCCGAGAACAAAAGAGTCTTTGAAGAAGAGTTTGAAGACATTGTGTCTTTAAATATATTGTTTTATGTCTTCCACCAGTTGTCACCTCCTGAAATCATAACAAAGATTAGAACGTGACACAGAACTAAGGTATTATATTAATATAGCTTCATAAGATTCACTTCTTGCCGTTGTCTGTAGAATAACCGGTAATAATGTTAGCGCCACTAGATGGATGATTGGATGTGTGAATTAGACTGTATCTATATCCCTCTCTGTCTTAATTACCTCTTTGTTTCAACACATGTAGTATTTACAGACGATACATCACTGGATATATATCTCATTTGCATGTTCATTGATCTTTATCATTCATGATATATTATTTATTATTATATGATTAGTTGTTATTATCCTTTGCTAATATGATCATACATGCTATTACTTTATGTTTACATTTACGCATACCATTTTTAAATGTGTTTTGTGATTAATCTATAATAACAATAACACAGTAGTCTGCTAGCTAGTCAAAACAATGATTCGGCATGTACTTATAGAAATCCAATGTTATCACTATTTAAAAGAAGAATAAATCGCCATACAGTTACATTTAAATAAATGTTATCACTATTGAAAATAATAATAAATCGCCATACAGTTACATTTAAATAAATGTTATCACTATTTAAAATAAGAATAAATCGCCATACAGTTACATTTAAATAAATACAAAGATAATTTTAATAAAGGTTTAGATTGTATATAAATGTAAATGCTGATACAATTTACAATTCTGTTAACTCAAGCCGTTATAACTCTCTTAATTTGTGTTATTAACATTCATCAAACGTTATTCTAGTTCTATTCCGTGGCGGATGAAACAGACAACAACAAATGAATGGAGTTTATCACTCTAAGTTAGTGAGAAAATGTACACTATAATTAGCTAAAGGAAAATAGCCTAATATTAGGGAAAAGACAAAAATTGTTAAGTTAAAAAAAAAACTTTAAATGTACACAAATCAAAAGAATTTTTTTTTTCAAAAGAGGTATAAAAATATTAAAATCTTCTCCTGTGATCTTGATGTAAAATTATTGAATGAAAGAATGAAACCGATAAATCTTGAATCTACCAAATTGCCACTCTAGGCATTATCATTGAAGAAAAGTCGTTGTAGGCCTATTTGCAGTCAATTCTATACAACTTTGTGTGGAACTTAAAGGACCTTTGACACGATTGACAGAGAAGTAATGAGACATTACGGCATCCCTTTAAAGGTAAGAAATGCAAAGCCTCTATTTACTTCCTACTGTAATAATCCAAACTTTGGACTTTAAAACTGTTTTGAAATAAACACACTAGTTAGACAGGAATGCATTCTTTCAATATATTTTCTCAATTGTTATGCATATGATGTCGAGAACAGCAATAATCGTGCCAAGAGGCATTCAGTGTTCACTTACACAGACAATGAAAGACTTTTACTTCGCATATTACATCAGACTATTGGTTCATTCAAAAGCATATGCAGGCACCGATCGCTTACCTTTAACTATTTACAATAGACTACACATCAACTACGATGAAACTAAAAGTGTAACGAATCAATGCCGAACAGTTGCTCCCTTATTGATTGAAAAAACAAACAATTGAAGAAATTGAGCGATTTAAATACGTAGATAGCATTGTAATCAGCTTTTTAAGTATATAAGAATATGAGTAGGCAGGGATTAGCAAAACAATTAAAGCCTTTGTTATGTTGAGAACAGTGTGGAGAAATAAGAATCTCAATAACAATAGCACACTACACATTTATAATACATGTCTGACGCCAGTGGCACAGTGCGTGGATTATGTATCAGAAACTTGAAGCATGCAAGAATAGTTAATTTAAAAAATAAAAAAATTCCTTACAAACGGCTGACTTTGCCAGATCCTCCATAAAAAAAGACGATTTTTAACGAATAAAAAAGTCAAGGAGAGATGGCGAAAACAAAGATGGAATTTGAACCCCAAGGGAACATCAAAAGATACCTCCAAAATACCCACAAGAGGATATCTGTAGACAAAGATGAAGTACATGACGAAGAGATTAGCCCAATATTGAAAGGAGCTTTTGAACATCGTTGAGACCATAGTCTAGGGGTCGGCAAATCAGGATGGATAAATCATCCTGTGTGCCAACAGCATACAAATCAAACTGATCTAGCACTCAATATTTTTTGTTGAAGAGACTTGAATTTCGGATTTTTTTTCGCGCTCTTTTGAAAATATCTGGCAGGCGTGCGGTAGTTAGCCGACTCTGCCCAAGTTTATGATCAAGTATTAGTACTGACAGGGCTTTGATTACTTCCTTTTTGGTTTACCATAATAGAGAAAAATTGACAGTAGGTCGCTTGGCGTCATACTAAAAACGTTTCCAGGCCCACATAACATTTTAAAGCAGGGTCGTGCAACAGGCGGCCCGCGAGCAACAACACGGTCAAAGGAAACCTTTTATTGTGGCCCCGGCAGAGCTTCTTCTAACAACAGTTTATCTTCATTCAT
Source organism: Anisus vortex (assembly GCA_949126835.1). Lineage (NCBI taxonomy): Eukaryota > Metazoa > Mollusca > Gastropoda > Planorbidae > Anisus > Anisus vortex. The sequence goes on from OX421493.1 coordinate 17,338,715, forward strand.
TGTATTAATAGTGTACATATCTATCTATCTACGGCATCCTTCCGTCTCGCGAGACGATGGTGCATCACCGTGGGTTGAGGTTGCACTTCCTGGTGTGGCTGAGCGGGCCTATCCTTGAGTGACAGTCTTTTTTTACAGCCTTTGCACACGTGTTCCGTGAATTCTATATTCTTCGCCTTTCTTCTAGCCCTTTTATCTATGGTCTCCTCCATTCTACTTTCCTCTGCTATTTTAACCCTTTCCCTGACAGCAGTGCGCCAGGTGGACCGATCCTCTGACATCTCCTCCCAGTCACTTGTGCTTATTCTGGCTGCTGCATCCCTAAGGACCTCCTATATGGAGAATCGGCATCTGGAAAGAGAAAAACAGGTCGCCCACGCCTCTGCTACAAAGATATATGTCAGAGGGACATGAGAGCAGCCAGAATAATGCACATAAATGTTCAGAATAATTAACCCAGTCCAGTTGAATCTATTCTTTTCACGCCCCTGTGACTAAACTTGTTGCACGCCTCTGGATTACAACTTGAACTAGAATGTTTAATCACAACATAGGCTGTACTTTGGGCAATATCTTTAATGTCGCATCACTTGAATAATTTGTCGTAAATAAATCACGTCAGTCATCTGATATACCAATTATATATCTCAAGAGAAAGAAGTAGTTCGGTGGATTTGTTTCTAATATTAGGAAAATTATGTGATGTTATGCAATGTTTCCTCATCAACATTCTGTATTCAACGTTCATGTTTCAATTTAGTACTGAGCTATTTGAGAGTATTCCTGTTTTGGCGGTTTTTATACGTAATATCTAACATTTCAACAAACTATAGCCTAGCCTAGACGCCAGATATTCTCCTCATATTATAATATACACAAAGAATCTGGTTGCAATAATAAATTAGATTTGATATTGTCGCCATTTGGGGGCCTTTCTCGGAAGATTTCTTATAACTGACGCAAGGCCTATCATATTTCAATCCGCTGAGCCCGTCTGTCACTGGTCTATGAATAATGATATCATAGCTCTAATAGCCCTCCACTGCCCCCCCCTTATTTTCACCCTTCGCACGCATACATACACACACATAAGCATAACCACACGCACAACCGCACGTGACTGAACCCGTGCTCTATACCCTGAATCCGATTCATGGCTCCCCCGAAAACGGCTTAGATATTAATCCCCATGTGCCAAGCGCAGCTTTAGTTAAGCCGAGTACAAAATAAAAGATCCTAGGACCCGCACATATTGTTCTAGAAAATAAAAATAAAAAGTTGTTTTCATTTAAATTTTATTTAGTAGTCGTGTTACTAATGTGCCCCACCCCCCTCCCAACTCAGTTTCTTCACGCACAGTACCATTAGAAATAAACACTCCCATGTAACGCTCGAGTGGATCCCCTCCCCCCACCCCCTCGTGTCATTGCTTGCTTATTCGCTCAACGTCATTCATTCATTCCACGGCAGCTTCATCTTGATAACGAAAAATCTATCGTTTAAATCCAGTGGAACGCCGGGTTCTAAAAAAAGAATGAATGTACATACAGCCATGTGAATATGACAATAATAATATTTCCATAGGCGTAGCCAAGATATCAGAGGAAGGTGGGGGGCGCAAGTGTTGAAAGGTAGAATATATTTTTGTTTCCTTATCTCCCTTTACTAAAGATGATATAACTTAAAACCGATTAACTTTAATCTCCATGAGTTTCATTTTCTGAACAATAGTCATATACAGAAAAAAAAGGTAATTTAACAAAAATGTAAAAAATAAATAAATAAACACAACAGATAGACAAAACAGAAAGCTGATCTAACACTTACTAGGTCTACTTTGTTTGTAAAACAGTTCGAATCTATCGAAAACAAAAACACCTAGTCTATACTCTTATAGAAAAAACAAACAAAAACAAATGGTCACTTTTCAATAGCATTTTAGATAAATGTAAAATATTTAGATAAATATATACAATACAATATGATATAAACATTTTTTAATGGCAAATACTTTGTATATAAAAAAAACACAAATTTATAATCCGATAACTCTATTAAGGTTATCCCAATTCCCCCCCCCCTTTCCCCATTCACTCAGATATTAGGGAAGCTCGTGCCACTCGTGCCTTTCTCCCCTACCTCCACTCTTTGCCCCCCCCCCCTTCTCCCATTTACCCTCGGCTATGCTTACAGTCGATATTTATATTATAAATGCTAATAAAATTCATTGACAACCGAATCAAGGCCAAACCCTCTGTTGAGCAAGTACAGCCCCCCAACCCTCGTGTAGTGTGTCACACTTAAAACTTTGTAAGCTCGCCACTGTCACGTTGTCGCATAAGTAATGTGCAGTGTGGTGTAACCTTAAAGCTCCCAGTCAAGTGTGCTCTCTGTGCAACTGTGTGTGTGTCTGTGTGTGTTCATGATTCAGGATGAGATTATAAGTGAAGGTATGTGATTGTTTTGCTCAATAAAAGCTATAAGACAGGGCCAGATGTTGTCATATGTTGAGGTCATATTAATATGTTTCTATGTATCTATCGAGAGCTATCTATCTGTTTGTCTGTCTGCCTATTTCTCTCTCTCTCTCTCTCTCTCTCTCTTTCTCTCTCTGTAGGCCTATAGCCTAAATATATATATAGGCCTATGTATATATATATATATATATATATATATATATATATATATACCCATATACATCAATAATATTTATATATATATATATATATATATATATATATATATATATATATATATATATATATATATATATATATATATATATATTTCTAAATATAATTTTTTAAGATTTGTAATTTGTAAGTCTATTATCATTATTTTATACTAAGACTGATGTATTTAACTATCCTTTTCATTGCTGTGTTCCTTGGGTACAATAGGTATTTCACACTATACATTACTATCTCTTTTTACTATAACTTAGGCCTATAGTAATTAAATTACTTTCTTACTTGTTAGTTAAATTATTATCGTAGACTACTTTATACTGAATTGTCTATACTTGGTAGTTTAATTAATTATTAATTATCGTCTTACTTTATACAAAGGCCCTATAGTATTATAAATTTTTGGTGAAATTATTATTTTTCTTAGCAGTTAAATTATTGTATTACTTGAAAAGGAAATGACTATGTTACTTGGTTCTCCTATTATTGTGTTACTTTACGATTTGCGATATATGTTTTGTGTTACGTCGGGGTGTAAACTTATTGTACTAATATATTGATTAATATTGTGTTAATAATTTTATTTTGGTGTTTCTCATAAATATTGTTGTTATGTTATTGGGCGGTAAATATGCTGCGCCATTGAAATTGAACAATAGAATCATTGTGTTATATTCTTTGGTCAAAGTATTATCCGCTGGTCATGCGTTCTATGTTTGTAAATTTTTCAAATCATACTATAGTTTTGTATCACTTGGATTGTATCTGTCTTCTAAGTTGTTTGTTAAATGCGCTCTGAGCTTGCATCATGTTTGTTGGCAGCGCTATACAAATGTCATTACGGTTCAAATAAAGGTTTGGAAAAAAAACCGCCAGACACTTTTTCCCAAGTATACAGGGTGCCCTATCATAGGTCTACAAATATTATGGGTTTGCCTACCTAACATAGTATAACTTAGGATAAATTAAAGGCAGACTGGTGTTTGTGCTGTCCGTTGTATCCACTTTCATGGCATAGCCACAGAAAGTGTGGGATTCTTTTTCTTGGAATAACCTTGAGGAGAATCACGGTGTAAAAACTTGGTATTTATAGTATTTCAATTACTTTCATGTTCGTCCACGTGAATATTGTAAAATAAAAAAGTAAAGTATCCCGTTTGACCAAATTGATCATAGGGCCGGTGACGCAGCGTTCGCCAGTTTCTGTGACCACGGTATACTAAGGGATGTGTGGCCAGCACAATGCACATCCGCCAATACTTTATCCCAACCAATGTTAGATGCAGACTCATATCTGTTTAGACTGAGGGTCACCTTCTAGATCCTAGGAACAAATCCCAGGATTCGAATCTAGGACCGTCGGTACGCCAGCCGAACGCGCTGGCACTCGGCCAACGTGCCCCGTGATTTTTTAGTTCGTGTAATATTTGTTGTTGTTGTTTTTACTGTTGTCTGAATATTATGGACATATTGAATGCGTCGATCATCTGTTTAGGCAGAATTATAATCAAGTGAATACTTCAGGATGAGAGTTTTATTTATTATCATAACTTAATGAAAGTAATGCTGCAGTTTTATTCTTTCTATCGGATAATTCAATAATTGACATATAATACTAATTTTTCATCTGTCCGATAACATAAAACTAAATGATATATTCTGATTTCTGATAACTAAATTTGTTATCAATCGTAATCAAAAAGGAAACTTCCATATATCAAACAGCCAACATTTTCTTTAAAAAAAAATATAATCTTAAATTAGATAGAGAATGTATATTCTCAAGGGTATTTTCAGGCTCCCTGAGAGGTGGGTGCAAACGGTAGGCCCATGAATAATACAAGTAAAAAATGAAATGGGCCGTTTTTACGTCTTTTCGCGTCTTTGAAGCTAAGAGGAAATGCCGCTAAATCTTCTCCAAAGTATGTGGCGCCGGGGGCCCTTAAATTTGGTTTTCTTTGAATGTGTACCTGAACATTTTGCTCAATATGCAAAGTAGCCTCTAGTTGTAAGATAATTATTTCTGATTATAGCAGTTTAGATCTCGAATTTTAATTTTAGAAGCCCTTACAAATATAGGAGACGCACATACAGCTCTTTGACAATTAAGGGGGATCTGGAACAGATATTAAGGCAAAGATACAAAAACCAAGAGGAGCCTTTGCCATGGTAAAAAATATCTAGAAACTAAACAAATTAGAACCAAAACGAAATTAGGAATTTTTAATTCTAACGTAAAATCTATCTTATTGTATGGCTCAGAAAGTTGGAGATTAACAAAAGGAGATTTGAACAAACTAGAAATTTTTGTGAATGGCTGCCTACGTAGAATAATGGATATCAAATGGTATGAACGAATTTTAGACGCAACTGTAATGTAAAGGACATCACATATTTCAATATAACAAGAGAAACATAAAAGGAGATGGAGATGGATAGGTTACATGTTGAGGAAACCAAATACAAATTTTACTAGACAATCTCTTTCATGGAATCCACAGGGTGCAAGATGAAGAGGTAGACCAAAGAACACCTGGCGGAGAGAAGTAGAAAAGGATGTGCAGCTGATCGGGAGAACTTGGAAGGAGTTAGAGAAGATAGCCAGAGACAGGAGGACATGGAAAGAAATTGTTGATGGCCTAGGCTCCACTAAGAGTTCGTAATGGCGAAGAAGAGACATACAGCGCTCCCTATGAGCTTAGTAGGCATATTTAGCTATATGTCGCTGCATACTGGTACGGATACGTTAATCGATGCTTTTTAGTTAATATTTTAGAACTGTTTTGGTATTCAATTTCCGGTGGGGTAGCCAATGGATGTCAAGGGGGCAATTGCCCATGGGAGACACACCTGATTTATATAATATGCAGTTTATTTATTACAGAGTTCCAACTTTCATAAATATATGTTATTAAATACAGTAGCTGTGACAACTACCACTAGCCTACCTTTACTTGTATCTAAGATTCTAAATCTACTCTCTCAATTTTCACATTCAAATTATTCCATATTAAAATGAATTGGGACAAGTTAATTGGCAAATTAATTGTCCAACTTTATTACCTCCAATATTCAATAGCCTACTTCTCCAGGAGTTTATTTCATCCAAATAAATCACCAGTGAGTGTACTTTTCCAATTTTATTTATCTTCGTGATATTATTTTTTAGATCAATTGACAAGTCTTAATTAGGCGTGACCTTTTGAACTGGTGTGATCGTAAACTTCCGGTTCTATTTTTAAATGTTTAATTATTTTAGGCATTTCCGTAAACAAAAAAGCATGCTTTTGCTGGTTATTGACAGTTGATTTCAACCTAGACGGCTAGTTCTAGTCTTTTAGAATTATACTAAGGATACAATAATTGTTATGAGGAATCCGTTTTTAACATTAAAAGTCAGTAGGCGATAATTAATACTCAAGTGTTAGTCGCATGTAGCTTGTTTATAAAATAAATTAGTCAAGAGTTGCTTTTTCTTGGTTATTAAAAAACAAAATTCGTAGATTAATAAAAAAGAATAACAACAATTATTTTGCATTAAGCAATAAGTTTGATATTATAAAAAGGTGATTATTCCCTTCTGACTTTCACAATACACCGTTTTCTTTTGTAAACATGTTTTGGAAATGAAATAAATTTTAATCCCCAACAAATGTTCGTACAACCAGTAACCCAGCACACAGACATGTTTCGAATAAAATGAACGAATTCGACCGGAAACATGTTTTTTTTTTGTGAACTTGTATGCATGCATACACGTTAAGACTTGTCAATAATGAAGCAGAGGAAATTTTGAATGATATGATTACATTCTAATGATAACTCTTATGAAATTTTGACAAAATGGTCCACATACCTTCAAAGATTCCTGATTTCTCAAAACTCATTTAATGCAAATAAATAGATATGACTAGTGTTGGAAAGGAGGGCCCAGAAAAGGTCTTGCACAAGCACCTTTTTTTCTCTTGCGATGCCTGGGTATTTCTGATGCCAAAGCAGTGCTTTGGTGATCCAGACCAGTGTTTTCCTAACTTTTTTTGTTTACATAGCCCGGTCTTTTTTTATTCTTCCACTTCATGACTCAATTACATTTGTATCTATGTATGGTAATATAGAATTCCACAGAAATTTTGACGTTTCTGGTGTCTATACAAAAATGCACTAAGTTAAAAATGATTCAAAATCACAAAATGTCCACTTCAATGCAAAAGCCTCTGTCCTATGTCTATGGTTTATGTTTAACGTGTGTTTACCGCATGCCAGTGAACTGGTTATCTCAGTAAGCTGTTTATTTTAGTAAGCTGTTTTTTCAAATAGGCTAAGCTGTTATCTCAGTAAGCTGTTTATCTAAGTAAACCGTTTATATCACAATATATATATATCTCCGGAAGCTGGTTATCTCGGAAAACTAGTTTTCACTAAAAGATGCTTATCTCTGAAAGCAGGTTGTCATATAAAGCTTTTTATCTTAGAACAGTCCTATTAAAAAAAGAAAATGATTTTCTTTAGAAAGCCGGTTATAAATTATAAGAGCATACCCTCTAGCGAAGCGAGAAGCAACCAGTTTTCAACCTGACACACCAGCATGATTCGACACAACCAAACATATCATTAAAACAAACTATAAAGAAGAGATGTTAAATGGTTAGGCATTGGACACAACCGGAAGACGTGTCTGCCCAAACCAGACGAAAATGACCTAATAAATGCCCTACAGAGAAAAGATCAATTGACCATATTTCGCCTGCGCACAGGACACATACATCTAAACTCGCACCTTAACTGCATCATACAAGAAAAAGCAGCGACTCGCCCCCTCTGTAAACAGCCCGGCACTACAGGACATACGAAAGTCTACCTCCGCAAAACACCAAATCTCTCAAATACAATATATTCAAACTAAGAACAGCTACAAAAGTCTGCAATTTCTTCACCATAGCCTCAGGCCGAAGGGCGAGTGCCCAAATGGCTGCTGGCCCTGGATGATGATGATGATGTGACTGCTGAGACCGTACCCTATGTTACACCCATCAGGCTGTTTTTCCCACCAAGCTGGTTTATCTAACTGCTGGCGCCCGGACAGGACCTTGGTGTGCGCCCCCCCCCCCCCCGTCAACCACTTAACAACGTTACGCTGTGGGTGCAAGAGCCCGAAGGCCCATTAGTTTTTGTTTTTCTTTAGACCATTTTAGTACGGTAATCACATACAAGCTGGCTATATCTGAGTGTTGGTTATCTCAGGAAGCTGGTGTCTCAATAATTTGGATTTTTAGACTTTTGGGGGAGAAGGAAAGCTGAATATTTGATAGATTGTGTTATCCTCGGCAACTAGTCTGTGTCCCACGTTTCAGCTGGATGGGATTAAGAAAGTGGGTTAATTATGCCTTATGAATATTTTGCCACCAATGAAAGGAACACACAAGCAAACTCAAAGCACATTTTTTAAAGTTAAAATTTAAAAAGAAATAATTCAAAGACGTGTTTAAAAGTCCTTGCATGTTATCGAATAAGTAAATAAAACTATAACAAAACGTATGTATTACTTACTTTCGCCTACAACCCATCTCAGGGCAGAGGCCACCAGCAAGAACAATAACAAAACGTGTGTGTAGTGTTAAATTTTATGCTCGTTTTGATCGTTTTGATGTGGTGGGTTTTTGTTAAAGCGCTCCTCGTATATCCTCGCAGGGAAATCTAACACCTGACTGAAGTTCTTATGTTCCCTTTGTATAGCAGTATACCTGTCACAGAAGACATGTATACACAAATAAAAACAACGCTTTTTTTTAAATTAAAAAAATATGAAGGTGTTAATTCTGTTCCCTTAACCCTTAAAGATGCGTAGGGCCACGATCGTGGCTCAGCGTAAACAATACGTTAAGTGCGTGGAGCCACGATCGTGGCTTAGCTTTTTTTCGTCTACATTGTATCGTTTTCATTCGTTTTTTTCCGTAAAAACGTACACATCCGTAAAGCTTAACAACTTCAGTCTCTTCTGGTAGTGAAAGGCAGCCATTTTTTACGTTAAATTTTCCTCGATTCGCAAAATGAACGAAGGTGTTAGTGACTATTCAAAAAGCTACGATGGAATTGATGCATAATTTCAATTATATTTTATTGGTTTAGATGAAATTCTAAACAGTAAGAAGTGTAATGAATTCATATTTGTTTTATTTTAATGATTTAGTTTTCAAAATACTGAAATAGGTAAAAAAGCCGGCAAATAGTTCAATAAATTAGCTTCGTGTTTGTTGTTAGCAAAAACATCGTTTTCGAAAAATGGGCGTGGCTAATGATCGTTTTTATTTTAGTTATTATTGGAATAAATTTGTATTTAAATATGTTTATTTTGCAAGCCTATGTTAAAACTAGTATATTTTCATCATAATTGTAAAAAATGTGATAGTTAAACAACATTTAATATTTATAATATTTTTTTTTCGAACTGGATGGGTGCGCTCTAGGTTTACTGAGTGCAATGTCGGACTGTACCCTGACTAATTTGTAAATATTACAGGAGACTCTAATACTTACTAATATACTTTTTTAAAATACATTTCTTTAATTTAATACATATATGTCTAAAATTTAAGTGTTTTTAAATATTTTTATTTGATTTTTACTACTTAGTTGTGTGTTAAATTAATGAAAATATTTTTTCGAATTTTTTTTTTTTACAAATTGCCGTGTAATTATTAAATTTTTACATTTTAGATGCTAGATATTGAATAATCAATATGTTTTTCCAATTCCCCAAACTATAAGCTATAATAAAATGTATAGGTTTATATATCTAATGTAAAAATATCATAAAAGAAAACAAAATAAAAGCAAGAGGTTTTGAAAGTTTAATGCCCGTCAGTTTTAGCTACACTTTTTAATGCATTTTTGTGAAAATAGCGACGCGCTTTAAGGGTTAATACGTTAGAGCCTTATCTATGCATCTATATGTCTATTATCTGGCTATCTACCTTCTTATTCTTCTTTATCATACTGTGAAGACTTGTATCTATCTCTCTGTCTATTTATCTATCTAGGCCTATCTATATATATATGTATATATCTATATGTTAATCTGTCTATACATAATATATACAGTAGTACCTCGTGTTACGAACTTAATTCGTTCCTGAACTCGGTCCATAACCTGAAACGTTCGTAACCTGAAACATTGAAAACAATGCAATAAACTCAATCCGTTACAAGATGAAAAAAAAAATCCTTCGCTTTTATCAACATCCTGTCGTTTACCTGACAAAAGGCTAAAACTACGTGTAGGCCTAGTGTACGAATTAAATAAAGAGGAAAATAAACACCCAAAGAAAATGAAAGTTTCTTTTCATTGATCCACATTAAGATAGGATTTTCAATTTTTTCAAAAATGTGCGGTCTTTGCTTCTGCAGATTAGTTACGCATTTAGCCACATGCACTGATTTGAGATACTGTTTGTTCATTATGATGGTGTACCCATGATTTATCGATTAGCGGTGTCACACACATGAACGCTATTTACATATTACACACGTGTTTCTTTATCTCGTAACCTGAGGCACTCTTCGTAACCTGAGACAAAAATTGTCAAAAATTGTTCGTAACCTGCATCGTTCGTAACCTGAGGCGTTCGTAACCCACGGTAACGCTGTATATATATATATTGTCATGTATATTGTTTTTCCAAGAATTGGAACACGCAATGTTTATTCCTCTGTCTCTCTCTTTTCTTACTACACACAATATTAGGACGTTTAGTAGGAAAACTAAAGGTTCTAGGTAATGTTGGGATTCTGTGTTGATCTCAAATTCTCAGAGTCTGGGAACGACTCATTATTTAATAGGGGAAGTTCCTATCGTTTTTGTTATGAGTTTTGTAAAGATACCATGATTTTCACCCCTACTGGTAATGGGTCTATCCCTTGCACCACTCGGATAGTATTTAATGATTTGTTTTGTCTGAAAGACAGAGAGAGTTTCAAAATATGTTCCTTTGAGAACGTTTGTGTTTGCACTATTTTATTCTAACTGTACATAATAGATATATTGTATATATTGAACATACCACCTGAAATAAACTATCAACAACAGTTACACTGAAGCTTCCTTGTCAAATTACTATCCTATTGTGTTGAATACATTACAATAAGATTTATCTACTACCATAATGTACAAGAAAGGAAATGTTGGAATACAAATACTGAATTTGTGCCCAGGACTATAAGAAGAGTTCGTGTAATACTGAAACATAAATACTAATAATTAAAGTCTCCCCTAGGACTAACGAGAATTATCAGCAAGATCTACACAGCTCTGGCCACAAGGGGATTGTGGACGTAACAAAATTTGGTGGTCTCGCCCGGTATATTTGAGTTCTACTTTTCCTGACCTTGGATTGACAAGATTTGGTAGTCTCGTTCGGTAGATTTGAGTTCTACTTTTCTTGATCTAGGATTGGAAAAAATTTGTTGATCTCGTCTGGAAAATTTGAGTTATATTTTTTCCTGACCTATAAATATTTTGTGACATTAGTAGTACTGAGAACGGTATATTTGTGTTTCGTTTTCTAGGACTGTGAAACTATTCTTTTTAAAAAGAGGAGAGAACTGGTTTGCGTTTTTATTCCTTGGGAAGTGTGAAGATTCCACGAAGTGTTTAATATTATATTGTGCAAATTTCTGGACAAATCGTAAGTTGGAACTTTATATTTTATTATACAATATATACTACTCTACTATAACAAATATTTCGAACGCTATACTATGGCTTCGAATATATCAAGTGAGGAACTTAATGCCATGTCATTTGCTGAACTAAAAGAATTAGCTGAGTCCTTTGGGATTGAGGCAGGACAGGCAAGACCTAATCGTAATCGTTTGACCAAAGAAATTATGACATGTTTGAACGGGCAGAATGCCATGAACACTGGTAGTGTAGTTGAAGTGGGACAGAACGATATCAATGAAGGTTATGTAGCTCCCAGTGGGGGCGAGGTAATTGCCCACGGAGACGAGGTAAGAAATATGTCATCTAGATCATCAAACAATGATGAAGATGAAGGGTTGAGTGAAAACCTAAAATTCCAATTAGCTATGAAGAGAATGGAATTGGAAAGAATTAGGATAGAAATTGAAAGCAGAGAAAGGATAGAGATGGCACGCACGAACAGACCTGACCATCGTAGGGACAGCAATGGTATGGATATCAGCACAATGAAGCAACACTTGCCTATATTCAGAGAAGAAGATGTTCAAGATTTCTTTTTGCTTTTTGAGAGGATAGCTGTAGATTATCAGTTCCCTGATGATAAGATGGCTTTATTGTTAAGGTCAACTCTCAACAAAGGAAAAGCATTGGACGTAGTGTTGAGTTTAACACCCGAGGAAATAAATGACTATGAAGTAATCAAAGATAGGGTGCTAAAAAGTTATTCCCTGACACCAGAAAAATATAGAAAGCTATTTAGAGACAGAAAGAAGGCATATGATCAAACTCATGTAGACTTTTTGAGACAAAAGGAGAAAATGTTAGAACAGTGGTTAAGGTCACAGAATGTAAGTGAGTTTGATAAACTCAAGAACCTAATATTGTTTGAGGAATTCAATGATTGTATTCGAGTGGATATTAAAACCCACATCTCAGACCGAGGGGTTGAAGATGTGCATGAAGCTGCTAGATTGGCAGATAACTATGCCATAATTCACGCCAGCATAAAGCCATATTATGCTGACAAACCCAAAGTGCACAAACCAGAGCCCAAGGAGGCTAGTAAACCAAAAGAGACAAGTGAAAACAATAATAAGAACAGTGGTGTAAATAATAATAGTAACTTAGTTCATTTCAGGAAGCAGACAGATGTAAATAAAGCAAAGGTGGTATGTTTCAATTGCAAGAAAGAGGGCCACATGAAGAAAGATTGTTGGATCCTTACCAAGAAGCAAGGTGCTATTCTACACTGTGCCAGAGTGCAGAAAGATAGCAAGCAGACAGAAGAAGTGTGCAACACAGGGTCAAGAAACTCAAAAGAAATGCGGCCGGCATCGCCCATAGTTGTGGAGTCGATGGTTTTTGAGAACAGTCTATCTAAGGTAAAAGAGAATAGCTGTACTCAATCTATTATGCTTTCAGAAGGCCGTGAGGAACAGATGGTTCCTGAAGTCCCGGAAGAGGACGACCTATCCGATTTTCGACCCTTTGTCTACGAGGGGACAGTGTCGACAGAAGTCGATGTACTCAGCAAGAAGAAAATACAGATATTACGTGACACGGGTTCTGCTGTCAGCGTGATCCTGGAGGGCAGTGTGCCGTTAACAGATGCCACCAGTACCGGTGAGTCTGTTGTGCTGAGAGGTGCTAGTATGGAGGCTGTGGAAGCTCCACTGCACAGAATAAAACTTGAGTCGGATATTTTTACAGGTAACATCGTAGTGGGAGTGTGGCGCGCACTACCCGTCAAAGGCGTTTCCATGATAATAGGAAATGACATTATGGGCGGCAGAGTCACTGTCGAGCCCATGGTTAAAGTGTTGGAGACAAAGATGGCGGAGGACAAAAACCTACGTCCTGCCAATGAACGCCCAACATGTGCACTGACAAGAGCAATACAGAAAAAGAAGTCGGTAAAGACTCCTGCTACGCCGTGTAGTGCAACGAAAGATGTGTTTGTCTGTTCTGAAGACACACATGCGAATGAAACAGTGATAACAGAAACACCTGACATCGATTTAAGTGCTACGTTCTTTGCTGAACTAACAACTGGTGATGCAACCGAGAACGATAACATTTTGTCACCAAAGCAGAAATTGGTGAAAGAACAATTGAATGACGAAGTAATAATGCAACTCAGAATGAAAGCTGTTGATGAAAAGACTGCAGATGCAATGGCGGAATGTTTCTACATGAAAGATGAAGTGTTGATGAGAAAGTCGAAACCGCTCAACTCAGGTACAAACGAGTGGGACAGTATTCACCAGATTGTAATACCTAAGTGTTATCGTCAAGATATACTGCGTATAGCGCATGATCTTCCTTTCGCTGGTCACATGGGAGTCCGAAAAACGCATCACCGTATCCTCCCTTACTTCTACTGGCCAGGACTGAGAAGAGATGTCGAACAATACTGCAAGACTTGCCACGTATGCCAAATGGTAGGACGTCCTAACCAACGAATTTTTGTCGCTCCACTCCAGCCGATACCAGCGTTCGACGAACCATTCAGTCATATACTCATTGATTGCGTGGGCCCGTTGCCGAAAACAAAAGCCGGTTTTCAATACCTGCTCACAGTCATGTGTTCATCCACTCGCTTCCCGGAAGCCATTCCGTTGCGGAACATAACAACAGTGAAGGTGGTAGACGCCCTGACAAATTTCTTCACACGTTATGGCCTACCGAAGACAGTACAGTCCGACCAGGGGACTAACTTTACTTCGAACATTTTCAAACAAGTCATGGAACAATTAGGGATAAGCCATAGGCTATCAAGTGCCTATCATCCTGAGAGCCAGGGAGCTCTGGAAAGGTTTCATCAGACATTAAAATCGATGCTTAAAAAGTACTGTTATGAAAACGAGAAAGACTGGGATAAGGGTGTGCCTTATGTACTGTTCGCTGCAAGGGAGGCCACTCAGGAATCCCTGGGGTTTAGCCCATTCGAACTTGTGTATGGACACTCAGTCAGAGGTCCGTTGAAACTTCTACATGAAACTTGGCTAACGGACAGTGAACCGATTGGACTTTTGTCATATGTAGATAAATTTAAAAATAGGCTTTATCATGCTTTTAACCATGTGAAGATTCATTTTCCACAGATGCAGGAGCGTATGAGACAGAACTATGACCGTAAAGCTACAGCTAGAACTTTTGCACCAGGTGACAAAGTTCTTGTGTTTCTACCTTTGCAAAATCAGCCTTTAAGTGCAAAGTTTAGTGGACCCTATGAGATAGAGTCAAAGCTTGGCGAGGTCAATTATTTGATAAAGACTCCTGACCGGAGACAAAAACAGAGGGTATGCCATATTAATTTACTTAAGCCCTATGTTTCCAGGGAAAAGAGTAAACCACGGGAGGTCCCCATGATTTCATTAGCTAGGGTCCCGACGGATTTATCAAGGATAGAATATAAGTTTGCAGAAAGTAAACTTAATAATACAGATGCCCTTAAGAGTTTAGATACAAGGCTAGAACATCTTCCGGTAGAAGATAAGGAGAAGATTATTGAGCTGGTACATGAATATAAGTCACTGTTTACAGATGTTCCCAGGAGGACACATCTAATAGAACACGATGTAGTATTAACCGAGGGTGCCAGGTCTATTAAACAGCATCCATTTGACCCCATCAGACCTGAGCATATTAAATTAAATGTAAAGTATATGTTAGAAGATGACATAGGAGGAAAATGTGATAGCAAATGGTCTACACCCTGTGTGATGGTACCAAAAGCCGACCACACACTGCAGTTTTATAGAGACTTTGGGAAATTAAGTAATTTGACAAAGACCGACTGGTATCCCATTCCCAGTATCATCGACAAGATAGAGACAAGATCATAGCTGATACTCTATCTCGGGTGCTACATGATTGACTGAATAACCCTATACTTCTTTTTCAGATCATCTCACTTATTCATTAAGAATGTGTCATGATAACCTATCATTCGTTTGAATTTTGATTATGGAATACCTATAGAATACTTGTATCATACAGAAGTCAAGTCTTTTGAAAGTATTAATAATTCTTATAATCATGTATAGTATTGATGTTCTGATATATTTTAAATTCATTTGATTATAAAAAAGAAATTCCATTTAAATGTTGATGCATGATGCAATAAATATATAATATGCACGTATTTACTTGATATGTATGGATAAAAGTAATTGTCATTACATGCAATTAAGTGGGAAAACTTTGAGCTAGTTGATTTATTATCTTGTTTTATTTTAGTTAATGAATGGAACTAAATAATAATATGTACAATTTTTATCTTAGAAAGAGATGTAATATCAATTGGTATAAATTAATAGATAATATTGGAAATCTATTGCTAAATTGTTATATCATGGTAATAGAATGGGAAAAACTAGTGGATATTCACTATATTGTATATAGGTTGTTATATATTCCATATATCCGGGAATGGAGGGAAACAAAGGTACCTAAAGGTGGGCACTCATTCAACCCTGAACAATATTTTATATTAAACTTTCAAATTTGCCAAAAACGCATAATATTGGATTACATTTTAATATTGAGATTACTGTAGTAATCGTAACTAGAGCGTATTTTCTCCTCATATTTGAGAAAAGGGGAAGTATCATCATCTTAGGTATGCACCCTGTTAATGTCAAGTTGACACTGTAATTTAAAGGGGAAGTAACCTATAGTTTGATTCGAGTTATGTATTACTTATCTTTTGGTTTGTATATTAGAAGTAAACTGTTGAAAATTGACAGAGTTTGAGCAATGTTATATTTGTTTAAATAGATTAAGACTTTTTGCAAATTTTGGTGGAAATCCACACAACTGTACATAGTTAAAATAAGAATGACTAGAATATTTTTGAATTATTTGTACTTGTTGAGACATTAGTTAATATTAATACTAACGGGGAAATATTTGTCCATCACGTTATAATCACAATTACCATTGGGTAGTGACACTTTTTATAATTTAGTTGTGCCAGTGAGCCATGTTTGCTTAAATTGTCTTATAATCTTCCATTGATTGTTGGTTGTTAAAACGATAGTGTTAAGTACGAAAAATGTACCATGTTGAGTATTACTTGGGTAATTATGGTACATTATTTCTTTCATTGGGTGGGGGCGTGTCATGTATATTGTTTTTCCAAGAATTGGAACACGCAATGTTTATTCCTCTGTCTCTCTCTTTTCTTACTACACACAATATTAGGACGTTTAGTAGGAAAACTAAAGGTTCTAGGTAATGTTGGGATTCTGTGTTGATCTCAAATTCTTAGAGTCTGGGAACGACTCATTATTTAATAGGGGAAGTTCCTATCGTTTTTGTTATGAGTTTTGTAAAGATACCATGATTTTCACCCCTACTGGTAATGGGTCTATCCCTTGCACCACTCGGATAGTATTTAATGATTTGTTTTGTCTGAAAGACAGAGAGAGTTTCAAAATATGTTCCTTTGAGAACGTTTGTGTTTGCACTATTTTATTCTAACTGTACATAATAGATATATTGTATATATTGAACATACCACCTGAAATAAACTATCAACAACAGTTACACTGAAGCTTCCTTGTCAAATTACTATCCTATTGTGTTGAATACATTACTATAAGATTTATCTACTACCATAATGTACAAGAAAGGAAATGTTGGAATACAAATACTGAATTTGTGCCCAGGACTATAAGAAGAGTTCGTGTAATACTGAAACATAAATACTAATAATTAAAGTCTCCCCTAGGACTAACGAGAATTATCAGCAAGATCTACACAGCTCTGGCCACAAGGGGATTGTGGACGTAACAATATATATATATATATATATATATATATATATATATATATATATATTATATATATTTAAATGTATGTGTACTTCTGTATTAGTATCTATCAATCTATATATTAATCTCTCCAGCTATCCATCCTTCAATCTATCCATCTAAAGTGACAGTGTACTTCAGACCAATATTTTCATATCAATGTGCACTCAGTTGGCGAATATAAGTTTTTTGATAAACTCGACGCGTATTGCTAAAATCGGATTTAAATAACTCAAAATGTCTATCTTGGAATGGGAAAAACAACATAATAGCCTAAGTCTAGTGCCATTTATTTGATCGAATTGTTTGTTTTTCTTTATTCAATTTGTCTTATTTGGTCACCCTGTACCAGGTTGCGAAAAACTTGTTACATTACTGCTTCTTGTAATGTATACTTTATTACAATTCTAACATAATTGAAATATGAAATTGAATGGGCCGTATTGCTGCTGAGAGTTAACACCCTTGCCCCTTTTACAAGTCAATCTTTTATGACTGACTTGTAATTTACAAGTCAGTCATAAAAGATTGACTTGTATAAGGGGCAAGGGTGTTAACTCTCAGCAGCAATACGGCCCATTAATAATGTGTTAAATATGATTATAAACTCCATGCGGTTTGACTTTAAGAAAACTAATATTTTTTTTAAAGTGTTGCAGTTATGGTTGATAATAATGATCTATTATATGAGCGTGTTCAATCTTGTGTTAGTCTTTATGGCTTTATATTTGTTTTAGATCTTTGTCAAACTATTTTATGTTGTCAATGTAAAGTTGCCTTCTTTTCTATCTTAATTGCTTTTATAACAGGATAGAGTCACTTCTGAAGGAATATTTAACCATTTTTAGCTCATTGGTAATTTTTAATCCACTCTTTACAATTTACTTTGAATACTAGAATATGCATTATCTGTATGGGACCTATCAACTAAATACAATATTACAAAATTTGTTGAAACCATTCAGAAAAGAGCGGAAAATTTCATTACTAGCGAATATTCATTACTGACAAGAGTAAAACCAAAAGTTAAATCACTAAACCTAGAAACACTAGAGAACATAAGGGCAAATAGAATAGTAGTAATAATACATACGGTGTATTTAGGCATGTTCCACTTGTTCTATTGGAACAGGGTCCCCACACAATAGGGGCCCCTTCCATCTAGATTGTTTTTCGGTCTTTTCTTTTGGCCATGAGGGCCCCCACAAAAATTTGGTATCATGGCCCCCCACAATCTTAAATAGGCCTTCAGCCTTGTATAAGGCATTCGATTCTAATTTAGAAATACAACACAATAACAATGTTCGCATAACCAAAAAGGACAAAAACACTTTATTTATCCCTTAAGCGAGAAGAAATGCATATAAGTACTCTTTCTTCCAGAGTGGCATCCGGGTATGGAATGGGTTGTCTGAACGAACCAGGAAAACCAGTAACTTACCATCATTTAAAACACTAATGCAAGACCAGACTCACACCACTGATAAGCGGACGCAAATAATTTTTTTTATAGAAGGAGCGTCAGTAGTATATACGATTAGATAGTTGCATCAATATGTTGTACCGTTCTTATTTTAATAGTTTTTTTTTATGTTTAAACCCGTTAATACCCTACTCAAAATAGGCCGAAGGCTTATAATGAGCCTAAAAACTCTGTATAATGAACGGAATCATAAAAATAGTGTACATTTCAATAATCATATACATTCATCTTTGGTAAAGACAACAAAAATGAAAATGTCTATACAGTGCTTTTGTTTGTGCCGGTACGCATCGGTACGGCGGACCGGCACCTTTTTCAATGTGGGAAAAAAAATATTACTTTTTTTGTATTTTAACGTTTATTATTAATTTATTATATTATTAATTTGTTAAAATTGAATTTTTTAAAATTGCGTGCAATAAGAATTAAAATATAAAATGCGAAACTGCTTTCCGTTTTGTTTAAACGTAATGCCTTTAAAATTTCAAAATTTGATTGTAATAATTAAGACTTAAAGAAATTCAAACGAGCGTATTAGAAATTGATAATTTCAGTAATAATTATTTCTTGCCCTCTTTGGAAATTAAGAAAATTTCTGATTTCTTTTCGCGATTGAATGATGTTCCGTCTGGGACTTTGCCGGTAAGAAAACCATACTGACTGAAGAAATAACGGCAGAAGCCAATTCCACAGAAGAAACCGTAATCGAACTATCGGAACCAAAGCCGTCAGATATAGTTCTTGGTTCCTCTGTTACTTTTGAATAACTGCAGCCTGCAGATGTTGACTGGCCTACCTGCTGGTCTTTAGATCAAAGAAATTATTTCCTTGTGAAATATTATTGCCTTTCTATCCATAATAAAAAAAAACTTGGTTGTATCCCTAGCCGAAAAATTGGCAATCTCGGAGTCGAGGCAAAGATGGGAATAAAGGTATCAAACGAATGGGCCGAGAAATAAAATAACTTACTTCGGTTCTAATCGACAACAACAGCTTATGACTTTAAAAAAGAAATTATTCGATCATAAAGAAACTGCGGCACACAAAGCTGCGCTTAAGATCCTAACAGAAGCCGAGGCAGCACCTATTGATAACGTGTTTTCAAAGGCATTAACTCGTGAGAAAATCGTAACTGCAAAGATTTTTCATACAGCATATAAAGTAGCCAAAAAAAACCAATCGTTTCATAAGTTCGAATCTGAAATAGACTTGCAAGAACTAAACGGAGTTCAGATGGGCCGTATTCTTCATTCAAACAATGCTTGCATAAATATAGTGAATCACTTTAGGTGTGAAATAAGAAAAAAAAATGTTCCAAGAAATTGTACGGTCGAACACATAAATTTCATTGATCATCGACGAATCAACTACGCTTATCCGAAATTCGACTTCAATTGTGTTAATTCGTGTTCGCCTTGCAGACAGTGGAATGATCTCACCAGTAAATTTATACTTGGATTTGGTTGAACTCGAAAGTGTAACCGCAAATGGAGTTAATGCTTCTTTACTACACTGCCTTCATTTTTATGGGTTTACAGAAGACTTTCTAAGAAGGAACTTAGTTTCTCTTGCATATGATGGAGCTGCTATGATGTTGGGAAGCAAAAGTGTCGTCAAGATATTGCTAAAAGAAAAGTTTCCATCGTTATGGTTTGTAATTGTGCAAATCACCGACTGAAACTCTACGTTGGTGATGTCGTAAAACAAGTTTCAGGGATCAACAGATTTAAGGCTTTCATTGATAAACTGTATGTAGTTTATCATTCTTCATCCCAAAATTGCAGAGAATTGTAAATATGTGCTTGTTTGTTTGAGGCTGAGTTGTTAAAAATTGGAGAATGTTAAGCACGCGATGGGTGGCATCCAGCTTCTGTTCTGTTTTAGCAGTTTGGGAAGATTATGAAGTTTTGGTACAACATTTTGAAGAAGCAAAACTTGACTCAACCAGAGACAAAAAAGATCAATGCATGTATGAAGGTTTGTAGCGAAACATTACTTCAACCGAATTTGTACTAGACCTCGGATTGATGTGCGATGCGCTCCAAGAATTGTCAGAGTTAAGTTTGGATTTGCAAGAGCACAACATAGACATCTACAGAGCAGATAAAAAAATCAAGGCTGTTATACAGATTTTTGAAGAAAGGCAAATTATTCTAGGCCCTTATTATAAAATTGCGGCCACTGCTGTAGATAATAACCTTTTCAAAGGAGTTTCACTTCACACCAAAAACTGTACCAGTGATCCACCAATCGACGTAAAAGCTTTTAACAAAAACTACAAGAATCAATTGAACAAAGGTTGCTTTCTAGTGAAGATGCTGAGTTGGCATATTGGGCTCGAGTGCTCGATACAAAGCAATGGCTGGACAACATTGGTACTCAATTAACATTTGGCGAAACAGAAATGAGAAACTTGTCAACCAAATTGCAATTAAACAAAAGAATAATGATCTGCGGATTTCGTGAATATCTCATCGAAAAAAAAAACATTCCGATAAACTACTTCCTTCTCAAATTGCTCTCAGTACAATCCCAATTTCTTCAAGTGAAGCCGAAAGAGGAGTTTCGCAAATAGATCTTATCATCACTCCGACAAGAAGTTGATTGATGACAACAACTGTATCTTCATTGTTATTTATCAGATTAGTTTGACCACCACTCGTTCGTTGTGACCCCACAAGATACGTTGATTCATGGTTGCTTAGAGGCAGGCATTCAGCCACATATACCGACAGCAAAGAACGCATTCGGGAGTATACGTCAGATGAGAACTTGATCAAACTTTGGAATTTATTATGAATAATTTATTCAACATTTATATTTCATTTTCATTTTTAACAGGGTTCTTTCCTATAAAACACAAGAGAACTTAACACAATTTTTTAAAAGTAAATCAAGATTAACTTGAATAAGTTGTTAGTTAAATTTTACAAATCATAACAAATGTATACGGTATACTAATAAAGTAATAATAATACAATTTAAGTTAGTTAATTATACAATAAAATTGTTTTAGACATTTAGTATCTTTGCAGTTGTGATTTAGCTTGCGTCGATGTGCGAACTGGTAGTTAAAAGTTAGGTAATGCATCACTGAGTACCGACACCTATTTTTTTAATACAAAAAATGCATTGGTTTTAAAATATATGTATAGTAAATGTATTCAATGCCTCCAGTCTTGAGTTGAATATTTATATTTCGTAACTGTCATATGATAACGATACAATTTTCAACAGGATTAAAGCAGTCGCAATGAGGCTGGTTATACTGGCGATGTGTGTCCAAGTTGGATACGCCTTTTTCACGTACGGAACACCAGCAGGGGATACTGTCACGGGTTTAGGAGTAGATCCCCCAACAGTGGTCAGTCTGACAACCACCTTCCCTTACTATGGAAGTAACTACAACAAAGTAACCGTAAGTAATCAATCTTCAATGGTATTTCTTTTGACCCTCTGTTCAAATACTAACATCATAAAAAGTTCTTTAATATATTTAATACATATAATATTTATATATCTATATCTATCTCTCTCTCTCTCTCTCTCTCTCTCTATATATATATATATATATATATATATATATATATATATATATATATATATATTTAAAACGAGCCTATACATATATATATATAAAACATACATATATATAAGCCTAATGATCTGGAAACTCGAATCCATGCATAGGTCATACAGCGAATTATTAGCTATATATGTTTTTCACACTTTTACTGCTACATATTGACATATTGACGCGAGTTGACATTAAACCGTTAACATTTTGTTTACGATCAGAGCTTTTTACGTTTGCCTACACACGTCTACGTTATTCAATAAGCCCTTTAGGGCAAACGAAACCTCTCCCCCACTCCCCCTCTTTCTCTCACACACCTTTGTCCCTCTTTATAAAGACATTCACGCTTCTTTACCATCTTTATAATAAAGGTCTAAGCATTGAGCTGTGTTGACTCTTGAACCAGTAATATGCTATAGAGTCAGTCAATACTTTAAAAATAAATGCAATAGTTTGATGTTTTTTTCAAATAAATCGCACCAAAGATTTACTGATCCATAAAATTCAAGAAATGGCGGTTATTCGCTTGGCGTCATGTGGCTAGGGAGTCGTAAAAGGTGTAATAAAGGGAGACACACATGGATAGGAGGGGCGTCTTTCTCAAGAAATAGTGCGGATCTATCTATCTATCTAATGTATCAATGAACAATATTTCTTAGCCATTTAGTACACAAGTACAATAAAGATATAGAAAATTATAGCATTAGTAGATATAGAGATAATAAACTTTAAACAATAGTAATAATACAATTAATAATACATAAATCATAAATTATAAAAAACCATTAAAGACTGTGACTCGGATAGAAAAGAGAGTGGGAGGTGTTGGTGGTGGTTGTTTGGGGGGGTGGGGGAGCTAGAATGATTGGGCATCCACTTTTAAACACACGTGTCACCTATGAGGTACCTTTTGTACGTTCTTAATCCATCTTTTAGAAAAGAATGATAAAATATTGAATATTCTTTAGAATTGAGGTTAAAAGTTAATAAACGCCAAGGACAATAAAATTGTCACCAAGAAAAAAAGGTTCAGGAAAAAACTCAACTAATGACGTAGTGTATGTATAAATAAATCAATGGGCCGTATTGCTGCTGAGAGTTAACACCCTTGCCCCTTTTACAATTCAATCTTTTATGACTGACTTGTAAATTACAAGTCAGTCATAAAAGATTGACTTGTAAATTACAAGTCAGTCATAAAAGATTGACTTGTAAATTACAAGTCAGTCATAAAAGATTGACTTGTAAAAGGGGCAAGGGTGTTAACTCTCAGCAGCAATACGGCCCATAGCATAATATGCTAACTTTAGCGCAGAGATGAATTGATATATTCATGTTGTGGATGGTAGTGTTTATGTTGATTCGGGGATAGTTTGCTAATAAAAAATGTATATTTCCCGTAATGAAAATTGCTTTCTTATAAGAGTAAATGGCCATGACAGAAAGTTATCGAACTTTATACTTGTACTTTTACTTATATGCTGAATGGTATGATAGTGTGCGTGATTGTCTATTTTTATAAGTGTATATTCCTGTGCTTACGTATAAATAATTCTTTTATATTATTTAAAATTTGCTGAAAAAAGACGGAATTTATGTAACTAAGTCAAATTTCCATTTGTTAGGATCAATAAAGTAATCTTATCTTATCTTATAAACATGTGTTGAAACCTTTTGTGTCCAAATATTTACAGAGTTTCCTAAATTCAGATACATTTGGAGGAAATACCGGTGCCTGTTGATCGTATAATATAATACTTGTTTTATCGGTACAGTTGCATCTTGTCACGCACAAAGATGAAATGAATAATTGAATGAACGTAGTGGTCTATGATGGGACATGGTTATAGTTAGGTTTGGGTTTGGGGGATTAAATTGGGGAGTCGAAACTAAGGACTTTAAACCAGAAAATTTGGCAATAACTTGTATTTCAGGAATTACATTAGGTATTGAATTTGTCTAGTAGAAATCTTTGTATGTTTTGTTTACCTTTTTTCTTATTTGATGTTTTACATGCGAAGCGTTCATGCCACCTTTTTTTTATTCATTTCGTTTTATCTATCTCATACACAGCTAATTTGGTGCAAGTACATACTTTATAACAATATTAGTTTTTTATCTCCCCACTTTGCCTCTTTTCCTTGAAGATGCGTAACATCAGCCATGTTAATACGTTTTGAAATGAAGTATGAGTAGAAATCTTTAATTTGTTACCGAAGTCACTGAACCGTGGCCAGGATTTTGACCCTGTATATTGTTGCCATGTTTTGTGTTCCAGCCCTCAATTCAACTGTCCACCCTGTCATAAACGCAGCGTGTCTAATGGATTCAGTCGATCTCCTGATACCTAGCACTGACGCCAATGTTTTTATACTGAACTGTAGGCGGTAAGTGGGTTGCCATAATAGAGGGTAGGGAGGGAGAAGATTACTATGGGCGTAGAGTAGATAAAGGAGTATAAGACACTCTGCCGGGTGTACCAGATTTAGGTCCAACTCCCTTTATTCCAAACCCACCCCCTATTTTTTGCAACGGTAGTTAACTATGTGTTCACCTGGTGGAACCACCCATGACTTAGGACTTGAAGAACTTTGTATGCTGTTATGTTGTATGTTTCTTTCACTGTCCTATCTTGCGTTGATCAACTGAAGCGAGTCCAATAGTTTGAAGTTTGAATAATATAAGAATTGTATTGGCTTAAAAGATCGGGGAATGAGAGAGAGGGGCATTGCCGATTGATTTGTGAAGAAGAATTTCAAAGTTTGTATAGAGTAAGAAAAAAAAACACACAATATAGTTTACATTAATATTACTAGCTCGACTTTCAAATCGATTTACCTTTTCGGTGCTTTAAGGTTTGTTTGTGTTTCAAGCTATATATCGACAACCAAAACATTACCGTAACTTTAATTTTTATGAAACACTGTAACAAGTCGACATGATCTAAATAGGAGAAGGATTTTGGCAATATCAGAATGATTTACATAAGTTTTTTTTTAATTTAATGAGCAAAACATGTGCACTACGTGTCTCCACTGCGTGTGTCCACTGCGTGTGTCCACTGCCTGTGTCCACTGCGTGTGTCCACAGCGTGTGTCCAGTGCGTGTGTCCACTGCGTGTGTCCACTGTATGTGTCCACTGTGTGTGTCCATTATGTGCCCCCTGTTTATGTCTGTTGTAAATTCTCTCTCTTTATAACTTTTTACAAAACTGAAATAGATAAATAATAAAAATGAAGTTAACTTTTCAGCCATAAAAGTGTCCATTCTTTAGTTTTCAACGAAAAAGAAAACAAATAACTATTTTCTCTATTATAAAAGGATAACACTTAGCGAAAAATAAGAATCCAAAGTATATAGGAGTAAGTAAAGTACCCTTCAGGCAAAATTGATCATAAAGCAGACGAAACAGCGTTCACAAGTTTCTATGGCCACAGCATACTAGTGGATGTGTGGCCAGCACAATGCCCAGCCGCCTTTACTTTACCTCAGCTAAGGCCACGTAGCCATCAGAGCTGGGTAGACTCAGGGACACCCTCGAGTCCCGGGAAAAATTGCTAGCCGTCAACGGTATTCGAACCTACCTTAGGAGTAGTAATGACAAATTATCATATTATTTACATGCAGATATTCACAACTGACAAGGTTAACACCAATAGTTTAATTAATAAGCCTAGAGGAAAGGTAAAGAGTCAAATAATAATTTAACACAAAGCATTAAATTCTAGCTTAGAAATACAACACATATAAATATATTAATACTCAAACAAGAAAAATACGATTTTCTTTTCCACAAGCAAGAACAAAAGTTAATAATTTTTTTTTCGTCTCGAGTGGTTGTCCAAACAAAGTAGAAAACCTATAATTTAACATCATTTTAAACCTTAATTTAAAAAAAAAAATAATGCAAGACTAGACTCAAACCAGGGCGAAGCGAAGGAAGCAATTATATTCTTGTAAAGTAACGTCTGTAACATAATATACGATATGTATTACGGTAAACCGTATCTGAATATCCAATCTAAGAATAACCAAATCCAAGTTACTGGTGAAATCAGTTTTATTAAATGAATCGAAGACACGAAGAAGGGTAAAAACTGACACCACCACAATACAATCTTTCAAAAACAGCTGCCTAGAACAGCATTCGGCAACCTACGGAAGGTGTGCCAGACTTGGCACGCATTGTTATTCTTGACAGACTGTCCCAATTTTATCGAATATTTTAACACTGTGGTGAAATCTATAGTTAACTTAGTCAACTTCTCTCGGAATTTAATGATGAGGACGGGTGTTGAAGCTAGTGTTTCTGACAGACATAAATGAGTTGAACTTCAATTTACAAAGACATGACAAAAAAGTAATTGAACTGTAGGGCAACAGTAAAGGATTTTGCTGTAAAATCATCTCCAGAACATTACAGTATTTCTCTTATGTAAAGGCTCATTTAGATCGGTATACAGAAGATCAGAAATTCATTGTATAACTAACCAAAGTCAAGACTCTCAAATTCATGCGTCATGTGCCATGTGTTCATGCCGCATCAACCCACCTTAACTTATTTCAGCTCACAACTACCGGATCAGATCTGGATTTCTTTGGGGTGGATTGATAACGACTATTTTGAAATGCTGCAAATCGAACATTAACTAAAACGTCCAAACTTTAAACATCAAAATTTGACGATTTACGGACTAATCTGTAAAGTCATTTGCTTTTTGTCAACTGCTAGCCTAGACTTAACGCCTCAAGACTTTTATCTGTTTAAAGACAGTTGTGTTTGCTCTATTTGTATTTAGTTCTACTTAAATTGTGAACATATTTTCTATCACATGAAAGCTGTATTAAGCCCACCACTTCTATACCCAATAGCCAGTCTAAAGATTAAAGTGGCCAAATATGTATCCGATATTGAACAATTAGCGAAGAGCATGAAAAGACATGTATCACTTTAATCGATACAGACTAATATAATCAATGTAATTAAGCATAAATAAAATTGATTGTATATGAACTTTAATTTTTTAATTTTTTTTTTTAATAATTCAAAAATAAACTTCCTAAATTTGCATAATCAGCCTTGCAAAAGTTGAAGCAGGTAAGACTATGTACAACTATTGAACGTTAAGTAATTTTATATCACTAATAACATCTTGAAAATAATACCATTATTCTGCCTTTGTATTAAAAAAAACAATTATTAATGAATAATAATAGCTATCTTTCAAAAACATAGCCTAAATTGTTTGGCATCTGGGCATCACTATCACTATTTTAAATTTTAAAATAAAATGAAAGAAATTTAAGGGAGATAATTAGCTCTTTATATTTGCATCAATATAATCTTTATATTTTTTTTTTACTTAGTAAAAAAAATATCACACAGTTTTTTATTTAAAATATAACCCAATTTGTTCAAAAGATCAAAAAAATGCTATAATTATTTAATATATAAACAGTTTATTTGTAAACTTTACAACATCGCATAAACTACTCAGTTTGTTTGATATCTAGAGGATGCATTTCCCCCATTTATAATAACACTAGTGGTTATGCCCGTCAAAATGACGGAGAAACGAATGACTACAATGTGTTTTGTTAACAGAGAAAGAAAAGAGACTATTACAATAAAGACAATGAACGTCTCTTTTCGGTATTTAGGTTTTGTTCTTTTTAATTGTTTCTGGTCGCCCGGTCATATGCATAATAATTGTTACTGTCAAGCTTCTGGTATTAAAACGTAGCAAACAGTTGTGTTGACTTGACTTGTTATTAATAATAGACTATTAAATAAACAATAATATAATATCTAAAAGGGAAAAAAAAACACAATACCAAACAATGAAAATGTAAATAATTAAAAAAAAGCCTAGAAAAATATATTTCAATACCATAAAAACTAAAGTGAGAACGATTTATTTCGGTATTTAATTTTTGTTCTTGCTTATTGTATTAACAAAACAGTGTTGAGAATGTTTCTTTCGGTATTTAGATTTTGTTATTTTGAATTGTTTCTGGTCGACCTGACCCTAGCATATATGCATAAGAATTGTGGCCTCAAGGACTGGCGTGTGTGTAAACCGCCGATACATTCCCATTAAGAATACACTGGCGGTCGAACGCATGGGGCACAGCCCCCGCAACTGGTCCGAGGTCCATTACACTGCCGAGAGGCCACTGGTCTCGGTGGGGAGGAAGCAATGGACGCTGCAATCCCGTCTCGAGAACCAACCGGTGCCTGGATGCATGTACCTATAGTAGGCCTATAGGATTTGTGCTACCGGGTGACAGTCCAGATATTCTGGCGAGCCACCACGATAATGATCCTTAAGGGAACCGCAGTGAACGATCGCTGCGCTGCGGAAACCTTCCCCGTTACACGGCACGCCGCGCCTTCGGCGTGTCATTGGGTGCCTCGAGCCTTCGGCGTGTCATTGGGTGGCTGGAGCCTGGACAGAGATTGCTTAATCCTAAGCGTTACGCCCTGGACACAAGAGCCGAAAGGCTCGTTCAGGTTTTTTTAAGAGATGTTTTAATTCGATATGAAAATGTAGCAAACAATTGTGTGACTTGACTTGTTATTTATAATATTAAATTAACAATAATATACTACCTAAAAGAAAAAAAACATAAATACAAAACAATAAAAAAGATAAATAATATAAAAAAAAAAAATAGAAAATAATATTTCAATGCAATAAAAAACTAAATTGAGAAAGATTTTTCGGTATTTAATATATGTTCTTGCTTACTGTATCAATAAAACAGTATTGAGAATGTTTCTTTCGGTATTTAGTTTTTATTTTATATTGTTGCTGTCAAGCTTATGGTACCCGGTATTTGAAAGTAATCATTTATAGGCCTAACTTGTTTTTTTTATAATTCGAATCATTTAATTTATAAAGTGTATACAGTCGCCTATTAAAGGATATTCTCAATAGCGACGTAAATCCATTAAATAATTAAAACATTTGGTTACTTTTACTTAGGATAATGCAAACATCAATAATGACAAAAGAAATAATTTGATAGACATTACGTCATACGCTAGTATTTTTTTAAATGTAAACCATTGAAACTCTCCAAGCCAAATTTGCGGTGCGTAACTTTTAAAAAAGGTCTCGCCACATTAAAAAAACAACAGTAGAATTGGGAAAATCCGGAAAGACCCTCGCGTTCAACATAGTGAATGTCGCGTTCAACATAGTAATTGAACGAAAGTGGCCATTTGCTATGAACCGTTATATTTATTTGCATAGATGGATATGACATTTTAGATTTTTTAAATCAACACAATTATGATTATAAGTGATAAAATAAAATTATCTTTTGGAGGACGTTTCCAATTTATACATTTAATTTTTGGCCCAAATAGTCAAACGGCTTATGAGCCTATAGCGAACAAACATATATATAAATAAATATATAAACAAACATATAAACAAACTCACGGTAATTTTATATGTTGATGATGATAATTTGTCTTATCGTTAATCGGTATTGCAATAATTTGAGCATTTAATTAACAATAACATTTTTAATTAATGTTGAAGTTACTAGAATCATATTTTGCCTTTAATAATTAGAACTCGCAATTATGTAATAATGCGAGCAATCAAATGCTTGTAGAATTCAGGGCTGTGGAGTCGGAGTCGAGGAGTCGGAGGAAATTTGGGTACCTGGAGTCGGAGTCGGCAAAAAATGCATCGACTCCGACTCCTACTAAATTTAGATTGGAAAAAGGCAGGGCTTCATTTATTTTAAACAACCGATCAATAGGCCTACAGACATTTGTGATGAGAAAGTAAAGTATCTGTTTCTTCCTCTAAGTCCCCATCCCTACTCAAGTTCCTATCCCTATTGTCATAGGCTACTATAGTGGGTCGACACACAAAACTAATTTTGAACTAATTTGAAATGCGTCTTTAGACTGAACGTCATACAGACTACACGGCGCTGGTATTGATGACACTATACAAGTGCCAAAATTAATAATTACCATTAACATTGTTTGTAAGGATTTCAAATGGCAGGCGCGGTTTTCTCGGAATACTAAACACTGCCTTAGTAGGCTATAGGCCTAGGCCATAGGTCCTAAATAAAACGCATCTTAAGCTACTAGTGTACAAGCATACCTTTATTAGAGACCTAGAGAGGCTTTTACACATTTACGATTCTTTCCTTATGTAATTTGCGTTCAATAGGCCTACAAAAAAAATGCCGCCTTTACGACTTATAAAAGCGACACGCACGCAACGCACAATTAGGAGCGGCAATATTTAGGCTATACTTTTCAAAGTGTTGTGTTCTGCTTAGGGATGTTAAACGAAAACCGGAATACCGGATTCCGGTTTTGAAACCGTAAACCGGTTTTGATTTTCAAAACACCGTGTCTGTGCTTTATTATTAACAGCACTACTGTATTAAATAAATACACATTCTTTTGATTCTCTTTCAACACATTATTTTACAAGTTACCATAAATATATGTCTCTTCATATGCTTCTTAAAAATATGGTCAACAATAATCGGTAATCTGATTATCACTATTGAAAAATTGAAATTTATTATCGGTTTTAATCTATTAGCCCAGATTTTTTTTAGTACTAAAGAATGTTATGGTAAAGTGTACAAAATCATATTCTATTCACACAAATAAACCATTTGAATGCCCTGCAAACACTAATTAAGTTTGAAGTATTTTTCAAATATACCTACAAAACTACGCAAATTTGGCATGTGACTTGTGACATTGCGCGGGGAGGGGAAGGGGTAACCGAAATTCGGTTTTTAACCGGTTTTAAAGAACCGATAACCGGTTTTAACATCCCTAGTTCTGCTGTTACAGGGAACGCAGCGCCCATGTGTAACCTAGCCTCTCACTGGCAAAGGAGGTAAAGGTAAACCGTTTGCCCCTTAGAGTCGCCGATCGTCACCTCTTCTGATAAGGCCCCGTACCAGGGCCCTCAAGAGTTTAGGGGGCTCATGAATGCTTAAAATTAAATACAGTAGACTGTTGGCTTTCCAGCCAGTAGGCCTGTGGTCATGACATGTAGATGTATGTTTCCTTTCTTTCCTTCAAGGAGTGTACGAAATACATTCGCATATTAATACAGAGGAGTCGGAGTCGGGGAGTCGGAGTCGGAAGTAAAAAAAAATGAGGAGTCAGAGTCGGAGTCGGTACATTTATCTACCGACTCCGCAGCCCTGGTAGAATTCTAAGAATATGCCGATATTGTGTTTCCATTGCTGGATTTTTATTATTTTTATCGAAAAAATCAGCACACATTAAAAAAAATTGTTCTATTGTTTATATAAACTTAAAATATTCCATGTAAAAATATACGGATCTCACAAACCAAAAATCGTGTTGTAGTGAATTATATATGAATAGGAGACGAGCCTTTCAGTTATTTAGTACAGGGCGTAACGCGAAAATGGATGGGACAGGAAGTGGGTGAGGCACCTGAAGATCCTGTCCGAGACTATCCACCCCGCGACATGTCGAGTAACAAAGGGCTACGGTCTCAACCGTCAAAGCACTACTCTGCTTCTCCCTATCTGCGGATTTACCCCAGATCAATAACGCAGAGGCTCGATCGTATTCCTGCACTCAGGGCCTAATCAGACTTGTACTTCGTTTGATTTGAGAGCTGAGATTATTCACCCCTTTAAGACCTTGAAAAGAACTCGGCCATTCTTTTCAAAACTAGCACTTTGGTTTGGGAGGCATGTCGCAAGTCTTTTATATTGCTCATAGATCGATATGACGTTCTCTCCTTAGCTGAAGGGATGGTATAATGTTAGCCTTCACCTCAGCCGCAGCCACTTGGGACGTTTTGAAAGTGCCGCAGATAAAGCGTAGTGCTTGGTTTTAGATGAGATTCAACGAATCAAGGGTCGTCTTGAACGCATGAACGTTAAGCTATAGTCCTGTTGATATCTGACGACCTTGACCTTAGCACTACTTATAAAAACTGAGTACGATTTCTTATTTAAAAAAAAATGTTTAGAGCTGGTTTAAGATCAGGCTTTTAGGATGTAAATGAATCAGAAATTTTACTTTGGCACACTATTTCAAGAAGTTGCCGATCCCTGGCCTAAAACAATTCTACTAAACATACAATGGCATTATGCCGTAAAATGGGTGTCGTGGTGAACTAAAGGTACTTGTTGATCAAGGCACCGTGACGATAATGGTCAAAATCTATTGCTTTATGAATTGATGCACACACAGTGTTACAAATATTTATACCATCGTAAAATATATTGCAATATGCATTGGCGTTTCATCAGACCTTATGGATACTAGATTAATTGTCAACTATAAAGTCGTGAATTTTCAAATGATTCTTTCGTATACTTCATATATAGGCATTATTCTGATTGTATTTGAAAGAATGTTGTTTTTTAAGAAAGCATCATCTGTATCTCTATAACATTAGTAATATGAATCAAGAAAACGTTGTTTAATTTTACAATTTTCGGCATGGCTGACTGCCAGCAGATGGTGTGAATAGAACATCTGACAAAAAATATGTTTAAAAAATGGGCCATACATTTTGCTTCAGACGGAATCATGAATGATTTCACGCTCCGAATGCTTACTATTTCCTAATTCAGTCGTTAAGGCCTATATGAAATTTAAAGCTAATTTATGGGAGAAAAACGGATTGGATAAATACAAAACGTCGCCATATTTGATGCATGTGTTTGTTCCAAAGGTTGCGTCCGCATTTTTGTCAATACAACAAAAACAAAACTACTTGCTTGAATTGTATGTCAAACTGCGGGCATGTCTATTAAATGTGATATTCAAAATACATGTTGGGTAAATATGTTTAGTGGGAGCTAGTTCTAACATTACATGTTCTAAGGTGGCAAATAATTTAGTTTATACTCTGTCAGCATTATTAAATACCACAGGATGCGGCATGGCCTTAACTACACAATTTTTTTTTTTATTCAAAGGAAACACCGCTCGCAAGAAAGACCAGCAAATGTTAGCTTATCTTTTGAGAACGAAGAAGAAGACGTCATCTTATCTTAACCTAAATGAAACTTTTTTGTTATAATTTCAGATACAGACTGACGGCTTCATAGTCTTTGGTGAATCAGCAACGAAAGAAGAAACTGACCTGATGGACGTTACTAACGTTAATATTCCAGCTATTGGACCCTGGGTTGCTGATATTGCTTTTGGACAAATAGGTTACAGGTATAGTTTTATGGACAAATAGGTTACAGGTTTAGTTTTATGGACAAATAGGTTACAGATATAGTTTTATAAAGAAATAGGTTACAGATATATTTTAAGGACATGTAGGTTACAGATATAGTTTTATGGACAAATAGGTTACAGGTATAGTTTTATGGACAAAGAGGTTACAGATATAGTTTTATGGACATATAGGTTACAGACATAATTTTATGGACAAATAGGTAACAGGTATAGTTTTATGGACAAATAGGTTACAGATATAGTTTTATGGGCATACAGGTTACAGGTATAGTTTTATGGACATATAGGTAACAGATATAGTTCTATGGATAAATAGGTTACATGTATAGTTTTATGGACAAATAGGTTACATGTATAGTTTTATGGACAAATAGGTTACAGTTACAGTTTTATGGACAAATAGGTTACAGATATAGGTTACAGGTATAGTTTTATGGGCTATGTTATAGAGATTTACATCGGCCCTAGTATGGATGTTCACGCCCTCGGGGCAGTTCTCAAAAGCATATCGGAGGAGTACTTTTGAAGAAGATACCAAAGAGTGTTGGTGCCAGGACGCAGCCCTGTTTGACCCCGCTACACACTGGGAATGGTTCTGATTTGGTGCCATCGAAGAGAACTGTGCTGTGCATGTTGTTATGGAAAGCCTCAATAATACTTAGTAGCCGGGGCGGACATCTAATCTTTTTCAGTATGCTAAAGAGTCCAGTGCGGCTAACTAGGTCAAATGCCTTAGTCAAGTCAATGTATTCAATGAAGAGGGCCTTCTGCTGTTCCCGCATTTTTCTTGTAACTGGCGCAGTGAGAAAACCATATCCATAGTTGACGGCCAGCTCGAAAGCCGCATTGAGATTCTCCGTGCAAAGAGCAAAGTGGAAACCGTATTAATCAGAGAATTGCTTTTCGCTGATGATGCAGCTCTTGCTTCACATACAGAGGAGGGGCTCCAGCAACTGGTCAGTAGATTCTAGGAGGCGTGCAAAGAATTTGGCCTAACAATAAGCCTAAAAAAGACCAATATTAGGAGGCAAGGTACAGAATGCCTCCCAGCAATCTCCATTGAGGGAAACAATTTGGATGTTGTCGAGGACTACATTTACTTTGGCAGCAACATCTCAAGGTCACTGTCCCTGGAAAAAGAAATACAAACCAGAATCGGCAAGGCAGTATCTTAAATTTGTTATGGACGTCTCTATGATGACTATTATTACGACTCGTTAAATCGGATTCAATGAATATAGTTG
The DNA here is from genome assembly GCA_949126835.1 of Anisus vortex. Lineage (NCBI taxonomy): Eukaryota > Metazoa > Mollusca > Gastropoda > Planorbidae > Anisus > Anisus vortex. The sequence goes on from OX421493.1 coordinate 17,373,465, forward strand.
TATCTTTATAAGAAGTCTCTAGATTCTGCTAATCTGTAGCCCAAGCTAGGGGTTCCTTGACTGACAGGTCTATGCAGTAATGTAGTTATATTCGTGATAATTATCTTCAACACCTTTCTCAACAATGATAGATCAAACAACTCCAGTTGTTGAATAAACAATTTTATTTAAATTGTAGACTCAATATAAACGATCAATAAATGCATCAACTGATGGTAACATAAGTATTTCAATAAAATGGCATATAATATACAAATCAATATAGCGACTTCACTCTACAAACTTTCAAACTGAACTAACTTTAAGGAGGTGGGGACTTTACAAAGAAGACTATCATCGAAGAATCTACAGGGTCTTAATACGCATTTTAACCTCTTTCTCTATAAAATACTACGATCCAGAAGTATCCTCCAATTTCCACGGGGTTGGACGAATTATTTTATTTAAACTGCCCTCAGGGCACAAAGGTCAAACCTTGGTCGCCTTGGACTCTGATACGCACTTGTAAAGAGGTCAATGCCTTACTACGTCATTCATTTATGACCGATATTCGTAACACCACCACCCTTCGAAAGTTTTATAATTATTTCTTTTACATTTTAACAATACTAAAAATGTTAATTTTAAGGAATAATTATAAAAGAAAATTTTCCGGGGAAAACAATACAGTTCAATTGGCTATCCCAATAATTCAATCGAACTGATAACAATAACATATAATATATGAAATATAAGTTAATGTTATCAAAATGGCTTAACTACAGTCATTCAATCATTCAATTTTTAATTCAAAACAATGGACAATTAAATTGTTTATCTAAATCTTGTATACAAGAAAAATACATAGGGATAAATATTATAAAATTTAATAATTTCTATTACATGAACATTCCACTGTAATAAAAACTCTCGCGTCCATTTAATTATAAACTTATATCTTTTACATTTGTTATCAAACAACAAAAGAAAAAAAATCACTTAATGTCTATTCAGACACGACTTATTTTTCATAAGGATAAAAAACCCAAACGCTCTGATAGAACACATACTAGGCCTAACTCAATTACAAAACAAAAAAAGATACTAGCCCTGACCTAATTTCACTTTACAACAATGGTCCTTGCTCGTTTTAGACCGTATTTTTTTTCAAGCCTGTAGGCTGACTAACACATTCTGTGTCGAAACAAAAGATTTCTATGTCAGTATTCTTTTTTCTTTCTCTCCCTCTTTTTTTTCACTCTCTCATTCCCAATTGATTCTAACAATGTTGACATCGCTATGCAAATTTTTACCTCATCACAGCTTTAGGTCGAAAATCTCTACGCGATTTAAAAGTTATCTTTTTAATGATCATTATTTCACAACTATTATCTCAAAATTACATTCATTGATGTTATTTTAAGAAAAATGAAAAATGGTCTGTTCACGAATTAAAATAGTTTATAGACAATTTCATTAAAAATATTTCAATTTCTCATTTTACCATGACCTTTCTACGTCATAGGTTTGTTTAAAATAGTTCACAGCAGTTTTAAATAGAAACATTATATCTTTCATGCAGACATGGATTTACTTGAAACAGATTTGGTTAATTTACTTAATTAACTATTAATTAAAGCAAGTTATATCATTTTCATACAATCTTAGTACTAAACAGTAAGTACTTATTTTCTTTAGATTACATTAAAGACATTTCAAATACAATATTATTGACATACAAAGGATTAAAGAGCATAGACTAATTTTTTTCAGACCGAAATCAATTTAACAATTTTTACAAAACAATTGCTGGTCTGAATGGTTCCATATCCGAGCTTTTCAGTTTGTACGGTGGAATCCATTGCTCTTTTCCATTCCATAAAGGTTTTATTCATAGGTTCTAGGTTCTCCTGTTCCTCACAGTGTTCAGGTCTACCCAATCTTTTGATTGTCAATACAATTCATTCAATCTATTTTAACTAATACAAAAAAAAAATAGATTAGTTTTACAATCTTGACATGAAATCCTTAATTAATAATACATTTGTTGAACATTGGTATGTCAACATTATAAATTCTCAACCATGAAATTCTCAACCATTCTGGTTTACAGTGTCAAGTCAGTGGCACATCCTAAATTTATACAAAACAAGGATAACAAAGTTTACATTAGTTTCACTTCTGGTCTGCTTTTCATGTAACAGTATCCTAAAAGTGAAAAATCATATATAATACAATTCTTGGAATTCTTTTTAGTCATAGTTCTGTCTTTCAGCAACTATTTTTACCCTACATTATCATACATTCAATGATAATATTACAAATGAATAAATTCACATAGAAGAAATTTGCATCTTGACTCAGTGCAATTATTTCAACAACAGTACATGATAAAATAAATTTCCATAGTACAATCATAATACATTTCTCAATACTTTAGTGATAGAAAAATTCTCTTTTCTTAAAATCATTTACATCTTTTTCAATCAAATTATCCTCTCTGCCAAATGTTTCAATTATCATTTCCAGAGATTCTCAAACATATCTTATAATCAGTCCACATTTAGAATGTCCTCTGATTTAGAAACCAATTCTGCGGATAAAACTGATCTTTTTCTCTTATAGCAATTATTTTAATGCTCAATCTAACAAGTTTGTTTAGAAATATCACACTATAATGATATTTACTCTAACAATACTTTTACTCAGTCCTTTTTCATCACAAGTAAGGGATTTAGTTTTAAAATAGTAAGTTTGGTAACTAACTATCAGTGAATTTGTCATTCAATTCATCCTGTACTCCAGGCATGAATTTTACAAATAAGAGTAACAATGTCAACAACATCAAGCTTATTCCAATTGTTTTCAGAAGGTAAGGCTTTATCATTTTCAAATGATATAATTTTTTTGCCTTTCTTTCATCACACAACAATGGCATTTGCATGTGAGCAGTGTACAATTTTTTTCTAACAAAAACAGTTATGTCAGACAAAAATTTATGTACTTATCTAGGTACTTGATCAGCCCAAGGAGATCCAATTCGGTCTGCCATTCCTCTTGAAGTAGTTTGAGTGGTCCTCGGACAGTGGGTCCAAAGATTGGTCCATAGGCTCTTCGACTTTCCTGATAGGCTTCAGTTGACATCTCCTGCTCCAGGCATAAGTTCTTTAGGACTGGATTGAAGAGTTCCGGGGTGAAGTTGGTCCCTCGATCCGTCGGTATGGATTGTGGTAACCCATAGCTTTTGCTAGTTTCGGTCCAGCTCTCAGCACTCGTTTCTTCGGTGATGCTCCTCAAATCTTCATCTGTACCGGCAACTGCAGGTTTGCATTGTTGTTTTTTCATGATGTGGTCTATCTGTTCATAGACATTATTAATAGGAGTTTCTTTCTCATCGACAGCTTTCTCATGTAGCTGTAGCAACTCTGGGTCTACTTTCTGCTCAGCAATCAATTCATTTTGTGATGACTTCTTTGATTGATCATTTCCTTTCGGACAATCTTCAATCATGGAGAAATTAGTAGTATCAAGTTCCACTTCTTCTTCCTCTTTCTTCTCTCGTGGGAGAATTTCTTCTTTTTTTTTCTTTTCTTGTGAGATAGTTTCTTCTTTCTTTTTCTGTGGTGTCATACCATTTATGACATCACCTACAGGATAAAGTTCTTTTTCTTTTCCTGTCTCCACAATAGGACTAGGGTCTGGATTTTCCTTCACAATCAGTTCAGGTCTCACCCTCCCTTTCGCCAAATCATTTGCTAGGATAACAGATATGCCCTCAACAGGAAGTTTTGATATTACTCCAACTGTCACATATCCTGTCACCAAGTCAGATGCGAGGTATATCCGATGTAGAGGTATTTCTTCTTTCCATTCAAAACCTCTCAATAGGACAGTCTGTCCTGTCAATGTATTAACATTTAATGGTAATACATCTTTAAGCAGCAGGGTTAATGATGCTCCTGTGTCTCGTAATATGTTTACGGACTTCAGTGGTCCTTCCTTTTGTAAGGCCACACAACCTTCACTAATGAACGGTTGAAAACTGCACAGGGTTTCTGTGTCAATTTTATTCTTCCCTTGACCATGACTTTCGGGTGTTTTTTCATCTTTCGATGACTTCAGACTCTTGTTCGAGTCAAAAATACTTTGGTCTACTTTTTCGTCTCTGTGGACTTGGACAACCAATCCAATAGTAGCCATTCTGTATTTATAATCAGGATATTTATCCTCATTGTCTTCAGTTGTAGATTTCTCTACCTTCTGACTTTTGCTCTCAGGCAAATCCACCCTCAGTGTTTCTGGTTTAGAAGAATCTTTCTTCGAATTCAGTTCGTTTGTATTTTCGCTTCCTTGTACATGTTGTATTGGTGCATGGCTAGCACACAGGACCACTTTATTAGGTCTTTTGTCGCTTCTTATGCTCCAACAGTCTTCTATGCTATGTCCTACTCTCTTACAAAAAGTACATTGGACGTTTTTGTTGACAGGTTTCTTATTAACATCATTTTGTTTCACAAAATGCTCTTTTTCACGATGTTGTTGTTGTGTGTTTTCTGCCGGCCGTTGTGTCCTATTAAAATTCTTTTCACCAGCGGTTCTATGACACAGTGTGTATTGCTCCGCTAAATCAGCAGCCTTATGTGAGTCAGTGATGTCACGCTCGGATAAATACATTCTTACATCCGGCCTCACTTTGTTAATAAAATCCTCTAAAAGAATGATATCTTTCATTTCTTTTAATATGGAGATATTTCTGGATTTTATCCACTGATCCATTAACTTTTCTTCTGCTCGAAGGAAGTCTAAGTGTGTTTGGTAAGGGGACATTGTGTACTGACGGAACCTTTTCCGATAACTTTCAGGTATTTGGTTGTACGCTTTCAGTACAGAATCTTTTATGATTTCATTATCATTTAATTGTTCCTGTTTTAACAATAGAACACAATCTCTTGCCCTTCCCTGAGTAAAAGCTGTTCTGACTAATATTCCCCATTTCTATTCTGGGAACTTAAAATCTCTGCAAGAAATCTCAAAGGTCTGGAAGAAATTAGCTATTTCACTTTCTTTATCAATGTAGGTAGGGACTAGCTTTTTCCATCTTGCCATCTCTACGTCGTTATGAGATTCTTTTTAGTAGCTCCTATCTTCGCTAGTTCTATTCTTTCCTGACTTTCTCTTTGACTTTTCTTATCTCTTTCCTGACTTTCTATTTCTAGACGTTTCTGTTCCATCTCACGATCAAGACGTTTTTCTTCCATCTCAAGCCGTTTTTCTTCTCGTTTATCTTCCATTTCCATCCGTTTCATTTCTAGCTGAAACCGTAACTGTTCAGACATCTGACCTTCAACTTGATATCCCTCCGCGCTTGATTCTACTTTCATTTTTCCACTCGCAATCAACACATCTTTTATCTGCTGTGTCAACACAATTCTGGATGGTGTAGTCTCAGTAACTTCTATCTTCAAGATCTCAGCTATCTCTTTTAACTTCTTTATTGATAAAGTTTTCAAAACTTCTTCTTCTGGATTTTCAATGAATTCCATTCTTTAGTTAAGAGATTTTTAGAATAGTAAATTTCCAACTTACGTTTTTCCAATCGGAAGAATGAATTCAGCGTTATTAGGCTTGCTCAGTAGGTCACGGCTTTACACACAACACAACACAACTTGAATATATGCTTCACTATACAACTATATCGGACGAAGCCCGCAAATTTGTTATGGACGTCTCTATGATGACTATTATTACGACTCGTTAAATCGGATTCAATGAATATAGTTGTATCTTTATTAGAAGTCTCTAGATTCTGCTAATCTGTAGCCCAAGCTAGGGGTTCCTTGACTGACAGGTCTATGCAGTAATGTAGTTATATTCGTGATAATTATCTTCAACACCTTTCTCAACAATGATAGATCAAACAACTCCAGTTGTTGAATAAACAATTTTATTTAAATTGTAGACTCAATATAAACGATCAATAAATGCATCAACTGATGGTAACATAAGTATTTCAATAAAATGGCATATAATATACAAATCAATATAGCGACTTCACTCTACAAACTTTCAAACTGAACTAACTTTAAGGAGGTGGGGACTTTACAAAGAAAACTATCATCGAAGATTCTACAGGGTCTTAATACGCATTTTAACCTCTTTCTCTATAAAATACTACGATCCAGAATTATCCTCCAATTTCCACGGGGTTGGACGAATTATTTTATTTAAACTGCCCTCAGGGCACAAAGGTCAAACCTTGGTCGCCTTGGACTCTGATACGCACTTGTTAAGAGGTCAATGCCTTACTACGTCATTCATTTATGACCGATATTCGTAACAAATGGCAAGGCTCAACCATAGAGTATGAGATAATGCCCAACTCACTCATATGACAAAAATCTCTGTCTACCAGGCCTGTGTGCTAAGCACACTCCTCTATGGAAGCGAGACCTGGGCTACATATGCTAAGCAAATAAAGCAGCTCAATAGCTTTCACCTGCGATGCCTGCCCAGGATACTCCACATCAAATGGCAGGAAAGAGTCACAAATGTGGAGGTACACAGGAGAAGCCAAATGCTGAGTATAAACTCAATCCTTAGTGAGAGGCGCCTGCGATTGATAGGCCATGTCCACAGGATGGGTGCGGAACGCATCACAAGAACCCTGCTGTATGGAGAGCTGGCAGCCGGAACAAGAAAGAGAGGTCGCCCTTGCCTGCGTTTCAAAGACGTTTGCAAAAAAGACTTATTACTTTCACGCATTGAGCCAAAAACGTGGGAGAGCTTTGCTGAGGCACTCACCTCCTGGCGGTCCAAGGTGCGCGAGGGCACTCAAACTGCAGAAGCCATCCTCACAGAAAGAAGTGAAGAGAAACGAGCCAGGAGAAAGGCGAGAGGCAGAGAAATGGAGAATGAGAAGTATGCCATATATATAGTTTTATGGACAAATAGGTTACAGGTATAGTTTTATGGACAAATAGGTTTTAGGTATAGTTTTATGGACAAAGGTTACAGGTATAGTTTTATGGAAATATAGGTTATAGGAATAGATTTATGGACTTATAGGTTACAAATATGGTTTTATGGACAAATAGGTTAAAAGTAGATCGACTCTGGAATGTCCTAATTTTTATCTGCATTCAAACTCGAGAACCTTTAGAATGACTTCCCAACGCGTTTACTACTGGACCGCTTATCACCTGACGTTGAGCCTGTAAATGGCATTATTAATAATATTCTTAAAAAAAAAGTGGAGATTTAAACGTTTGATCTATGCCATCAATAAAGTGTGTACAGAAAACTGGAAGTTATATTCATGTTGAGTCTTGATTCTCACCACATTTTGTAAAAATATAATGTGGAAAATATTATAAGCTAATAGTGTTTCCACCTTAATATTAATAACCCATGTCAGGTGTACAGTGTACTATAATCTTCTTTATAGAAGGAGAGTGTAATGCATAATATAAGATAAAATATAAATATTAAATGAGAAGTGCTTGCCAGGCTTTTTTTGAGAGGATACAATGAAATTGTATTAACGTGTTTTTTAAATTTTTCGATGTATTCTCTTAGAAAAACAAGCGACGCTCTAGTCTTAAATAATCTGACGTTGCTGACACAGAACTTTTCTAGTTTCACGCCGACAGAAGCCCTTATTGTGACGTGGTTTGATGTTGGTACGGCGCACTTTGGCACAGATGGTGATACAAAGGTAAATATTAGAATAATTGACGTTGATATTTGTTTTTGTTCTTTTAATAATAAATATAAGTAAAGTCAATGACGTTGGCAAGATTATAATGCAACAAATAGTGCAAGGTAGACGGAGTGATATAGTATCTATTGCAAAGTAGGATAGATGCGAAAATGCAAGGTTAAGTCTAGGGGGAGCTATAAGCTAAGTAATGGGAGCAATAAGCTAAGTAATGGAAGCAATAAGCTAAGTAATGGGAGCAATAAGCTAAGTATGAGAGCAATAAGCTAAGTAAGGGAAGCAATAAGCTAAGTAATGGGAGCAATAAGCTAATTAATGGGAGCAATAAGCTAAGTAATGGGAGCAATAAGCTAAGTAATGGGAGCAATAAGCTTAGTAATGGGAGCAATAAGATAAGTAATGGAAGCAATAAGCTAATTAATAAGAGATATAAGCTAAGTAATGGGAGCAACAATCTAAGTAATGGGAGCAATAAGCTAAGTAATAGGAGCAATAAGCTAAGTAAGGGAAGCAATAAGCTAAGTAATAAGTGCAATAAGCTAAGTAATGGTAGCAATAAGCTAAGTAAGGGAAGCAATAAGCTAAGTAATGGGAGCAATAATCTAAGTAATGGGAGCAATAAGCTAAGGAATGGGAGCAATAAGCTAAGTAATGGGAGCAATAAGCTTAGTAATGGGTGCAATAAGCTAAGTAATGGGAGCAATAAGCTAAGTAATGGGAGCAATAAGCTAAGTAATGGGAGCAATAAGCTAAGTAATGGGAGCAATAAGCAAAGTAATGGGTGCAATAAGCTAAGTAATGGGAGCAAAAAGCTAAGTAATGGGAGCAATGAGCTAAGTAATGGGTGCAATAACAAAGCAATGGATACAATAAACTAGGTAATGGGAGCAATAAGCTAAGTAATGGGTGCAATAAGCTAAGTAATGGGTGCAATAAACTAAGTAACGTGAGAAATAAGCTAAGTAATGGGAGCAATAAGCTAAGTAATGGGTGCAATAAACTAAGTAATGGGAGCAATAAGCTAAGTAAAGGGAGCAACAAGCTAAGTAATGGGTTCAATAAACTAAGTAATGGGTGCAATAAACTAAGTAATGGGAGCAATAAGCTAAGTAATGGGAGCAATAAGCTAAGTAATGGGTAGGATAAACTAAGTAATGGGAGCAATAAACTAAGTAATGGATGCAATAAACTAAGTAAGGGAAGCAATAAGCTAAGTAATGGGTGCAATAAGCTAAGTAATGGGAGCAATAAGCTAAGTAATTGGAGCAATAAGCGAAGTAATGGAAGCAATAAGATAATTAATGGGAGCAATAAGCTAAGTAATGGGAGCAATAAGCTAAGTAATGGGAGCAATAAGCTAAGTAATGGGACCAATAAGCTAATAAAAGGGAAGCAATAAGCTAAGTAGTGGGTGCAATAAGCTAAGTAATGGGAGCAATAAGCTAAGTAAGGGAAGCAATAAACTAAGTAATGGGTGCAAAAAACTAAGTAATGGGAGCAATGAGATAAGTAATGGGAGCAATAAGCTAAGTAATGGGAGCAATAAGCAAAGTAATGGGAGCAATAAACTAAGTAATGGGTGCAAAAAACTAAGTAATGGCAGCAATAAGCTAAGTAAGGGAAGCAATAAGCTAAGTAATGGGTGCAATAAGCTAAGTAATGGGAGCAATAAGCTAAGTATAGGAAGCAATAAGCTAAGTAATGGGAGCAATAAGATAAGTAATGGGAGCAATAAGCTAAGTAATGGGAGCAAAAAGCTAAGTAATGGGAGAAATAAGCAAAGTAATATGAGCAATAAGCTAATTAATGGGAGCAATAAGCTAAGTAATGGAAGCAATAAGCTAAGTAATGGGTGCAATAAACTAAGTAATGGGAGCAATAAACTAAGTAATGGGAGCAATAAGCTAAGTAATGGGAGCAATAAGCTAAGTAATGGTAGCAATAAGCTAAGTAATGGGAGCAATAAGCTAAGTAATGGGTGCAATAAACTAAGTAATGGGTGCAATAAACTAAGTAATGGGAGCAATAAGCTAAGTAATGGGAGAATAAACTAAGTAATGGGTGCAATAAACTAAGTAATGGGTGCAATAAACTAAGTAATGGGTGCAAAAAACTAAGTAATGGGAGGAATAAGATAAGTAATCGGAGCAATAAGCTAAGTAATGGGAGCAATTAGCTAAGTAATGAGAGCAATAAGCTAAGTAATAAGTGCAATAAGCTAAGTAATGGAAGAAATACACTAAGTAATGGGAGCAATAAGCTAAGTAATGGGAGCAATAAGCTAAGTAATGGGAGCAAAAAGCTAAGTAATGGGTGCAATAAGCTAAGTAATGGGAGCAATAAGCTAAGTAATGGGAGCAAGGACCTAAGTAATGGGTGCAATAAGCAAAGCAATGGATGCAATAAACTAAGTAATGGGAGCAATAAGCTAACTAATAGGAGCAATAAGCTAAGTAATTGGTGCAATAAACAAAGTAATGGGAGCAATAAACTAAGTAATGGGAGCAATAAGCTAAGTAATGGGAGCAGTAAGCTAAGTAATGGTAGCAATAAGCTAAGTAATGGGAGCAATAAGCCAAGTAATGGGTGCAATAAACTAAGTAATGGGTGCAATAAACTAAGTAATGGGAGCAATAAGCTAAGTAATGGGAGCAATAAGCTAAGTAATGGTTGCAATAAACTAAGTAATGTGTGCAATAAACTAAGTAATGGGAGCAATAAGCTAAGTAATGGGAGCAAAATGCTAAGTTATGGGTGCAATAAACTAAGTAATGGGAGCAATAAGCTAAGTAATGGGTGCAATAAACTAAGTAATGGGAGCAATAAGCTAAGTAATGGGAGCAATAAAGTAAGTAATGGGTGCAATAAACTAAGTTATGGGTGCAATAAACTAAGTAATGGGTGCAATAAACTAAGTAATGGAAGCAATAAGCTAAGTAATGGGAGCAATAAACTAAGTAATGGAAGCAATAAGCTAAGTAATGGGAGCAATAAACTAAGTAATGGGAGCAATAAGCTAAGTAATGGGAGCAATAAACTAAGTAAGGGAAGCAATAAGCTAAGTAATGGGAGCAATAAACTAAGTAATGGGAGCAATAAGCTAAGTAATGGGAGCAATAAGCTAAGTAATGGGAGCAATAAACTAAGTAATGAGAGCAATAAGCTAAGTAATAAGTGCAATAAGCTAAGTAATGGGAGCAATAAACTAAGTAATGGGAGCAATAAGCTAAGTAATGGGAGCAATAAGCTAAGTAATGGGAGCAAAAAGCTAAGTAATGGGTGCAATAAGCTAAGTAATGGGAGCAATAAGCTAAGTATAGGAAGCAATAAGCTAAGTAATGGGAGCAATAAGATAAGTAATGGGAGCAATAAGCTAAGTAATGGGAGCAAAAAGCTAAGTAATGGGAGAAATAAGCAAAGTAATAAGAGCAATAAGCTAATTAATGGGAGCAATAAGCTAAGTAATGGAAGCAATAAGCTAAGTAATGGGTGCAATAAACTAAGTAATGGGAGCAATAAACTAAGTAATGGGAGCAATAAGCTAAGTAATGGGAGCAATAAGCTAAGTAATGGTAGCAATAAGCTAAGTAATGGGAGCAATAAGCTAAGTAATGGGTGCAATAAACTAAGTAATGGGTGCAATAAACTAAGTAATGGGAGCAATAAGCTAAGTAATGGGAGAATAAACTAAGTAATGGGTGCAATAAACTAAGTAATGGGTGCAATAAACTAAGTAATGGGTGCAAAAAACTAAGTAATGGGAGGAATAAGATAAGTAATCGGAGCAATAAGCTAAGTAATGGGAGCAATTAGCTAAGTAATGAGAGCAATAAGCTAAGTAATAAGTGCAATAAGCTAAGTAATGGAAGAAATACACTAAGTAATGGGAGCAATAAGCTAAGTAATGGGAGCAATAAGCTAAGTAATGGGAGCAAAAAGCTAAGTAATGGGTGCAATAAGCTAAGTAATGGGAGCAATAAGCTAAGTAATGGGAGCAAGGACCTAAGTAATGGGTTCAATAAGCAAAGCAATGGATGCAATAAACTAAGTAATGGGAGCAATAAGCTAACTAATAGGAGCAATAAGCTAAGTAATTGGTGCAATAAACAAAGTAATGGGAGCAATAAACTAAGTAATGGGAGCAATAAGCTAAGTAATGGGAGCAGTAAGCTAAGTAATGGTAGCAATAAGCTAAGTAATGGGAGCAATAAGCCAAGTAATGGGTGCAATAAACTAAGTAATGGGTGCAATAAACTAAGTAATGGGAGCAATAAGCTAAGTAATGGGAGCAATAAGCTAAGTAATGGTTGCAATAAACTAAGTAATGTGTGCAATAAACTAAGTAATGGGAGCAATAAGCTAAGTAATGGGAGCAAAATGCTAAGTTATGGGTGCAATAAACTAAGTAATGGGAGCAATAAGCTAAGTAATGGGTGCAATAAACTAAGTAATGGGAGCAATAAGCTAAGTAATGGGAGCAATAAAGTAAGTAATGGGTGCAATAAACTAAGTTATGGGTGCAATAAACTAAGTAATAGGTGCAATATACTAAGTAATGGAAGCAATAAGCTAAGTAATGGGAGCAATAAACTAAGTAATGGAAGCAATAAGCTAAGTAATGGGAGCAATAAACTAAGTAATGGGAGCAATAAGCTAAGTAATGGGAGCAATAAACTAAGTAAGGGAAGCAATAAGCTAAGTAATGGGAGCAATAAACTAAGTAATGGGAGCAATAAGCTAAGTAATGGGAGCAATAAGCTAAGTAATGGGAGCAATAAACTAAGTAATGAGAGCAATAAGCTAAGTAATAAGTGCAATAAGCTAAGTAATGGGAGCAATAAACTAAGTAATGGGAGCAATAAGCTAAGTAATGGGAGCAATAAGCTAAGTAATGGGAGCAAAAAGCTAAGTAATGGGTGCAATAAGCTAAGTAATGGGAGCAATAAGCTTAGTAATGGGAGCAAGGACCTAAGTAATGGGTGCAATAAGCAAAGCAATGGATGCAATAAACTAAGTAATGGGAGCAATAAGCTAAGTAATAGGAGCAATAAGCTAAGTAATTGGTTCAATAAACAAAGTAATGGGAGCAATAAACTAAGTAATGGGAGCAATAAGCTAAGTAATTAGAGCAGTAAGCTAAGTAATGGTAGCAATAAGCTAAGTAATGGGAGCAATAAGATAAGTAATGGGTGCAATAAACTAAGTAATGGGTGCAATAAACTAAGTAATGGGTGCAATAAGCTAAGTAATGGGAGCAATAAGCTCAGTAATGGGTGCAATAAACTAAGTAATGTGTGCAATAAACTAAGTAATAGGAGCAATAAGCTAAGTAATGGGAGCAAAAAGCCAAGTAATGGGTGCAATAAACTAAGTAATGGGAGCGATAAACTAAGTAATGGGAGCAATAAGCTAAGTATAGGAAGCAATAAGCTAAGTAATGGGAGCAATAAGATAAGTAATGGGAGCAAAAAGCTAAGTAATGGGAGCAAAAAGCTAAGTAATGGGAGAAATAAGCAAAGTAATATGAGCAAAAAGCTAATTAATGGGAGCAATAAGCTAAGTAATGGAAGCAATAAGCTAAGTAATGGGTGCAATAAACTAAGTAATGGGAGCAATAAACTAAGTAATGGGAGCAATAAGCTAAGTAATGGGAGCAATAAGCTAAGTAATGGTAGCAATAAGCTAAGTAATGGGAGCAATAAGCTAAGTAATGGGTGCAATAAACTAAGTAATGGGTGCAATAAACTAAGTAATGGGAGCAATAAGCTAAGTAATGGGAGAATAAACTAAGTAATGGGTGCAATAAACTAAGTAATGGGTGCAATAAACTAAGTAATGGGTGCAAAAAACTAAGTAATGGGAGGAATAAGATAAGTAATCGGAGCAATAAGCTAAGTAATGGGAGCAATTAGCTAAGTAATGAGAGCAATAAGCTAAGTAATAAGTGCAATAAGCTAAGTAATGGAAGAAATACACTAAGTAATGGGAGCAATAAGCTAAGTAATGGGAGCAATAAGCTAAGTAATGGGAGCAAAAAGCTAAGTAATGGGTGCAATAAGCTAAGTAATGGGAGCAATAAGCTAAGTAATGGGAGCAAGGACCTAAGTAATGGGTGCAATAAGCAAAGCAATGGATGCAATAAACTAAGTAATGGGAGCAATAAGCTAACTAATAGGAGCAATAAGCTAAGTAAATGGTGCAATAAACAAAGTAATGGGAGCAATAAACTAAGTAATGGGAGCAATAAGCTAAGTAATGGGAGCAGTAAGCTAAGTAATGGTAGCAATAAGCTAAGTAATGGGAGCAATAAGCCAAGTAATGGGTGCAATAAACTAAGTAATGGGTGCAATAAACTAAGTAATGGGAGCAATAAGCTAAGTAATGGGAGCAATAAGCTAAGTAATGGTTGCAATAAACTAAGTAATGTGTGCAATAAACTAAGTAATGGGAGCAATAAGCTAAGTAATGGGAGCAAAAAGCTAAGTTATGGGTGCAATAAACTAAGTAATGGGAGCAATAAGCTAAGTAATGGGTGCAATAAACTAAGTAATGGGAGCAATAAGCTAAGTAATGGGAGCAATAAAGTAAGTAATGGGTGCAATAAACTAAGTTATGGGTGCAATAAACTAAGTAATGGGTGCAATAAACTAAGTAATGGAAGCAATAAGCTAAGTAATGGGAGCAATAAACTAAGTAATGGAAGCAATAAGCTAAGTAATGGGAGCAATAAACTAAGTAATGGGAGCAATAAGCTAAGTAATGGGAGCAATAAACTAAGTAAGGGAAGCAATAAGCTAAGTAATGGGAGCAATAAACTAAGTAATGGGAGCAATAAGCTAAGTAATGGGAGCAATAAGCTAAGTAATGGGAGCAATAAACTAAGTAATGAGAGCAATAAGCTAAGTAATAAGTGCAATAAGCTAAGTAATGGGAGCAATAAACTAAGTAATGGGAGCAATAAGCTAAGTAATGGGAGCAATAAGCTAAGTAATGGGAGCAAAAAGCTAAGTAATGGGTGCAATAAGCTAAGTAATGGGAGCAATAAGCTTAGTAATGGGAGCAAGGACCTAAGTAATGGGTGCAATAAGCAAAGCAATGGATGCAATAAAATAAGTAATGGGAGCAATAAGCTAAGTAATAGGAGCAATAAGCTAAGTAATTGGTGCAATAAACAAAGTAATGGGAGCAATAAACTAAGTAATGGGAGCAATAAGCTAAGTAATTAGAGCAGTAAGCTAAGTAATGGTAGCAATAAGCTAAGTAATGGGAGCAATAAGATAAGTAATGGGTGCAATAAACTAAGTAATGGGTGCAATAAACTAAGTAATGGGTGCAATAAGCTAAGTAATGGGAGCAATAAGCTCAGTAATGGGTGCAATAAACTAAGTAATGTGTGCAATAAACTAAGTAATAGGAGCAATAAGCTAAGTAATGGGAGCAAAAAGCCAAGTAATGGGTGCAATAAACTAAGTAATGGGAGCAATAAACTAAGTAATGGGTGCAATAAACTAAGTAATGGGAGCAATAAGCTAAGTAATAGGTGCAATAAATCAAGTAATTTGAGCAATAAGCTAAGTAATGGGAGCAATAAACTAAGTAATGGGTTCAATAAACTAAGTAATGGGTGCAATAAACTAAGTAATGGGTGCAAAAAACTAAGTATTGGGAGCAATAAGCTTAGTAATGGGTACAATAAACTAAGTAATGGGAGCAATAAGCTAAGTAATGGGAGCAATAAACTAAGTAATGGGAGCAATAAGCTAAGTAATGGGAGCAATAAACTAAGTAATGGGAGCACTAAGCTAAGTAATGGGAGCAATAAACTAAGTAATGGGAGCAATAAGCTAAGTAATGGGAGCAATAAGCTAAGTAATAAGTGCAATAAGCTAAGTAATGGGAGCAATAAACTAAGTAATGGGAGCAATAAGCTAAGTAATGGGAGCAATAAGCTAAGTAATGGGAGCAAAAAGCTAAGTAATGGGTGCAATAAACTAAGTAATGGGAGCAATAAGCTAAGTAATGGGAGCAAAAAGCCAAGTAATGGGTGCAATAAACTAAGTAATGGGAGCAATAAACTAAGTAATGGGTGCAATAAACTAAGTAATGGGAGCAATAAGCTAAGTAATAGGTGCAATAAATCAAGTAATGGGAGCAATAAGCTAAGTAATGGGAGCAATAAACTAAGTAATGGGTTCAATAAACTAAGTAATGGGTGCAATAAACTAAGTAATGGGTGCAAAAAACTAAGTAATGGGAGCAATAAGCTTAGTAATGGGTACAATAAACTAAGTAATGGGAGCAATAAGCTAAGTAATGGGAGCAATAAACTAAGTAATGGGAGCAATAAGCTAAGTAATGGGAGCAATAAACTAAGTAATGGGAGCACTAAGCTAAGTAATGGGAGCAATAAACTAAGTAATGGGAGCAATAAGCTAAGTAATGGGAGCAATAAACTAAGTAATGGGAGCAATAAGCTAAGTAATGGGAGCAATAAACTAAGTAATGGGAGCAATAGGCTCAGTAATGGGAGCTATAAACTAAGTAATGGGAGCAATAAGCTAAGAAATGGGAGCAATAAGCTATGTAATGGGAGCAATAAGCTAAGTATTGGGTGCAATAAACTAAGCAATGGATGCAATAAACTAAGTAATGGGAGCAATAAGCTAAGTAATGGGAGCAATAAGCTAAGTAATGGGAGCAATAAGCTAAGTAATGGGTGCAATAAACTAAGTAATAGGAGAAAAAAGCTAAGTAATGGGAGCAATAAGCTAAGTAATGAGTGCAATAAACTAAGTAATGGGTGCCATAAACTAAGTAATGGGGGCAATAAGCTATGTAATAGCAGCAATAAGCTAAGTAATGGGTGCAATAAACTAAGTAATGGGAGCAATAAGCTAAGTAATGCGTGCAATAAACTAAGTAATGGTAGCAATAAGCTGAGTAATGGGTGCAATAAACTAAGTAATGGGAGCAAAAAGCTTAGTAATGGGTGCAATAAACCAACTAATGGGAGCAATAAGCTAAGTAATGGGTGCAATAAACTAAGTAATGGGTGCAATAAACTAAGTAATGGGAGCAATAAGCTAAGTAATGGGTGCAATAAACTAAGTAATGGAAGCAATAAGCTAAGTAATGGGTGCAGTAAACTAAGTAATGGTAGCAATAAGCTAAGTAATGGGTGCAATAAACTAAGTAATGGGAGCAATAAGCTAAGTAATGGGAGCAATGAGCTAAGAAATGGGTGCAATAAACAAAGCAATGGATGCAAAAAACTAAGTAATGGGAGCAATATGCTAAGTAATTGGAGCAATAAGCTAAGTAATGGGTGCTATAAACTAAGTAATGGTAGCAATAAACTAAGTAATGGCAGCAATAAGCTAAGTAATGGGAGCAATAAGCTAAGTAATGGTAGCAATAAGCTAAGTAATGGGAGCAATAAGCTAAGTAATGGGTGCAATAAACTAAGTAATAGGTGCAATAAACTAAGTAATGGGAGCAATAAGCTAAGTAATGGGAGCAATAAGCTAAGTAATGGGTGCAATAAACTAAGTAATGGGAGCAATAAACTAAGTAATGGGTGCAATAAACTAAGTAATGGGAGCAATAAGCTAAGTATTGGGTGCAATATCCTAAGTAATGGGAGCAATAAGCTCAGTAATGGGAGCAATAAACTAAATAATGGGTGCAATAAACTAAGTAATGGGTGCAATAAACTAAGTAATGGTTGCAAAAAACTAAGTAATGGGAGCAATAAGCTAAGTAATGGGTGCAATAAACTAAGTAATGGGAGCAATAAGCTAAGTAATAAGAGCAATAAACTAAGTAATAGGAGCAATAAGCTAAGTAATAAGAGCAATAAACTAAGTAATGGGAGCAATAAACTAAGTAATGGGAGCAATAAACTAAGTAATGGGAGCAATAAGCTAAGTAATGGGAGCAATAAGCTAAGTAATGGGAGCAATAAGATAAGTAATAGGAGCAATAAACTAAGTAATGGGAGCAATAAGCTAAGTAATGGGTGCAATAAACTAAGTAATGGGAGCAATAAACTAAGTAATAGGAGCAATAAGCTAAGTAATGGGAGCAATAAACTAAGTAATGGGAGCAATAAACTAAGTAATGGGAGCAATAAACTAAGTAATGGGATCAATAAACTAAGTAATGGGAGCAATAAACTAAGTAATGGGAGCAATAAGCTAAGTAATGGGATCAATAAACTAAGTAATGGGTGCAATAAACTAAGTAATAGGAGCCATAATCTAAGTAATGGGATCAATAAACTAAGTAATGGGAGCAATAAACTAAGTAATGGGAGCAATAAGCTAAGTAATGTGGGCAATAAACTAAGTAATGGGAGCAATAAGCTAAGTAATGGGAGCAATAAACTAAGTAATGGGAGCAATAAGCTAAGTAATGGGAGCAATAAGATAAGTAATAGGAGCAATAAACTAAGTAATGGGAGCAATAAGCTAAGTAATGGGAGCAATAAGATAAGTAATGGGAGCAATAAACTAAGTAATGGGATCAATAAGCTAAGTAATGGGAGCAATAAGCTAAGTAATTGGAGCAATAAGCTAAGTAATGGGAGCAATAAACTAAGTAATGGGAGCAATAAGATAAGTAATGGGAGCAATAAACTAAGTAATGGGATCAATAAGCTAAGTAATGGGAGCAATAAGCTAAGTAATGGGAGCAATAAGCTAAGTAATCTGAGCAATAAGCTATATAATGGGAGCAATAAACTAAGTAATGAGAGCAATAAGCTAAGTAATGGGAGCAACAAGATAAGTAATGGGAGCAATAAACTAAGTAATGGGATCAATAAACTAAGTAATGTGAGCATTAAACTAAGTATTGGGTGCAATAACCTAAGTAATGGGAGAAATAAGCTCAGTAATGGGAGCAATAAACTAAGTAATTGGTGCAATAAACTAAGTAATGGGTGCAATAAACTAAGTAATGGTAGCAAAAAACTAAGTAATGGGAGCAATACGCTAAGTAATGGGTGCAATAAACTAAGTAATGGGAGCAATAAGCTAAGTAATAAGAGCAATAAACTAAGTAATGGGAGCAATAAGCTAAGTAATGGGATCAATAAACTAAGTAATGGGAGCAATAAACTAAGTAATGGGAGCAATAAACTAAGTAATGGGAGCAATAAGCTAAGTAATGGGAGCAATAAGCTAAGTATGGGTGCAATAAACTAAGTAATGGGTGCAATAAACTAAGTAATGGGAGCAATAAGCTATGTAATGGGAGCAATAAGCTAAGTAATGGGTGCAATAAACTAAGTAATGGGAGCAATAAACTAAGTAATGGGTGCAATAAGCCAAGTAATGGGTGCAATAAACTAAGTAATGGGTGCAATAAACTAAGTAATGGGTGCAATAAACTAAGTAATGGGAGCAAGGACCTAAGTAATGTGTGCAATAAGCAAAGCAATGGATGCAATAAACTAAGTAATGGGAGCAATAAGCTAACTAATAGGAGCAATAAGCTAAGTAATTGGTGCAATAAACAAAGTAATGGGAGCAATAAACTAAGTAATGGGAGCAATAAGCTAAGTAATGGGAGCAGTAAGCTAAGTAATAGTAGCAATAAGCTAAGTAATGGGAGCAATAAGCCAAGTAATGGGTGCAATAAACTAAGTAATGGGTGCAATAAACTAAGTAATGGGAGCAATAAGCTAAGAAATGGGAGCAATAAGCTAAGTAATGGGTGCAATAAACTAAGTAACGTGTGCAATAAACTAAGTAATGGGAGCAATAAGCTAAGTAATGGGAGCAAAAAGCTAAGTAATGGGTGCAATAAACTAAGTAATGGGAGCAATAAGCTAAGTAATGGGTGCAATAAACTAAGTAATGGGAGCAATAAACTAAGTAATGGGAGCAATAAACTAAGTAATGGGTGCAATAAACTAAGTAATGGGTTCAATAAACTAAGTAATGGGTGCTATAAACTAAGTAATGGGAGCAATAAGCTAAGTAATGGGAGCAATAAACAAAGTAATGGAAGCAATAAGCTAAGTAATGGGAGCAATAAACTAAGTAATGGGAGCAATAAGCTAAGTAATGGGATCAATAAGCTAAGTAATGGGAGCAAAAAGCTACGTAATGGGTGCAATAAGCTAAGTAATGGGAGCAATAAGCTAAGTAATGGGAGCAAGGACTTCAGTAATGGGTGCAATAAGCAAAGCAATGGATGCAATAAACTAAGTAATGGGAGCAATAAGCTAAGTAATAGGAGCAATAAGCTAAGTAATTGGTGCAATAAACAAAGTAATGGGAGCAATAAACTAAGTAATGGGAGCAATAAGCTAAGTAATGGGAGCAGTAAGCTAAGTAATGGTAGCAATAAGCTAAGTAATGGGAGCAATAAGATAAGTAATGGGTGCAATAAACTAAGTAATGGGAGCAATAAACTAAGTAATGGGAGCAATAAGCTAAGTAATGGGAGCAATAAGCTAAGTAATGGTAGCAATAAGCTAAGTAATGGGAGCAATAAGCTAAGTAATGGGTGCAATAAACTAAGTAATGGGTGCAATAAACTAAGTAATGGGAGCAATAAGCTAAGTAATGGGAGAATAAACTAAGTAATGGGTGCAATAAACTAAGTAATGGGTGCAATAAACTAAGTAATGGGTGCAAAAAACTAAGTAATGGGAGGAATAAGATAAGTAATCGGAGCAATAAGCTAAGTAATGGGAGCAATTAGCTAAGTAATGAGAGCAATAAGCTAAGTAATAAGTGCAATAAGCTAAGTAATGGAAGAAATACACTAAGTAATGGGAGCAATAAGCTAAGTAATGGGAGCAATAAGCTAAGTAATGGGAGCAAAAAGCTAAGTAATGGGTGCAATAAGCTAAGTAATGGGAGCAATAAGCTAAGTAATGGGAGCAAGGACCTAAGTAATGGGTGCAATAAGCAAAGCAATGGATGCAATAAACTAAGTAATGGGAGCAATAAGCTAACTAATAGGAGCAATAAGCTAAGTAATTGGTGCAATAAACAAAGTAATGGGAGCAATAAACTAAGTAATGGGAGCAATAAGCTAAGTAATGGGAGCAGTAAGCTAAGTAATGGTAGCAATAAGCTAAGTAATGGGAGCAATAAGCCAAGTAATGGGTGCAATAAACTAAGTAATGGGTGCAATAAACTAAGTAATGGGAGCAATAAGCTAAGTAATGGGAGCAATAAGCTAAGTAATGGTTGCAATAAACTAAGTAATGTGTGCAATAAACTAAGTAATGGGAGCAATAAGCTAAGTAATGGGAGCAAAATGCTAAGTTATGGGTGCAATAAACTAAGTAATGGGAGCAATAAGCTAAGTAATGGGTGCAATAAACTAAGTAATGGGAGCAATAAGCTAAGTAATGGGAGCAATAAAGTAAGTAATGGGAGCAATAAACTAAGTTATGGGTGCAATAAACTAAGTAATGGGTGCAATAAACTAAGTAATGGAAGCAATAAGCTAAGTAATGGGAGCAATAAACTAAGTAATGGAAGCAATAAGCTAAGTAATGGGAGCAATAAACTAAGTAATGGGAGCAATAAGCTAAGTAATGGGAGCAATAAACTAAGTAAGGGAAGCAATAAGCTAAGTAATGGGAGCAATAAGCTAAGTAATGGGAGCAATAAGCTAAGTAATGGGAGCAATAAGCTAAGTAATGGGAGCAATAAACTAAGTAATGAGAGCAATAAGCTAAGTAATAAGTGCAATAAGCTAAGTAATGGGAGCAATAAACTAAGTAATGGGAGCAATATGCTAAGTAATGGGAGCAATAAGCTAAGTAATGGGAGCAAAAAGCTAAGTAATGGGTGCAATAAGCTAAGTAATGGGAGCAATAAGCTTAGTAATGGGAGCAAGGACCTAAGTAATGGGTGCAATAAGCAAAGCAATGGATGCAATAAACTAAGTAATGGGAGCAATAAGCTAAGTAATAGGAGCAATAAGCTAAGTAATTGGTTCAATAAACAAAGTAATGGGAGCAATAAACTAAGTAATGGGAGCAATAAGCTAAGTAATTAGAGCAGTAAGCTAAGTAATGGTAGCAATAAGCTAAGTAATGGGAGCAATAAGATAAGTAATGGGTGCAATAAACTAAGTAATGGGTGCAATAAACTAAGTAATGGGTGCAATAAGCTAAGTAATGGGAGCAATAAGCTCAGTAATGGGTGCAATAAACTAAGTAATGTGTGCAATAAACTAAGTAATAGGAGCAATAAGCTAAGTAATGGGAGCAAAAAGCCAAGTAATGGGTGCAATAAACTAAGTAATGGGAGCAATAAACTAAGTAATGGGAGCAATAAGCTAAGTATAGGAAGCAATAAGCTAAGTAATGGGAGCAATAAGATAAGTAATGGGAGCAAAAAGCTAAGTAATGGGAGCAAAAAGCTAAGTAATGGGAGAAATAAGCAAAGTAATATGAGCAATAAGCTAATTAATGGGAGCAATAAGCTAAGTAATGGAAGCAATAAGCTAAGTAATGGGTGCAATAAACTAAGTAATGGGAGCAATAAACTAAGTAATGGGAGCAATAAGCTAAGTAATGGGAGCAATAAGCTAAGTAATGGTAGCAATAAGCTAAGTAATGGGAGCAATAAGCTAAGTAATGGGTGCAATAAACTAAGTAATGGGTGCAATAAACTAAGTAATGGGAGCAATAAGCTAAGTAATGGGAGAATAAACTAAGTAATGGGTGCAATAAACTAAGTAATGGGTGCAATAAACTAAGTAATGGGTGCAAAAAACTAAGTAATGGGAGGAATAAGATAAGTAATCGGAGCAATAAGCTAAGTAATGGGAGCAATTAGCTAAGTAATGAGAGCAATAAGCTAAGTAATAAGTGCAATAAGCTAAGTAATGGAAGAAATACACTAAGTAATGGGAGCAATAAGCTAAGTAATGGGAGCAATAAGCTAAGTAATGGGAGCAAAAAGCTAAGTAATGGGTGCAATAAGCTAAGAAATGGGAGCAATAAGCTAAGTAATGGGAGCAAGGACCTAAGTAATGGGTGCAATAAGCAAAGCAATGGATGCAATAAACTAAGTAATGGGAGCAATAAGCTAACTAATAGGAGCAATAAGCTAAGTAAATGGTGCAATAAACAAAGTAATGGGAGCAATAAACTAAGTAATGGGAGCAATAAGCTAAGTAATGGGAGCAGTAAGCTAAGTAATGGTAGCAATAAGCTAAGTAATGGGAGCAATAAGCCAAGTAATGGGTGCAATAAACTAAGTAATGGGTGCAATAAACTAAGTAATGGGAGCAATAAGCTAAGTAATGGGAGCAATAAGCTAAGTAATGGTTGCAATAAACTAAGTAATGTGTGCAATAAACTAAGTAATGGGAGCAATAAGCTAAGTAATGGGAGCAAAAAGCTAAGTTATGGGTGCAATAAACTAAGTAATGGGAGCAATAAGCTAAGTAATGGGTGCAATAAACTAAGTAATGGGAGCAATAAGCTAAGTAATGGGAGCAATAAAGTAAGTAATGGGTGCAATAAACTAAGTTATGGGTGCAATAAACTAAGTAATGGGTGCAATAAACTAAGTAATGGAAGCAATAAGCTAAGTAATGGGAGCAATAAACTAAGTAATGGAAGCAATAAGCTAAGTAATGGGAGCAATAAACTAAGTAATGGGAGCAATAAGCTAAGTAATGGGAGCAATAAACTAAGTAAGGGAAGCAATAAGCTAAGTAATGGGAGCAATAAACTAAGTAATGGGAGCAATAAGCTAAGTAATGGGAGCAATAAGCTAAGTAATGGGAGCAATAAACTAAGTAATGAGAGCAATAAGCTAAGTAATAAGTGCAATAAGCTAAGTAATGGGAGCAATAAACTAAGTAATGGGAGCAATAAGCTAAGTAATGGGAGCAATAAGCTAAGTAATGGGAGCAAAAAGCTAAGTAATGGGTGCAATAAGCTAAGTAATGGGAGCAATAAGCTTAGTAATGGGAGCAAGGACCTAAGTAATGGGTGCAATAAGCAAAGCAATGGATGCAATAAAATAAGTAATGGGAGCAATAAGCTAAGTAATAGGAGCAATAAGCTAAGTAATTGGTGCAATAAACAAAGTAATGGGAGCAATAAACTAAGTAATGGGAGCAATAAGCTAAGTAATTAGAGCAGTAAGCTAAGTAATGGTAGCAATAAGCTAAGTAATGGGAGCAATAAGATAAGTAATGGGTGCAATAAACTAAGTAATGGGTGCAATAAACTAAGTAATGGGTGCAATAAGCTAAGTAATGGGAGCAATAAGCTCAGTAATGGGTGCAATAAACTAAGTAATGTGTGCAATAAACTAAGTAATAGGAGCAATAAGCTAAGTAATGGGAGCAAAAAGCCAAGTAATGGGTGCAATAAACTAAGTAATGGGAGCAATAAACTAAGTAATGGGTGCAATAAACTAAGTAATGGGAGCAATAAGCTAAGTAATAGGTGCAATAAACTAAGTAATGGGAGCAATAAACTAAGTAATGGGTGCAATAAACTAAGTAATGGGAGCAATAAGCTAAGTATTGGGTGCAATATCCTAAGTAATGGGAGCAATAAGCTCAGTAATGGGAGCAATAAACTAAGTAATGGGTGCAATAAACTAAGTAATGGGTGCAATAAACTAAGTAATGGTTGCAAAAAACTAAGTAATGGGAGCAATAAGCTAAGTAATGGGTGCAATAAACTAAGTAATGGGAGCAATAAGCTAAGTAATAAGAGCAATAAACTAAGTAATAGGAGCAATAAGCTAAGTAATAAGAGCAATAAACTAAGTAATGGGAGCAATAAACTAAGTAATGGGAGCAATAAACTAAGTAATGGGAGCAATAAGCTAAGTAATGGGAGCAATAAGCTAAGTAATGGGAGCAATAAGATAAGTAATAGGAGCAATAAACTAAGTAATGGGAGCAATAAGCTAAGTAATGGGTGCAATAAACTAAGTAATGGGAGCAATAAACTAAGTAATAGGAGCAATAAGCTAAGTAATGGGAGCAATAAACTAAGTAATGGGAGCAATAAACTAAGTAATGGGAGCAATAAACTAAGTAATGGGATCAATAAACTAAGTAATGGGAGCAATAAACTAAGTAATGGGAGCAATAAGCTAAGTAATGGGATCAATAAACTAAGTAATGGGTGCAATAAACTAAGTAATAGGAGCCATAATCTAAGTAATGGGATCAATAAACTAAGTAATGGGAGCAATAAACTAAGTAATGGGAGCAATAAGCTAAGTAATGTGGGCAATAAACTAAGTAATGGGAGCAATAAGCTAAGTAATGGGAGCAATAAACTAAGTAATGGGAGCAATAAGCTAAGTAATGGGAGCAATAAGATAAGTAATAGGAGCAATAAACTAAGTAATGGGAGCAATAAGCTAAGTAATGGGAGCAATAAGATAAGTAATGGGAGCAATAAACTAAGTAATGGGATCAATAAGCTAAGTAATGGGAGCAATAAGCTAAGTAATTGGAGCAATAAGCTAAGTAATGGGAGCAATAAACTAAGTAATGGGAGCAATAAGATAAGTAATGGGAGCAATAAACTAAGTAATGGGATCAATAAGCTAAGTAATGGGAGCAATAAGCTAAGTAATGGGAGCAATAAGCTAAGTAATCTGAGCAATAAGCTATATAATGGGAGCAATAAACTAAGTAATGAGAGCAATAAGCTAAGTAATGGGAGCAACAAGATAAGTAATGGGAGCAATAAACTAAGTAATGGGATCAATAAACTAAGTAATGTGAGCATTAAACTAAGTATTGGGTGCAATAACCTAAGTAATGGGAGAAATAAGCTCAGTAATGGGAGCAATAAACTAAGTAATTGGTGCAATAAACTAAGTAATGGGTGCAATAAACTAAGTAATGGTAGCAAAAAACTAAGTAATGGGAGCAATACGCTAAGTAATGGGTGCAATAAACTAAGTAATGGGAGCAATAAGCTAAGTAATAAGAGCAATAAACTAAGTAATGGGAGCAATAAGCTAAGTAATGGGATCAATAAACTAAGTAATGGGAGCAATAAACTAAGTAATGGGAGCAATAAACTAAGTAATGGGAGCAATAAGCTAAGTAATGGGAGCAATAAGCTAAGTATGGGTGCAATAAACTAAGTAATGGGTGCAATAAACTAAGTAATGGGAGCAATAAGCTATGTAATGGGAGCAATAAGCTAAGTAATGGGTGCAATAAACTAAGTAATGGGAGCAATAAACTAAGTAATGGGTGCAATAAGCCAAGTAATGGGTGCAATAAACTAAGTAATGGGTGCAATAAACTAAGTAATGGGTGCAATAAACTAAGTAATGGGAGCAAGGACCTAAGTAATGTGTGCAATAAGCAAAGCAATGGATGCAATAAACTAAGTAATGGGAGCAATAAGCTAACTAATAGGAGCAATAAGCTAAGTAATTGGTGCAATAAACAAAGTAATGGGAGCAATAAACTAAGTAATGGGAGCAATAAGCTAAGTAATGGGAGCAGTAAGCTAAGTAATAGTAGCAATAAGCTAAGTAATGGGAGCAATAAGCCAAGTAATGGGTGCAATAAACTAAGTAATGGGTGCAATAAACTAAGTAATGGGAGCAATAAGCTAAGAAATGGGAGCAATAAGCTAAGTAATGGGTGCAATAAACTAAGTAACGTGTGCAATAAACTAAGTAATGGGAGCAATAAGCTAAGTAATGGGAGCAAAAAGCTAAGTAATGGGTGCAATAAACTAAGTAATGGGAGCAATAAGCTAAGTAATGGGTGCAATAAACTAAGTAATGGGAGCAATAAACTAAGTAATGGGAGCAATAAACTAAGTAATGGGTGCAATAAACTAAGTAATGGGTTCAATAAACTAAGTAATGGGTGCTATAAACTAAGTAATGGGAGCAATAAGCTAAGTAATGGGAGCAATAAACAAAGTAATGGAAGCAATAAGCTAAGTAATGGGAGCAATAAACTAAGTAATGGGAGCAATAAGCTAAGTAATGGGATCAATAAGCTAAGTAATGGGAGCAAAAAGCTACGTAATGGGTGCAATAAGCTAAGTAATGGGAGCAATAAGCTAAGTAATGGGAGCAAGGACTTCAGTAATGGGTGCAATAAGCAAAGCAATGGATGCAATAAACTAAGTAATGGGAGCAATAAGCTAAGTAATAGGAGCAATAAGCTAAGTAATTGGTGCAATAAACAAAGTAATGGGAGCAATAAACTAAGTAATGGGAGCAATAAGCTAAGTAATGGGAGCAGTAAGCTAAGTAATGGTAGCAATAAGCTAAGTAATGGGAGCAATAAGATAAGTAATGGGTGCAATAAACTAAGTAATGGGAGCAATAAACTAAGTAATGGGAGCAATAAGCTAAGTAATGGGAGCAATAAGCTAAGTAATGGTAGCAATAAGCTAAGTAATGGGAGCAATAAGCTAAGTAATGGGTGCAATAAACTAAGTAATGGGTGCAATAAACTAAGTAATGGGAGCAATAAGCTAAGTAATGGGAGAATAAACTAAGTAATGGGTGCAATAAACTAAGTAATGGGTGCAATAAACTAAGTAATGGGTGCAAAAAACTAAGTAATGGGAGGAATAAGATAAGTAATCGGAGCAATAAGCTAAGTAATGGGAGCAATTAGCTAAGTAATGAGAGCAATAAGCTAAGTAATAAGTGCAATAAGCTAAGTAATGGAAGAAATACACTAAGTAATGGGAGCAATAAGCTAAGTAATGGGAGCAATAAGCTAAGTAATGGGAGCAAAAAGCTAAGTAATGGGTGCAATAAGCTAAGTAATGGGAGCAATAAGCTAAGTAATGGGAGCAAGGACCTAAGTAATGGGTGCAATAAGCAAAGCAATGGATGCAATAAACTAAGTAATGGGAGCAATAAGCTAACTAATAGGAGCAATAAGCTAAGTAATTGGTGCAATAAACAAAGTAATGGGAGCAATAAACTAAGTAATGGGAGCAATAAGCTAAGTAATGGGAGCAGTAAGCTAAGTAATGGTAGCAATAAGCTAAGTAATGGGAGCAATAAGCCAAGTAATGGGTGCAATAAACTAAGTAATGGGTGCAATAAACTAAGTAATGGGAGCAATAAGCTAAGTAATGGGAGCAATAAGCTAAGTAATGGTTGCAATAAACTAAGTAATGTGTGCAATAAACTAAGTAATGGGAGCAATAAGCTAAGTAATGGGAGCAAAATGCTAAGTTATGGGTGCAATAAACTAAGTAATGGGAGCAATAAGCTAAGTAATGGGTGCAATAAACTAAGTAATGGGAGCAATAAGCTAAGTAATGGGAGCAATAAAGTAAGTAATGGGAGCAATAAACTAAGTTATGGGTGCAATAAACTAAGTAATGGGTGCAATAAACTAAGTAATGGAAGCAATAAGCTAAGTAATGGGAGCAATAAACTAAGTAATGGAAGCAATAAGCTAAGTAATGGGAGCAATAAACTAAGTAATGGGAGCAATAAGCTAAGTAATGGGAGCAATAAACTAAGTAAGGGAAGCAATAAGCTAAGTAATGGGAGCAATAAGCTAAGTAATGGGAGCAATAAGCTAAGTAATGGGAGCAATAAGCTAAGTAATGGGAGCAATAAACTAAGTAATGAGAGCAATAAGCTAAGTAATAAGTGCAATAAGCTAAGTAATGGGAGCAATAAACTAAGTAATGGGAGCAATATGCTAAGTAATGGGAGCAATAAGCTAAGTAATGGGAGCAAAAAGCTAAGTAATGGGTGCAATAAGCTAAGTAATGGGAGCAATAAGCTTAGTAATGGGAGCAAGGACCTAAGTAATGGGTGCAATAAGCAAAGCAATGGATGCAATAAACTAAGTAATGGGAGCAATAAGCTAAGTAATAGGAGCAATAAGCTAAGTAATTGGTTCAATAAACAAAGTAATGGGAGCAATAAACTAAGTAATGGGAGCAATAAGCTAAGTAATTAGAGCAGTAAGCTAAGTAATGGTAGCAATAAGCTAAGTAATGGGAGCAATAAGATAAGTAATGGGTGCAATAAACTAAGTAATGGGTGCAATAAACTAAGTAATGGGTGCAATAAGCTAAGTAATGGGAGCAATAAGCTCAGTAATGGGTGCAATAAACTAAGTAATGTGTGCAATAAACTAAGTAATAGGAGCAATAAGCTAAGTAATGGGAGCAAAAAGCCAAGTAATGGGTGCAATAAACTAAGTAATGGGAGCAATAAACTAAGTAATGGGAGCAATAAGCTAAGTATAGGAAGCAATAAGCTAAGTAATGGGAGCAATAAGATAAGTAATGGGAGCAAAAAGCTAAGTAATGGGAGCAAAAAGCTAAGTAATGGGAGAAATAAGCAAAGTAATATGAGCAATAAGCTAATTAATGGGAGCAATAAGCTAAGTAATGGAAGCAATAAGCTAAGTAATGGGTGCAATAAACTAAGTAATGGGAGCAATAAACTAAGTAATGGGAGCAATAAGCTAAGTAATGGGAGCAATAAGCTAAGTAATGGTAGCAATAAGCTAAGTAATGGGAGCAATAAGCTAAGTAATGGGTGCAATAAACTAAGTAATGGGTGCAATAAACTAAGTAATGGGAGCAATAAGCTAAGTAATGGGAGAATAAACTAAGTAATGGGTGCAATAAACTAAGTAATGGGTGCAATAAACTAAGTAATGGGTGCAAAAAACTAAGTAATGGGAGGAATAAGATAAGTAATCGGAGCAATAAGCTAAGTAATGGGAGCAATTAGCTAAGTAATGAGAGCAATAAGCTAAGTAATAAGTGCAATAAGCTAAGTAATGGAAGAAATACACTAAGTAATGGGAGCAATAAGCTAAGTAATGGGAGCAATAAGCTAAGTAATGGGAGCAAAAAGCTAAGTAATGGGTGCAATAAGCTAAGAAATGGGAGCAATAAGCTAAGTAATGGGAGCAAGGACCTAAGTAATGGGTGCAATAAGCAAAGCAATGGATGCAATAAACTAAGTAATGGGAGCAATAAGCTAACTAATAGGAGCAATAAGCTAAGTAAATGGTGCAATAAACAAAGTAATGGGAGCAATAAACTAAGTAATGGGAGCAATAAGCTAAGTAATGGGAGCAGTAAGCTAAGTAATGGTAGCAATAAGCTAAGTAATGGGAGCAATAAGCCAAGTAATGGGTGCAATAAACTAAGTAATGGGTGCAATAAACTAAGTAATGGGAGCAATAAGCTAAGTAATGGGAGCAATAAGCTAAGTAATGGTTGCAATAAACTAAGTAATGTGTGCAATAAACTAAGTAATGGGAGCAATAAGCTAAGTAATGGGAGCAAAAAGCTAAGTTATGGGTGCAATAAACTAAGTAATGGGAGCAATAAGCTAAGTAATGGGTGCAATAAACTAAGTAATGGGAGCAATAAGCTAAGTAATGGGAGCAATAAAGTAAGTAATGGGTGCAATAAACTAAGTTATGGGTGCAATAAACTAAGTAATGGGTGCAATAAACTAAGTAATGGAAGCAATAAGCTAAGTAATGGGAGCAATAAACTAAGTAATGGAAGCAATAAGCTAAGTAATGGGAGCAATAAACTAAGTAATGGGAGCAATAAGCTAAGTAATGGGAGCAATAAACTAAGTAAGGGAAGCAATAAGCTAAGTAATGGGAGCAATAAACTAAGTAATGGGAGCAATAAGCTAAGTAATGGGAGCAATAAGCTAAGTAATGGGAGCAATAAACTAAGTAATGAGAGCAATAAGCTAAGTAATAAGTGCAATAAGCTAAGTAATGGGAGCAATAAACTAAGTAATGGGAGCAATAAGCTAAGTAATGGGAGCAATAAGCTAAGTAATGGGAGCAAAAAGCTAAGTAATGGGTGCAATAAGCTAAGTAATGGGAGCAATAAGCTTAGTAATGGGAGCAAGGACCTAAGTAATGGGTGCAATAAGCAAAGCAATGGATGCAATAAAATAAGTAATGGGAGCAATAAGCTAAGTAATAGGAGCAATAAGCTAAGTAATTGGTGCAATAAACAAAGTAATGGGAGCAATAAACTAAGTAATGGGAGCAATAAGCTAAGTAATTAGAGCAGTAAGCTAAGTAATGGTAGCAATAAGCTAAGTAATGGGAGCAATAAGATAAGTAATGGGTGCAATAAACTAAGTAATGGGTGCAATAAACTAAGTAATGGGTGCAATAAGCTAAGTAATGGGAGCAATAAGCTCAGTAATGGGTGCAATAAACTAAGTAATGTGTGCAATAAACTAAGTAATAGGAGCAATAAGCTAAGTAATGGGAGCAAAAAGCCAAGTAATGGGTGCAATAAACTAAGTAATGGGAGCAATAAACTAAGTAATGGGTGCAATAAACTAAGTAATGGGAGCAATAAGCTAAGTAATAGGTGCAATAAATCAAGTAATTTGAGCAATAAGCTAAGTAATGGGAGCAATAAACTAAGTAATGGGTTCAATAAACTAAGTAATGGGTGCAATAAACTAAGTAATGGGTGCAAAAAACTAAGTATTGGGAGCAATAAGCTTAGTAATGGGTACAATAAACTAAGTAATGGGAGAAATAAGCTAAGTAATGGGAGCAATAAACTAAGTAATGGGAGCAATAAGCTAAGTAATGGGAGCAATAAACTAAGTAATGGGAGCACTAAGCTAAGTAATGGGAGCAATAAACTAAGTAATGGGAGCAATAAGCTAAGTAATGGGAGCAATAAGCTAAGTAATAAGTGCAATAAGCTAAGTAATGGGAGCAATAAACTAAGTAATGGGAGCAATAAGCTAAGTAATGGGAGCAATAAGCTAAGTAATGGGAGCAAAAAGCTAAGTAATGGGTGCAATAAACTAAGTAATGGGAGCAATAAGCTAAGTAATGGGAGCAAAAAGCCAAGTAATGGGTGCAATAAACTAAGTAATGGGAGCAATAAACTAAGTAATGGGTGCAATAAACTAAGTAATGGGAGCAATAAGCTAAGTAATAGGTGCAATAAATCAAGTAATGGGAGCAATAAGCTAAGTAATGGGAGCAATAAACTAAGTAATGGGTTCAATAAACTAAGTAATGGGTGCAATAAACTAAGTAATGGGTGCAAAAAACTAAGTAATGGGAGCAATAAGCTTAGTAATGGGTACAATAAACTAAGTAATGGGAGCAATAAGCTAAGTAAGGGGAGCAATAAACTAAGTAATGGGAGCAATAAGCTAAGTAATGGGAGCAATAAACTAAGTAATGGGAGCACTAAGCTAAGTAATGGGAGCAATAAACTAAGTAATGGGAGCAATAAGCTAAGTAATGGGAGCAATAAACTAAGTAATGGGAGCAATAAGCTAAGTAATGGGAGCAATAAACTAAGTAATGGGAGCAATAGGCTCAGTAATGGGAGCTATAAACTAAGTAATGGGAGCAAAAAGCTAAGAAATGGGAGCAATAAGCTATGTAATGGGAGCAATAAGCTAAGTATTGGGTGCAATAAACTAAGCAATGGATGCAATAAACTAAGTAATGGGAGCAATAAGCTAAGTAATGGGAGCAATAAGCTAAGTAATGGGAGCAATAAGCTAAGTAATGGGTGCAATAAACTAAGTAATAGGAGAAAAAAGCTAAGTAATGGGAGCAATAAGCTAAGTAATGAGTGCAATAAACTAAGTAATGGGTGCCATAAACTAAGTAATGGGGGCAATAAGCTATGTAATAGCAGCAATAAGCTAAGTAATGGGTGCAATAAACTAAGTAATGGGAGCAATAAGCTAAGTAATGCGTGCAATAAACTAAGTAATGGTAGCAATAAGCTGAGTAATGGGTGCAATAAACTAAGTAATGGGAGCAAAAAGCTTAGTAATGGGTGCAATAAACTAAGTAATGGGAGCAATAAGCTAAGTAATGGGTGCAATAAACTAAGTAATGGGTGCAATAAACTAAGTAATGGGAGCAATAAGCTAAGTAATGGGTGCAATAAACTAAGTAATGGAAGCAATAAGCTAAGTAATGGGTGCAGTAAACTAAGTAATGGGAGCAATAAGCTAAGTAATGGGTGCAATAAACTAAGTAATGGGAGCAATAAGCTAAGTAATATGAGCAATAAACTAAGTAATGGGTGCAATAAACTAAGTAATGGGTGCAATAAACTAAGTAATGGGTGCAACAAACTAAGTAATGGGAGCAATAAGATAAGTAATGGGAGCAATAAGCTAAGTAATGGGAGCAATTAGCTAAGTAATGAGAGCAAAAAGCTAAGTAATGGGTGCAACAAGCTAAGTACTGGGAGCAATAAGCTAAGTAATGGGAGCAATAAGCTAAGTAATGGGAGCAATAAGCTAAGTAATGGGAGCAAAAAGCTAAGTAATAGGTGCAATAAGCTACGTAATGGGAGCAATAAGCTAAGTAATGGGAGCAATGAGCTAAGTAATGGGTGCAATAAACAAAGCAATGGAAGCAAAAAACTAAGTAATGGGAGCAATATGCTAAGTAATGGGAGCAATAAGCTAAGTAATGGGTGCTATAAACTAAGTAATGGTAGCAATAAACTAAGTAATGGGAGCAATAAGCTAAGTAATGGGAGCAATAAGCTAAGTAATGGTAGCAATAAGCTAAGTAATGGGAGCAATAAGCTAAGTAATGGGTGCAATAAACTAAGTAATAGGTGCAATAAACTAAGTAATGGGAGCAATAAGCTAAGTAATGGGAGCAATAAGCTAAGTAATGGGTGCAATAAACTAAGTAATGGGAGCAATAAACTAAGTAATGGGTGCAATAAACTAAGTAATGGGAGCAATAAGCTAAGTATTGGGTGCAATATCCTAAGTAATGGGAGCAATAAGCTCAGTAATGGGAGCAATAAACTAAGTAATGGGTGCAATAAACTAAGTAATGGGTGCAATAAACTAAGTAATGGTTGCAAAAAACTAAGTAATGGGAGCAATAAGCTAAGTAATGGGTGCAATAAACTAAGTAATGGGAGCAATAAGCTAAGTAATAAGAGCAATAAACTAAGTAATAGGAGCAATAAGCTAAGTAATAAGAGCAATAAACTAAGTAATGGGAGCAATAAACTAAGTAATGGGAGCAATAAACTAAGTAATGGGAGCAATAAGCTAAGTAATGGGAGCAATAAGCTAAGTAATGGGAGCAATAAGATAAGTAATAGGAGCAATAAACTAAGTAATGGGAGCAATAAGCTAAGTAATGGGTGCAATAAACTAAGTAATGGGAGCAATAAACTAAGTAATAGGAGCAATAAGCTAAGTAATGGGAGCAATAAACTAAGTAATGGGAGCAATAAACTAAGTAATGGGAGCAATAAACTAAGTAATGGGATCAATAAACTAAGTAATGGGAGCAATAAACTAAGTAATGGGAGCAATAAGCTAAGTAATGGGATCAATAAACTAAGTAATGGGTGCAATAAACTAAGTAATAGGAGCCATAATCTAAGTAATGGGATCAATAAACTAAGTAATGGGAGCAATAAACTAAGTAATGGGAGCAATAAGCTAAGTAATGGGGGCAATAAACTAAGTAATGGGAGCAATAAGCTAAGTAATGGGAGCAATAAACTAAGTAATGGGAGCAATAAGCTAAGTAATGGGAGCAATAAAATAAGTAATAGGAGCAATAAACTAAGTAATGGGAGCAATAAGCTAAGTAATGGGAGCAATAAGATAAGTAATGGGAGCAATAAACTAAGTAATGGGATCAATAAGCTAAGTAATGGGAGCAATAAGCTAAGTAATTGGAGCAATAAGCTAAGTAATGGGAGCAATAAACTAAGTAATGGGAGCAATAAGATAAGTAATGGGAGCAATAAACTAAGTAATGGGATCAATAAGCTAAGTAATGGGAGCAATAAGCTAAGTAATGGGAGCAATAAGCTAAGTAATCTGAGCAATAAGCTATATAATGGGAGCAATAAACTAAGTAATGAGAGCAATAAGCTAAGTAATGGGAGCAACAAGATAAGTAATGGGAGCAATAAACTAAGTAATGGGATCAATAAACTAAGTAATGTGAGCATTAAACTAAGTATTGGGTGCAATAACCTAAGTAATGGGAGAAATAAGCTCAGTAATGGGAGCAATAAACTAAGTAATTGGTGCAATAAACTAAGTAATGGGTGCAATAAACTAAGTAATGGTAGCAAAAAACTAAGTAATGGGAGCAATACGCTAAGTAATGGGTGCAATAAACTAAGTAATGGGAGCAATAAGCTAAGTAATAAGAGCAATAAACTAAGTAATGGGAGCAATAAGCTAAGTAATGGGATCAATAAACTAAGTAATGGGAGCAATAAACTAAGTAATGGGAGCAATAAACTAAGTAATGGGAGCAATAAGCTAAGTAATGGGAGCAATAAGCTAAGTATGGGTGCAATAAACTAAGTAATGGGTGCAATAAACTAAGTAATGGGAGCAATAAGCTATGTAATGGGAGCAATAAGCTAAGTAATGGGTGCAATAAACTAAGTAATGGGAACAATAAACTAAGTAATGGGTGCAATAAGCCAAGTAATGGGTGCAATAAACTAAGTAATGGGTGCAATAAACTAAGTAATGGGTGCAATAAACTAAGTAATGGGAGCAAGGACCTAAGTAATGGGTGCAATAAGCAAAGCAATGGATGCAATAAACTAAGTAATGGGAGCAATAAGCTAACTAATAGGAGCAATAAGCTAAGTAATTGGTGCAATAAACAAAGTAATGGGAGCAATAAACTAAGTAATGGGAGCAATAAGCTAAGTAATGGGAGCAGTAAGCTAAGTAATAGTAGCAATAAGCTAAGTAATGGGAGCAATAAGCCAAGTAATGGGTGCAATAAACTAAGTAATGGGTGCAATAAACTAAGTAATGGGAGCAATAAGCTAAGTAATGGGAGCAATAAGCTAAGTAATGGGTGCAATAAACTAAGTAACGTGTGCAATAAACTAAGTAATGGGAGCAATAAGCTAAGTAATGGGAGCAAAAAGCTAAGTAATGGGTGCAATAAACTAAGTAATGGGAGCAATAAGCTAAGTAATGGGTGCAATAAACTAAGTAATGGGAGCAATAAACTAAGTAATGGGAGCAATAAACTAAGTAATGGGTGCAATAAACTAAGTAATGGGTTCAATAAACTAAGTAATGGGTGCTATAAACTAAGTAATGGGAGCAATAAGCTAAGTAATGGGAGCAATAAACAAAGTAATGGAAGCAATAAGCTAAGTAATGGGAGCAATAAACTAAGTAATGGGAGCAATAAGCTAAGTAATGGGAGCAATAAACTAAGTAAGGGAAGCAATAAGCTAAGTAATGGGAGCAATAAACTAAGTAATGGGAGCAATAAGCTAAGTAATGGGAGCAATAAGCTAAGTAATGGGAGCAATAAACTAAGTAATGAGAGCAATAAGCTAAGTAATAATTGCAATAAGCTAAGTAATGGGAGCAATAAACTAAGTAATGGGAGCAATAAGCTAAGTAATGGGATCAATAAGCTAAGTAATGGGAGCAAAAAGCTACGTAATGGGTGCAATAAGCTAAGTAATGGGAGCAATAAGCTAAGTAATGGGAGCAAGGACTTCAGTAATGGGTGCAATAAGCAAAGCAATGGATGCAATAAACTAAGTAATGGGAGCAATAAGCTAAGTAATAGGAGCAATAAGCTAAGTAATTGGTGCAATAAACAAAGTAATGGGAGCAATAAACTAAGTAATGGGAGCAATAAGCTAAGTAATGGGAGCAGTAAGCTAAGTAATGGTAGCAATAAGCTAAGTAATGGGAGCAATAAGATAAGTAATGGGTGAAATAAACTAAGTAATGGGTGCAATAAACTAAGTAATGGTTGCAATAAGCTAAGTAAGGGGAGCAATAAACTAAGAAATGGGTGCAATAAACTAAGTAATGTGTGCA
The DNA here is from genome assembly GCA_949126835.1 of Anisus vortex. Classification (NCBI taxonomy): domain Eukaryota; kingdom Metazoa; phylum Mollusca; class Gastropoda; family Planorbidae; genus Anisus; species Anisus vortex. The sequence continues at coordinate 17,409,993 of OX421493.1, forward strand.
ATAAACTAAGTAATGGGAGCAATAAGCTAAGTAATGGGAGCAAAAAGCCAAGTAATGGGTGCAATAAACTAAGTAATGGGAGCAATAAACTAAGTAATGGGTGCAATAAACTAAGTAATGGGAGCAATAAGCTAAGTAATGGGTGCAATAAACTGAGTAATAGGAGCAATAAGCTAAGTAATGGGAGCAATAAACTAAGTAATGGGTGCAATAAACTAAGTAATGGGTGCAATAAACTAAGTAATGGGAGCAATAAGCTAAGTAATGGGATCAATAAACTAAGTAATGGGTGCAATAAACTAAGTAATGGGAGCAATAAGCTAAGTAATGGGATCAATAAACTAAGTAATGGGAGCAATAAGCTAAGTAATGGGAGCAATAAACTAAGTAATGGGAGCAATAAGCTAAGTAATGGGAGCAATAAACTAAGTAATGGGTGCAATAAACTAAGTAATGGGTGCAATAAACTAAGTAATGGGAGCAATAAGCTAAGTAATGGGATCAATAAACTAAGTAATGGGTGCAATAAACTAAGTAATGGGAGCAATAAGCTAAGTAATGGGATCAATAAACTAAGTAATGGGAGCAATAAACTAAGTAATGGGAGCAATAAGCTAAGTAATGGGGGCAATAAACTAAGTAATGGGAGCAATAAGCTAAGTAATGGGAGCAATAAACTAAGTAATGGGAGCAATAAGCTAAGTAATGGGAGCAATAAGTTAAGTAATAGGAGCAATAAACTAAGTAATGGGAGCAATAACCTTAGTAATGGGAGCAATAAGATAAGTAATGAGAGCAATAAGCTAAGTAATGGGAGCAATAAGCTAAGTAATGGGTGCAATAAACTAAGTAATGTGTGCAATAAACTAAGTAATGGGAGCAATAAGCTAAGTAATGGGAGCAAAAAGCTAAGTAATGGGTGCAATAAACTAAGTAATGGGAGCAATAGCTAAGTAATGGGTGCAATAAACTAAGTAATGGGAGCAATAAACTAAGTAATGGGAGCAATAAACTAAGTAATGGGTGCAATAAACTAAGTAATGGGTTCAATAAACTAAGTAATGGGTGCAATAAACTAAGTAATGGGAGCAATAAGCTAAGTAATGGGAGCAATAAACAAAGTAATGGAAGCAATAAGCTAAGTAATGGGAGCAATAAACTAAGTAATGGGAGCAATAAGCTAAGTAATGGGAGCAATAAATTAAGTAAGGGAAGCAATAAGCTAAGTAATGGGAGCAATAAACTAAGTAATGGGAGCAATAAGCTAAATAATGGGAGCAATAAGATAAGTAATGGGAGCAATAAACTAAGTAATGAGAGCAATAAGCTAAGTAATAAGTGCAATAAGCTAAGTAATGGGAGCAATAAACTAAGTAATGGGAGCAATAAGCTAAGTAATGGGATCAATAAGCTAAGTAATGGGAGCAAAAAGCTACGTAATGGGTGCAATAAGCTAAGTAATGGGAGCAATAAGCTAAGTAATGGGAGCAAGGACTTAAGTAATGGGTGCAATAAGCAAAGCAATGGATGCAATAAACTAAGTAATGGGAGCAATAAGCTAAGTAATAGGAGCAATAAGCTAAGTAATTGGTGCAATAAACAAAGTAATAGGAGCAATAAACTAAGTAATGGGAGCAATAAGCTAAGTAATGGGAGCAGTAAGCTAAGTAATGGTAGCAATAAGCTAAGTAATGGGAGCAATAAGATCAGTAATGGGTGAAATAAACTAAGTAATGGGTGCAATAAACTAAGTAATGGGTGCAATAAGCTAAGTAATGGGAGCAATAAGCTAAGAAATGGGTGCAATAAACTAAGTAATGTGTGCAATAAACTAAGTAATGGGAGCAATAAGCTAAGTAATGGGAGAAAAAAGCCAAGTAAAGGGTGCAATAAACTAAGTAATGGGAGCAATAAACTAAGTAATGGGTGCAATAAACTAAGTAATGGGAGCAATAAGCTTAGTAATGGGTGCAATAAACTGAGTAATGGGAGCAATAAGCTAAGTAATGGGAGCAATAAACTATGTAATGGGTGCAATAAACTAAGTAATGGGTGCAATAAACTAAGTAATGGGAGCAATAAGCTAAGTAATGGGATCAATAAACTAAGTAATGGGTGCAATAAACTAAGTAATGGGAGCAATAAGCTAAGTAATGGGATCAATAAACTAAGTAATGGGAGCAATAAGCTAAGTAATGGGAGCAATAAACTAAGTAATGGGAGCAATAAGCTAAGTAATGGGAGCAATAAACTAAGTAATGGGTGCAATAAACTAAGTAATGGGTGCAATAAACTAAGTAATGGGAGCAATAAGCTAAGTAATGGGATCAATAAACTAAGTAATGGGTGCAATAAGTCTCAGAAAGGTCGATATTGAATCAATCAAAGTTGGTGTCTCGGATATCCCCTTGTCCAACACTGTTAGAGACCTTGGGTTTTTTATTGACAATAACCTTACAATGGTTCCGCACATTGGTACTGTGGTAAGGGCTTGTTTCTTTCATCTACGCGCCCTGGGTCAGCTGCGTCCTCAACTTAATAAGAGAACAGCTAATGCCGTAGCAGTCTCTCTAATTCAATCACGGCTGGATTATTGTAATAGCTGTCTGTGGGGTCTGCCCCAGAACCAGCTCCAAAGACTCCAGAAAGTACAGAACACTGCGGCACGCATTGTATCAGGGATTAAGAAGTCGGACCACATAACCCCAGTTCTTAAAGATCTCCACTGGCTCCCTGTGACCAAGCGCATTGACCATAAAATTCTGTCACTTGCCTATAGCTGTATGGAAGGCACTGCCCCTCAATATCTTCAAGAACTTATTCCCAAGCATGTGTCCACTAAGGGGCTGCGCTCTTCATCACAGTCACTATTCAAAGTACCCAGTGTGGACGGTCATAAAAAGAGGTCATTTGGTGTACGCTCTTTCGAGTCAGCAGCGCCTTATTTATGGAATAAATTGCCTCAGACATTGAGGGATTCCAGAAAAAAAGAGTCATTCAAGAGAAGTTTAAAGACCTTCCTCTTCAACTAGGCGTATAGTTTTTTGTTTTGTTTTTAGCACATCCACAACTGAAACGTGGAACCAGAGCGCACTGAGCATGCTAACATAGCATGGATAGGCGCGCTATATAAATCATCATCATCATCATCATCAATAAACTAAGTAATGGGAGCAATAAGCTAAGTAATGGGATCAATAAACTAAGTAATGGGAGCAATAAACTAAGTAATGGGAGCAATAAGCTAAGTAATGGGGGCAATAAACTAAGTAATGGGAGCAATAAGCTAAGTAATGGGAGCAATAAACTAAGTAATGGGAGCAATAAGCTAAGTAATGGGAGCAATAAGATAAGTAATAGGAGCAATAAACTAAGTAATGGGAGCAATAACCTAAGTAATGGGAGCAATAAGATAAGTAATGGGAGCAATAAACTAAGTAATGGGATCAATAAGCTAAGTAATGGGAGCAATAAGCTAAGTAATTGGAGCAATAAGCTAAGTAATGGGAGCAATAAACTAAGTAATGGGAGCAATAAGCTAAGTAATGGGAGCAATAAGATAAGTAATGGGAGCAATAAACTAAGTAATGGGATCAATAAGCTAAGTAATGGGAGCAATAAGCTAAGTAATGGGAGCAATAAGCTAAGTAATTGGAGCAATAAGCTAAGTAATGGGAGCAATAAACTAAGTAATGGGAGCAATAAGCTAAGTAATGGGAGCAACAAGATAAGTAATGGGAGCAATAAACTAAGTAATGGGAGCAATAAGCTAAGTATTGGGTGCAATAAACTAAGTAATGGGAGAAATAAGCTCAGTAATGGGTGCAATAAACTAAGTAATGGGTGCAATAAACTAAGTAATGGTAGCAAAAAACTAAGTAATGGGAGCAATAAGCTAAGTAATGGGTGCAATAAACTAAGTAATGGGAGCAATAAGCTAAGTAATAAGAGCAATAAACTAAGTAATGGGAGCAATAAGCTAAGTAATGGGATCAATAAACTAAGTAATGGGAGCAATAAACTAAGTAATGGGAGCAATAAACTAAGTAATGGGAGCAATAAGCTAAGTAATGGGAGCAATAAGCTAAGTATGGGTGCAATAAACTAAGTAATGGGTGCAATAAACTTAGTAATGGGAGCAATAAGCTATGTCATGGGAGCAATAAGCTAAGTAATGGGTGCAATAAACTAAGTAATGGGAGCAATAAACTAAGTAATGGGTGCAATAAGCTAAGTAATGGGTGCAATAAACTAAGTAATGGGTGCAATAAGCTAAGTAATGGGTGCAATAAGCTAAGTAATGGGTGCAATAAGCTAAGTAATGGGTGCAATAAACTAAGTAATGGGAGCAATAAACTAAGTAATGGGAGCAATAAGCTAAGTAATGGGTGCAATATGCTAAGTAATGGGTGCAATAAACTAAGTAATGGGAGCTTATAGTGCAAGTAAGGGCCAAAAAGGGCGAGAGAATTGTGGAAGGTCGGTGAGAATTATTGGAGAAATAGTAACAAGTAGGGATATCAAAGTGTGCAATGTGGGATAGTTAGTAAAGCAATACAAGGGGATAAATAGTATGCGAACCGTGCAAGGAAGAAGGTACAAAGCACAATATAGTGGGGAAAATAGTGCAAGGTAGAAGAAGGGAAAATTTTAGGTTAATGGGGCGGAAATAGCCCCAAGTAGTGGTTGGCCAATATAGTAAGATAGGTGGAAAAAAAAAAGATTGCAATATCAGTTGACAAGATAGTTTAAGAAGCTAATAGTCAAAGCTATGATGCAATTAATGAATGGATGCAAGTTTCAGGTGGATGAAATTTCAGGCTCATTCAAAACACATATACAATTTCATCCTTAACTATATGAAAAGTAAAATTTTATTGAACAATTTATAATTGATTTTAGACGTGAGTTAATATTCCATTATACTTTTTTTTTTTATTTAAATAATTATTATTTCTTAGGACAACACAATTCAGTTGGTAATTGCAACGGACGGCGTGACTAGTTTTGCCTTCCTTTATTACCTGAAAATTGAGTGGGTCTACTATGAAGGATACTCGTCCTACGACTACAACAACAACGACATCTATCAATTTCCAGAAAACATTGAAATTAACACAAAGGTAAGATTTTATATATATATATTTTATATATATATATATATATATATATATATATATATATATATATATATATATATATATATATATATATATTCTCTTTGTATCCGATTTTTGTCTGCTCATAAAATGGGTTGCCTGAATAAACAGTGGAAACCAACATTTTATCATCATGTAAAACCCAATCATATTGGAAGAGTACACGCAAACCACGGAAAACCTTGCTTGAAAACGATCCTGTATATTATGGTTTGGCAACCTCTGGCACGCATCCAGACACGGAAAAAAAATTGATACAAGCTCTAAAAATAGAGCAAGCGGTCCATCTTATTATAGTCTATGCTCCTACATTTGCCTAAAGGTTTCAACTGTATGCGAATTTCGATTTTAATTTTTCATTGAGAAAATCATTGCGATTAAATAAAACGCAAGTGTACAATACCAAAGGAAATAGGGAATTCCGAAAAAAAGTCATTCGAGTCATCAAATAGCGGAAATACTTAAGCAAGCTGTCCATCTTATTATAGACTTTGGTAATACTTTGGTAATACGCATATGAACGATTAAAAAAAATGCACAACATGAAAATGTAATTTAAAAAAACAACTGAGTTAAACTGATCTTTGTGAGTTGGGGTAAAGGGGGAGGGAGGACTGACAAGCTGATGGAATGTATTGTCATCTGCAACCAGTCTATGTGCTCAGTTTAATCTTTAATAGGGTTACGAGAATCAGGTCAATAGGCCAGTCACAAAGTTTAAGCGACGTTATTAATATAAAATAATTTTTAACTAAGCGAAGCTAATTTCATAGTCTGTTATGTTTTTCAAATAAAATTTCATTGATGTTTTATGAGATGAAAGGACAAAAATATAGCTTCATTGACTCTCCCCACGTTCCCCAACCCCTTTTTCCGAAAAACGTAAGTTTGATTTGATAATTCTAGAAAGAATTGGAAAGTGGACATATTTTTTGATATTGATATTATGCATATTTGAAATGGGTTTCATGGGCAAAAATGCAAGTGTGTATTTACAGCGTCAAGAGGATTACTCTTGTGTCCACCGTAGACCGGTTTGACCGGTTTGACTAAAAATGAATCCACCGGTTAATATCTATGACCTGCATTCTTAATTCTTTATCGATACCAGTAGTGCCACCCCAGATTACGGCCAATCTTTCTTTAGACACCAATTTCAAGCAAGCCTATAACAACTTGCAATTCAAACCAATCATTCCAATACAGAATCAGGTCCATATTGTTTCGTTATAATATTATATATATAATATATATATATATATAGCCCGGGGCAAAATACATAGACATAGGTCTATATAAGTTGTAGATAAAAATGTTATGAACTACAATGAACATACAACTATAATATTTTTAAAATATATTTATAATTTACTGAAAAAAATTAGAAAAGAAAATAAAATAAATATTCTAATCGGGTTAAAAAAACTGTCTTTTTATATAACAAAAAAGTGTGGACTGTCCCTGGCTGACAATTGAGCACCCGTCTTCCGCATATCTAAAATATAATTATTAGATTCTTAGTTACTAAAAACATTTGATAAAACTTTAAGTCCTGAAATTCTTTACAATCTTTAAAATAAAAAATAAATAAATGGAAATTAATTTTTAAAAAGTAGAAAAAGAAAAAAAAAGTCAGCAATCGGGAATTGAACCCAGTTCGCTCTAGTGGCTGTCGGATACGCTAATCAGTTAGGGAGGACACATGCATGAAGCGAGATCGCAAAAGAAAAATAATTTGACCCAATAAGGTTACGTGTCTTTAAATTAGCCAAAGGGATTGGAAGCCGCACAAACATTGTACTTTATATAGAGAGATAAATATTACTATAACACTATAATATTTTTTAAAAATACTCAGAGGCACATGAAAATAAAATTAAAAATCTTTCTTTTTATATCACTTGCAACAAAAAAAAATACAATTATAGATTAGCTAAATTCATTTTTAAGAAAGACAGCACATGTGCAGTTATATAGACTAATACTATAGTCTTATGGATTTATTTAATCAATACTTTAGATCTTTGTATTTTCCCCCTTTCTCACTCACTGCCTCTCCATCTTTCATTAGACCTATATAGTTTACATACATGTATGCATACATACTCATATTTATACACAAATGACTTTTTACCACATAGGTCGGCTTCTTTAAAGGAGATGGACCTACAAATTATATTCTACCTTTGTCAAAGAAGGCACAGTTGTTTCAAATCGACGATGGTACTAATATTGGCATCCCAGGCCAATACGCTTTCAAGTAAGCTCATTGATAATGATCTGTTTTTATCATAATGTTCTTTGAACGAAATGTGTATTTCGAGACAAGATATGCATTTAATATTATCATTATGTTCATATGTATATTAGAATTCATGTTAAAGAAAAAAAGATTCCAGCAATAAACGGTCTTACAATTAAACATATAGTTTAATTAAATATCTAGTCAATTTTCATGTCAGCTAAACAGGCCTCAAAACGTATTATGAAAAACTGTTAATAATTCTTTTTGTTGATGAAAAAAATCGTAAAATCTAAAACAGATTCATTGAGTTTTGTTTTTTTAAATGTATTCAGTTTATGACTTAACCCATTGATGTGTCTATTTAAGGGGAGCCAATGTGTTTTTCGCAAGTCTTTATTGACTCCAGAATATCCTTTAGCTCTATACACTAATGATTCTGGCGGAATTCTCGCAGCACGGAAAGTCCATTCATGTGGAGGTCGTTAAGCGTTCTCAATTGTATTCCTTTAGTTACTCTGCCACGATACAGTAACGGCTGATAATGGCCTAAAATCGCTAACATACGCAAATTCGTTGTTCCAGAACGGATCCAACTCCGCTCTCCCCCCTGATCTCCATGAAATGGCGTGCGACTCCCTCCCTTCCTGGGCCAGCGTATCAACGTCAACCACTGATGCTGTTTTGACTAGCGTGTCGTAGCTTACTAAGATGTTTTAATGGTTTACAGTTACACTTTACACTGTTCGGGAATTTTATAGGTGGGGTTATAATATCAACTCCATAGCTTTTCGTAATAGGTATTTACTGAGCTAAGCTATATAATAATAGAATATCTACGCTATATATTTAGGCTCAATAAGTTAATTGTCATGTATTAACAGCTCTCTCTCAATGCGAGTTTTGTGGGCGGTACTAAAGCCTAGACTGTTCTAAGAATCCACTCTCGTGCCGACCTCAAATTCTCGGAATGGCTAGGAATAGTATATTATTTCTCGTACAGGGGAGTTTGTCTATTATTGCTTGTACAGGGGAGTTTATGTTAAAAGTATCATTTTTTATTATGAGTTTTGTAACGATACCATTATTTTCACCCCTCCTAGTAATAGGTCTGTTCCCGCTCTCCTCCACGAATATTTAAGGCTAGACAGTCAGTTTTGTGCAGGGTAGTTTGTACAGAGTTTTGTACAGAGTGGACGCTTGTGATGGCAATATTCTATTATTGCTGTAAATACTACATAAATTGTATATATTAGCAAATTATCACCTGAATTAAATTATCAACAACATTTACACTGAAGCTTCCTCGTCAAGTTACTATTTTTGTTTCATTGTTTACAATACTATAATATATATATATATATATATTACAACCACAACGTCAAGGAAAGGAACTGTTAGAACGCAAATCCTGAGTTTGTGCCCAGGACAATAAGGATAGTTCGTGTAATACTGAAATATAAGTAATAATAATCAAAGTCTACCCTAGGACGAACGAGAATTATCAACAACATTTACACGGCTCTGACCACAAGGAGATTGTGGACGTAAAATTATTGAGAATATTATTGAACGAGTCATGGCTTAGAAATATAAATGACGCTACTCAGTAGAAAGTTAGTCTAATACTATTTATATAGGTGTTTTTTTTCAGTAGTGCAGTTGTATGCAGTCCTCTCTCTCTCTCTCTCTCTCTCTCTCTCTCTTTCTCTCTCTCTCTCTCTCTCTCTCTCTCTCTCTCTCTCTCTCTCTCTCTCTCACATTTTCATTAAGTTGCATTAGTAACCTATTCATGTATTTTAACTTTCAAATGTTATTTGTTATATTTGTCAGTTACTAATTGGCAAACTTAACCCAAAACATTTACACGTAAAAATTACATTCTTAATTCATTTATTATTCCCAATCTATTTACACACGTTTTGTATGTTTAAAACAATAATAGACAAATCTCAAAAGGGAAGCAAGTAAAAAAAAGTGGGAAATAAATTATTGAAGATTCAAATCCTTTATATGACAAATGAAGTCTACAAAAACCCAGTAAAAAAATATCACTATTAAATAGCAGTCTATGTTCTAATGTCCCGAAAACTACTCGATAACTCTTTACTGCATAAACTTGATGCAGCGGAAGGATATGCTGGACCAGACTGTTATACCAAATGTAACGTCTTGTGTGTTAAAAAATTAAATTATTGTTATTATGAAATATCAGTGACCTTAAGAAACACAACTCCTCACATCGAATAGTTACAATGCATTTGTCCCAATTATTGACCGTTCTTTTGCAATATAGTAATATTATGTTTAAAGTATTATTCACGTTAGCGCTTGCTGATGCTGTCGCTCTATTTTATAAAGATAACAACAAACAAAAAAAAAACTACCCGGTTTGAGAAGAACTTAACTGATCGAGTCTAGTTGTGGTAAAACATGTCTTAGCTCTATGATCCGATTGTACTAGAAGAGTAAATTGCGCTAATATTTTTAATGTAGCTAAGCTTTAATTTTTGTTTTCAGAGTGGACTCAGTGCCGACGAATCTGACGTCATTGCCAACTACTACCACAGCAGCAATTACTACAACGACGGACACTACCACATTAACAACAACAACACATAGTACGTCTACTACCACTACAACCTCTCCAACAACATCTACTACGTCCCTTACTACGTCTACGTCCACTACTACGTCTACAGCACCCCTAACTACGTCTATATCCCCTACTACGTCTACGGCATCCACCATTTCTTCCCTAACAGCACCCACTACGTCCCAGTCAACCCCAACTGCGCCTGCGTCCAGTGCCGACCCCACAGCTGCGGCAACGTCAACGACCACTTCGACCGCAGGTACATCCCCAACGGCAAGTGCCACGCCCTCCTATTCATCGACCACAACATCTTCATCGTCATTCACCAACAGCCAAATACCCTCCATCGCCTCCACCCCACCAATATCACACACGAGTGGCAGTAAGTACATAGCACTATTATCCATCATTTATTTAGAAATACTTGATATGGGTGAACTCTTTCTGCACTGGTCTTCCCCTACCGACACTAATTATTTCAATGTGTATGTTCATGTCTTAAAGGTTGACAGGTATAGATCGAGTTTCCGTTTGTGGAACATTATTTCAAAATGTGGATATTATCTCAAAACACGCTAAAAATAGAACATTAATTAGTTCGTTTTCAATCTTTTTATTACAATACAATCTATGCGGTTTACTTGTAGCAAACACAATGCCCTGCTGCTGTCAACCTTACCAAAATGGTATCGGATACCCACCGAAATTAATCAACTATTCGAAATAAACGCATAATTTTGCAAAGATTATTTTATAAGATTACAGGCGTTCCTTCTGGATAGAAGATTATTACGTCCACTGGGGCCCAAAACTCCTGCAGGGCGGCAGGGATCTGTCGGCGGCAGGGCTAGAATCGGGCTGTCATAGTGAACTAACAAATAGCTCGAATATATTGGTTCAAATTATTTAAAAGAAAATTGTCTATTTCTACCTTTGTAGACAACGACGACAACACGGAGAGAGTTGGACTAATTGTTGGATTGTCTGTGCTCGGATTATTAATCTTAAGTGGCGCTGTAATACTTATTGTTTATTTACTTGGCAAAAACAATGAACAATTTGGTTTTAATTTAGGGTAAGATCTTGTTTTTCTTTTATTAGTACTCAGTTATTTTTTTAATTTGTGATTTTGTTTTTAGTTGTGCCTTTTTTTGATGTTTTTGTTTTGTTGTTTGCATACATATATTTTTTTTTTAATATCTTTATTAGATCTAATATCTGTATGTTTTACTAATTTTGTAATTATATTGTTTACTTTTCAAAAAAAGTGTTTGTATTTTACTTGCTTTTCTCATTTTTCAGTAAACTATTATTTCTTTCTTCACTTTATTCTATGATGGCAAACTTTCTGACAATTATCACAGAATCGATCAAAATTAATTGAGCGAACTCAGATGTTGACTGATAATTGACTGATAATTGACTGATAATTGACTGATAATTGTCTGTGGCTTTTAGTATTTTTTGCTTCCTATTCGCCTGTGTAGATAAAAGACGTCCGCAACATGTAAGAAAAGGCATATTAGAATACAGGGTACCACATGAGGGGGTGCCGCCGGGGCAACTGGTGCCCATAAGAGCCTAGGAAGCCCATGAATATTAGAATAAAATAATAAAAAAAATGGGCACTTACGCACGCATTTTTTGTTGTCGCTTTGAAACTGAGAGGAAATGCCCTTAAACTTTCTACAATCTCACGTTCTCACGTGGCGCCGGGGACACTTTGAATGTGTACATGACAGATTGCGTTATCATTAAAGTACTGAAATCTGCAAGATATTTCTTTGGTCTACATGTCTATAATGGGACACAGTCTGACTGGTGATCCGAAGGTCCTGGGTTCGAATCCTGATGGAGGCTAGGATTTTTTCTCAGGACTTGAGGGTGTCCCTGAGTCTACCCAGCTCTTATGGGTACCTGACATTAGTTGGGGTAGAGTAAAGGCGGCTGGTGAACGCTGCTTCACCAGCCTTATGATCAGTTTGGTCCGAAGAATACTTTACTTTACTACATGTCTATGACAAAAGATCATTTACCGTCTAAAGTATGTCAGCAACAAATTCCTGCGTCTATTCTTTACATTCATTCGTTACTACTTGCAAAATAGATGCTCTATGCTTATCTAATCGTCGTTAGCGTGTTTCTATTAGGATTCGTCCAATGCACTGTCTACTATCTTTGTTGATTCTTCTGGGCGTCAATGACTTATGGAAGAACAGATTTCCAAAGACTGAGTCAAGAGGAAATAAAAAAGGTCACATCTGTATTGAGTCAAATATGTAGATGAATCTGATCACTAAACTCTAACATTTGCCACTTTGTGATGGGGAAACGGGAGGTGTCATCCCTGCTGTGAATGGGTTTCCGGTTTTAGTGTGTGTGTACGAGATAAGTTAACAAAAAGAAAAAAATGGTTTTAATGAATTCATTTTAAATCTATCTCCAGCCGGGCAACGAATAAAGTGGTCGCAGGCTCTGACGCCGTTGAGACACAGCTCACCCTCATGAACCCCAAAGAAGCGCCTACAACGCCGGTTCCTTAGCAAAGCAAGGAGACTAACAGAAATGTATCTCCAATTGTATTACTGCTTTTTAGAGTAAGCTTTGTAAAGATATTTTCTAATCATATCACATACTGTAATTTTGGTATGCTATTTAAACTCGCTGAATGGGTTACTTATTTATTGTCAATGGAATTCTTTTCTTGAGTTGAGAAATGACCTGGGGGTCTAGATTTTCTTAAAGAGCGTCTGAGAATATTAGTGATGCTCTTTTCAGTTCGGAATTGATGACTACAGACACAGCTTTCTGCGTAGAAGCAGTTAAACCTATGTGATATAGAACATTATATCGACAGAAATATATATATGTATATATATATAGTCAAAGTAATAGATAAAAGAAGAAGAAACTATATAAACTATGGATTCCTTTGACAGGGCTCGAAAATCCTCTACAATCTACATGGGAGTGTGGTGTGTTAGTGGGTTCTTGTGTTAATATGTTAGTGACTGGCGTGCTGCAAAGAGGGCATGGAATGGGTTGCCTGAACAAACCAGGAAACACAGTAACTTAACATCATTTAAAACATTAATAAAGATGCAAGGCTAGACTCGGACCACGGATGAGCGTAGGGCGCAATAATTTTCTTTATAGAAGGAGCGTCTGTAATATATATGTTACGGCCATAGCCCAAAGTGCGGCCCGAGGCGCTTGGCCAATGTCCGATGTGCTTGAAATTGTAAGTGTTTACGCCACTTTGGCCGGCCACTTCGCGATGTGGCTGGCAATCCCTGGCCAATGTCCGATATGCTGATACAAGAATGTTTGGTAGGCGGCACAGGTGTGATGGCGGCTTGCATAAGGTAGCAAGGACAGTGATACATACGCTGTGACGATAATTTTCTGTTCATCTTCTGCTTTTCAGAGAAAGTCCTGCCGAAGTGGTCACTAATTATCAAGGAATTTAATTATCACACGATTTAGTAAACTATCTACCTGGATAAAAACACCATTTGCGCCATAAATTGACTAGATGGTGTATGCGAGTCGATGATTGACTTTTGATAAGCCACAAAGGTGGGAAGGCAGGAGCGACCGTATTTTTATCTAGCCATTGTCCGCGCGGTCTACTTCATGTGTTGTATAAACATGGGTGGGGCCGCCAGTCGCAATGAAATACCCTTGAGATAACACTACTGCACCAATAAACTGAGGCATTTGACTTACACATATACCGAGCATCGTTTGTGGTTTATTTTACTTTGTGTACATGTGTGTTCTAGGTACTGTAGATTATAAGCGGTGTTCCAACAAATATAAATATCGTGCATCGAATCCAATAGCGCTAAAGAATAAGTTCTGCTATCATGCCTATAGACTAACATGCCAATTTTGTTTTGATGAGTAGAAAGTGCATTCAGGCTCCGATTAGGCGCAACAACGTGCACTCTGCTGGCCACCCCATCCCCTGTCACAACATGACACTGCCTATGTTAATTGTGGTTTCATTGTGAGTATTGTATTCCTCGTCACGAGTTTGTATAACAGTATAATAACAGTCTATATGCATTTAACTGGGACTGTATCCCATGTAGCGGCGTTTCAATTTGAATAAATTCATATTATTGTTCTGTATGTTATCCCATGGCATCTACTGACGAGACTAGTATGCTGGACAAAGTTGGCGTACATGTAAATGCGGAACCAACATTTGATATGAAAACTATGTTCTTAGATACTTTGAATACGTTACTGCAAGAAAAAAGCTAATAATAGCTGGATCAGCAGATTGTGCTTTTATAGAGGACGTTAAACAGGCTAAAGCAAAGCAGAAAAAAAGAAAGTGTTGACTATCGTCGTCTAAGAAAGTATGACGTTATTTAGGTTGGTGGCAAAGAAAAGCTTATTGTGCCAGTAACAAAAGACAATAGCGTTATTTTGTACTATGTGCACACAGAAGAGTAATAGACGAACATGACTGATTTTGTAATTTAGTATAAGCTTAAATAAAGATGGATAATTTACTATAATAAACTAATTTTACTGATTTTTAAATTTATTTTAATTAAATATTGTTAATTTACTATAACTATAATAAACTAATTTGACTGATTTTTTAATTTAGCTTAATTATTAAACAATATAAGCCTAATGTGATAATTACGGTATACAAACACTCAAAATCTGCTCATGACCTTCTTAATCGGGCTTTGGCCGATCGCCCCTGGCCATTTCGCGATCTGGCCGGCCAAGGTCCGAAATCAAGAACAGATCGGGCTTTGGTCGGACAAATGTGAGGTGATATTGGCCACTTCGCGATCTGGCCGGCCAGATCGAGATCTGGCTGACTTCGGGCTTTGGCCGTAACATATACAATAAGATAAGAGAGACTGGATACTCGTACATAAAGTGACATTCTCGTCAAGAATCATGTTGATATAAACATACCCGATACAGTGTATGTACTCAGGGTGAAAGTAAAACTATATTAAATATCTCTTAGTTTCATAGCATTTGTTTTATTGAACTTTGACATTATTTTGTAACAATGTTGCTTTGTTAATAAAAATATAGATCTACATGTTGATATTTACTTATTAGGACAATGGTGACAAACAAAAAGTATTTTATTGTCTATTTTAGACTATCTGTTGCTTCTGTTCACTATTTTTTGTTGTTGTTTGTTAACTTCTATCTATGTGATTGTTTTGTATATTATTTTTTGCATTGAGTGAAATTAAGTTGTACATTTTGTTTTAAGTTAGCGAATTTTTAATTCTTGATTTTAAACACACATGTATGTGTGACTTTGTGGCTTTGTGTGTAAATTAAATCTAGACTACATTTTATCTGACCTACTACGAACAGAAAAATCGGATGATAATGTTTATAATCACAAGTAATAATTATACAGTTTCAATACTCCAAATATACATGTGTGTGTGTGTGTGCGAATGTGTGTATATTGTCAAAATGTGTAGTCGTAGTGTAGATGAGTATTGATGCGTTTATGGGGCAATGCATTAAAAACAAACAGTACTGTACTATTGTATATTTTATAATAATACTAAAATAGTTACAAGCAGTAATAGTACAGATTGAATGTGACAGCACGTATATGAGTGTGTAAGTTTGTTTTAGAGAACAGAATGCGTTTATTGTAATATTTGTATAAATGTGGTCATATGTGTATGTGTAATATGTTGTAGTAGATAATGGTGATTAAGACCGGTTATAAATATCAACATAACATTGTTTTTCAATATATTAATTAAATTAATTAAACAATGCAAACTCCCTAATATTTTGTACAAAGAGTATATATAAAATAAAGAAATGTTTTGTTGACTTCAGTACCTACTGTTTTATATTTAATTTCATTTATATTCATTTCAAGTATGAGTTGAAAATGTTTACATCATCTCTATATATATCTATGACTCTATAAGTTTTCTTGTTACATAATTTACACTACATTAAAAACGACGACTTGAGTAGAACAACAACAACAAAATCACCACCAGCAACAATTTCACCCGTTGAAAGATTCAGTATTATGTCTCTCTGTCCAATATTCAAGGTGGGTAGCTGGAAATATTCTCGTTGCCCCCTCCCCCCACGCCCCCTTTCCTCTAAACCTACCCAACCCTGGGAAGGCTACCTGACATCCAACGGTAATAGAAGAATCAGCTTGGCACTGCGTTGGTGTCATATTTTCTTCTCCACGTTTTTGGGAAAAGAAACCATTGAACACTGTAATGGTCTAAAGTCTAGTCTAAATGATCTTTTCGCTTTAACGATTAAAATATAGGCTACTTAAATATAGTGGTACTGATAGATTTAAAGGGATGATGTTTTATTTTAAGAGATGCATATTTTATTAATTATTGCTCTAATGTTTCTATTCTCAATTAGCTGTTTGTTAATTTAACCTAAACGTGTTATTTACATTTTGGTTGTGAAAAAAATATAATTTCTATATAAGAAAATAAAACTCATTTTGTCATATGGAATAATCTTTAGTGCATTATTGTTTGTTGTTCTTTGTCTTTGCATTTTACGTACGGTGATGATTAGCTTGTGTGAATTTCCAAGAGGTGTATGATTAAAATCTACTGATGAAATTCAGTTGCAAGTAATTAATTTTAGATAAGTATCCTTGCTAGTTAAATCAAAGAATATTAGGAATGAAGCTTAAAAAAAATCTCCATAGGATCGTATAATTTTTTATTATAAACATTAATAAACAACATAAAATACAAATGCTACCCGACGTTAAATGCGTCAAAACTAGTACATGTATAAGCATCTTCTATTTGAGGATCAACCAATTAAAAAAGATATTAGAAACATATAACGAAGTTTGGATATAAATATTAACCTGTAAGTCTCATTACAAAATATTCACGCTTGGTAAGCGAAACATTATTAGCTAAAACAGGGCATTTAAAAATAATTCATAACAAAAATAATTTTAAGCTAAGTTGGACAACTGCACAAAGCTTTCATTGCTAACAATTATAAAAGAAAGCAATTTAAAAAAAAGAAAATCAAATGAATAACACGGAATGGCAGAGATTTTTAATATAAGCTTTTTCTGTTTTATAGAACAATATACTAGGACAATATGATATTCATTTTACTTTTTCACTAGCGATATTCTGAGACCAGAAATAGTCGAGAAAACAGAGCTATATCACATTGAAAGGGTAGCCTAAAACCACATAGGAGGCCATCATCTTCAGTATATATTTGCGGCATCTGGAACATCTAAGATACTTTAACAAAAGTTTCGATCGCAATGAAGTTTCTAGTTTAGAACCTACAACACATTGATTATTTAGCCAACCTAACACTATCTAGTTGGCAACCTAACAATCAAACAAACAAAAAATAATAACTTTCAAAATAAAAGCCAGATTATTGCAGTAAAAAAAATGTTGAACTAATTATATAAATGTTCTGTAAAACTTTGTTTGTTCTACACTATAGACTTACATTAAAAGCAACAAACAACAGCAAGAGAAACGAAAGTTGAGGACAATGTAACGAAAGAAAGTGTTTTCTTTTTTTCAAATTGTATTAGATATCTCAACACGTGTTGGTTTCTACCCCTCATCATACTATTTACTCTTTTAACGCTCAATTTGGAAGGAGGGTAGAGCAATGTACTTGTATACAGGCTCATAGTCATGTCCGTAGGTGATTTAGTCTCGTTGCGATCTATAATATGGTTTTATTATGAAATTTTTTATGTGTTGTGGTCTTTTAATATTTAATTTAAGCTTAATATGTTTATGTCGTTACTTGCTACACAGTGCTTTTACAAGCTTATGTGGCGCCCCAGGGCAAAAGTTTCAACGCATACTGTAACTGCTTGTTTAGTGCTATATTTGCTATATTTACACTACATTTGCCGCCACCCTGGAAGTGCCGCCCCCGGGCTAATGCCCCCTCTGCCACCCCCCTTCCTATGTGAGGGCACTGTTGCTACATCATTATTGTTCCTTTATTCCACTAATAGTTGAACTTTTCCTATAAAATCAATTAAAAAGACAAAGACTAAGATTATTATTTTTTTTTAATGACAAATCAATCAACAGAAGCCCAATTTAGGCTTGCCTCACTGTATCTTAAAAGTTACTTGACTTAGTTAACAGTTGTATTAGAATACTGTAAGAAGCAAATGTAATATATTGTTATTATTTCAATTAGACACAAGCGGCACAATAAAACTTTTCAGCTTTTAAAAAGTATATGTACAATAATGAATAGTGTTATGTATGGGTGTGTGTGTATTTTAGAGGTATAAAATGTGTCCTTGTAAATGAATAGTTAAATAACAAAATAATTCCATAACTAGGGGCGACAACTAAAATAATTTTGTGAGACAAGAATATCAGTTGCGTTACTTCCCTTCTATACTGTTTGACATCAGTGAGCCGTGCAAATAATCTGAGTGAGCATGTCCCTTATGATGTCATCTCGCGAATGAAAGGGCCATCTTTTTCTGACGGAAAGTTGACCAAACCATTAGCCCTCATGTAGGCCTATACTAGTTGAAAACCCGTAACCCAGGAACTCTTCAGCCATTTTTCTCGGTTAAGATTCTCCAAGAGAGGTCAAATGGTCCTGCGGTTTGTTCACTAGACTGTCAACTGTCACGTCGAGGGTTATATCCCTTCCGCCGACCGACCCCTGCCGGCCTGCAGGATTATTGGGCCTAGTGGACGTATTAATCTTTTATATAGAAAGAGCGTTTGTAAACTTATGAATAATTAGTCTTCAATTCAAATATTTTCCCACCACAATGTTGTAAAAAAAACGCCTGATTGAAACTGCATTTCTTACACACAAAAAAGTTGTGGTTAACTGCATTAGCTTGTCTTGCTTTTCCATCTAAAGAAGGTTGACTTCGGACAGCGCAAGATGGCACTATTTCATCAAATAAAAAGAGGCCAGGCGCTCAAAAGTTCATATATTATATAGACAAATGCCTGAGACAAATGATATTTTTAAAAAACTTCTTCCTGAATTTCATGAATTTCAGAGGGCTCTAAGAAATATAGGCCTATATTAAGGGGCACAGTTTTGAAGGGCCCCGGTTCGTATCCTGGTGGAAGCTAGGATTTGTTCCGCAGTCTAGGATTGTTCCTGGGTCTACCAGTTGAATAAAACTGAATAGATTATAATTATTATATTAACATATTAGGTTACTATGTAATACGACTCTTACTGTTGTTGTATTTTTTTTTTGTAATTTTTGTTATGTTTTTGCTGGTTGTTGTTTTTTTCTTTTATTTTGTGTGTGTTCCTGAATTGGTGATTAGTTTTAAATTGTAACCAATGTCAGTTGAAAAAACACAAACCAAAAAACAGAAAGTAAAGTTTTAATAAACGTGTATTGATTTGTAGTAGGTCTAGTGTTTGTTTGTGTATTGATTTGTAGTAGGTCTAGTGTTTGTTTGTGTATTGATTTGTAGTAGGTCTAGTGTTTGTTTTAAACCTACGGATAAGATTTTGAAATGAATGTATCGTTTGACACAAACAGACTGTATAACAACAAAAGTAAATCGTCTTTAGTGTTTAGTTAAAACTATCATAATAATGCTACTAAGAAGTACAGAATATATCAGATGGACGCCGAGTCCTGAACAGTTTAAAGTATGGAAGCATATCTCTGCCTGTGGATGGCCTTTTTCGCCCAACTCGTTTGCCAGATCTTCGCTATAAACACAATGGAATAGCCTGAGCGCCACTTCTGTTGTAATATGTGTCACTTCCGTTGATGTCTGTGGCACTCCCGTCGTTATGGTCGGCACTTCTGTTGCCGAGGTCACCTTGATGTCGTCGATATAATGATCTACACAGATTGGAACCAGGCTGGCATTAACTGGTCCATCGTAGCTCATGACAAAATACTTTTCCAGTAGCATATGTCTTATGAGAAGGTCTTTAGTTTTAAGCAACTGTTCTGGCCTGCCAAAATCTGACTTCTTAAACTCCGGAATGCTTCGCTTCAACGATACGTTTCTGTATCGTTTAAACGTGGCTATGGCCATTTTGAGATGCAGGAAGTAATTCAAGATCATATTATCATTGGAAAGGCTTATGATGCTTGCACTGTCGTATAGCCACAACTGTGTCACGTAGAAAGTCTTCTCAAGTCTAATGTCAAAATAAGCATCAATATGTTTTCTATGCTTCACCACGTCATGACTAAATTTACTCAAGAAGCACTGCAAAAAATTTGGAAATTCCATCAGTTCTCTATCGCTCATCACAATCTCCTCTTTTGGAAACGCTAAAAGCAACGAATATATTTTATTGCATTGTCCATAGGGACGTTTTCTAAAGCCTTTAGCACACGTCACTATCGCACAGTTTATGTCACCAGTAAATGGTTTCTTAGAATAACTACATGCTACAGTAGACCATGGAATAACCATTGAACTTGCTGAGTCCGAGAGAGCTTCCAAATTCAAGGAACTTTGATTAACTGTTCCGATAATAGCAAAATTGAAATTGTGCTTTATGTAGACTTTAGTGACGATTGACAGATGAAGAGATCTGTTTACTTCATTACACAGAGCGCAGTAAACATTGTCAAAAATAACCGTTTCTTTAAGCTTTACATAAGATTTAAACTCATTGCATTTTCGATTTAGCTCAGTGTAATTATCAATACTATCTCGAATGCATGTGTTGATGCTCTCTTGTATGCAACGGGCAGGCCTAGTGGCTGTTTCATGTGGTGGTTTAAATAACAGAAAATCAGTGTCCTGTAAATTTGTTTCTAGAATACCATTTGAGTTGAAGTGAACATGGTCAATGTATGATTGCCACATGAGTGGCGTGGAGTCATTAGCGGCATTACACTTGAATATGTTAAAGTTTTTATAAGTAAGACCGCTGTTTAAATCAGTTACTAAGACTGTTTTATAAAGAAATTGTATCGGGTCCATTGTAGAGTTGTGATTGAAAGAATCCTCCAAGCTGTAACCTGAACCTATCATATCAGTGTGGATATCAGGGCAGGTGGAGATAAACAAGTAGCCGTTGTAGGTGCATTCCAGCTGGGCAGTCAGCTGGTCTTGAAACTTTTGCCGAGACTCAAGCATCACGTGAGAGCACTCCGATTCCATGTCCTCACAACAGTTACGATAGACAAGACACGTGACGTCGCAGGAACAGGGCATGGTAAAAGACTGCCCGCATCTGAACTTACAGCTATCCGATGCCGTTTGTTCATACCCGTAGCGTTTCTTAGAACTCGATGCTACGGCATCCCCTCCAAGAGCAAGTTGGGCAGACATCATGGCCAGTGCCACTATACAGTAGAATAGAGCGACTGGCGCAGATCGCATGGTATTTAATTGTAACGTCAGCTGATTCTTTGTATGATCTAGACCCGTCCGAGACAAAATAGATCACACTTAAACTCAAATGGAAGAATGAAAACTCATTTAGTAAAGCACTCAC